>MU399505.1:0-600000 GCA_022578845.1 Hypoxylon cercidicola
TAATTTATATTATATTTATTATAAAATTAAAATATTTAAATTAATTAAATATTTTATTTATTATTATAAAATAAAATATAATAATTTAATAATATTTTAATATAAATATAAAAAATATTTAAAATAGTTTTTTATAAATTTAATATTTAATTTATATTATTAATATAATTATTATAATAACGTTTTAAATTAAATAAATAATTATTAAAATTAATTTTTAAAATATTTAATATTTAAATATTTATTAAGTTTTAAAAAAAATTAAAAATTTAAAAAATATATTAAAATTATATATAATAATAAATATTTTTTTATTTATAATATAAATAAATATTTATTAAGTTTTTAAAAAAAAAATAATTTTATAATTTATATTAAAATTATATATAATAATAAATGTTTTTTTATTTATAATATAAATAAATATTTATTAAATTTTAAAAATAATTAAAAATTTAAAAAATATATTAAAATTATATATAATAATAAACGCTTTTTTATTTATAATATAAATAAATATTTATTAAATTTTAAAAAAAAAATAATTTTATAGTTTATATTAAAATTATATATAATAATAAATATTTTTTTATTTATAATATAAATAAATATTTATTAAATTTTAAAAAAAAAAAATAATTTTATAATTTATATTAAAATTATATATAATAACGAATGCTTTTTTATTTATAATATAAATAAATATTTATTAAATTTTAAAAATAATTAAAAATTTAAAAAATATATTAAAATTATATATAATAATAAATATCTTTTCGTTTATAATATAAATAAATATTTATTAAATTTTAAAAAAAAATAATTTTATAATTTATATTAAAATTATATATAATAATAAGCACTTTTTTGTTTATAATATAAATAAATATTTATTAAATTTTAAAAAAAATTAAAAATTTAAAAAATATATTAAAATTATATATAATAATAAATATTTTTTTATTTATAATATAAATAAATATTTATTAAATTTTTAAAAAAAAAATAATTTTATAATTTATATTAAAATTATATATAATAACGAACGTTTTTTTAAATATTAAATATATAAAAAAAAATTTAAAAAAAAAACTAATTATTAAAAACATAAAAAAAATATTTATAATTATAAAAAAAAATATTTTAATAATATATTTAAATTATTATTATTATATATTTTATATTAATTATATTTTTTTTATAAATAGTCTAGCTAGTTAGTTTTAAAAAATAAAAAAAAACTTATTATTTTTAAAAATAATTAAAAATTTTATAATTAAATTATTTTTTTATATTTTAGTTAATTTTAATTTATTAATAAACAAATTAACGAAATATATAAAAAATAATAATAAATAAATATTAATATAATAATTTTAAATTTTATTAATTTTATATTTAATATTAAATAATAAATATTAATAATAATAAACTTTATATAAACTTTTATATATTATATTTTTATAATTTATATATTATTAAATATTTAATATAAAATTAATATTAAAATTTTATATTATTATATAATTTTTAAAATAAAATATTTTTTTAAAAAATATATTATTAAAATATATTATATAATTAATATATTATTCGTAACTAAGAAATAATTTATATAAATTTTAATATAATATATTATTTATTTATTTATTTAAATAAAATAATAATAATTAATAAAATAATTAAAATTATTATAAAATTAATATATTATAAATACGTTTGTTTATTTTTTTATTTACTTTAAATATTACATATAAAATATATTTCAAATATTAATATACAAAGCACTTAACGGCATAGTTTACGATAACTTTATCTATAGCTATAGTTACAACTACAATTATAGCTAGAAAGTACTCCCAAGACAGCTCTCAAGTCACTGATTTAAAAGCTAAGACTTGCCAAAATAAGGAATTAACAGCTCCCGATGTTAAGGTGGCCACGAGCTGGAATATAACACCAGCAACCATGATATTCGTTCCCAGTTAGGTATCATCTTGACTACTAGCAGCGGAAAAAGCTATAGCACCACCCGCAGCCTGGTTGGGTAGAAGTACAGATCAGTACTTGCGTGGATAAACTAGAAACCCTAAAAGATAAATGCCAAACTCACCTGGATGACAAGTGAAACAACGTCACAGGAGAGAAATATAATTGTATACATCCTCGCAGAGATGAGACTGTATTTACGCCCGAGGATGGCGATAAACGCGCCCAATAACACGTACAAAGCGGCCGTAAAAAAGACAGGGCCAATGATTAGCGTGACAATTTGTATTAGAAAGGCGTTCTCGTTGTAGGGGCACTCGGCGGACCAGGTACGTCCAATCCATCCAATGAGTTCGGCTAGTCTCCTATTAGTTTTCTTGATTCACATCATTGTGTGAGGAAAGGGCATACTTAGGGCGCCAATTGTGAGCAGGGCAGATGTCCATCGTCTTAAGCGGATGGTCTGTAGTGCATGTCCGAAGAATCCAATTCCGAAGAGAACACAGAACACAATTCCGGCTGCCAGGCTAGGCAGGTAGCCGTATGCATAGTCGAAACCGGGAATCAAGTCTTTTTGGCAGTTGTTCGGGTCCCTCAGGGGCTCTGGTATGAGCTGGCTATCAGCCATGATGATATCCTATTTAAAACTAACAAAAGAGAAGAGGTGAAAATAAAGGAGAAATGTAGAGATCTTGGAATATGATTCGCTGATGAGTTCGGATAGTTGAAAGTAGAAATTCAAAATCTAGATCTGGAGGACGGAGATTGCATGTAATATAGAAAAAGGCGTCCATCCCCAACTCTAGTACCATTATCGCATCTAGCACTATACCCTCGGACCTTGACCAAGCCTCCGTCGCTTCAGCCTCTGCGATATGTGCCTGATATGTTTCAAGACTCATAAGATGCAAGATGCATATACGACACTGCCACCGAGTAAGCGAGAACAATCAGCCGCAAAATGATGGTTTCCACGACGGCTGCCTAAATCGTAAGCCCAGAAATCATGGATTTGTGCCGCAGCCACGTGTTAGCTGATACAATCCTTTCCGCTATATCTCTACAAGGGCTTACGTAGACAGCACAAGTAGATGCAACACAAACGTGCATCCATTCTCCGAAGTGCCTTGGCATTCGCACTTTGAGTGGGCTGAGTCCAGAAGGCTGTTCATTTTCTTGCGAGCTTTTGAACCTGCTTATTTGCTGACGACTCGACATGTCTTTGTAATAGACGGCAGGATTTCACTCCCCTCTGGATACCGAACTTGGCGGCGTTGCGATTTGTGGGTGGGATCGTAGATAGTCGACATTCATAGTTCGCACATTACGATTCTTACATGGGCGCTCTACAAGGAGACAACTGTCATGAGCAAGCAGACCCGGGCCGGCAGTGTCAGCTCCCATCTAAGGAGTCAGGGGTCTAAAGGCCAATTGCCTGAAAGCGCCATAGGGGGAAAAGGCCAGAAACAGAATACATCTTGTTCTCCATACCTGTTTACAAATTCTCGTAAAACTGGAAAGATATCAAATCACTGAGTTTCACCCGCAGTACCATTCTGTCTATGGGCTTAGGCGTTACCTGCCGTGTCTAGTAAGTCGTTTTGGAGAAATCTTTACGCGTATAAAGCCTATAACAAGTTGTCAAGACGCCCTAACCAACCGGGTACATCTCTGAAACCACCTTGCAATCCCCCTTGGTGTCTATAATCGGCTTGCCCACATGATCGAGGCTGAACTCACCAATTCCAACCTTGAAACAGTTAAGTAAGCATCACCCCCGATGTCAAGTTAGCATCCAGTCCTCGCACCTTCACAAAGTCATAGTGGCGCGCAACAAGCGCCGCCACAATTCGCGCTTCGAGGGCAGCCAGCTCCTGCTCGATACAGTTGCGCGGGCCGCTCTCAAAGACGCGCCAAGCAGACGTGGGAATCTGGCCGGCCGCTTTGTGCATCCAACACTCCGGTACGAAATCGTCGGCCGTTTCCACGAACATATCCGGCCCCCGCTGGATCATGATGGCGCAGTTGTAGACAACGACTCCATCCAGATTGTACTCTTCAGATGGTGTCTGTACCTTAATCATACCGCCCGGCCGGACCGTCCAAGCTGTGCCGGCAGGTAGCCATAATGGGAGGGTCTCCCTGGTTACGGCTGATGTATAGGTCATACGCTGTAAAAGTTCCTTTTCTTCGTCGGAAAGCATTGGCGCACGTTGGAGGGATTTGTGTCTATCGTTGATTAATCAGGTATCTACCTAGTTCCCATAAGAAAAGTACTTCGCGTATTTGGACTCACGATTTGATCACTAGATTCATCTATCGCCAATGACGGAGGCTTGCTCGCATGTTTCGAGCACCGAGCCACTACGCCGCCTGACTGCGCAACCCGCGAATCGTACGTGGCCAAAGCCAGATTTTAGTTTTGCCCTTTCCGACGGTCGCTCTCTTCGTGGCAACTTTCACCTTATAGTAAGAAGGCTAAAGCTCAGAGACCTAGCAAATAGAAAACAATTCTACCGGCAAATAGAGGTGTCTAAGAATATTAAAAGATCGTCTAGGTAGACATAGGTTTATCCTTAGATACCTTCAGCTCATCTTCTCAATAAACATACAGTGGTTTTCTGCATTGCTTCTTTTCTATCAATCATTCATAGACGCTTGCCCATCGAAGAAACTTTAATGACAATGTACTTATTTGGGGACTGACCCTTCTAACACAATCGGAGCACGCATATTGGTTGTTGTGCGTTGTGTGCGTCCATTATTTCGGCAGTCTACCTACATGGACTCAATACCCGGAGTGCCCGGAGTTTACAGAGGATGCCGTTCAGGGGGTGGCTGTGGTGGCCGTGCTTATGGCTGTGTCAGAGTCGGCACCGGATCATATTTGACACGGTCTTCCAACGCGTCCATAACATAACGCAATCGTGATTGTGTTTGAAACCACTCTCGTGAGGCAGATACCACATTGCATTTCTTGTCTCGTTGAGGCGTCTACATTTCAGGCCCTATGCTCGCTCTCTCTTCCGCTCTGGCTGAAGTCCGGCGCATCCAAGGTGCCATTCGAATTCAACGTGAAGAGCCTCTGGAAGACCCGCCTTGGACGCGTAGAAACGACTCTGGGACTGGTGATCTACAAAACGGCCATCAGCCTTCACGAAGTTATTGGGTACGGTTAAGCCCGTCTCTCTACCGCAAATCGCCCCAACCCACTTCTCTTCCCGTGATCTCTCAAAAACTTCATATCAAATATCGACGGCTTTGTACTGAGATTGCCGATGGCCGGTCTGAGATACGTCTTCTCAAGTTGCTACCTGGCAGTGAACGGGATCCAATCTGTTGCGAGCTCCTATATGTAGATCTGGCCGGGCATCCAGAATATGATGCACTTTCCTATTGCTGGGGTAGTCCACACCTGACTACAGAGGTACAGTGCGACGGTCTCCCTTTGTCGATTACACCGAATCTTGAGGACGCTTTACGGGCCTTCCGATACGAGCAGTCTTCCCGCTTGCTGTGGGTTGACGCGATCTGCATCAACCAGGAAGATCTTAAGGAGAAAGAACACCAGGTGCCGCTGATGGGCAAAATATTCCGAGAGGCGTCCAATGTGGTAGTCTGGCTTGGCAGTGATACGCCTAGCCCTACAATAGCTACTGCATTCAACATTTTGATGACTCTTGCTGATCTCTGCCGAAGATTCGGCTGGGACCTGGACTTCCCCTGGCTGACTCGACACAGGATGTTGGAACAGTACGGATTGCCGGATATCACAGATGATTCGTGGAAGTACATCCGAGACTTGGTTGAAAGACCCTGGTTTAGCAGGACTTGGATCATACAGGAGATCACATTGGCCCGGCAAGCACATCTTTACTGTGGCAACTCGACTATGCCCTGGGTTGATTTCTGTATTGGATTTATCTGTTTGGGCCAGTCTTTTATGCTCACAATGAGAATGGACATACTTCCGAGCGTTTCATCCTTTGTGCAGACAACGCAGCTAGTTCTATCATTTCACCAAGCAAGTGGTCTGCCTCATCATGTAGATCTTCTCGCGCTCCTCGAAAATCACAGGGTTGCTAAGGCTTCGGACGCTAGAGACAAGATCTACGCCTTCCTGGGACTTTACGAGTTGGGGGCTGGCCGAAAATGTTCCATTGTTCCAAATTATCATCACACAGCTACGGACGTCTTCATCAGAGCCGCTGAAGAGATCCTTCAACATAGTGCCACTCTGGATATCCTTGGTGTTCCGCGACAGTATCCTTCCAGCTGCATGCCAGGGCTGCCGTCGTGGGTGCCGGATTGGAGCGCGTGCGACTTTGGGAGCGCGCTGACTCGACGGGCCATCGACGGATCATACGCGCTCAACTTCGATGCCGCGAAGACCACCGAGTACTCTAAACACGTCAGTATTCAAGGTAATATCCTGGAATTAGATGGACACTTCTTCGACGAGGTCACCAACGTCGGCGACGTCTTTGACCCGCACCTAAGACAGGATAGCTCAGGCCATCTTCGGTTGCTGCCTATGACGGGCACATTCTATTCTTTAGGTCACTTTTTAAGCTGGTTCAACACCACTGGAGCCTTTTCGCCAAGATTGTATCCAACAGGTGAAAGTATATTCGACGCAACCGTCAGGACTATCTTCCTCGACCATTTCACAGAGAGCAATACCTTCGAGACAGTAGCAAACAACTTCCGCCGAATGTACATACCTTCTCACGTGTTCCGCAGTACTCAACCTGATGGCTCTAACTTCGGAATTCAACAAAAGTTGACTAATCTAACATGGAGTGTGCTAGCAAGAATCCTTGGGCCGCGGGTTTTCAAAGCAATAGCTGTGGTAGCCAGACATTGGGAAGCCCATGCGCAGATGCATGTGCTTGTGAATTTGGGTAGGTCAATGACGAGTAATCCATCTGATGTCTTCATCACGCCAGGGTTGGTTGGCAGGAGAATGTTATGTACCAAACTTGGCTATATCGGTATGAGTTCTGGCCTCACGCAACCAGACGATAGGATCTTCTTGATTAAAGGGTCTCGGGTACCTTTGGTCTTTCGACCAAGAGGTGATGAATGGGACTTGATTGGTGACTGTTATATACACGGAATAATGCAAGGTGAAGCATTTGACTATAATAAATGTCAGAAAATAAAAATAAAATGATAATTTATTTATATCTATCTAGGGAGGTATGGACCTCTTAGAAGTATCCGATTCATGCGGAAAGGCTAATATTCCGCGGTATCCCTTCTCGTCAAAGCAAGGGGGCTCTAATCACCCCTAGGCCGTATAACAGCAACCAACACATTGTAGACACATACTTCTAACCACTAATATGTCTTCTAATCGCATCTCAGAAAGTGGTTCTACTATCTCATCCTTCCTACTTCCTTTAGCGATACACTCCCTAGCTTAATAGGCATCCACCACATGAAATCAAGACATGTCGGACACTGCCGAAAGAGTACCGGCCCTGATCACGTCGGCCCTCATAGTTGTCTCTGCTGTTTTCCCAGTGTTATCACTATTAGCAACATTTTTCCGCTATAAGATCCGACGCAACCTAGGAAAGGAACTGGCGGCGGACGACAGGTGGCTTGCAGTCGCATGGGTTAGTTCACGGTGCTCAGAGGGTATCGGCTGTACCGTACCATGTAACTAACAGCGGCTAGATCTCCTCGCTCGCCTTGAGTATTACAGTGTGGACTTTTGCTAGAATTTCTGGCATTGATTTCTATACGGTTGATCCATGGGATGCCACCGTAGACTCGAACCTAGTATGTTAAGTGTTCGCTCAAGTGCTAGGTACGTAGCGACAGCTGACATACTGGATTGGCAGTGCCTTTGGATCGCTAGCTGGTTCAACCAGATCACCTTGACGACGGTAAAGATCGCCATCCTCATCTTCTACAAAAGGATATATCCTGCGAGAAGCTTCCAAATAGTTGCGTGGATTACAATTGCCGCTGTCTCATGCTGGGGAATACTGTTCTTCGTCGTAAGTAGTCCATCATCTGTACTATTTCTAGCGGGTCAAGTTAACATTATGAAGCTCGTCATCTTCTGGGGTGATCCCATCTCAAAAGTATGGACAGGGGTGGGCGTATGGCGATATGATGTTGAAGCAACCGGTCTAGCCAACGTTGGAACTAGTATCTGTCTCGACATCCTCGTGCTGTGCTTTCCCCTGCCTGTCATCTCCAAGTTGCGTTTATCTACGAGCAAGAAGATCGCAGTAGGCCTGATATTCTGGCTCGGCGCCTTGTGAGTACCGTCCCGTCGGCACGCTCAGCCCCTACTAAACACGAGTATCCAGCTGCTGTGTCTGCTCCATTATTCGACTAGTCCTCTTAAACAAGGTCCTGCACGAAGTAGTTGACTCGGCTAGCAATATCGGTACGCTACTCCAAGACTTGACACGTATAAGATAGTTCTAACTCCTATAGGTGTTCAATCTACGCAATTCTGCTTCTTGATCATCGAGTCTCATTGCTCTATCATTGCCGCGTCCTTGCCTTGCTATGGCCCACTCTTCATCGGTACGAAGGGCGCGGAGTCGATGATACGCAGCGTTCGCTCTGTGTATTTGTTTGTTAGCAGAGATGACAGCATTGATACGGGGCTTTCAGATGGAACCTATGAGCGAAAGCCGAACGTAACTAGTCAACAGACGCACTATGGTCTCCAAGCCGAGCTACAGCAACGTACCAAGGATTGGATTCCTCAGCAAAGCTATTATAACAAAGTCGTGCTTAGTAATAAAGACGGCCGCTCGTCTCGGAGTGACAGTGCACGTTCATGACCAGGGCGTGATCACCTTGGCAAAGGGGTTGGATATCGTCAGGGATGCTGATAGGGATACTCAGGGCAAAGGAGGAACATGGTGTGATAATGTTTCGAAACACTCTGATGAAGTAGTTTTCTTAAGGTTAGTTTGGTCTTTTTTCATTCCTTAAATGTTCTCGAACTTGATTCAGTTACTAGCACTGCCTTTCGGGCAAAATGGGAGAGACTAGCAATATTCTCTGAGCCAATGCTATCTAACTTTGAAAACGAGAGTAGTAATTTTCCTTGAGACATTGTGATGCTTATTTGCGTGATAGAAAATACTTAATTTTGTTAAAAAAAGGTCGAAACCAGTACCAGCACCCACCTACCCGCTCCAGAGGGGGGCTGGCTGGGATGGTACCGCGCGTGGACGTCGGATGGTACAGCTACATGGTCATGTTGGTGGACAAGGTTGGCGGATGCCTCGGTGAGAGGAACCCAAGAGGTTCTAGGTATCACATCTCGGCCCAGCGTCCAGGCACAAGCACTGGGAATGAAATGCTTGCGAGCTGATAGCAGAGTGCCAATCCTAGCTGCTTGAGGACAGCTACAAGCGAGGATTCGGCAGGGGTCGAAAGCACAAGAAGCCTGGTAACCAATAACATCCGCGAGCTAGCAACGTACGATGTAACCCCAACCGCGCTACGGCCCGGAAGGGGTTTGCCGCCACGGCAGCAAGAAGCGGGATACGGGAACTAAATAAGTTTCGGTTCGTCTCGTGGAGACCATGGGGACCTTTCTCTCTTTCCATCGCGTAGTGTGAATTCGAAGGGCTCTCATTAAAAACGCGTGTCTTGACTTTCGCCACGCACAATATTCAAAAAGGACGAATATCGTGTCTGTCGCTAAGCCAGCTAGATTAGGAGACAGTATGGCGGACTTAACCGTCGCGAAGGAGGAACCGGTCAAAGCGTCGGGCGGGGCGCGCGATGTTGAGAAAGGTCCCAAAGAGGGATCATCGACGGGGACGAGTGAAGTGGACGAGATCGAAGATCCGTTCCAGGCGCCGCAATCTTCCTTCTGGGCGAAATTCTCCGACTATGGCGTCGAGATGCGCGGTGCGGAGCCCGTGCCGGTCGAAAAGCGAACCGACACGCGATACGTCAACGTGTTCACCGTCTTCGCGACGTCGTTGACGAGCTTGTTGCCGTAAGAAAGTCTACGTTTAAGGAAAGAGAGAAACTGGCTAAACTCGTTAACCATAGGATCGGGATTGGCTCCGTGACAACTCTCGGGTTTGGATTATCCCTGCGCGACGCCGCGTTGATGATCGTCTTTCTCCAGTTCCTGTTCACGATCCCCGCCGCGTATATCATCACGATCGCGCCCTCGACAGGGATGCGGCAGATGATCCAATCGCGGTACTGTTTCGGGTGAGTATCTCCCAACCTAGCCCCATGGTCCTCTATCGAAGCAGTAATTAACCCAGGACTACAGGAAATATTGCAATTTTCTAACATCCGTCATCGTCATACTCACCGTCGGCGGTTTCGGTGTCACGGGCAGCATCAACGGGGCGCAGTGCCTCGCGGCCGTGAAGCCCGGCACACTACCCGTCGAGGCGGCCATCGCCATCATCATGGTCCTATCGATGGTCATCGGGTTCATGGGCTACCGCGTGATGCATTTCTTCACGCGGTGGGCCTGGATCCCGGCGCTCATCGCCATCGTCATCCTGATCGGCGCCGCGGGCGACCAGCTATGGCAGCAGGCGCCGGCGGAGACGCAGCCCGCGCAGGGCTACCTGGGCATGGTGGCCTTCGCCGCCGGCAACATGGTGACGTGGGGCAATGTCGCCGGAGACTACGCGTGCTACATGCCGCCCAGGGCGCCGCGATTCCGGCTCGCTATGTATTGCCTGCTCGGCCTTTGGCTGCCGTTCTCGCTTCTGATGGTCTTCGGGGCTGCTATCGGCGGAGCCGTATCTACTATCCCAACCTGGGGCGTTGCCTATGAAGCCGGTGGGGTCGGCGCCGTGCTCGGGGAAATCCTCGTGACCCGGTTAGGCGATTTCGGACGGTTCGTCCTCGTGATCCTCGGTCTCTCCATCACCGCGACTTGCGGCCGAGACGTGTACTCCGTTTCCTGCAACCTGAGCAACCTGACTGCGGTGTCGCCGATCCTCCGCAAGGTGCCTCGTACCGTGCTGTCCGTTATCGCCACCGCTGTCATCATCGCGGTCGCGATCCCGGCTTCGAGGTCCTTCGTCACGTCGGTGACGGCTTTCCTCAGCATCATCGGGTACTACGCCGGCGCGTCGGTGACCTGTTTCTTGACGGAGTACCTGTACTTCCGCAAGGGCGACCCTAGCAGCTTCGACCCGAAGATCTGGAATGACGGTCGAGCACTCCCGACAGGCCTGAGCGCGCTTGCTGCTGTCCTGATTTCATGGGCGTTTATTATCCCCTCCATGCAGGGTGACTGGTATACGGGTCCTATCGCGGAGAAAACGGGAGACTTGGGGTTCGAATTTGCTGTTGTTGTTGCGCTATTGACCTACATCCCTATCAGATCATTCGAGATAAAGCTCCGCGGCCGACTTTGAACCACTTCTCGAACAGATACTCTTAAGCTATCGTTATCTACGGTATGGCAATGTTCTACTAATATCCCGAGCCTTCAATACCCTGTTCAATGATATTATGTCGCTCCTTTTACGTGACTAGACTGTTGTATCCCGGCCATTTGTATATCTGTGCTAGATAGATGCCTGCCCTCCCGTCAGAACTCAACACCTTTGCTCAAAGAGTTGGGTTTACTTACCCGCAACTTGCCACCGTCTTCCAATCGCCTGCAGAAGCTGCACGAAGTCTCTCAACCATATACCTGCATTTGAGTCTTCCTGTTCGAGGATTAACCACTCACTCTCCCCCGCAGCGGTATAGAGGCAGTGGCACAGGAGGGGACTGATATTGTCCAACTCGCCCTCTCCCGCCTGATCGATCGAGTCTAGCATCTGTCGTGTAACCTGCCAGATGTACCTAACGGTTTCGAAAATGCTTCCCATGGCTTCTCGCTGTAACTCTGCTTCTTCCGAAGACCTTCCGTGGTCAGTCGAATATTTCTCGTTGCATGCATATAAGTCGCACAGAATGATGCGGGCAGAGAAGCACAAGGCTAGCGCCACTGACATCGAGCTGTCTAGAGAGAACGAGTCCCGAGAAGCTTCTCTCAGATGTGAGCACAGTGACGCAAGGATGCCGTGGAGTTGCTTCGCTTCCGTGATTCGAAATTCTAGAGCTAGGCTCGCGTTGTGAAGCTCGTCACGATGGCGAAGAACACGACCTAGGACGTGCGCTGCTTGGCACACATTGGCGAAGGAGCCCAAACTCGTGTTGTTGGAGAACGATGTCGCGAAAAGGGGTTCGTTGAAACCTACTCCGCCCTCGTTCCACGCCATCTCGGAGCACGGAAGCAGCTCACCTGGGCTTGGTTCCGGTGCTGCAAAGGGCAGTCCATTGATGCCTTGATTAACAAACCTGACTGAGTGAGTTAGCTGTCACATCGGTAATATATCTTGCGGGTTACCTGTCGAGACATAATACCGCCCACCACGCACGTCGTTCCTCCTCCCTTGCGGTCCATGTAATGGTGTCTTTGAATAGCTGGGCTGCATGCTTGCGGTCGTGAAATCCCATCATGACGCAGAGCCTTGAAGCGTGACCGATGTGGAGGTAGGCCGCTGGATATATGCCATGGCCAATCTCGTACACGGATAGCAATATAACAGATTGCAGGAATTGAATACAGGGAAGATACGCGTTTTCAACTTTGAATAAAACCTCCAATGCGCTGCTGTACGTTCCATTCGCCCTACCAGATACTCCTGGTAACAACGGCTCTGATACCAGCTTCATGCATAGAAACAAAAGTTGAGAGGGATTATCCAGGGCTAATCCGGACTCGGACATGCTACGCCGAACACGTTTCTTACTGAGAATCGGTAACCACTGGTGGACGGTAGAGAAATACTGTTCATGGACTCCATATGTCTCCGAGGAAAGGCTATAGAGAAGTGTTGCAAGAGGTATCGGCGGATTGCAATCTGATGATAGAGGTTTAACGCAGACCTCGGAATCTAAGAAGAATACGGAGGGAAAGGCGTTGATACTCCTATGGACTATCTTAACGACTTGTGGAAACCCCACATGCTGCTCTGTTTGTGACCTATTCGAGCTCTGTCGGTCGACCTCTTCAATGGTATTAGGACTTTGAGAGCTGGTGGATGATAGTCGGATTGCCTCCTCGTTGGAATTGCGAACTCGTGGCGGATATTCACACCTTTTTTCGAGCCGGAGGCACTGGCATGAGTGTTACTAGATGTGGTGTTATCTAGGTAGTTTCTTGCTTTAGGATACTTACTAGTGAGCAAGCCGGTAACTCCTTGGGGCACTTTCGTTTCAATCTCCTGCGCGTTATCAATACACGTTTGGCAAAAATAGGGGTCAAGTGGTACCCTACCGACATGCAATGCAGGCAAACCGGGCTCTCCGCTCCATGCTAGCCTGGGTATGTTCGTGTAAGAAATGATTAACGGCGGCCCAAACTTAGAAAAACCCGCCTTGACACAATCCGAGAGCGGACTTACGGAGTGGTTTGGATAGTAGCTAGATTTTCTATAAGTCCGTGTCGAGACTGCTTGTCAAGCTCAGGATGTCGACACGACGCAACGTTTAGATTCCCGTACTTCTAACCGGCATTCGTCTTGGTAATAGCAAAAGTACACGAAATAGTAGAATGTAAACGAATTTACATATAATCTTGAGGAAAATACTGGCCATTTCTACCTCGGAGTCTCGAGAGCGCTGGAAAGTCAGTATAAAAAAGTCCGCTCATGTGAGATGATTCTTTTGGAGACGGGAACTAATAATGCCGCTTCGTTCTAGAAAAAGTCCGCTTTGTCCGCTCTTGAGCCCCACTTGATGACCGCGGCGGCGGCAATCCCCTAGATAAAAACCGGGCTGGCAATAATACTTCAATACCGATGCCCAGGCTTGGTGGCCGATGAGTGCATTACGTACATAGTATTCGTAGCTGCAAAATATGACATCGTTTAGATGACTATTACTAGATCCACTGTCATAGTCCAACGTCAGCTGTAAGAGCTCCCTATGCTTCGCTTTCCAGTAACGGTGAGCTATATCAGCAAATTATTTCCAAGCTGTGCAATATGATGAGCGATTGTCCGTTTCGAATAGGTACTTATTTCAATCGTGATGTCCCTAGTAGTTCTTAGTGTCGTCAACCTATGGTATAGTTAGTGAACTCGCATCTTATTTGAACAGGTTACGAATGGTGTCCAAGGGGTATAGGCGACCGAAAGAGCGACGTTGCGTCAAGTACAGGCCAAGAACGCCCGCAACAACAGGGCCACATAGCATCGCAACGAATCCGCGCAGAAGAACTTTTCCTTGATGTTCACTCTTGGCCACTACCTCGGAGTACCTCTCGTTGCCAAAGCTCACTCGAGAATACTTTGTTTGCCAGCCTAGACTGGGTAGGTGAACGGACATGAATTCTTCTAGGAACTTGCGTAGACGATACGTGGGGCTGAGGACCGAGGCACTCATCTCGACGTAGTTTTGGAGAGCGAGGTCATTAATCGCGTGAGCATCAGGGACACGAAGGGCTGAGTATTCCGCAAGGGCCAATCCTCGTTGGAAAGTCGTATCAATTGACCAGGGGTCGTCCGGATTGTTGTTCTCGGCGACTGCATGTTTGTCTAGAATTGAGAAGAGAATGCGGACGTCCTCGAGCCCGGCATTCATGCCCTGGCCGTAAAATGGTACCATGGCATGTGCTGCATCTCCTAGGATAACGACAGAGTTGGAGTAGTGATAAGGCTGGCATTTTATGCTGATGAGAGGGAGATGTGGATTTGCCTCAAACGCAGATACGAGTTCACTTGGCTCGATCAGTGAGGTTACGCCTGGGAAATGTTTATCAAAAAATGACGGTAGTTTGGAAGAGTCACTTTCCAATTTCGCAAAGTCGGCACCCGATAAAAAGAGAGTGCAGGTAAAAGAACCGTCCTAGGATGTGTTAGTGCCGCTGCGAAGTCCAATAGAAGACGCCATATCATACCTCGCTGGGGATGGCGATGAACATGAACTTCTTCCCTGGCCAGATATGGAGATGGTTGGGGGATATTTGGAATTTGGACTTTGGGTCGTGCAACTCAGCTCCATTCTTGGGCTTGATCTGAAATTCGCACCATAAAGTATCGACGTACTCCTGCTGGTAGTTCATCCTGGTGTATTTCATGAGATGATATCGGACAGCGGAGTGGGCACCGTCGGCACCAATCATGAAATCGAAATCGATTTCAACTTCTTCGGGTCGAGTTGACGACGAGTTCTGGCCGCGTACCTCAAACCATGCCTTTCGTCGTTTGAAGTCGGCACCCGTGAGCTTGTAATTGAAGAAAAACTTGACGTTGGGCATGGCGCCGAGAATGTCTAATAGTCTCCCGTTGAGACCGCCTCTGTCCACAGCGAATATCGTCTAACAAGCAAGTTAGCAAGGCTTTGATCATCGCATGAACTGGTATTAGAATGCTACTGTACCCTTCCGTGAATGTCATAATCCTGTGGCTCTTCAAATAGTTCGCCGGATGGACGCTTGCCATGGATCATCCTCCCTCGCATTGGAATAGTTGCTGAGAATACATGGTCAAGAAGTTCTTGCTGATTAGCATGACGCATGGCGTTGATGCCTCTTTCAGAAAGAGCTAGATTGATCGACTTGGTGAAGTTCAGCGGCACGGTTGAGGGATCGCGCAGATCTACGTTACATCAGCGCTGGCTCCAACAGGAACATCCAAGTACTAAGCAGCCAAGGACGAATAGTCTGAGGCTGAAGCGTTTCCCTTGGACAATGTAGACATACCACCTCGAAGTTCGTAGATCTCGACATCGTGACCTCTCTTAGCCGCATACAGCGCAGCGAGCGATCCAACAGGACCAGCTCCGACCACCACATATTTCTGGCGAGACATGTCTCAGGTACTGTTAGATAGCAAGGTAGTATCTCTTGTTATGTAATCCAGATAGTATTTGAATTAATTCTTCTAATCACTTGAATACATGGATGAGTATGTCTACTCTCTGCTGATGACAAAGTTCCAAAGTTGCGTTTCTTTAGCTTAGCATTAGCATTGCTCCGGGTAGAAGCGGGTATCGAGTCCGGCTTCTCTTTTAACTACTTCACCTGCTTTATACAATAGTATGTGAGTATGCGGATGTAATTTAAGCATCTAATGTTGTAACAGATCTATCTAGGTATGTACCTAGCTACATGCGTGAATCGGGGTCGGAAGAGACAAACCCAAACCCACCGGCCCACCGGTTGTCTAACATAAGTTTTATGTGGCGCCCGGGTGAGAAGGCTTTGCGATTTTGTGCTTTGCGCCTTTCTTTCTACATATGAACAAGTACTTTCGCGGTCAACAGCATGCCTTTCTGAAATTCGACTTTAATACTTCTATTTGCCTTCACCTACCTAGATATCGTACTCCACGCTGTATTTCTAAACCTCATTTTACTCCCACAAGGGCAACCGACATTCGATTCCGTTTCCGACCTTGAGCGAACCCCTCCATCATGGCCACTGAACCGTCAGTCAAGAGGAAGTGCCTCGGGGCAGGCTGCGAAAATGACGCCTCTGCCTTGCAATGCCCTACGTGTTTGAAGTTAGGCATCAAGGATAGTAATTTCTGTTCTCAAGAGTGCTTCAAGAAGAATTGGGTTCGTATGCTTCAGCCTTGATCCCGGCCTTAGACGTGACTAACATCGCTTGGATCCCAGAATGAGCACAAAGCTCTGCACAAGATTGCCCAAGGCAAGACCGCGAATGGTATTCTTGACCATATCCGAACTCCAAAGGTCGTCTCTAAACCTGATCCAGCAACCGGCTTCTATAACCCATTCCCCTCCTTCGCGTATACCGGTCCTTTGCGCCCCGTCTACCCGCTATCCGAAAAGCGCACCGTTCCGAAGTCCATACCACATCCCGACTATGCCGAGTCAGGCTATCCTAAGAGCGAGCGATTTACCAATAGAAATAAGGTCGACATACTCGATGCGAAGGGGCAGGAGGCTATGCGAAAGGTGTGCAGGCTAGGGCGAGAAGTGCTAGATATCATCGCAGCCGAGGTCAGACCCGGCGTCACGACTGATTACCTCGACGAAGTCTGCCATAAGGCTTCTATAGAACGGAATGTGAGTCTGCCGCCTCCTTCCGGCCCAGGCAAAGCCCACTAACTCTGGCAGTGTTATCCTTCACCGCTGAACTACAACAATTTCCCCAAGTCTTTCTGTACATCCGTGAACGAAGTTATCTGCCACGGCATTCCGGACCAGCGAGTGTTGTTAGATGGCGACATTATCAACTTAGATGTCTCTTTGTATCACGGTGGTTACCATTCAGATCTGAACGAGACCTATTATGTGGGCGACAAGGCCAAGGCAGACCCGGACTCGGTACGTGTTGTCGAAACGGCCCGCGAATGCATGGACGAGGCAGCCAAGCTCATTAAACCTGGAACATTAATACGAGACTTTGGAAACGCCATCGAGAAGCATGCCAAGTCGAAGAACTGCAGTGTTATCAGGACGTATTGTGGCCATGGAGTCAACAGCCTATTCCACTGCCCGCCCAACGTTCCGCATTATGCGAAGAACAAGGCTGTAGGGGAGTGTAAACCCGGCATGACCTTCACTATCGAGCCCATGATTGCGCTGGGCAAGTATCGAGACATCACATGGCCTGACAACTGGACAAGTACTACGATTGATGGTAAACGGACTGCTCAGTTTGGTAAGTTAAGCCTGTGCTCTGATTCTGGTTCTGGTTTCCGTCTGGATCATATACTAACTTCGTCAAAGAACATACCTACTTGGTAACTGAGACCGGGGTAGAGGTATTGACTGCGCGGACGGAGAACTCGCCCGGCGGACCTGTGCCGATGCCGGCAGTCGGGAATGGTGGGAGCTAGTGATACTCGTCTGGTTCTCATGGGCGAAGCGTACTTAGCCATCTTGACGATTAAGTATACTCCAACTCTAGCGTACTTAATGTTATGCCAGAGATAGGTTATAGGTTGTTATTCCTAGGTACCTACCGATATATATGATAAGCATAGACCTAAACAGGTTTAGGAGTCCGCGCTGCGAATTACTACCATTGTTCTGCATATTTGTCTGGAGATGTTTCATGACGGTGTTGGTCTTATATGTACCACCGTTAGGTAGGCATTGTAATTCAATAGAAACCCAACCACCGAGACGGAGACTGTCCCATACCAGGGAAGTTAGCGTTCTTTGTAGGTGTCTGTCTAGCTCCTCTGCCCCTCCATTCCGCACCAGCCTCTGATGTTATCCTGTGGGGGCTGCTGAAATAGTACTTGGTACCTCCAGGAACGCTGTTGCAGTGGACCTTAGCCGATAGCTTCAAGCTTTTGCTCCCAAGGCTACAGGCTGACAGGGACCAAAAGCCCCGATCTCCTCTTCCGAGAAGGAAGCTCTTTTTTCTCGCGCGAGCCGCTTTCATCATCCACCCACACAAAATCACCACCCCCAAATTTTCCCAAACATCCGAACAAATAGTCACATTTCTAGCTTAATTAATTCGCGGGGATTCTGATATACGACTACCAGCTTCCCGACGGCACGTACCTATTCTCCTGCCTCCCTGTGGTCCTCGCGCATATTGCGACTCGTAATCGAATCCTGCAGCCTTATCTCCGCATCCAAACAATCCCGCCATCCCATCCACCAACTTCGTGAACGTGCGCCCAACGTCATCAATAACTCGAGAAGCCTTGTAGAGCTCCAGCTTGGTCAAACTCGGTAGTCAGCAGTCGTGTTACTTGCTTGACCTCTAGTTTCCTCTCAGCGCAACCCCTTTCTAGTCAGACCGAAACGCAGCTACCAAGATGTCGGGCGAGGCGTGGTTATACTTGTTCGCCGTGCTCATAAATGCCGTCAACCTGTTCCTCCAGGTGTTCTTCACCATTATGTATAGCGACTTGGAATGGTACGTGCTAGAGGCAGACGTGCTGCCGTTCCAAATCTGTACTCAGAACGTGTTTATGATCTACGTCATTGTTACCATTGTCCGCTCGAGGAAGATCGTCAGGCTAACAGTATCTCTTCCAGTGACTACATCAACCCCATCGATCTCTGCAACCGCCTCAACACGTACATCATCCCCGAAGCTGCCGTACATGGATTCCTTACGTTCCTGTTCCTGATCAACGGTTACTGGATGGCGCTGATTCTCAACTTGCCTCTCCTTGTCTGGAACATCAAGAAGTACGTCGCGCTACAGTCGAGTCCAGCCTTTGAAGCACGCCATGAGTAGGCACTGACTTGATCTATAGAATCGTGGACAACACTCACCTACTGGATGCCACCGAGATTTTCAGGAAGCTTAACGTGCATAAGAAGGTACGGATCCCCGGTCATATTCCCAGGTGCTCTATCTGACATGGCGTATAGGAGTCCTTCATCAAACTCGGTTTCCACCTTGTCATGTTCTTCTTCTACCTATACAGCATGATTGTCGCCTTGATCAAGGACGAGACGAAATAAGCTATCGCACACTAGGATAAGCAGCTCTATATACCTGATGCATATGGGAACAGCTATGTCAGAGCCTCCCTTATTAGCCCCGACAATTCAGGTTTCCCGGATGCTCGGTGGGAACGACGTCGATTTGGACGACCTTGGAGCGACTATTTGTGAACTTGCTTGGACAGGGATGGGAAGGAGAAAGCGATAGGGGGAAAGGGGAAGATATCCACGTTTACGAGTATAGGTAATTTTGTGTCGGCCTCGACGAAGCTTGCGCGGCAAGTGTGGGATAGAAACAGCGAGGCGAGCTCTTATATGCGGCTCGTAGGTACAACGAATTGCCAGCATGTGCAGTTTCTTCGGCCCGGTCGCTTTCAGACATAATGAAATCACATATAATACCCAGCAAATGTGAAGCCTATTGATGCGATGTGTGGTCGCTATCTTTAGCAATTGCAAAGAGATATGATATCTGAGCTTATATCCGGTATATTATTTGAATCACTAATTATCCCCAAATACCATGTACTGGACCTGACAGCAGTACCTATTTCAGCAGCTATACAAAAGCCACTAGAGAAGAGTGTAAAAGAGACTGGCAGACCTCTAGCCACTTGGCGAGAAAGCCGCCATCAAATTACCGCCGTAGGCATCAATTGGAACAATCTAATTTCATTCATATAATTCAGAACTGGACAAGAAAGTGGTGATGTTGACAAAAGTACAAATTCCCATCGTCGTCAAACTAGGTAGGCGTCATATTGTACATAATTTCGTCATTTCAAACATGCCGACAAGTATTTTCGGTTAATCGAGAAGCACATGGGTTAAGGCACTGATGAGCCTGCTAGGTGGTATCATGACTTCCCGCTTTTTCTCCTAAGTACTGGTACAGTGTTATCCTGGTGGGTGGGTACTTGTAAGATATGCGCTAAAGTAAGGTCGGTCTTAGTGGCTCCCAAATAATCCCCTGGGCAACACCCAAAATTTTGCCCGTCTCTACTTACAAGCAAGTCCCCATCAACCACGATTCACCGCGAAATAATTCCAACATGAAGGACTTCGGGGAATACCCGCCAAACATGGCGCCCCAGAATGCACTTATTGTCCGAGAGCAAGCCGAACCTGACCATGCCGTCGTGCCGTACACTGGCGAGGACCTCGCGCGCCCCAGACTCGGACCTCTCAACCCATATAAAGACGAAGCGAATACACTAAAGCGCAAAAATGTCCTCACCGGCCATGCCGAAGAGACCTTCGTTAGCGAACACACATTTCGAAGCAAGCATCGCGCTATCGAGCGCAAAGGCGGCCCCGAGAGAGAATACCAGTCTGGTACTACCGTCAAAGAAGAAGCCGCCAAATTAAGGTCATCAAGACAGAAGAAGGGCGATGCGACGATCGCTGACGGCGACGGCGCATATGTTGGGCCCTGGGCGAAATACACGAAGGATGAATACGAAGAAGTCGCGGAGGATGAAGAACTGGCCAGCGACGAAGAAGTGGAATATGTTTACGAAGACGAAGACGATGTGGTGGCGAGTGGAACTGTGGTCTCAGCTCCAACGGATGCTTTAGCCAGGAGGAAAGAGGTGGAAGAGTTAGGAAACGAACAAACAATATTCCACGGAGAACAGGAATACGACTACCAGGGGAGAACCTACATGCATGTCCCGCAAGATCTGGACATCGACTTGCAGAAGGAAGCTGGCAGTATCACAAATTATATCCCCAAGAAGTTGGTTCATACATGGAAAAATCACGACAACAAAGCAGTAACTGCTCTACGGTTCTTCCCGAATGCAGGTCACCTGTTGTTGTCGTCTGGCGCCGACACCACGATCAAGATCTGGGATGTGTACCATCAAAAGGAGCTACTGCGAAGCTATTTGGGGCATTCCAAAGCAGTATCAGATATATGCTTCAACATCGACGGTACTCGGTTCCTCTCAGCGTCGTATGATCGCCAGATGAAGTTGTGGGATACGGAAACGGGCGCGTGTATCAACAAATTCACGACTGGCAAGACGCCTCATGTCATCAAATTCAACCCCTCGCCCGAGCATTCTCACGAATTCCTCGCTGGTATGTCGGATAAGAAGATCGTCCAGTTTGACACGCGAACGAGAGAGCTCGTTCAAGAATACGACCACCATATCAACGCCATCAACACCATCACTTTCGTGGACGAGAACCGACGGTTCATGACGTCGTCCGACGACAAGTCGCTACGCGCCTGGGACTACAATATCCCGGTGCCCATCAAGTACATCGCGGAGCCGTACATGTACCCGATGACACGCGCGTGCCTACACCCGTCGGGCAAGTACGTCGCGTACCAGAGCTCCGACAACCAGATCGTGGTGTACGGAGCCAACGACAAGTTCCGCCAAAACCGCAAGAAGAGCTACCGCGGCCACAACAACGCCGGCACCGCCATCGACGTCGCGTGCAGCCCCGACGGCCAGTTCCTCGCGAGCGGCGACAGCGGCGGCTTCGTCTGCTTCTGGGACTGGAAGACCTGCAAGATGTACCACAAGCTGCACGCGGGCGACCAGCCCATCACGTGCGTGCAGTGGCACCCGCAGGAGACGAGCAAGGTCGTCGCGGCCGGCGCGGACGGTATTATCAGATACTGGGATTAAGTTGATCAAAAGGGTGGCATGGCATGGTCGCGCGGCGTTTTTCCGGTTAGCTTGGGCAAAAAGGCATTGTTGATACCATAACCAAATAGAATGGAAACGTTTTCCCAGGGCACGTGTCGACTGTTTATGAATTTTATTGTTCGTGGGATTTATCTGCGCTTGAGCATTCGGTGTATCGAGACTGTCTATGAGGAGTTGGCTTGTCGGTCGGGTAAGAAGGCTAGATCCGAAGAACGTAGGGACTCGGTGACTATGTGTGCTGTAGCGCCTTGCGCAATGATTTCCTTGTTTCTGCGTCTTTCTCGTTGTGACTTTATTTCAACTTGCTAGGGGCATTTCACATGCCGTGATTCCATAATCAGTCTATCGCCCAATCCACAGTGACCAAGAGCTCTATCTTCGCAGCATTAAATGACGCTGGAGAGGTGGTTTCATAGGTGACTTGCTTTATTCATCCATATGAAGGTCGTTGTAAGATATTAGCTGAGTTAGGGGCTGACAAGAATCATTGCTAAAATGTCAAAAGGGGGAGACCAAGGTAAAGCCGCGGAGGGCACACCACATGGGTATCCATCCACATATTTCCCTCTTACTAAGAGTTATATGTATATCAAGTAAATAGTAAAATCTGCCAGCTCTTCATCCACGTACCGTGGGAGTATACCTGAGTGACTCAACAATTAGATAAATCCAGCCCGCAAGATAAGCCGGACCGACCGTATTAGTACGATCGCGACTTGACGACACGGTTGTCTAAAGCGTGTTTTCGTATGTCGTGGCCAAAATTCCTTGACTGAGCTGTCCTGTCAGGTCATCATTCCTTTCCTCTCTTCCTTTACCGCTGCCAGTCATAAAGTCATTGCTCCGTCGTGTGACGTGTATACATGCGTACATGTCGTGGTGATGACTAAGGGGCAAAGGCTTGGGGATCAAGGTCTAATATACAAGTGTTAATATGACTCTATACCATTTTTGTAAGCTTAAACGTAGCAATCCCACTGTGTAGAAAAGCGCTCTGGGGCGCACTTCCAACGCAATCAGCTCAGAGGTATTAGTCAACGTGTGTGCCCTATGGTTAGTCAACGCCTTGATGATTCGCCTACGTGAGACTCAGGCCTTGAAGTAGGTCATGCCCATAGCTCTGTTCCACCATGACATGGTGGCTCGCACAAATCTTCGTCACTGTGAACAATAAACTCAAGATGTAATTTGTAACATCGCCTCAACTCTGTAAGTCACCCATTAGTCACGATCTTCGCCATCAATAGTCATGTTGTCTTGCAGCCAAGAAATGCAACCGATCACGGCACATTTTCAAGTATTTAAGGGTCGGCTGCTTGCCCCAGGAATCTAATGTCTTCTCCCATTCTCACCATTCACACACCATCCGCACTTCATCTAAACACCCAAACAATATCTCTTCATCAAAGATATCTCATCACTACATCTTGAGGAGTTCGTAAGTCAGCCCTCTTCACCAAACCATCAGTCAGCTAATTTCAAAAGCTCTTCGCAGCAACAACAATGGCAGGCATGCCAACCACCATCATCATGCCGCCGGTCAGCCGGGCCATCTACACGGTGCCGCCTCCGGAGGTGGTCTTCCTCCAGCCCGGGCCACATGGCGATGCCCAGATGATGACCCCGAGGACCCCGAGGCCCCCTAGGCCCCAGCCGCCGAAGCCCCAGCCGCCGCCCCATAACGTGGTCTTCCCCCAAGCTGGACCGGCCGTCTTCGTCCCGCTCGTGACTTATCGAGACGCTCCCCCACCGCCCCCGAACCCGCCACCAAAGCCCCCGACCTGGCCTAATCCCAGCCAGGCGGCCACTATCCTTCGGCCGGCTACTATCTTGCGTCCCGCGACGCCCATGGTGCCCGTCCCCACCGTGACCCCTGTCACGTCGGTCACCATCAGAAACCCGGCCCCCAACGGGCTTCTACTGCGACGGGTCGCATAAAGGGGGCAGGAAGTGTCTCCTGACGGTCTTTGGATAGACCACGATGGACGCTGATAGACCACGATGGACGCTGCAGGGGCGTTGTCTAAAAGACTATGGGAATTTGGCTCAGAGGATTGTGGAGCTTCGCTTGAGATGGAGGAGGACAGATCGTAGTAGCACAGAGATAAATTGAAAGCTCGCTTTTGGACTTATTTGGCTAAGGCCGTGAACTCATTCAGCTCCAGTTTTCTTGTTTTCTCCCAAATAGATAGGCATGTGAACAGGCTGTATAGATTTCTTCTCCTTGATAGTCTATTTCATCAACTAATTCCTCTCGCTATGTTATCTACACTAATTTTCGGAATTACATCTGCTCAGACTTCCCTTACACCACATAGAGGTAAAGATTTGTCCCCAACAATCATTAGTTTGAGTACAGCATCCATATTGTAACAATATCCAAGGCCATGAGTATCAACTACTGGGGGCGGGTTTCTCAAGTCTTCTTGGGGCCCTCTGGTCTGCTATGATACCTACATGTAGTATTAAAAGGCAAGGCCGCAAATGTGACGACAGTGCTGTCGCCCACCGCAGTAGCTACGCAAACTTCAGTTCAAGGAGTACAATAAAGTCTTGAAGCTGAAGGCTGAAGCTCACAAGCTCACCACTCTAGCCGAAGGATCAAAAGAATCAGAAAGGGACTTGTGGATGGTTGTTGTTTTTGATGAGCTATGGACGAAACCCTAGTAGTATCTTCGGTGGCCACACAAGTGACCAGTACTCTCTAGAACTGGTGACGCCTTCGTCACCTAACCTTATCCATCCACAGCTTGACAACGACTCGAAGAATAACCTGCATCTAAACCCGTTAGCAAAGTGTTTGGCTAAGTAAGTCACCCCTCGATATTCATCATAGCCAGCCTCCCCAGCATTACATCACCGAGCGAGACTCCCTCCGCAGACCAATTTTACAAGCAGTTTTAATGAAGTGTTGGTAGTGACAAGGCTGGCAGAGAGGAACTGGCAAATAAAGTCGAGGCTGGGAATAGAAGACTTACCTAATACTACCAAAGGTAGCCGAAGAGTGCATAGGCGACCACTAAAGCCGTGGCCGCTACACCTGGCATCTGTTGAAGGCCGAAAAGCAAAACACCGGCGGGGATAATGTACCGGAGCCAATAGGTGTGCCTGGTTTCTTCCGTTATCGCCCGGTGCTGTAAGATGGTCAGTGTATATGAACTGCTTAAGCAATATACTTGGGTAATTACGTACTTGTTCTAACCCCTCAGTCAGGTTTAAGACTCGTTCTAGTTGCCCAGCCAGAGCTAGTCGCTCAGCTCTCGACTCGTTTGAGGCTTCAGTGAGTCGCTCCAGCCCATCTTGAACGCTCGTCAATTGCGAACTGATTTGGGAACCCAATCCTGTCTGAAAGGCATTTTCAAGACCTGTTAATCGGTAATTGGCTTGGATGGCGTATTGAATTAGTTGGTCTGTTCGCGTTTCGGTTAACCTTCTAACATCGCCCACTCGTGCATGTACCGATTGCTGTTCGCGGACAATTGACTGGTAACCTTGACGCACAACCGCCATGATTGGATCCTCGACGTATTCTTCGTCGTATTCCTCTTCGGGTCCCTCCTGTTTAAACCCCGTCAGCAAAGAAAATTTACCGAGTAAGCCATGTTTCGAGATCCTATAATGCCTGTTCTCCCCAGCATCACCTGGTAGCGTAGCTCCCAAACCTCAAAGACGGAAGTCCGGGAGAACCGATCCCACAAAGCAAAGCATCCGTGTGCAGCTGGCCCTGTCTCGAAAGATGGTCACCAGCCGACATCCGCCATCCACACCAGACCACCCGGAAGAGAGAGGTGGAGAGTCGGCGGCCTTCCGCACTTAGTGCGACGCCACGCTACCAGATCCCAACAAAACAACCCGACTCCCGGCGAAGGGAGTGAGGATCGCCCGGTCTATGCCCTAATCTATCAAGTATACTGCTCAGAACCCAGAGGGTGAGTGCCCCAACCCAAAGTAGGGAGGTTTGAATAGCACCCACACATGCCCTGTGAGACAGACGGACGACGGTACGGGGCTCTCCGCAGACCAATTGATACAGGCAGTTTTAATGAAGTGTTGGTAGTGACAGGCTGGCAGGAAGAACAGGCAAGGAAAACGAAGTCGGGGACGGGGGGCTTACCATGGTTATGAATGTCTGCTGGTTGGATTGGCGTGGGCCTAGGTTGAACTTCTTGACAAGTTAGCAATCCGGAATTGAAGTCAAGTGGTGCAAGGTGTGGGTGATGTGTAGCACTGGGAAAGGATGGATGGGAGAAACGAACATGGTTGGTAGGTGAGAAGAGATTGGAGCAGAAAGAGAAAAATAAGAACAAGACGAAGAAGGGAACAAGACGAGGATGAAGACAAGGATGAAGAGATATTAGATACCTACATAAGGTATCAATGAAGGGATAGTAAGTATTGAGGAAGAGGGTGGAGAGTGTGGTCGAGTATGAGGAGAGAAGCAAGGGGAAAGATTTTACTTACCGGAGCTGGTTTGGATGTTGGTGTGAAAAGATGGAAAGGAAAATATTGGAATGAATGCACGAGGAGCCGGTCTTAAATAGACATTGGGCGGTGTGTTGCTGGGAGGCTGATTAGATTCTGCCGTTCAAATTTACCACCCAAGGTAGTTAGAAATGGCAACTGCGGTGGTAACGGGAGCAACAGGATCAAAAATCACCATTGTTGAAAGAGTACGTATCTTGGAACAATGGAACGAAATAATCTAATAGGCTAGACCACTCTAAAATCAAACCTTATTACGACCTGATTCGCAAAACACCAGTAAAGCTGCTTTAGGCAACCCCAGCTCGACTGATTTTGCAGTAACCTCAGATACATACATAATGTATCTAGGTACTCCCTCGATCTAAATACTTTTTGATTTCAGATATTGCCGTGATTACAAGTACGTTCCCTTAGGTGATTTGCAAAAGCCACACATTGAATTATTGGAGTTTGCCGGGCCTCACCCTAAATTCCTTTTCTATCTACCACCTGCATACCTAGGTAGGTACCCAAGATATACACCCAGTATCTTGATTCAAGTACTTGGTAGTTGCTACTAGAATGCCTACTCAGGTAGATCATAGTGTCTGCCTAGGTACTATGTAGTTATCTCACTTGAACATTACCTTTGGGACATAGGTACTTTGTCAACATCTACGTAGGCACCCAAGTAATATCTTAGACCTGTGAAAGCTATCTTTGCAGTACTGTAATGTTCAACCAATGTGACGGAGTAGATTTACTCATTGCCATATGGCCCATGCTGTCTATATGGAGAGGCACGTATTCATTGTCCTTCGTAGCGGTGCTAGTCTATTACCTATGCTGAATTTATCTAATCCTATTATTTAGCTTCTAAACATATGTAGATAGGGCAGTAGAATAGAAGAGGCAAGCAAGCATTATTATACCATGGATGGGAAAAGGCATAGATTAGTAGCTTCTAACTTGTTGTCGTAAAATCCAAAAATATGAGGTCGTAGAACAGTTACAATAGACTTTTAGGCACTTGAATATTGATTATTTCTTTCTTAGATTGAGGTCCTAATATGCGAACAAGTTGATATCTATGCTTCCCGTTATGCTCATTCCATCCTATCCTAGTTCGATCCCCGTAAATGCGAAATATGTATCAACTACGGATACAAACATAGAGGATTGAATCAACGACGATGTAGATAGGTAAGTATGCCTTGTTATTTAAAAACCACTTGTCTCCATACATGTAGTCGCTCGTCTATCAATTTCTTCGCGAGATCGTCGATCGCGGTAGGGGCCGTGATCCAACGATGTAACCTCATTGGTTAGCGAATCACAACCCCTGGCAGCGATAAGATCAGGGGATGCCTAAAATGAACCTCAACTGTTCGAACAATTTAGTTCGCCCACTCCCCTCTTTCTGCTTCTTCCCTTCGTCGAGCTCAGGCTAACATACTCCCACGCCGATTCTATGTGTGAACGCCGCTAGCTTTCCTGCTACCTCATTCGGTATGGCCGACAACCGAACGTTACGTATCGTCACCGCCGCGAACTTCCTGCCCGCGTTCCCCCTCTGTCTCGCGCACGGCGTCGTCTCGAAAAGTCCTGCTCCCGCCGTCGGCCTGGTGCCTCTTGCCTTCTCGGCCGGCGCTGGTGTTTTCCTAGTCTCGCGACATTCCTCGAAGAAAAAGCAGGCAGCACCCGAACCAGAGCGAGGAGATGTCGGAGAGGGGCAGGAACAAGAGCAGGTGCAAGAACAAGGGCAGGGAGATATTCAGCAACCTCAAGGGCCATCCAATGCTTCGAAGCCTGCCAAAAGTAACCCCATCCTCGTGTTCGCCGCCGACACGATCCTTGCCGCAGCACTGATGATAGTCTTGGTGTTTACGTGGATCGACTCGAGCAGCGGCAGCTCCAATAGTGCCGAGACGGTCATGCTAGCCGCGTACGCCACCATGCCGCTTCTAGTGAATTTGTAAGGGCCGTCATTCATTTTTCTCCTCTATCCGCGAAAGCAGAGCAATTGGCTAACGTGTCGCGTCGCGCAGCTTGATCCATCTCTACCTAGCGGTACGCGAACTCTCCCGCGGCCTCGCGATCCCGGGGCTGACGCAGTACCTCGCGTGGCAGGCGGTGCCGCCCGACTGTCCGGACTGCGGGCGGCGGCTGCGGCCGCGCGCGCCGCCCCGCATGCCCTGGCTCGACGAGGCGTCGCTCCCCAAGCCCGCCTTGAAGAACGTGAAGCTAAAACTGCCCGCGCTCCCCAAGATGAAGGCGCCCCGGTGGAAAACGCCGGCCTGGTTCCGGCCCCGCGGCTACGCGGCGCTTCCTGCTGCGGACGAGGACGAGGACCCGACGACTGCCCCGTACAGGGACGACCCCGAGGCAGGCGAGCCGTCTACCCGGGCCGAAGAGCCCGAGACGGCGGAGCCCGAAGTGGTGGAAGTGGTGGGTAAGAAGTCTCGAAAGCTAGGAAGGAATTCGGGCTCGTCATCATAAATTCAGGCTTGGAGGTGAAGGTTGCGCGGTCGTCTATTATCTGGATTCTTTACGTCTAGTCAAGTCCTTAGATTCTCTGTGGCTGTGTTGTGAGCGCAGGGAACGTTACGATGATGAGGGAGAGAAAAGCGTGATACCCATTTGATTCTCCGTATTGGTGTTTATAGTCAGATCCAAGCAAGTTATGTAGCTATCTTACCTCTTTGAGAATTCCGTACTAAGAACCATTTCGTATACTTCGGTGTATTTCGACATATATCCGGGCACTCAAAGAACGGCACCTATGATCTATATCCCTCCTGCGTTTACACAAAACCACAAAACTTTAAGCCGTACCCCCATTTCCCTTTTGAACAAGACTGAAGAAAAAACAATTCAGATTTACGAGTTTATAAGGTTTATCGTTATATTATAGCTGGTAACAGTTGTCATTATTTCATCTTCGGCATAAAGTCGAGAAAGGGGCTTGGGATGCTAAACCTACCAAGGTTCTTGACTACGAGGATATTCATGGTGCTCATTGGGCGTTGGATTCTCATGATGCTGGAGGCAAGATTGTGGTAAAGCACCGAGTTCTCGAGTTTATTTGATGATTGGCTTTTGGCACGAATAACGCTTCACTATTATGCGAGGGAACAATTGGTTGAAGTTCAGGTGATGTACAGCACAATCTGTGATTACAATTACAAAGCCCAAGTCCTCAATATGTCAAAGCACCATTGCCGCTAGACATGGGATAAAAGGTAGGTAGGTACCTAGAGTATAAATTGAGTTGGAGGGACAAGCGAGTGGCACAGCTCTGGCTATGAAGTTTCCACGAATTGTTAAGACTACCTAAGGAATGCCGGAAAGCCATGTATGTAACGACGGCACGTATTGTATCCTCATTTAAACGAGAGACATGGATCAAAGATCTCTAAAAGTACGAACCTCCCACCTTTCGTATCTCCTCATATCTAGTCCTCTTGCCACCTAAAAACCGAAGAGTCTCCTAATGCGTCCCACGTGTGTACTTTTATGTAAATGTATATGTGTGGGTGCTGGGTCCTGATACTCTCCTGTGGTTGAAGGTAACTAAGGCAGTTCTGGTAGACGTGCCTCAGCACGGGTCTTGACTTCACCGTAGCGCTTAAGATAAGCAATCTCCGCCTCACGGTCACGTACAGGCAGGGCCTCAATGGCCTCATACCCAGGGGCCTGTGCGATAGGCTATGTCAGCAACTATCCCTTTACGGTTGTAAGTGAGTCTAACATGCGTCATGGGTTGAACGCAGTGTGTTACATAGCCAAATTAGGTAAATCAACCGTTTTAGATACCTAGGCCTATTCCGTAGAGGGGGTATGGATGATTCCAAAAGATGCTTACCAGGGGCGAGTCGCGCGACAGCTTGTAGACATGGGTCCGATCGACATAAGCGTAGGCGGTATATTGGTTGTGGCGCCATCCATTCACAATTGGGGCCCGCTTGTTCTTCTCGATCCAGGTCTCCTTCCGGCCGCCAGAGAGACTACGAGCATGAGCACGGCTGTGGTCTCCGCTACTGCCCTCGCTCTCTCCAGCCGGCTCTTCATTGGTAGGATCGTCGTCCTGGGTTGGGTCTTCGTCGCCGCGCTCAGGCAAGGCTCGCGAGACGACCGCGCCTGCACCCGTGCCCCCTCCAGTCGAAGTGGTGGCGCAGGTATCGTCCGTTGTGATCGTCACCGCGCACTTGTTGCCCCCCTGGGACGAGTACAGCGCGATGTTCTTCTGACCGTCGCTGGCCTGCGCAGAGTAGTACTCTGTGTTATCAAGGCCTTCGCAGCAAATACCGACTGCCTGGTTCTCGCAAACCCTGTCGATCACGCCGTCGGGGCAGCCTTCGTCTTTGTTAAGATAGACATCGAATGCGCAGACATTGTGTGATAGGAGGAGGAGGGGGGCAAGTAAGGTGACGTTGTTGGAGCGCATGGTGGTGGCAGTTTTAGGGTTGGGGAATTTGTTACTTTGCGATGTGATAAAGATCAAGATCAAGATAGATGCAGTGATGATTATGAAGGAGTGATGCGAAATAGAACAGCAGACTTACCATTCTGGACGTCGGTCCTATTTGTACTTGGGGATGCCATATTCAACGTGGCTGTATCCTACAGATATATCTGGGCTTTCCTTTTGGCCAACAAATTGTGATGAAGATCTGACTGTCGATACAATATGTTCTATGGCAGAGTGCTTCTGGAAATAGCTGTCGGTACGATGAATGATTATACGAGAAGGAGATAGTCAAGTTGTTGAAGGATGCGTAGTGTATCCAAGCGTTTGGAAATTTTAATATTTAATAGCATGTGGTTCTGGACATGACGTAACCAACCACTTCTCGGCTAAGTCTTAGTGCTTGTTGGTTTCCTAGAATGTAAGTACAGACATACATTCGTTGCGTGTTATCTACCAGGTAGGTATTCTACGTCACGGGAGGGTACAAGGGGCGGGGTTGCTTTGCATTGAAAGTGAGGACTCTGAGCCTCGCAGTCTTGTATACTGAAGAATGCTGTGCGACCATCTGGATTTGGTACTACCGTGTGTTGGTGCTTGGGGCCCAGTCATCGAAAGGTAATGAGTGGATGACCAGGCTGCGCTTCTCCATAGATGCAGTCCTGTGTTGCAACGTTGAAACCAACAGACTCATCCGCCGTTATGCCAAGAACACGGATTCTAAAAATGAACAAATTTCTCAGCCTGGTCTGCATGGCACCCCACGACTTCAACCATATAACTTACGGACCTGCAGGCAACCAACAGGTAGGATCACACACGTGAGGAGTCAAAGCCGAGCGCCTAGATCGATCATGGTGGACTGGAGTGGCATACCCTGTGCAGAAACAAGTAGAAAGCTTCGCGTGGTCAATACTGATACCTGATCCCTGAACTCCCTCGTGGCATGATATCATCTCCTTTGGTTTTCTAAGAAGACAACATGCTGATGAAGCTTTAAGCGGCGGCCGACATGGATACTTCGTCGTTCTCCGTCCACAACTTTCCAAGCATACGCATCCTCAATGCTGTACAACTGCATATCGAAATCTGGGAAGGGCTGTTCATAACGCCAACCTCTACGATCTACGACGATCAACTCCGAGCTGGCCCTTGCAGTATTCGAATGAGGTTCCCAAGACAAACAACTGTGTCAAAAAGGGGTAGGAATATTTCAACCCCGTCATAAAAAGGTCGATCTCTCTGGTTGTATATATATCGTTGCTAAACTTAGTAGGGACTGTTGGACGATTGTTGATCTTAAGAGAACTTGGAATTGCTTCTGTATTGACATCATGCAATGTCGACGTTGCCTCCGATCATAGTGTCCATATTGTGAACGATGCCATATTTAGATCATCTCGAGCTTGGTGAAGCAAGAAGGTGTACAAGGAAAAGTGCATAAATAGATCGTCAGAGTCTGCCAAATTCATCTCTATTCAACACTCATCAGGCTTCTGCACTTATTACGAACTCAAGAAATACACCGTTGACACAGACGACCAACTAGATATCATCAGCAAACTGTTCGATATGGCTTGTAAGAAATCCCCGAGTTTTGCGGGTTTGCATTATGACTGATAAGAAACAGATACTACTTGCAAAATCATTGCTCTGGCCTCAGTCCTATCTATACCCTCTGCCCTAGCTGCACCAAACAAGATCCGAGAGCAACAAGGTCCTCTGCGAGAACAGTTTACAGCTCTCGACAATGCAGGTCTCGTTGATTGGGAAGATTCCCACGGAGGGCGATTCGCCACAGTGACGCCGTCTTCCAATTCTTCCAATGTCCAGCGCGATGTTGGGGACAAGCCATTCACGGGGTTTAATCTGAACCCCGCGGACTGGCTGAGCTCTCAGTGGACTGACGGCATCTCCGGTGGTGTCAATGTGCTAAACAACGTTGGTCACTACATGTGTCCCGGTGGAGGCTCCCGCATGGAAGTGAGCCTTTATGACTCCGTCGCCTTGTCCGCTTGCAAGGCCTTCGTGGGCAAGAGCGCTGCTGGGAAGCTCGGTACCAACGCCTGGTGGGCTTGGGAGACAGCTCACCAGTTGACGACAACGAGGCCAGAATCAGCCCAAGCTTTCGTCCGATTCCTACTGTGAGAGAATACTTAGACCCTACTCCTGATCAAAGGTATCTTGTATACTGACATCGGTGGGTGTTTGTAGCGGTAGTGTCTCGGACACACCTGTCAAGTTAGACCAGGCGTTGTGCGAAGGCCTTTGGGATGGGGTGAAGGGCCTGTGCCAGGAGGATGACGGAAGTACCCAGGGCCAGGCCATCTCAGCCGGTGACTGGACCCTTTACATCGACCCGAATGACAGGAATGGAAACTGAGAGAAAGCCGTTTCTCGGTATCTCTAAGGAGAGGTGGAAATTGAGTCCATCGACTGGAATTTTTTCCACTTCGCTTGTGGTCACTGCTCGATGGGTGCGATGGGAGTTGCTATGTTTTACTCGTCATTATTTTCTTTATGCGTTTTGGGCGTTTGTTTTTGTTGTCACATTTAATGTGGCTTCCAGTTCGCTACAAAATCTAAATGCCAAGGAGCGACTAAGATCGGAATGATCCGATTAGACCCCTATTTTTGTGTCATTGTTAGTGTGATTACGTAAACCCCCTCTACACTTGACTGTAGCGTTGTGGCAGGAAAAATCTGATTCTTCCTCCTACAACATCCATATACCCCCCTTTCCTACATATCACTTACTATATGCAGGTAACAGCTAAAGATCCATGTATAAAAGTCGTTTAGGATACGGAGCGAAGATGTATCATCAATACAAAAAATCGCGTGCGGGGGGATATTCTGCTTCTCCAACGGCTCGCATTGTAGCCTCAAATGACTCTTTCGTTTCCCCATACCCCGGACCCCAGCCACCAAAGCGAACTGTGCCGTGGGCCATCTCCACAATCCCCGCAGCAAGTTCATAGTGGATCAGCTTGTCGGGCACTCACATCATTCGTGGAATCTCTTCTGTGATGAGATTGTTAAAAATGTATTCAGATTTACGTTATCCGTTCCTTGTATTGGCTTCCTTGTATTAGCTTAGGAACGGAGCTGTTGCTGCTTCGCTCTACTAGGCAACATGCCCGGTACAATTCCCACCGAGGTAGCAATATACTACGCAAGCCAAGTTACATAGCTCCAAGGCTTAGAGCTTCTCCTTTTATCCAAGAATCCATGCGTCTGGATTTGGAGAAGCGCCCCGGTCTTCGCCATATAATAAGCATGCACGGGACCATCCTGATCGACCTCGAAGGAGGGCAAGCCCACCGAGGTGTGAAAGAAGCTCTACACCACCTCATACCTCACGCCGGTGTCCTGTAGTCATGCATTTACGGGCTCTAGGAATCCTTGCCATTTCTGGCCTGTCCAGTTTTGCTTCCGCCCAGAGCTACCGGAATGGCAGCAGCTCGGAAAGCGACGTTGTCGCCGTAAGGTGGATTGGCGATACCCCGGCGCTCAATTCCGGGACGACGTTCGGGCTTCCTTGGCCTCGGGGCAAATACCAAGCCAATGAGACCGCGTTCGCGGGTCTTGGCGGCGACGATGACAGCCAGATACCGCTACAGTCGTGGATAACGGCTTATTGGCCGGACGGCTCTATCAAGTGGACAGGGCATGCCATTGGAGGATCTGAGACGATATACGACGAATACAGAATTACAGCGTCGATGACTGAACTCTTTAACTCGTCTTCAGCGTCGGGATTAACGGTTAGCGACTCGGAGGAAGAGGTTTCGATCAATACAGGAAAGCTCACCGCGACGTTCCCCAAGTCTGGAAACGTGCTAGTCAGCGCAATTACGGCATTGAACGGCAAGGTAGTCGGGCAAAATGGGCGCTTGATATTGCGCTCCCAGTCCGGGATTGAGGAGGACGGGAACTCGATTTCAATTAACAAGTTCAAGTTTGAAAGTAGTATCAACGAGACTACTGTCGAGTTTGACCAAGACAGCTCCGTGCGTGCTTTAGTCACCGTCCGCGGCACGCATCAAGCAACTTCAGGCACACATGACGATTGGCTACAATTTATCGTTCGCTTCTATCTTTACGCGGACTCGGATGCCATTCGGATCGTCCACACGCTTGTGTTCGACGGAAATGCCAACGAAGACTTCATCTCGGGGATCGGCCTCCAGTTCGATGTTCCCCTAGCCGGCGAGGAGCTGTACAATCGCCACATCCGGCTCGCTGGTCCGGATGGAGGTCTTCTCCATGAAGCGGTACAGGGTATCACAGGACTACGGAGGGATCCTGGCGAGGCAGTCCGCACCGCCCAGTTCAACGGCGAAGAGACGCCCGACATCGCGACTTGGGATACGAGGGTTTCTTCCCGAATGCAGTGGATTCCCCCGTGGAACGACTACAGCTTGACTCAATTATCGCCTGACGGATTCACACTGAAGAAACGAACCAAGGCAGGCCAGAGCTGGGTGAAAATTCCCGGAGGGACGCAAGCTGGTGGCCTGGCTTACCTTGGGGGTGCTACTCAGGGCGGTCTTGCTGTAGCCCTTCGTGATTTCTGGAAGCGTTACCCCACGAGTCTCGACATTTCGAATGCGGCTGCGGATGTAGGCCAGATCACCTTATGGCTGTACAGCCCATCTGCCGAACCTATGGACCTTCGGCCTTTCCATGACGGTCTAGGAGAGGATACGTACGACAAGCAGCTGGATGCGCTTGAGATTACCTACGAGGACTATGAGGGGGGCTACGATACCCCATCCGGCATCGCTCGAACGAACGAGATATTCCTGTTTCCATTCGATAGCACGCCATCTGCGGACAATTTGGCGGATCTGACTGGTTATGCAAATGAACCTCCGGCGCTTGCCGCAGACCCAGAGTACATCCAGCAAACGAAGGCGATAGGCTCGTACTGGGCCACGATCCCCGACAACTCCACCGCGGCAGCGCAGACGATTGAATCGCACCTCGACTTTCTGATCCGATACTACCAAGACCAGGTTGCTCAGCGGCGTTGGCACGGATTCTGGGATCATGGCGACATTATGCACACGTACGACGTGGACAGACACACCTGGCGATACGACATCGGGGGCGTAAGTACGAAAAACATGTCGTGACGGCATCTTATTCCTTATATCCTAGAGTCCTCAAGTGTCTCAAAGTGAACACTTTCTCGACACCACTCCATGCAATACCAGGAGAAAAAAGCTAACACGACATGTTTAATGCAATTAGTACGCGTGGGACAACTCGGAGCTGTCGCCCAACCTATTTTTTTGGAACTACTTTTTGCACACGGGGCGGTCAGACGTGTACCGGTTTGCGGAAGCGCACGCGCGGCATACGGGCGAGGTGGACGTGTACCACATCGGGCCGTTCAAGGGCTTCGGCACGCGGCACGGCGTGCAGCACTGGGGCGACAGCTCCAAGCAGATCCGCGTGTCGACGCCCATCTACCGCCAGGTCTTCTACTACCTATCCGGCGGCGACGAGCGCGTCGGAGAGCTCCTTCACGAGCTGATGGACGCCGAACAGGCCTTCCTCACCGTCGACCCGCGGCGCAAGGTCCGCAATGACAACGGCACATACGTAATCGACCCGACGGCCCTGGACCTGGACCTCGGCCTCGATTGGTCGGGGCTCGCCGCGACGTGGCTGATCGAGTGGGAGAGGCGGGGCCCGCGGTGGGAGGAGGCGCGGTCGAAGCTCAACGTCACCATGCACAGCATCGCAAACCTGACGAACGGTTTTGTCACAGGGCTCGGCCTGTACAACCTCTACACGGGCGCGATCGCGCCGCCGGCGACCGACCCGCAGAACCGCGGCAGCGTGGCCGTGTCGCACCTCTCGGCCAGCTTCGGGCTGCCGGAGATCATCTCGCAGCTGGCGGACTACCTGGGCGACGACATGCCCGCCGCCTTCGAGAGCGCCTGGCTGGACTACTGCTACTACTACGGGGCCGGGTCAGCAGAGCAGGCAGCGCGGTACGGCGTCAGCTTCGGGAGCCTGATTCTGAGGCAGGGCCACTCGCGGCTGACGGCCTACGCGGCCAAGAAGCTCGGCAACGCGACGCTGGCGGCGCGTGCGTGGAACGAGTTCCTCAACACGGACGGCTTCGCCCCGGATCTGCCTTGGACGAGCGAGCCCCTCAACGGAAGTCGGGTCCTGGTTCCGGTCGACGAGGCGTCGTGGGTCGCGACGAACGACGCCGCGCTCTACGGTCTGGCTGCTATTGAAAACTTGGCTCAGGTGGGATATGCGCTAGGGTAGAGTAGTAACAATAGTAACAGGCGCAGTAGATAAGTACGTACACATGGGTATGTGTTGTTTTACATAGTTCACTTCACGGTTGGTAAGATTCATCGTGCTCTCGATCAACGCCGGTGCTTTCATTCTTACTATGGTCTACCTTCATAGGTACCTACCTATGACCTTAGTATCTACGGTATGAATCTGCTATATGTCACAAACTCAAGACTCCTCCGTGTTCTCGTAAATATCCGTCCACTCCACAATCGTTTCCTCGTCATAGGATGGCTGATCGCGAGCAATTATCTTTCGGTTTTGGACGAAGAACCAAGCACGTAGTTCTCTCTGTAGATCTAACCAGTACCAGTATTTGTACCCGTCCCCACCAAAACTCCGAGGCTGCTGTACGAAGGTTTGAAACTTCTGAATATCAACCTCTGTTTGGGCAGCCCCATTGTTCAGTAGAACCCTCAAGAGATCGATGTGTTCTTTTACACCAGCATCTCCAAAATGGCGTGGATGGGAATTGAAGTTTAGAAGTAAAGTCAGAGGCGACCGGCCTCGAAAATCAACTTCGTTAACATCGGCGCCAATATCGATGAGGCGTTGCGCACAGGACATGGTGTTCGTACGTCCCATCGAAACAAGGTTATGCAGGCCTAGGTTGAAAGGAAGATATTAGCTTTATACTTCAAAGTACATCAGCTCTTTGCCGTCCAGCACAAGACCATTCTTCGGTGCGGACCACAATCTCAAGTAGGGGATAGTCAGCAACAACACAAATGGAATCAGGTTTTCTTACATGTGTCCGCCCACATAGCCAATGAGGCATCTGAAGCTCCCGAATCAAGGAATCTCTGCGTAAGAGGAAAATGGCAGACAAGGGTAGACCTGAATAGGCATTGGGAATCCTTAGCAAGCCGTCCGTCTCGATCCATTTCTAGCAATGCCCGTAAGGCGACGCAGAACTTCGCTTTGCAGTCCAGGGGATCAATGCTTAAATCATGAACCTCTTCATTGATTTCGATATCATCGTAATCCAAATCATAGTCTGCTACCATTGCATTAGGCTTCGGAAATTCCATGGTGTTCCAAACCAAGTCTCTGAACATCGTAAAGAGTTCGCCTTGCTCGAGAGGAGGCTCAGCCCCCTGTTCTACGAAATAATGACAGAGGTCAAACTTCTTTCTTTGAAAGGCCTTCCCGATGGGCGAAGATATGGACAGGCGATTTGAGGAGAAATCCTCTCTCACAACGTAAGATCGAAGGTTGATATCCGCACCGTAGCGGACCATCAGCTTCATAATCTCAAGCGGATCTGGCATCTTCCAAGATAGGCAGCATACCGCCATCAGTGCCGTCTGACCAAAGGCATTCGCTTTGTTAGGATTTGCGCCATGCTTGAGAAGGCATTCGACTGTTTCGTAGACCTCGGAATACAGCTTCAAGTAGGACTGTAGATGCGGAGCCACTGTATAAGTATAATCCAAGCCGACAATGGCAGCAAGCAATGGAAACCTGCCGTCGGCGTCTTCGTGGTCAACTTGAGAGCCAGAAGCAAGCAGAAGGTCTGCTATTGGGAATAAGCGAGCCGCAGATGCTCGCACCAATGGCGAATGTTTGGCACCCTGAAAGCTGCGTATATTGGCAGCACGACGTATCAAATCTTTCGTAAGCTCCAACATTCCATGAAAATTGGCGTCTTCAGAGAGGTCGACATGGCCAATCCGACGTGACAAATATCCCAGCTTGTGATGCTCCTCGTATCGTCGGCAAAGAATTTCCGGTTCATAGCTTCGCTCTGACTGATAATCCGTTTGCGCGTCGTCTGCCAGACCGCCAAACGTAACGAGACATCTGTCGAGCGCAGATGGATCATTATAGTCGATGTTTGCCCCAGCGCTCACGAGAAATGCAACATCTCTAAACCAACCATTGGCACAGGCTTGTAGAACAGCGGTTGTCTCTTCGTTGTTGATGTCGACACCCTTTTTACATCGTGCTTCGATATTGGCGCCATACTCCAGGAGGCATTCCATCGTTCGTGTGCTGTCGGCTGTTCCTAGCGCCCACATTAAAGGAGTTGAACCCTCACCGTTTTGGACGTCGACGGAGATTCCATAGTCCCCATCCAGAAGGAGTCGGATTGTCGAAAGGTAGCCGCCAAGAGCTGCCCAGTGCAGTGCGGTGAAAGGTCGAGTGTCATGCTTAGGGTACTCAATATTGGGTGACGCTCCAAGGTCGAGTAGCCGGTTCGCCGTAGTCTCATTGCCGGAGCATAATGCCGTATGTAGTGGGGTCCATTCTTCTGTATCTTCCCACTCATATGCTGCCTTCGAGCAGGAGCACAATCCTCTTGACGGGGGGTCAAGATGTGCACCGGAGTCGACAAGAAGTTTGACAATATCGTTAGATCCGGCCATGGCGGCGCAATGGAGCGGAAACCAGTAGCATCCATCTGGTTCGTCGAAATACGCTTCAAGGTCGCTAGGGTCAAAGGTAGTTATTCGGATCCAGTGCGTCTTTTCTTGGGATTGCTCATGATTCCAGAGGGCATGATTATAAACAGTACGAAGTGCATTCGGTGTAGATTTCATACTGCTATCGCGTGACTTAGGTTTAAGACATTCCAACCTATCGTCCCAAAAACTGAATGCTGGTAGGTTTGGGTTCGCACCAGCCTCAAGAAGCTTCTCTACCACGCCAACTTCGCCAGCCGCGCAGGCCCAACAGAGTAGGTATGGGTACTTGGCAACAGCAAGCGAGTACAACATGGGGTTGGCGATGTTGTGAAGGCGTCTGCTTACGGCAGATACCGCATTCAAGGTGCAAGCATCGTCAAGGATCTCGCAAATGAGAATAAGGAGCTCATTTGGCAATGATGTCATACCGGTAGTGCTGGTCATTTTCGTAGTACTAGAGGGTAGAAGTAATTGATAGACCTGTCGCGGCTGAACGAGATCCTGAATGAAAGGGCTGTAAATAATTCTTTTTTTAAAGTCGGATCGAGCTGCAAGACAACTCTTAGATATTTGCGTGATTCTTGGTTGCTGAGGCTGTCAGGAGCTTTTTCCATTCCTTAGTTCTTCAGGTAGCAATTCCCTGTTTGACCTCGAGACTAGAAGGGGCGGCTTGACGTATCGGAAGTGGGTAGAGTTGATGAGTTTAGCAAGGTAAAAAGGTAAGGTAATCCTAAGGACATCAGCCAGTTGACTGCGTTGAGGAGTGAATACCTAAGGTGTACAAATAAACATAGTAAGGAAAACGCTTGAACCATGTAGCTTTTCCTTAGGTCTTTCTCTAAGCCAAACACAGTATTAAGTTCCAGCATATTTCGAACAAGAAACGTTTAGCATGACTGCCATGGCAAAAACAAACGCACAAACATGCAAGCCTATTCATTTCACTCACAAATTTCCCCGAGTGTCATTCTCGTACAACGTCGTTATAATCACAAGTAAAATACCAAGCACTTACCGGCTTTAAATCAATCCTAGCCGTGAAACTTTTCTACTAAATAAACCATTTAGTCTAAAATCAATCCTTATAAATGCGGCCTGATTTCGGCCTTCTATGGTCATTCCTTGACTTCTGCCAATTCCACGCGGGTCCATAGGTAAGTGTTGCAAATAGAAGGCATGAAGCAAATGAAAATCTTCGTTTGCCAATATTGTGCTATACTAAAATAGGTACCAGGACGTATTTGTAATATCGAAGCTATTCACACCTCCTGAGGTACCTTGTACCTTACGTAGAGTTGCGCGGCATAATTCCACCAATCAGATGTTATACTTAGAATCAAGCTTCAGCCACTTTCCATCTTCTAGCCACGGTGCACCGCCATAGACAGGGATAGCTTCCTTAATTTACAGCACTAATTGAAGCTAAGAAAAAGTACCAAAAACAGTACAAAAACAAATAGGTCGGCTTCCGATAATAACAAATTCACGCAACTCGGAAAGCCCAAAAGGACTTGCAAAAATGACGTCCCAACTGCAGAAGAGCAAGCTCTGCTTCATCGGCGGCGGCAACATGGCCGGCGCCATCATCGGAGGCCTCGTAGCCAAGGGCATCGAAAAGCAGAACGTGTGCGTCTCGGAGCCGTGGGAGGTGAACCGGGACAAGATGGCCGCCACCGGAGTCCGCACCACCGCCTCCAACGTCGAGGCCTCGCAGGGCGCGGACCTGCTCGTCCTCGCCGTCAAGCCCCAGGTCACCAAGGGCGTGTGCCGGGAGCTCGCCGCCGCCTGGGCCGAGTGTGCATCCACGCCTCTGATTGTCTCTATCGCTGCGGGCATTACGCTGCAGAGCCTGAAGGAGTGGTTCAAGCTGGCCGACGGCCGCACACCCCACATCATCCGCGTCATGCCCAACACCCCCGCCTTGCTGGGCGAAGGCGCTTCGGGTCTCTTCGCCAGCGACGACGTGTCCCAGGCTGAAAAGGACCTGGCCGAGGCGCTGCTGGGTAGCGTTAGCAAGGTGGCTGAGTGGGTGGACCGGGAAGAGCTGATCGATGTCGTCACGGGCCTTTCAGGTAAGGCATATGTCTTCGTTGCGCGAAAACTGATTGAATGCCGCTCAAAACAAATTTGGTTTAGGTTCCGGGCCTGCGTACTTCTTCGCTATGGTAGAGCACCTGATTGAGAGCGGGATAGGTTTAGGACTCACGAAGGAACAAGCCACCCGACTGGCTAAGCAGACGTGTTTCGGGGCGGGCAAGATGCTTATCGAGTCGTCCGACGAGCCGTCGCAACTGCGAATCAATGTGACTAGCCCCAAGGGCACTACGGAGGCCGCGTTGAAGAGCTTCGATGCTTCGAGTTTCAAGGAGACCGTGGACAAGGCGGTAAAGGCGGCTACTAGCCGAGGCAAGGAGCTAGGAGAGACGCTCGCGAAATCGTAGCTTTGACATCCAGGTCGGTATCTTCTCGGAGACTTAGTACATTGAGCACCCAGGTCTGCGATGCCGGGAAGTGCAGTGTACGCGCCTATTTCCATAGCGCAATAGAGACTTGACTCGGGTCATGAAAATGAACATGGTGTACCAATGCACCATAATACCAACATCGTGCGGAACCCCTAAATTGATCATATCAATCGGCGTGTCACCTACCCTGGTCCGCATCACCCATAGCAGCTTCACAGAACGAAAATATAGGGCCCGCCCTAACTGAAAGTTGCCGGCATCAATCCGGTGTAATAGCAATATGGTATCGCATCGTTGCAACCGCTTCCTCTTATTTTCTTATACAGATGACACTTTTTTCCAGTCCCCAAATTAATACATTTCTGCAAGGTTTCCACCGGATAAAGCACAGCTAACACTTTCACAAATGCCAGCCACAAATCCCCAAACAGCGGATTTTTCCGTGCGCAATTAATTAGCTGCGCCCTACGGGGCAGCAGCCAACAGCTCCTCGATCCGAGACGTGATGTCTACGAGCGGAAACTCCGTTCGATTACCCGCCGACGTGCCGTTAACGAGTGGGTCGGTAAACCACTCGTCCACTGTGTAGATGACCCCGGAGACCTCCACGGTCGCCGTGTTGACAGCGCCTTCGCTCAGGGACGCGTAGTCCGAGATGCGGCCCAGATACTCCGCGGTGTCCCACTTGCCATCCGCCGACCTAAGCACCGACACGCCCCGATCGTGCTCCGACACTAGCAGTACCGTTCCGCCGTATTTGGGCGGCAGATATACGGCATCAAGGGACATGATTGGTTCGTTGGGTGTCCTGGGAACGACCACCGGCGTACCTTGGTCTGCCGTCATATCGAACTTGACGATCTCGCCACCGCCGGTGTTGTTCTTGGGGTCGCAGGCCAGGAGGATTTCGCCGGTCGCGGCGAATCCCGTGATCCCGTTGTACGTGTGGTCGATCACCTCGGGCAGGTACCACGGCTTAATACTACTACCGTCGGGCTCCACGCGCAAGATCGTGCCGGGGTACGTTCCCAGGACGTAGACGTGGCCGCGCGCGTCGTGCTCGACGTCCTGCTGGCCGCCGTACCGCCCCTGGCTTACCTCGGTGATGTTGAGGGACCACACCATCTCCTGCTTGGCCGGATCATAGCGGAGGATGAAGTCGTCTCCGGAAATTTGGTGGTCCGGTGTCTCGTGCGGGACCGCGGAGTCGATCAGAATCGAGATGAGATTCGTGAAGGGGTCCCACGCCACACCCCCGACGTGAAACGGCCTGGTGCGAGTAAAGCCCGGGAACTCGAGCGTCGCGACGGTTTCGGCCTTGTACGGGTCGTACACCACTACGGAGGCATTGTACAGAGCGCTTGTTTGGTTGTTCAGCATTGTTCAGCATCGGGATGTCACTTACGTGAGTGCATGCAGGGGATAACTCACCCGATGTACAGGAGACAATCGTGAAGATCGAAGTCGGCGTTTTCGGGGTACAGCTGGTACGATTCAATTACGAGGTCCCCATTAGCAAACGGCGGGCATTTGCTTTGACACGATGTCCGACGGCTCCTCGCGTTCGCGACATTCAGAAATGCTGCACACAGGCACAGCAGTTGGAGGAGCATGGTGATGAACTACGGATGAGCAATTAGAGGAGATCCACTGTCGCGGTGCAGGAAGCTGGGCCTCGACCATGCTCTCCATTATGTATGTCGCGACATTGCATGCGGCGATTCCCGTTCTTCTTGCGTTGCGTTGCAGTGCCTTGGTTTCCCCCCCTCCTAACGGCATGTTCCATTCGGGACTTTAGAAGCCGCAGATCATGGTTGAAATTGGCAGCGTAGTTCCCTTAGGTAGGCAATTATAAATGCTAGTAAGACTACTACCTACGCGGTATCTGTTATAGTAGGCGCCGAAAGCAATAGCTGCCTGGAATCCTGCAGGGATTGGGCTACATGAATCGCGGTCAACTTCAGGTACGAAGCAATTGCATCAAGTAAATAGATCTGGCCAGATGCTGGGTTAGGCACTTTACTTAAACACGCAAGACAGAAGGACCCCTTTTTGCTGCACATGGCTTACCTAAAGTCGGTCCTTTCATTGAAGCCGGGATCCAGGGTAAGGAAATCATTATTGATAGGTAGGTTTAATTAAGCCGCGGATGAAATACAGCGCCACAGGCTACTCTGCTTGGCGCATGAAGATTTAGGGATCATCGCTGTCAGTGTCCCCCACTACCGAACGTGCCCTCGGTGAAGCTCTTGCTATCGGTTACGAAGCCATATCCATTCTAGTTGCCGTTAGTACGAAGTAGAATGTCATTGATGGAATGACAACATCTGATCCCACCAATCATGGAAACCTCATGATTGAAGGTTAGATGGCTAAGGTTATGTAAGGAATTGACTTACCGCGGTATTGTAAATGGTAACATCATGGCCTCCGGGAGTCTTCGTGGCACAGCAATCTTCTAGCATAATGCAATCCCAGCCGCGATAGTACGCGTCCGCCAGAGTTCCCAGCACGCATTGATCCGTGTTGACACCAGCGAAGAGAAGAGTGCGATATCCTCCAGCGACCAGTGCTTTCGCGAGAGGTGTATCTCCGTTCCACAAGCCCGATATTCGGTTCTTGTCGCAAAATATATCCAAGTCCGTCCTGCTCGCATCTTGCAGGGGATCGTAGAGCTTCGCATTCCACGAACCACTCATGAGCAAACGTCCTCTCTCCTCACCCATGTCAGAACCAAACCCGTTTCTAGCTTGTTTGTTGTCCAATGACGGCGTGACGAGGCTGCGGGCAAAACTTCGTTCAGTCGCCGCAGGCATGCTGCTGAGGTCTTCCTCGCTCAGTCCCCAGTTCAACCAGATGACCTAGACTCAGGTTCGACATCAGCATGATTTGATAGTCAACTTAGGTAATAAGTTTCAAAATATTTCAAACCACATGTCCGATAGACAAGGTCCTATTCTAATACTGATCTCTTACCTTAAGGCCAATTTCTCTGCATCGTTTCACCACTTCCATGGTACGCTCCACAGCAGCTAGGCCGGTAGGGTGGTCATTGCACCGCGGATGAATGAAGAAGTTCTGCATGTCTACCACTACCAGAGCACTCAGGGCGGGTGTCAGCATGATTGTCGCGTCTGTAGGACCCTCCGTGGTGCGCATCATGAATCCGGGTGAGGGTATCCCGCGAGTGAGATCCCACAGCTTAGCGTCGCTGGCATATGTCCACTCGTCGCCTTTGGGTCCCCAGATTGAAGGAGGCGTCATTATGAGTACGTATGTGGCTGGGTACTATCGTCGATCGCCAAAATCGGTATGAAGAAACTGGCTGACGTATATCGACGGATCAGAAGTTGAATGCATATACCTACCTCAAGGAGGTATGAGGGGAAAGGGGGGTTGGGTAAGGACCAATAAAACTGCACCTATGCACCTATATCGGCCGACGCTATAGGTCTCGCGATTCGGGACCCCGATCGGTTACTGTAGAGGCTACTGACTGGTGAGCGGAACGACTACAATGCCGCCAGTGCGGAGAGAACGGTTTCACGACATCATGAATGCAGTACAACTCTGAAGAACTAGCTGCGATTCGACCGGACTAATTATAGACCAGCTAAATATCTCGGAATCTGCGAAGATTATACTTACCTAAGGTATAGCAACGTCCAGAATAGCAGGTAGACGTGGATATTTAAAGGAGGCTGCGGCTTCTATTTTGAAGTGGTTTACTTCCATCATATCCTAGACGTAGCAGCCTCGAGTCATCATAAGCCCGAAGTCCACGTTTATCTACGAATCCTACGGCACTCTCTCAACCATTAAGAACTATCACAATGGTCGAAATAAACTTGTCAGGCAAGGTGCTGTCGCCGGCGAGATTGACACACGTATTGCTTAGAACAGCGAGATTCAGGCCTTTGGTTGAGTTCTACAAAGCCTTGCTAGGTGCACACGTCGTGCTTGAGACGTCAGAGCTAGCATTCTTGACCTAGTAAGTACCCCGACAAGAAAAGGGGTGAGAGAAGGTGGCGCAAAAGATAATGGGTGGTATAACCCCTATTACTGTTCAGCTAACCCGCTTTTGCAGCGACGATGAGCACCACCGTATCGCGATCGCTGCTTTTCCGGACTGTGGCGATAGGGTCCGGAGCGGTGCGGGCCTAGAGCACATCGCCTTCTCGTTCGACTCGCTGGGCGACCTCGTAACCTCGTACCGCCAGCGCAAAGCCCGCGGCATCCTCCCCCTCTGGTGCGTCAACCACGGCCCGACCACGTCCATGTACTACCAGGACCCCGACGGCAACCAGGTCGAGATGCAGGTAAGCAGCTTCGACACTGCCGAGGAGGCCACCGCGTGCATGATGAGTCCCGATGTCGCCCAAAATCCCTGGGGCGTCGATTTCGATCCGGATGAGTTGATGAGACGGTTGGAGAGCGGAGAGCCGGAGGCTGATATTAAGAAGCGACCAAAGAGCGGTCCCCGTCACTTGGACGAAATCCCCATTGTAAATGTGCCACCGCCGTTGGTGAAGGATAGCTACGAGCCGCTTGAAAGCGCTGCCTGATAGCACATCTGCGATTGAGCAATACTCGGTGGCAGTGTGGTAGCCATGAGCTGAGATGAGCCTCGAAGCACTTCAGAATAGCTTACAACAGATTGTATTTTAACCAGCCCTATTCTCCTTTCACCATTGTCGCTCCTTATAACATTACTGCTCGCAGAAGTAACTGATAGTACGTCAAGTCAATGAAGCCAGTCTTTATCCGGTCTAACAATCATACCTATTGCGTTCATGAAGTATCGTGGTACTAGTGAGATGCAGAAAGTAGAACTAAGGAGGCAAAGCTGACTAGCAACCCGGAATGAAATATTGAATGACAAGAGTGACCTATAGAACGTACCATTTGACGGACGGTAAGTTGCAGCTTATTTACGGCTTTCCTTCCCAAACCTTTGCGAGAAAGCGCTCAATCGAAGTGAACTCATAATCAGGGAAGAGTTGGTTGAAGTCATCCGATATGTCCCACGCCCCTTTTGAGCTACTAAGCAGGATACCGATAGATACCGCCCTGAGAAGAGCCGATGCTTGGTCCTGGGAGACAGCTTGATGGACTGCTTTTAGACCCCAGGATGTCTTCAAGTTTCCGGCTTCGAGATCTTCGACCTTGACTTTGTCAACAGTGAAAGGGGATCCTAGAGTCGTGTCAGCGAAGTAGATACGGAGCCGCGCATAGTTGTGGATATAAATTACCTCGAATCTTCTGACCGATCTCAAGAATCTGCGAGAACGTGACTCTGTTGCCTCTAATACCGCCCGTCGTAGGCCACGTCCCTTCATACTCAACTGCTCGAGCAACAATTGCGGCTAGATCTGCGACAGTGGTCAGAGTCATGATGGCGTCCTCGTGGCCCTCGACGACAATGGCACGCTTGTTCTCAAAGTCGAAGACACTTTGAAGCGGATCGACGTGTTTAGCTGTCTTGTAAGGGTAGGCTAGGTAGTTCAGAAATAGACCAGGTTGAAATAAAGTGTACTCGAGTACCTGATAAGGGGGTCAGTTCACATCGCCTGTGACATTGGGGTAGTATGATAGTCTCACCTTTCCTTTCTCATTCACTTCTTCCAAATACTCTCTAACCTTTTCCTTTCCTAGCCACCAAGCCATATTGACTGTCCCCTTGCTATGCATCTAGTAAGTTACCCTACTTATCGTATGGGCTATGGCCAATTTTACCTTCCGTATTCGCTTGGCGCGAAGCGCTTCACACCAGCGGCGATAGCAGCATTGATGAGGTTCCTCTGCGACTTTTGGTCGGGATCCGAGAGAACTTGGACGAAAGACAGCAGAGTGTGAGTCTCTCGAAGAGCTTCAACTAAACTCTTTTTGTTATCGTAGTCTACGATCTTCCAGTGTATCTCGGAGGCAATGGGAGTCGTCGGGGCTTCCTAGAAAAGAGATTAGCATTGGAATGAAAAAAGGAACGCAAGCATGCAGGGAGTCTTCCTCACCTTCCTGCTCAATATGGTTATATGGTGTTTTCTTGAAGCCAGTAGAGCGTCGATAATCTCCTGAGAGACCTCTGCGAAATAAGTCAGTCATAATACGAAGTTCTATCAAAACTGCAGGCTTGACGTACGCCCGGAGCCACCTGCTATGGCGACTCTGACCATTATGAAGTACTATTGATAGGTAACAGGTTTCAAGTGGCCAGAAAGTCGTGTTGAAGATGATACATTCCTAAAGAATCGGGGATGCCTTTTAGGTCCATTATATACTGGCCCACGCCCGCTGGGGGTACCTCAGGCTCGAGAAAGGGTCTCATGAAGGTTGGGTAGATGTCTACTAACTTAATTCTACGACCGCGGAGCTGTTTACGCCGCTTTATGGGACTGTCTTTTGACATTTTACCCCAGAAATGCACCGTAACATCGCAGAATAACTAGGAGACGGCTAGCCGTTTGACAGGCGATCTGCCAGGGGATAGGTAGGGTGGTACAATCGGCTTTTAGTGGAGTTTACCGCACGGCATGTTCCCTGCAGGGGCCCGTGCTAGTAGGGTGGGCCATTTTCTCCGCCGCGGCGGACGCGAGAGTTGGAGGTACCACGATAACTTGCACCATCAGCCGTTTGAGAGTTAGCATAGTTGGTGTAATATACACACAGAATGGCTCTTTTCTTTGATAAGTGAAATCATCTCAATAGTCTCATTCTATTAAGACGGGAAATTGGGATAGCCGTCCAGAGACTGAAATGTCAGACGACCGGGCATACCTACCTCGTGGCAACGCCGCGGCGGAACAAATTCCTGAGAGATCGAATATGCCCAAAAGGAGAAAGGTCCGCAAAGGCACCCAAAGTTGCTGGGAGTGCAAGCGGCGCAAGATCCGATGCACCTTTGCAGCCCCTACAGACGCCATTTGCGATGGGTGCAAGAGCCGTCGAACCAGATGCATCAGCCAAGAATATCACGATGGTGTAACATTGGCGAGTAGCAAAGTCGATAGGCTTAGTCGAATGGAATCGCTAGTCGAGCAATTAGTCAACCGGAGCACCACCGATATGACGGACGCGTCGTGCCGGGATCATCTAGATCAAGACGAGAATATACCGGCCGTGGTCACAACTCTTAGACCGGATCTTGAGACCCAGGTTACTGACAACCTTGATGACCTATCTCGCGCCCTTCTAGCGGTATGGCCTAATCAAAACGACCTCGATCTGATATTGAGCGTTTCGGTCGGGGTCTCAGTTTTATTTCATGGCGTGATCTGCCAGTCTTACTCTAGATTCTTCGAGCAAATTGAATCACCACGACGCATGCTGCAACCGCCGTCGCAAGGAACCCATCCGGTGCTCATAGCAAGGAAGTTATTACTGCTAGCCTCTCTCTTGCAGGGTATTCCACCGCGCTCTGCCAGCGAACTCGCAGGTTTGAGCTCCGACTACCACGCCATTATGTCTCGTGTGTTCAATACCGCTACCAGGCTTGTGACAAGTAATGACGAGCTTACGGACTCACTCGAGGGGATTGAGTGTGTTATGATGGAGAGCATGTACTTGAACAACGCCGGGAGTCTTCGCCGCGCCTGGTTTGCGAACCGTAAAGCTATGGCTCTGGCGCAGATGATGGGGCTGCACTTAGGTACAAACTCGCCGAGGAGGTTTGTCGGGAACGAAACGCGGGATCGTATCAATCCCGATTATATGTGGTTTCGCCTAGTCTCGTCGGATCGTTATCTGTCGTTGATGCTAGGCCTTCCTCAGGGTTCACTCGAAAATGTCATCGCTAACCTAGAAGCACCAGATAGTTGCATGGCCGTGGAGCGCTTAGAGCGTATGGAGTCAGCTGCAGCTAGTCTCATTCTCCAGCGCAACAGCGCCGAACGCACTGATCTCGCTGCGACGCACAAGATCGATAGGATGCTGCAGGAAGCGGCCGCCTTGATGCCGCCACAGTGGTGGCTGATGACTCCTGACCTTAGTGCCATTGCTGGTAGCGATGTGAAGGCCTTCGAAGAATCGATCCGCCTTACGAATCAGTTCACATACCATCATCTCCTAGTCCAACTGCATCTGCCATATATGATGCTGACCTCTTCGACTGAGTCAAGTTACGATTACAGTAAGATGACTGCTGCGAGCGCTAGTCGTACGATCATTGCGCAATACGTGTCCTTCCGCAACTCCTTTTTAGCTACCGCGTATTGTCGTGGTATCGACTTTATTGCCTTTATCGCGAGCACGACTCTGTGTCTCGCGCATATCGAGGCTTGTCGCCAACACAGGGAAGGCACTGGGAGAGGCGTTACGGTCTTCCAATCTCTTCAACATCAGCGGTTCGGCGACCGTGGACTCCTCGAACGCACTCTCGAAGTTATGGAGGAGATGGCTCAAAGCTACTACGATGTTGTTGCCCAGAAGATTTCCAGCATCCTCCGACCACTCCTCGCCATTGAGAACAATTCTTTCAGAGGGGGCTGCTACCATATTTACGCCTCGTCAGAGGCTGATAAGCAGGAGTCTCAATGTCTCGGCGATACGACTGAAGCTTTCCATGCACTGCAAATACAAATACCGTACTTTGGAACTGTTCAAATAGAGCACCGTCCTACTCTTCCTGACACTATTAGATCAGCGCAGCTAGTCTCCATAGAGCAGCCTTGGAATCCATCTGCATCACAAGTAGTCGATGCCGGCCCAGCTGGCTATGCAATCAGTACAACCCAGCCTGTCAATACTGATTGGCAAACCGTGCCGTCGTCATTCGAATCTGGATTGGCAGATAGTAACCAAGGGTTTGATGCCAACGGGGCGCAAGAAACCTATCTCCTCGTGCCTGGTCTAGCAGCAGATGTAGACGACTGGGCGCTGCAGGGCGTCGATATGGCTCTATTTAGCAATCTTACGCATGGCTCGGTAGATTCAAGTCATACACAGTGAGTTGGTGCAGCTCACAGCACTAGAAAATAATACCTTGGAGATTTCGTCGATGGCGCTCGCATTGAAACTTCGACAGTCGGGAAGCCATGTAAGTGATTCCAAACTACCTAATTTCGTCTGGTGAAGATGCCGCCATTTGACGCCTTGGAGGATCGGTCTTGAAATGCTACGACGGCGTGGTAGTCCAAGAATGAAGATGACGGGAAATGTGGCGTTTGGAAATTTACTTACCAAGGGTTATAGTATTTAAAAAAAATAAATCGGTGCACTTCGATGTATGAACAGGCCTCCCTAATGGGAGCAGACGGATGACTAGAAAATCCATCAAGTTCTAAGGGTTTTTCGGGTTAACGGTTCTCTGATTAGCTCCTTTTTTCCCCTTTTTTTATGGCTGCAGTTCGAGTCCTCGAATAGCTTCTTTTTTTTTCTTTATCCAATTTTTCAGCACCGCAAGTTCACACTGATTGACACATGGTTGTTTTCCATCTCATAAATGCATTTATATCAGTACCTACCTATACAAAGGTTGAGGTTGTTTGTAATGAAGCCGCTTGGCAGAAGGTACCTTTTCCAGGTTCGTATGGTACCTTTGCACCTGTACGCGCGGCTGCCAGGGTGCAGATTTGACTCGCGTCTTGTCTTGATCTGGCCATGTGGACTGATAGAATTCACGGGTGGAGTGGCTGGTATTTGAAGACATGGGGAGTACCTAGTTTCATCGACTAGATCAGATGAGCTGGAGGCTACAGCATGGGATCAGTGCCAATCGCTTGCGCATCGAAGACGAATAGAAAACAGCTGTGGTGGTATTCCATTCCATCGGTACTGCGGCCCGTCATAACTAGGGCGTGGAGCTTGCTCAGTGGAAGAGTCGGAGCTGAAGTTGAGGTTGAAAATGGATCTGAGGTCACATCAAACTTGGGCAGTCTCGAAATCGTCTCAAACCCGCAGCTATTTGACCGCTCTCTTGCTAAGCGAAAGTCAGGGGCTGAAAAGGTGTCAGAGATTGCCGCTTGAAGAAGATTGTGGGACGAACCGAGCTCGCCTAGCTCTTTCAGGGCGCCAAGCTGCTACCGAACCGAGGCCAGCTTCCAGAAAGACAAGCCTAAGATGCTAATTTCTTAGCCGCTTGTTAATCTAGAACCGTTCGGTTTGCCTTAGCTCAAGCCTAGGTCTCCCGAGCATGATATTTCAGGAGCACTGCGACGCCATGACGGGGCAATTGTAAATTAGCGAGCACGTCTGCGCAAGCTCGGTTGTCCGAAATCGAGACCGAGTAATGATTAGCTATGTCTGATCAAAAGCTGACGTTCCGGATGCTTCCATGAAAATATTCAGCCATAGAGATGCGAACAATATGGCTAAGCTAGATACCAACAACCCGAACCCAGCTGGTGCTGATCAAGTTGATCAAGCCGATCACTATAGGTAGCCTCAATAACGACATCTGAATGATTTTCCAGCTCGACGCATGGATGTTGAAAATCATACCAGTACCTACCTAGCTCTAAGGACAACCTCGTGTCATGATCGCACTCTTTTTGACCCCTGTCGACTCCAGGGTGTCCTTGCACGCAGCCAAGAGGCCAGTGCTTCAAGAGCCTCCCCTACCCCTAAAGTCATATCTGACTCTGCTAACCGTTCCGCTAGCCGCTTGCAAAGTCCCGTTGACGACATCTGACAATGCGAAACCGTGGAGGTCATTCTCATGCTCAAGTGAGGCACTTCAGCATTTCGTGATGGGACCCAATATGCGAAGCATACTCGCCTGCTTTCTAGTACTACAGGATGTATCTGCGGGCTTTTCCGTTCTTGGTTACCCAATACCAACTGATCCGCACCGGGTTTCCAACATGGGACGAACGAAATCGTAGGGTTGTTGATGCCATGAGCAACCGGACCCATGCCGCACCATGCTAGCTCACCATCTGATCTCAGTACTAAGACGAAATATGATCTGCGGAAGGGGCTCGCCAAAGCCTGCCTAGACTGACTACCCTAGCTCGTCGGGCCCATGATGGACTCGTGGTCGTCTATATGCGCTCTCTATATAATGCCTCTGCCTCAGCTTCATATCGTGAGGTTGCTTTCTTTCTCCTCATCAAGCTTCAGTTCATTCTTTGAATATCCAATTCGTTTCAGTTCTGTGAACTTTTTTGTTCTCGACCTTCCTTACCTTCGTTCTATTCGTTACATACCGCTAGGCCGGTCTTTACTATTCATTTCCGTTCAACCAACCAGGACTCGTCCGTTTTTGTATACTTCCTTCGAAGAATTTGAATTTGTCGCTTGACTCCAACTTTCGTACTTTTCACGTCATCATGTATACCAAGGCTACTCTCATCTCTGCCATTCTGGCTGTCGCCGAGGCTCGTTTCGGTCAGGAGCAAACTCCCGTTTCCGCCATCACGTCCTTGAGCAACTTCGGTAACCCCGGTGAAGCTGCTACTCTCGCCGGTTCGGTTCCCGGTGTGTTGCTTGCCGCCGCTAATCCGTGTGACAAGCTCACCCTGGCCGACAAGATCGTCTCGACTCTTGGCACTGATCCTCAAGTCATTACCGGAGCACAGACTCTAGTCGCTGCCGAACAGAACTTCAACCCCTTCGTTGTCAGCGTGCCGAATATCTGTGGCGATGCCAGTCTCCCTGCGACGCAGGAGCTCCGAGGCATCGTGCCTCTCATTGACCCTGCCGTCACTGGCTCCGATGCCGAGAACGCCAACTCGGCAACCTCGCTCAAGACTCCCTTCGATGCTGCTGGCTTGAGTGTAGCTGATGTCATGGTCGCCCAAGGTAAGTTTTATATGTACCTGATTAAATGTCATCAAGTTGCTCAAACACAAGCTAATCAAACCCCACAGGATTCAGCAACTTCACTGTCAACGGTGCGGCTGCGTCTGCGTCTGCGGGTGGAAGTGCTTCTACTGGCAGCGACGCTGCCAACTCCACTACGACCGCCGCCGCCGCTGCTGCTACTACCACTGTTGCCACGAAGTGTGTTGGCGGAAAGGCGAAGAACACGACTGTCAGTACCACGACTACCGCCGCGGCAGCCACCTCATCCGCTGCCTCGGCCGACGACTCCAGCAGCAGTGGATCCGCAGCCCAAGGCGGCGCGGGTGCCGTAACCGATGCAGTAACCGGCAACTTCCCCGGCTTCCAAGCCTCGAGCCTCGGTCTGGACTTCGGCACTTGCACGCCGACGGTCAAGTTCGAGGAGTCGCTCAACGGCCGCAAGGCGGGCGAGTTCACCTTCCAGGCGCAGGACCCCGTTGTCAACAAGGGCCAGCAGGAGGCGTTGAACCCCAACATCATCTTCAACCGCATCTGCGACCAGCTGGTCAACGTGTGCAGCGCCGCCGCCGATGCCGTCACCGCCTGCCGCTCCGCCCAGGCCGATCTCGGATCCGGTCCCAAGGACTCTTCCACTGCCGATGCCTGGAACTCGGCTCTCGGTTTCGCCGGCACTGATATCAACCCCGACAACGCCCCCAAGGCCGGTCTTGTCGGCCACACTTAAGTGGAGACATGTTAGGACTTGGGACCTCGTAGGATGTGGAGGAAAAGAGAAGGGGAAGGGAGGGGGCTGGCATCAACTGCTTGTGATCGTGCACAGCAAATGGACTTTCGGGCTGAACCACTTATGTGTTATGACGTGTTAAGGACTTACGTTGTATCTATATAAATACATTTTTGTGTGCAAACATTGCATCGTCTTGGTTGAATGTGACTCGTATGTGATAACCAAGCCCAAGTAGGGGGTTCGTTGAAGAAATGATTGTTTCAACAAGCAGCAAACAACGTAGATACTGTAGACTCAGATTAGGTATTTAAGAGTATTGTGAATGGTGCATGGGGCATTCGCCTTTTAGCACTTTGGTTATACGATAATGTAGCCGGGTGATGGCAGTGGGAGGATCGCACCTTATTTGAGCTACATATCCCCGTTAATATATTTCTATTCAGTTCAATTCAAGTAGACCCTCCGTTTCAAGTTATACCATACCAAGTGTTTGAATCTATCTCGATCTTTCGGTACTTGCAAGTTTGTTACGTTACGTAAAGAGCACTTTGTCGGTACCTGATTCAGGGGATTCTGAAGATAGTTCTCTCATTTAAGCGTAGGTAACGGTTATTGGTTTGTTCATTCTAAAGAGAGCATCAAGCAGTTAAGATAATAGGAATCACAGTATCTAAACCCAATCGGAAGGCCATCGTCACCTAGTCCAACTTAATTCGCCCCCGGCAGCTCGTTTTTGTAGCTAAAGACTTGACTCAAGACAATCGAGAACTCGTGACTACCTAGAGTCTGGTTACTTAAAGGATTATTCAAGTCTTGATTGCTCTAATTTAGATGATTTCGCCTCTAGCATATATGCTAATAGTTACCGGCCTCTAAGAATGTATTTCTTATGGTGCCAGCTCCAACTAGGGCGTATCTGCTCTGATATCTCAATATCGACATGTGGTTTCCACAAAGCAGTCCTAGGCTCATATACCATTCAGTAGCCTGCCTAGGTAGGTACCTTTTACATGAGATTCTACAGGTTTTATCCCCCCTGCAAATTTACCTGTCTAAGCTACACGCAAGAGCTGATGAGAAGTGTGACGAGGAAACAGGACGACAATGATAACAACAAATATTGCTTGCGAGATAACATTAGAGTATATTATGATTTAAGTCTGGCTAAGACTGGAGATGATGCTCTTGATGCTCTTGATGCTCAAGAATATCGGACAGCCTCGAATTCAGGAATGGGTCGAATCGTCTCTAGCGGCCTCTTTTCATGCGTACCTATCACTTCGGCTTTCCGCCCCTTTTCCTTCATTTCTTCCTTTCGTCTCACTTGATTTGACCTACCTTTGGTCACTGTGGTATCTAGGAGGTAGGTATTAATCAGCCTATGCCTACGATATGACGAGTCCCAATGATTACACCCTGGCTTAACTCATAATCATAGGACTCCATCGGCTCCGAGTCCCAATGTATCTGTAGCAATTCGTATTCCCCGTCATTCCAATGAGTACCTCTGCTTAGTACCGACGGTTCCTGGAGCCGAATGTCCGGTTATAAGCTTGAAGATACGCGCCGGGCTTCGAGGTCTTGGAACCGTTATTATGACCACGCCTGCTCGAAACTCGGAGTATTGGGTTGGCGAACGGATTGCTCATATCTTGTCATGGCGTGGAGGGTTGAGATAGTATATCGAGACTCCGGCTGTCACATAGGTACCTCTTCTTAATCCACCGACTGATTACAGGTAGGTAGGTACACATTTCGGTCAAGCACCACTAGAAAGATAGGTACGCGAATGGATATTTAGACTCTCACTGCATATTGCTCCATAATTGTTACGAGTTCTGACATGTGGCAATAAGGTGAAGATAAGCAACTCCGCAGCAACTCCGTGTGGGCCACTGAGAGTCACGAAGGTCTTCGCGTGAGCTGCCTATCATACGAAATGTCATGCGTAAGACTAGTCGGTTGAGGCTCTGTAAGCATTTATTGAAAGTTCATATTATGTATCTTTTCGAGTTATATATAACCCTGTCTCTAACTGCGTCTGGATCCAATAAGACTCGATACCAGACACTGATATACGCAGCCACGCAGGTAGACATATGCATGTTAGCTCTTACAAACGGACAAACGGTTGTTAAACGGAACGTGCCAACTGCGGCAAAGAAACTAGGTATTTATTGACGGACAACCATCAGCAGTATTCATGTATGACACCCAGCAAGCCAGTTACGCGCATATGTATATGCCATGCTGCTCCCTCGTGTCTGCACGGTGAATATCTGTATCAAGACCTGCGAGGTACCCGGAGCAAGTCGAGTGGAGTACCACGTTGCCGGTAACATCCTCAGTTCCGCAGTTCGGTTATGATGGAAGGGCTGGTATTATTTCTGCATATTGACGGTACCGATCGGCTTTCGGTGATACTGTTCTCACCAAGGCTCCTGGTCCAAGGTCAGTCGTATGCTGCTGTCTGAGGTTTGTCGTTTTGGTATAATTTTATGCAACACATGCACATTTATATACACGTATAAATATTAGCATAGCTACCTCAAGTATGTCTCGGTGAACCGTGCATCATACATAACTGTCCCCGTCCCGTCCCGTTCCGATTCTACGTTAGGTACGTTACGAAGTACTCATGCCATGATTTCCCTTCTTAGAAAATTAGTGTATCCGGAGCGTGCATTAGCGGCGCCACATCCATGCAGCTGGGTATGGAAGCCTGCAGCCTCTAAACACGGTACATACTCTTCTCGCACTGTCACTACCAAGTCCTAGGCATCGGATTCGTCAGCACCAACACCTTGGCTACAGAGCTTGACGTACGTTGCAGCCTTGGAGGGTGTTCATCCATATGAAATGTTCAGCGGTCCTTATCAATATCGACCGGGGATCACACACCTTTGGCAGGGTTGCGCTTATCACGCATTATATACCTCACTCCCTAGCTGACCTTCGCCCCTTGTGGGGAAACGAAGCGGTCAGGAAGTTGGAAACAAACCGGCTCGTGCTGTCTCCTCTCTTCCGCGACGGCAGTCTTTAGGCTTATACTCATATAGGAAGGTAGGTCGTGTTGGAGAATCCCTTTGACACTTAGGCAAGGTTCGGTAACAATCGATTATTGAACGAGGTTGGCGAATCGTTTACATCTACTCGTGTAACAGCCCCTGGACTTGGGATTACAATGAGGCGTTCTGCGTCTAGGAAGTGTCTCGAGGCGGCTGACGTAGACACAAGTAGTTGATCTAGAGCTTTTTTATTATTCTGAATAACCGAGCCATACACTTCTGTTCTGTACCAAGCTGTCTATGTATCTACCATTGGGTTCTTGTAACATGTCTCATACTAATCGTTTCTATTCTACGCCCAATTCAATATTCTTACTGGATCTTTCCCGCCATCGTATCGGGGATGCCTTCCACCAGCTTCGTCTCGTAGCCTCTGAACTCGAAATACTTGTTGAATTCCGGGTCATCCATCAGCTGCCTGACCAGCTGGTGCTCGAATGGTATCATGAACTCGCAACCCTCGTCGGGGTTGCCACTATCCCGCGGCGGGTAGACGATCGCCAGTCCCTCGTCTATCTTCGCCGCGAAGAGGTGCCTGAATGCCTTGGGCTTGCTAAACCCGAAATTGGCATCGCAGATCTTAGTGTCGCGCCAATCCGTCATGATAATGGTCAGGGGTGGGAACGAATCAATGCGGATGAAGAGCGACGTCTTGTCGCGGATGGGGGCCACCGCCTTTAGCGCCGCGCCCAGAGTCTCTTCGGTGGTAGAGTTGGTCAAACCGCGGATGTAAGACGCGAGCTTCGACAAAGGCCAGTCCGAGATTACCTCAGCATTTGTCGGTTTTGTCGGGGCCGTTGCGGTTAAGGACGCGTAAAAGACGTTCCGCTGGATCCTCTCTGGCTCCCGTGGGCTGAGCCGGGGTCTCATATTGACGGCTTCACCCCACAAGCTCGACTCGTCAGGGGGTGAGTTGTAAAGGGTCGCACGGTGCTTGGAGAGATATCGCCACAGGTACGCAGAAAATGCATCGTAGGTTGAGATCCACGAGCCATCAGTAGGACTAGCAAGCTTCTTCAGCTCCGCAGCTTTGCTCTTGGGTAGATGGATCAGAAGCGCTGCAGATGGAGGGTGGGGGTAGCGAGTAGGCGCGGGAGGCCCGTCCACCTTAGCTTCTTCGGCAACTTCTGGTGCGATGAATCGGGTATGGTGGACGCACTCCATATCCCAGGCGGGAGCGGGGGTGCCCTTGACGATGGAGGCACAGTTGTCGGCAAGTTGATGCGCGAAGCTAGCCCAGCCCATCACGTCATTAGCATAATGATGGTGGTGCATGTTGAAAATCAATCCGCCCGGAATGAAGTTTGCTTGAAATGCTGACACGAAGGGACTCGCATCCGGATGGCACTCGGGCCTCTCTCCGTAGGTGAGCCCATGCCAGCTGAGAACCGGGATCTTGTCCCCTAATTTCGAAGAGACGAACTGAGCCTCCTCGAGCTCGGAGAATGAGATGAAGTTGTCCTCCGGTAGGTCGAGATGTTGAACAATAAATCCAACAGTGCTGTCTTTCTTCTTGACGAACGAATGGTCGCCATGCTCGTTCTTCTCGATAGTTCCGACAAGGTGCCTGGCCTGGGCGAGAGTTCGTTCAAGGCCCTCCTTCAAGGCAGCGGCAATTTTAGTCTTATCTGCCCCCTCATCCAACTTGAAGAAAAGGGCGTAGTTGTTATATGTGCAAGCGGCTAGGTAATCAAGGGCAGAGAGCCGAAAGCTTTCCTGTTCCGGGTCATTCTCCCAACCCGTAGGGTGAAGGCGGTACTCTTCTATCTTTGGCATGATGAATGTGTTCTTGATGATGTCTTGGTATGTATGAATCTGGTGCAGTAGCGAGTTTGGACGGCATGCTCCAACCCTAGGTTTAAGTACTCGAGAGACACAGCCGTGACTATGTTATTATTGGAGTAGATGTTTGATGATTGGTGGGCTACGAGCCGCCTAGAGAGCTACTACACCACCTTAGGGGAAGACGCGGTGAGGGTCGTGATGGCTGGATGGCAAAGAGCTGGTGGGTGTACCTAGGCGGGGTACAGATGGAATGCATAATGGTTGCCATGCAGGAGCATCATCCGTTCAATAGTATGTAGAAATGAGCCCTGGTCTCGGTGAGATACACACATGGACTGGACTTCGCAAGGGGCTTAGGTTCATGACTGGAGACCCCTTGAAATAATGTTTTGGTATAGGTAGCTGGAATAGAACTAAAGATCGAACGTATCGAACGTATCGAACATCCCTCTCTGAGGCTTGTGAGTGTAGCTCGACTTTGACAGATGTGGATTTTACCTAGAGCTCTACAGTATCTCGCCCCGTTCAAGACTTGTTGGAACCGCATCCCGGGTTACACAATCTATGCTGTGTGACCCCCTATCTGCAAAAGTTTCCTACGCCTTGATTCCTGGTAGGTTACGGGTACACTGTTTCCCAACCGGTCTTGCTGCCTGTCTGTAGTGTAACGGTTACATGGTGGCATGTGTTATAGTAAGGCCGGTTATAGTCAAGCCGAACATGGTAAAGTCGGGATCGGGCCTCTCTGCTACCGTTGCTACCGTGTACACATCCCGTATGGATCAGCGGCTACCCCCTTGCTGTACATGTTTCGAAAATTCAATGCATAGAACATTGGAACCCACTATAGAAGAATATTACATAGGTAGTATTGCAGGAAATGTAGGAACCCCTTTAAGCGACAGGGTTGAGATTACCTAATGAAGGGTGCAGAGGTGAAACGACATTGTGAATTTCGCTGAAGAATCTAGGATTATCGCACCAACATCCATCGTTCCATGGCTAACATGAGTCCCCCGGACCATGAAGATGATCATCGGATGTTGTCCATCGCATTCTCGATAACGTGCTCGATTGCTCGAAGGGTGCCGGCTAGACCCATTTCTGATTTGGACCCTGGCACGTCGTGGCCCAAGTCGTGGAGGAAGATCTCTCGAACTTTTTCATCACAAAGTCTAGACAAGGCCTGATGAACCTTGGTCTCGTCTACCCCGGACGTCTGGGACCAGATATGCGCTGTCGGAATCGCCAGTAAAACCCCATCCGTGTCTGGATCGGCATATTTGATTGCGCCAGCGCGGACCAGGTCAGGGTCGAACGGTGGAGCCGCGCAGAAGAGCACGGCGCATTTGAGCCCACCAAACGAACCATGTCTGGCGTCCTCGACAAGCATCATAGCAGCCACGGTTCCGCCCTCGGAGAATCCCATGATCCCGTCGAATGGGCCTTGGCTCTCTACGAATTCTATCATGTTGTCGCAGAGTTCTTGGTCCTGTTCTACGTTATGCGCGACATACCCGAAGAACTCGTCAGTGATGGCCTCGGCACCTCCCTATCTGTCAGTTTCCATATCGCCATCGCACGATCCAGGGAGACATACCGACGTCTGGGTCTGTTGGGATTGTGCCGTTCACGAATACAAACTCGTGATCGCGACCGAGAGCCTCCCGGATCCTTGCTATATCACCGTTAATCCACGTCTGAAGTACCACCCAAAGTCCTGGCTGGGCACGAGGAATGTACCGGTCTGCATCTCAAAAATCTTGCCATTCTCATCAGCTCATTGCTCGCGAGGAGGCGTCACAAAGAGGCGTTTACCTGTGCGCTCGTTCCCCTTCCGTGCAAGCATAACCATCTCATTTTAAAATGGGATTGCCAGATATCTTCTACTGCAGACCTTGCTTTAATCAAGCTGAAGAAACGATGCAGAACCAAGATGCAGAAATGCACAATGCTTCCCGTCTATCATATAGGAGTATATGCATAGATCGTATAAGTTTCGAGTCCTTGTTCTTTTCACCGGATGGTCTCCCGCTATGTTTAATATCAGAGAGAGGTTTCAAAACATCTTCAGAGTAACAGAGTTGCAAGGCAGACCCGGTCGACAAGACTTCGACTTAGTTGTTTTTAGGGGCGATCACCTTAGTCGGCCAGAGCAGAAAGTTGTACCATAAAACGGTAAGATACGGGAGTCGGAGATATTACCTAACAGGACTGCAGGCAAGAGTCAGGATTGGCATTGGCAGGGTGGTCGAGTTCGCCTGCAGCTAAGCCCCTTGTCTCCAAATGTACGAGGGCCCGCAAACGGTGACGAATAAAGAACACGCAATATCATCTGCCAGATTTAACTCTCACAGTAGTGCTCACTCGGTCCACTTACCGTCTTCCGTACTGCTCGCACTTTGGCCTGTTCTCAAACTAGTGACGGGGTCGATGTCTTGCGTTTTTTACCATCCGCGCGGAATCACGCTCGCAACCCTTCTCTTGCTAGAAACTGAGATCTGCTATAGGATCCAAACGTCATGTGTTGGAAGCGTCTCACGGATAATTTTAAAGCATTGGCAATATGCAGTACGACAGTACGTGGATTAGAAACTCTTCGATCCCAGTGTATACGGTACGCTAGACAAGGGCTCGGCAGGCTTCTTCTCATATATCACTTTTGGGTTGCTTAGCACCTCTTAATAATCTGCCGGATTCGGTATAGGCGAGGGCGAAAAGTGACAGAATGTTGTGAAAATTTTGACTCTGGTAGTATCCCGCAGGGGCATCATTTTCTACCCGCCAGCCGCTTGTCCATGGCGTTGTCTAAACCCTTGTAAGCAACTAGGATCTCAGAGCATTGATTTCCCAATATGTGCCTGATATGTGTGATCCTGCCGCATATCGCGTAGGTATACCCGATCGTGCCCTGGAGCGCCACTTCTTGGCCCTGGGCAGTCGTTCTCTATATAATGATAAATCGGAGGGACGCGCCTCGCAAGACAAGGCGGAGAAAATCAGCACCTTCTTGCGACAACAACAAGAACAACGACATCGACAATGTCGGACGCGATTCCCTCTCTTCCGCACGACCAGCAGGAGTTGCTCCTTGATGGGCCAGCTCTCGCACCGCCCCCTGGTGTCACTTCTAACTTCGACAACCCTAATAACAACAATGGTCTGGCGTATGGTGTTATGGCTGCATGTGTCGCCGTTGCGACTCTCTGCCTTATGATTCGTGGTTATGCGAGACTGGTTCTCTTTAAGCAGTTGAAACCTGAAGACCGTATGCTTTCCGATCCTGTGATATCGTTGCCAACTCGGTCGATGCTAACTGATCTCAGTCCTGATTGTTTTGGCATATGTTCGTCTCGCCTAGGTTCAAGAAATCCTATGCCGTCACTAAACTTGCTTATCAGGGAACGTATATCGCTTGGACCGTCTTCTCCTTGTTACTGTCTAAGACTCCGGGTTACTTCGTGCATCAGTGGGACATCCGTCTCCGGGACACCATCGAGACTGTTCAAGTAAGTCACCCATAAGGACTCTTATCTACCTAGGTAGGTACCTAAGGTATAGAGTGAGTGAATTGACATGAAATAGTACATTCATTACGCCGGTGTTTTCTATTCGATTACCCTTCCACTCCTTAAGATATCAATCGTCACAGAATGGACGCGAATGCTTGTCCCCAGAGGCACGCGCAACACGTTCTTGTACGTTTGCTACGGTGTCATGGTGACCCAGGCCTGCGCTATGGTCGCCTTTGTGTTCGCTCTCTGCTTCGTCTGCACACCGTATCAGAAGATCTGGGATATCACGCTTCCGGGTCATTGCATTAAAAAGTTGGACATCGATATCGCTGCCGCAGCCGTCCATCTCACTACCGATCTTGTCATGATGGTCCTTCCTCAACGTGTCATCTGGAACTTGCAGATGTCGTTCAGGAAGAGGTTCGGTGTGTCGATTTTCTTCTCTCTGGGTATACTGTAAGTTGCGTGTCTCGATAGCCCATGCCAAATGTAGCTGCTAATAAGCATGTATTTGTAGTGCCTGTATCTCGGCTGCTTTCAGATTGGGAGTCACTGTGACTTACGCGACCGAGCCGGACACGCTCTACTTCTTCGGACCTGTCATATTTTGGGCCTTTGCCGAGATGACCTGCGGATTCGTTATCGCCTGCCTGCCGTCGACCCCGAAAATTCTGAAAGACTCCGGTGTTCTTCCCAAAATGAAGAGGGCCATGAAGTCGATTGTGGGGATGAAGAACAGCACTTTGAGAAGCACCAGCAAGCCTCCGCCATCGTCAGTTACCAACCCGTCTAGCAATTACCGAAAGATCGACGAGTACGGCGTCCAGATGAAGGATCTTAAGCCTTCGGAATCGACTGAGAAGCTTCGAGATGACTCCAGCAAGTTTGATCAAGGCATCGTTCGTACCACCCATGTCACCGTCAAGCAGGAGTATGTCAATGATGCTGGTAGTAACACGGTGGATCATCACGCTCTTTGGCTGAACCAGGATAAGGTATAACCGCTCACATCGGTGAGGAGAGGTTCATGACCCTGCCCGGAAGGCATTCGATTTCGCAGACGCCCAATGATCCCACGTATATCGGTGTGTTGGGCGGTGTGTAAAATTACTGGCTGGTAAAGGCGGTCGGTTTGGCACAAACCAACGACGAAGCTTAATACGTTAGGTAGCGAAATTAGGCAGTCTTGCGTGTAGCATATTTTCAATTGACTTTCTATCAAAGGACACGCTTGTCCCCGCGTGGGATTTCTGGGCTATTTTCGAGACTCCACTTTGTATGTACGGTAAATAGAGCGTATTATAATAAAGATAAGCACTGGATGCTTAGGCATTGTCCTTTTGTCTACCTACTGGATCGTGTGGGGATAGTCTCTTGATATCTTGCCGATTCATGCTTAACTTGCCCAGACTAGATTGCTTCGTCTCTTGGTATGGATCAAACTGGGCAAGCTCGTTGTCGCAAATGGCTCGTGATAACGGAACGAGAGCTCTCTATTCTACATATGTATGCACCCTGGTCATGCAGCGTACTGCCGCTAGCGCTGACGATAAGGGCTGTGAGGTCTGAGAGTCATTAGGGTTGATAGAAAAGCTCCTAGCTCTCGAAATGGAGTCGGGATGGCCCACACAAGCAGTCAGGCAGACAGGCAGACAGGCAGAGAGGACGCGGGGGTAAGACGGCTCGAAAGATCGTACACAAGGGATCCTTGATTTCATCTTGATAGCGATGATTACCACCGCCACTTTTAGCTGTCCTCATCTGTCTCATCACATGCGAGCCGTATGAGGCGAACATGGAAAAGGGAATGATAGGCAGTGGTTGTTCGCCCAAACGGGTGTAGGTGGCCTCCCTACCTCCGCTGCATTGTAACGTCTCCAAGCCGAAATCATCCTATGCGATGGCTTTAAAGAGAACCGAAGACACGTCCTCGGGTTTTCTCTCAGCGATCACGTGATCATCATGCAACCCTCCCTGACCTTGCCGGGAGACTAGGGAGGAGGGAGCTAATCTCTCGGGACGCGCTGACACGATCCGTAAATCGTCAAGCCAAGCAGCCAAGATCCTGCACTAAATCATCTCTAGGTCTTGGCTCACGTCTCTTTAAGATCAGAATATTCGATATCTATTGGCTATCTTTTGCAGCCCACTGTGTATAGTAAGATACAAGGGTAAGATATAAGGGAAGATGTAATGATGATAGCTACGATGGTATAGGTTTAAAACCATTGGTCTTGAATGCAAATAGGGGGTACCTTTGTCGAGCTGGCGCTGTGCGGTAATACTCGGCTGTTACTTGCCTATCGACCGGTTATAGTAACAACTGTGAAACAGACGCAGATATGGTAGACGCCATGGTACCACGCCAAGGTTGTCCAAGTTTGAAAGAAGATTGCTATGCAAAGTCCCCCAGAGATAAGCCGAACAGCGGAGAAATAACCTACAAGGAGCCCCTGAAAATACTACCCCCCTTTTAAGAACCCTTGTCTACCCGTCAGAATAGTGTCAGAATAACTCGCGCGTATACAAATAACACTGTGCTTAACTGTGTGGCTAGGTAAGCTAAATCCATACAGTGTAAGACAGTGGAGCGAGTTAGGTATATTGACGTTGTTCTGCCGCGAGAAAAACCTACCCCAGTTTCAGTGGGGTGACGTTGCCATGGTTCTCGTACCTGACAACCAGGGTTCATTAGTGTTTAATTTTTTAGTTTCATTGGTAGTTGTGGCGGTGGTAATTATGGGGAAAACGTATGCGGTGAGGCTTCATGGTTCTTTACCCCTGAGAGCTACATTGTAGATTTGTTTACGCCTTGGTAGTTTGGCCAACTCAAGACTTCTCGGGCCCGGATCCTAGAGCATACCATTGCAACGTGGAGGATGATATCGCTAATATAGGACCGACTTATCGCAAAATATCATGAACGCGGATCGGGTCCGCTAGTTTTGCCGCCCAGGACTCACGCTATCATCTACCGTCGCTACTGGCACCAGCATACTAAGTGCCTGCCTCCTGTGAATACCATACGAAGCTTCGAGTTGCAATATAAAGTGTACCTGCCCCGTTCGTATAAGCTGCCCCGATCCACAAGCCCACATTCTAATAGCTTTCGACGCCCTTGCCGTTCGGCGTTTGTTCCGGACTGAAACCAATGCTTGCACAGACGGAAGATCCTAAAGACCTAAAGACCCTCAGATATGCGGGGGGCAGTGCATTTAATCAAGAGAACAGGGTCGGTGAGAGTATTTTCGTCTTTTGCCGATTTTACCTTCACTCCACGCCCCTCGAGGTGCTGGAGTATGGCTGCGAGAAGCAGCTTTGGCGAGGTTACATCTGTCCCTTGATGGCCTTATTCTTCTCGGAGACATGGGAATTACAATATTACATACGTGTCTTTGTAACCCTATCCCAGCCCGACACTACCGATGACATGGTTACCTGGTTCCTGGGTGGGTCACCCTCCCTCACAGCCTGGAGAGGTGGGTAGTACTACATTAGCTGATTAGGTAGGTATGTAGGTATGCATGTACCTAAGGAACTGCAGACTACCCGTATTTCGACATGACGTACCATTATACGGACCGAAAATAGTGAAATGAAATACCTGCCCTACTAGGTATGGCAAGGGCAGTATTACGAAAGCCTGACGTTTGAGCTGAACCAGGGCTGCAGATGCAGAATTGTTCTCTTGTGTAACAGAATATTCCATAACATGTGAAATCTCGAACCCATACCATCTACCTTGCCGACTCGCCGGGAATTCACGTGCTGTCATCATAAGAGTCATACTGCTGGAACTCCTTCCGACTCGGTCAAGACTCACGTCTTGCGAGGTACCTCCGACTCTACTCTGTACCTGATCTAGGACGGCAGGTGGAACGCTCGGGAGTTCATCTGTCGAAGATTTTCACTACCTTAGCCGAGCGACACGAATCTCTTGCCTAAAAACCCATGTCTTACGTGCAGCGTCATTGTCTGACACTCGTCGTAGGTACCGTGTTTGTCTTTCCTGTTCCAGTTACCACAGTGCCGGTCCACGCCGAGCCGGCCTAGATTTCGTACGTGCGTCGAGGTCTAGACCAGGGGAACGGTCTGTTGTCTGACAACCCACGACGAGCTCCACGGGCAGCTTAGTTCGATATGCGTGGGCCGTAGCAGAAAAGGCGTCGAGGGAAATGCACCCAGAAGGTCAACGCATGACCCTGATTGGGCCAACGATGCCCTTCCGCGTAGTAGGGCTTCCTACCGACAATACCAGATCACCTGTTTCTAATTCTTTGGACTGGCCCCTTGTTCCCAGTTCCAACACTTGATTTGCTAATATCCTAGCTGACGATGGCCTTGGGTGGAGGATGACCGCCAGGCGTATCGTAGCTCGTCGCCCCGGCAAGCTAAATATTTTCTTCCGGTTTAGATGAAGCATGACCTCCGGCTATCTTCGATCTAGCGAGAATATGGGCCATCTAGTGAAAGGGGTCTGCGTCATGAGGGATCTTTCTATGTCGATAGTCTGCTGTAGTGGGCCTAGTCTGATCCTCAGGGACCGAGTAGAATCATGGCCGGCACTATGGGCGAGCTGTATTTATGAGCTGGGTTCCCAGCTCAGTCATTCCTTCTCGACAGACATGACCGCTGGAAGCGATAATTCATCATCCATTTTCAGACGACGCTTTCTTGGGCTTGATGTCCATGCTTGTATGAATATTTCCGGGCATTCTTTGCTTCTCTTGTATAGCAGGTCTCTCGTGGCGTCCAAAGCAGCGACCCTTTCAGTTTCTCTAAAGCAGTATCAGCTATGGCAGACGATATAGCGATAGTGGGGTTTTCCTTTAAGCTTCCTCAAGATGTTGATGACGTTTCCAGTTTCTGGGAGGTTCTCGAGAACAGGAGAAATCTAATGACTGACTGGCCTGAGTCGCGTATTGCCAACGGCTCCTTCGAAGCAAGCAAAGAGGGCAACGTTCGTTGAGTCCCATCCTCATATGTCTCAAACATTCTCTTATACATTTACAGGTTCATTGCCGGGGAGGTCACTTTATAACAGAAGATCCGGGCGCGTTCGATGCCCCATTTTTCTCCGTTACTGCGAAAGAAGCGGCATCGATGGATCCAATGCAGCGATGGACCCTTGAAGCATCCTATCACGCTTTTGAAAATGGTGAGCACCGGAGCGAACTTCGCGCAGCAAGGTTGTGCTTTAAATGCTGACAGATCATGCATAGCTGGAATTCCAGCTGAACGGCTCAGGGGCTCGCGCTGTGGAGTATTCTCCGCATCTATGACAGACGACTACAAGCGGATGATTGCGCAGGATCCCGACAACGTACCCCGGATGGCGGTTACGGGAACTTTCGCCTCAATTCTCCCGAATCGGGTCAGTTGGTACTTCGACCTACACGGGCCGAGTATCCACGTCGACACGGCTTGCTCAAGTAGCTTGCTGGCCCTCGATCTGGCCTGCCAGTCCTTGCGAGCTGGTGAGGCGTCTTCTGTAAGTGGTTAGAAGCTCTCAAAATAAACGGGCTTAATAACTAATATTGGACTGCTGTTATAGGCGATCGTCACAGGGTGCAACCTGATCCTAGGCCCCACCATCTATCAGATGCTATCTTCGCTGAACTTTTTATCTCCAGACAGCAAATGCTACAGCTTTGACCATCGAGCAAATGGCTATGCTCGTGGTGAAGGAGTTATCGCTCTTATCATTAAGCCCCTACCAGACGCTGTGCGCGATGGGGACATGATTCGTGGAGTGATTAGGTCCACGAGCTCAAACCAAGATGGCCGCACGCCGGGACTTACACAGCCTAGTCCCCAGGCGCAGGAAGACTTAATTCGACAGGTTTACAAGAAAGCAAACCTGCCCCTGGACGTAACCCGTTACTTTGAGGCGCATGGTAAGCCGTTACGCCAAGCTGCGTCAGGAGCTGCGTCAGGAGCTGCGCTAACCAATGAGCATAGGCACCGGAACCCCAGTGGGCGATCCAATAGAAATGAAAGCTATAGGAAGAGTCTTCAGAACAAGTCGCTCAACTGAAGATCCTCTCTATGTGTATGTCCGCAGCTGTGTTTACTGTCAACACTGAAGTTTCTAACACGCGTATCCTACTTAGTGGTTCCGTCAAGGCCAATATCGGGCATCTGGAAGGAAGTAGCGGATTAGCTGGTGTCCTAAAGTCTGTCTGTGAGTCGCACCGATCACTCTTCAGCTTCACTACAAGATCGTAATCATCTAATGTCCATTCTAGTGATTCTGGAGAAGGGCATCATTCCCGGCAACGCAAACTTCGAAAAAGTCAACCCTAAGCTTGACGTAGACTTCTACCATACTAAGGTATGTGGTTACAACTTCTCAAGATAGGTATATAGCCCGACTGACAGGGAACCAGATTCCCAGTGAAAGTACCCCCTGGCCATGTAAGGGTCTTCGCCGCATATCCGTGAACTCGTTCGGGTTTGGAGGCTCGAATGTCCATGTCATTCTAGACGACGCGCTTCATTATCTTCAAGAACGCGGCCTGACTGGAAACCACTGCACTATTGCCTCCCATGGTACTACAAACGGGTCGCATCATTCAAACGGAATCCATGGAACCAACGGAACTAACGGGGCTAATGGAGTTTCTCATTCCAACGGGTTCATCCAAACGAACGGAAAAGCTAACGGGCATAGCAATGGAGTCAAGACCGAACATACCAACGGAACTAATGGAACTAATGGAATTAACGGGACCAACGGGACTAATGGTGCCTCTCATGTTTACGAACTTATCCAAGCGAACGGAAAAGTTAATGGAATGGCGAATGATTATAGCAACAAAATCAAGGCTCAACACACCAACGGCACTAATGGAGCCAATGGAATCAATGGGCATCACCGTGGCTCTATTTCAAGAGTACTCGTTTGGTCCGCCGCGGATGAGAAGGCGCTGAAGCGGATGCTCCAAGAGTACCAGTCCTATTTTAAGGACCAGGTCTCGAATAGCTTCAGCAAGCTTGATGATTTGGCCTTCACGTTGGCAGCCCGTCGAAGCCACATGCTCTGGCGTGCATTTGCTGTTGTTGACGGCGAGCCCGAGTATCAGGACGTGAACCTCTCGGTCATCAAGCCTATCCGAAGCTCTACTGAAGCGGGCATCGCCTTCGTGTTTACCGGTCAGGGGGCACAATACGCCAGCATGGGTTCAGACCTGCTCCACTATCCGCTATTCCGGGCGACGCTGCAGCAGATCGATGATATATACGCAAGCCTAGGATGCGAGTGGTCGATATTTGACGAGCTGCATAACAAGCAGAATATCGACCGCCCTGAATACAGTCAACCACTCTCCACAGCTATTCAAATAGGTCTGATCGAGCTATTGAAGAGCTTCGGTGTCGTCCCGAAAGCTGTAGTGGGGCACTCCTCAGGAGAGATCGCTGCCGCATACGCCATTGGCGCGTTATCCTTACTCGCAGCCTCCAAGGTATCTTACTTCCGAGGGCAGCTGGCTGGAAAGCTCAGGGCCATGAGCTCTACTCCCGAGGCAATGATGTCCGTAAATCTTCCCGAAGATGAAGTCCAGGAGTACCTACAGAGCATCGGCGCCGACGTCGCGTCTCAAATCAACATCGCCTGCATCAACAGCCCGTTGAACTGCACTCTCTCCGGCAAGGAAAGCGCTATTGATGTCGTTAAGGAGAAACTGGACAAGGATGGAATCTTTGCTCAGAAGCTCAAGACGGGCGTTGCGTACCACTCCCCATCTATGTCTCAAATCGCCGATGAGTACGTCAGCCTGATGGGATCTCTCGATGGCGACAACCCTAAAGGCATCAAGTCATCCATCCCAATGGTCTCATCGGTGACAGGCAAGCCCATTCGAGCAGCTTCGCTAGCGACTGCTCAGTATTGGGTCAACAACATGGTGTCGCCCGTCCGATTTGCTGATGCTGTGCATGTACTCACGCAGAAGACGTCGACACTTAAGGTGGGCATGGGCAATATCACCGACCTTATCGAGGTTGGCGCCCACCCCGCGCTGCGTAGACCTGTTCAAGATACCCTGGCCAAGGCAGGAAACAAGAACAAGCAAGTTCGATACAGTTATGTGCTTCATAGGTCTCACTCCGCAGTGCAGACTACTCTAGAGCTCCTCGGACAGCTGTTCTGCCACGGCCACGCCGTCTTGATACCGTCAGCAAATCAGGAAACGACCGGCCCAGCGCCAATACCGCGCCGTTTCCTGGTCGACTGCCCCAAGTATCCATTCGACCACTCTAAGACGTACTGGTCCGAATCTCGGCTGAGCCGCGACTTCAGACTGCGTGAGAGTATCAAAGGCGAGACGTTAGGAGCCCGTTTCTTCGACTGGAACCCACTAGACCCCAGATGGAGAAACTTTCTGAGCGTTGAAACCACGCCGTGGATTGGAGACCACGTCATCAGCGGAACTGTCATCTATCCCGCAGCCGGCATGTTGGTGATGGCGATGGAAGCCGTGCAGCAGATGTGCCCCGATAACCGCGTGATCTTGGGATATCATGTGCAAGAAGCTCTCTTCATGAATCCTATCCTGGTCAAGGACGCCTGGGAAGATAGGACAGAGACTATGCTTCATCTGCAGCCTGTCAAGAGGCCGTACGAGAAAGAGTCTACCTGGTCTGACGTTACGATATACTCGTATTACGACAACCGATGGACCGAGTGTTTCAAAGCCACCATCCGAGTCGAGTATGAAGATGCAGCGCAGATGGACATTCTAGAAGAGCGGCGACAGGTACACGAAAAGGTAAAGCGTCAATTCGATCAAGCAAGGGAGCTGTGCACAAGACCGGTCGACTCAGGGGTCTTCTACGAAGATGCTACCGAACATGGCCTAGGATACGGGGAAGCGTTCCAAGTCATCGAAGACATTCAGTGGGACGGCAAAGCCAACGCCATCGCCCGTGTCAACATTTCCAAGTGGAAGACAACTAGCCTTGTCCATCCTGTGGTTCTAGATTCTGCCTTTCACGTATTGCGGGTTAGCACTACCCTTGGTCTATCCTTGTCCAACGCTACAAATGTTCCTGTGCGGCTGGTAGACGGCTGGTTCTCATCTTCCGGATGGCAACAACCGAATACGTCTTCCGTTCGGTACTTCGCAACCTCCGAGGTTAAAGGAGGCCGGGAGAGCGAAGAGGGTACCATATACGCTCTGGCAGACGATGGGTCGGTCTTGTGTACGATGCGGAGGTTGATAACTGCCGCAGTGTCGAGGAAGACCGAAGGCAACCAGACAGACAAGAAGCTGCTCTACAGCATCGATTGGAAACCACAGCTAAGCATGTTGGAGCCGCAGCAGTTGGAATCCGCAGTCGACGCCAACACATTCGTCAGGGACGAGAGCACCATGCTCCTTCACCACCAGAAGCTGAGCTACGTCCTCGATAAGGTGGTTGTCAAGACCTTGAAGCAGCTGTCCGGCGAGAACCGAAAAAAGGTTATCGAATCCCAGCTAAGGCATATGGAGTGGCTAGAACACCATGTCAAACACCTCCCTGCCGAACGCACGGCCGAGGATGTAAGCGAAGCTGAGCTTGAGTGTCTATTACAAGAGATTGAGGAAATCCATCCGCCCTGGAGGCTACACACGACAGTCGTGCGTCGTCTAACAGAAATCCTCACCGGACAGGTAGGCTCCTTGGAGGTTATCTTCGATTCTACCCTAGCCGACGATTTCTACGCCGACATGTTCGAGCACGTCTGCGACGACAGACTGTTGAAGTTCTTGGATCTTGCCACCCACGAGAACCCCGGCCTTCGCATCCTTGAGGTTGGTGCTGGTACCGGCGGTATGACGGGACGTGTCATCGCCGCTCTGCGGCAGCTCGAGAAGAAGAGCGGCGCGCTGAAGTTCTCGGAGTACACGTACACCGACGTGTCGCCTTCCTTCTTTGAGAAGGCCACTGCCCGGTGGGACGAACTCAAGGAGAGGATGACCTTCAAGACCTTCGACATGAAACGCAGCGCCGAGAGTCAGGGCTTTGAGCTAGGTTCCTATGACTTGGTCATCGCCGGAAGCGTTCTGCACGCGACCGAGGATCTGTTGGCCGTGATGAGGAACGTTCGCACGACAATGAAACCCACCGGGCACCTGCTCCTCCTCGAGGTTATTGCTCCTCAAGACGTCGTTACGAACTTCACATTCGGTCTGGTACCCGGATGGTGGGGTCGCCGGGAAGAGTGGCGAGGCCTGTCCCCCTGCATACCCGAGAAGCAGTGGGATGATGTTCTTAAATGGACGGGGTACTCTGGAAATGACCTCGTTCTCAGGGATTATCAATCTGAAGCTTGCCACATTTTCAGTATAATCGTGTCGAAAGCAGCTGAGGAACAGCCTCCGGCCTCAATCTCCAGCACAGGGCCTGTCTTCGTTATTGACGGCCAGTCAGACCGGCAGACCGAAGTAGCCAACTTGATCAACGCCACTATTACTGAATCGCAAGATCAACAGGCAAGAATTATTTCTTTGGACCAGATCCAAACGGCCGACCTAACCAAGGAGGACACCGTTATCTGCATTGCTGAGATGGGCAAACCGTTCCTCGCTACGCTTTCCGAAGAACGATTCAAATTATTGCAAGGGCTCCTCGCGCAAGCCTATAGTCTGCTGTGGGTTACGCAGACGAGCATATATGACGAAGAGTACTCGCAGTACGGCGTCATGGAAGGCTTCTTGAGGTCGATCCGACACGAAGAAAGCGATAAGCACATCGTCACACTAGCGATCGAGTCGCGAGAAGAAACTCAAGACGAATATGTGCAGTACATCACCAAGACGTATAAATCAGCCTTCGAATCGGAATCTAAGGAGCTCGAGTACGTCGTCCGTGACGGCAAGCTCACGACAGGCCGGGTCGCCGAAGATGTCTCTGGAAACGAGACGCTACGATCTCTACTCTACCCGCAGCTGCAGGACAAGCCTTTCTCCGAAGGCCCAGCTTTGAAATTAGCTATCGGCGAGACAGGAACTTTGGATTCGCTGCAGCTGGTAGAAGATGTTGTTCAACAAGCTGAGCTTCGTCCACACGAAGTAGAAATCGAGGCGAAATCCTGGGGTCTGAACTTCCGAGACGTGCTGTGTGCGCTTGGCCGTTTAGAAGACAACGAGCTGGGTGTCGACTGTGCCGGTGTCGTGACCAGAGTAGGACTTGACAGCAATGTCCAGCCAGGAGACCGAGTGGCTATGATCTCGATAGACTGCATGCGGACACACCCCCGTGCTCTCGACCACGCCGTCCTCAAGATCCCCGACTCCCTATCCTTCGAGTCTGCCGCGTCGATCCTGGTTCCCGGCATGACGGCTTACTATTCCATCATCGACATCGCCCGGGTGCGAAAGGGTGAGAAGGTCCTGGTCCACTGCGCTAGCGGGAGCACAGGTCAGATGGCGGTACGGATGGCCATGATGAAAGGGGCCGAAGTGTTCGCTACCGTTGGGTCTGACAAAAAACGGAAGTTCCTCAAGGAGACGTTCGGCATCCCCGACGATCACATCTTCAACAGCCGAAACACTTCGTTTGCCCAAGGCGTACTCCGCGTTACGAACGGGTACGGTGTCGATGTTGTGCTAAATTCCATCTCGGGTGATGGTTTGCGCGCGACCTGGGAGTGCATGGCTCCGTTCGGGCGCTTCGTGGAGATCGGCGTGGTAGACATCAAGGCCAACTCTTCTCTGCCGATGTCCGGCTTCGCGAAAAATGTCAGCTACTCGGCAGTCGACTTGCGATACGTCATCCTCAAAAACCCCGAGTTGACGTCCGAGCTTCTAAAAACCACGATTGGTCTCTTGACTGAGGGCGCTATCCAACATCCAGGCCCACTAAACCTCTACCCGGTATCGAAAGCCGAGGAGGCATTCCGTTACCTTCAGAGTGGAAAGAACATCGGACGAATCATTCTTAACGTTGATCCATCCGATGTTGTTCCTGTAAGCATCCCATCCCCTTACCTTGCATACAATTCAGTGCTACTTGAAGGAAAATTGAGCTAACCCGTTATGTAGCAACTTCTCGTAGAGCGTCGGTCGTGGACGTTTGATTCAAATGCATCCTACGTAATCGCAGGAGGATCTGGCGGTCTAGGTCGCGCCATCATGAAATGGATGACGGACAGAGGGGCCAAGCACCTCATCGTGCCGTCAAGATCAGGCAGCTCGAAACCAGTGGTGGCGCAGGTCATCTCGGAGCTGACGAAGCGAGGTGCCAATGTCGTCGCGCCCAAGTGCGATGTGTCTTCTGCCGAATCCCTTGCTAAAGTGCTCGAAGAGTGCGCTCGCACGATGCCACCCGTCAAGGGATGTATCAATGCGGCCATGGTCCTCCAAGACGCCGTGTTCGAGAACATGACCTACGCCCAGTGGGATCTCACGATGAAGTCAAAGGTTAACTCAGCCCTAAACTTACACGAGTTGTTGCCTAAGGATCTCGACTTCTTTATCCTTCTTTCCTCCCTCAACGGCGTCTGCGGTGCCCTAGCGCAGTCTAACTACGCCGGCGGCTGCTCGTTCCAAGACGCGCTCGCGCGATGCCGCGTGGCGCACGGCCAGAAGGGCGTCTCGATCGACATCGGGTGGATGCGAAACATCGGCATCGTCGCGGAGACGCAGGCGTACCAGCGGCAGCGGAAGAGCTGGGACGACATGCAGAAGATCGACGACACGGAGCTGCTGGCCCTGCTGGCCGTGCTGTGCGACCCGTCGGCGCCGCTCCCGTCGCCGACCGGCAGCCAGGTGCTCTTCGGCCTGCGGACGCCGGCGGACTTCCTCGCCAGGGGCCAGACGCCCCCCTCGCTGCTGACGCGGCCGCTCTTCGCCGCGTTCTCGCACGTCGTCGGGGAGGCCCAGAGCGCGTCCAAGGAGGCGGGCGTGGATCTCGCGGCCGCCTTCCGCGAGGCGACGGACACCGGCGACCGGATCCAGATCGTCATCCAGGCGCTGACGCAGAAGCTGGCGCGCTCCATGGCGATCTCGCCCGATGACGTGGAGCTGAACAAGCCGCTCTCCAGCTACGGCGTCGACTCGCTGATGGCGGTCGAGCTGCGGAACTGGATCGGCAGGGACTTCCAGGCCGCCGTCGCCGTCTTCGACATCATGGGCAACGTGCCCGTCTCGGCCATCGGAGACCTGGTCGTGGCCAAAAGCACGGTTGGGAAGACCCAGTAGGGTATGAAAGAGACGAGATCATGATTTGCGAAATTGGAAGAGTGTTTTTAGATGGGTGCTTTGTGTATAGAAATTTGCGACGTTACATGTTTCTTTTAGATGTTGTTTTAGAACATGCCGGTCATTACCGACTCAAATATACCCATCTTCTACCAGATTCTGTTAGGCTCCATCCTATGTTGAAGCTTAGAGTACCTACCTCCTAGTGTATTGACCGCCCTTGTTCGTGAACATTTAGGCGGGCCGCGGCATCGAGACGGACCCCTGTGTGTTTCCAGATTAGGCAAGTCGTTCTCTTATTCGGCGTTCTTATTGGTGCAATGCTTGTTACGCCAACGAGATCTACGATGCTTGTCATCTTAGATGCAAGCCACAAGCCACAAACCCCAAGTCTCAAGGGACAGACTGTGAGGTATCGAAAATTAACGGAATGCAGGCACAGTCAGGTAATCAAGATATACGTACAGTTTCAGTTGGTTTACCGTAAGACAAGCCTTCATCCGTTCAACAACTGTACGTTGGTCACGTTGATATGTTGTGTAACCCCAACGGGCAAGACTGGTTGGTAGTACAATGTTGGTCGTAGCGCAGGGGTTACATAACTTCACTCTATACCGCATACTCAGAGTAAGCTCTCTGCCTCTTTGCTTTCCTTCGAACGGCTTCATTTCACTCTGCTCAAAGCACCATTCCCTACCATGTCTCCAGGTAAGTATCGCCGTGACTTGCGTCCCTTGGTTGTTGTTTACGCCGATTACTGACACTCCATAGCTATCGAAGCAACGCCGCCAGGCACCGAGTGGCCTCCAAAAGCGGATCTTCGAAAGGATGTATACAGACCTTTGCCGAAGATTGCTCCTGGCACCGTCGACCCCTCTACATTGACGGGTGACATACCTACCACCCAAGCCAAAGCTGTCGTATATGCTTTCAACAAAGCTTTGCTCAGTAACGATGTAGAGAAGCTAGCCAGTTGCTTCTATACGGAGCAGGCATTCTGGCGAGACATCGTAGCTCTGACGAGTCATCTGCGGACTTTTTCCATGTCGAACACTATCGCGGCAGCTCTGCTACATACAAAAGATCTTCGGGGTGTCTCTGGCAATGTCAATCTCGTCGGGAAAGCTCATTTCGCTGTAATTAGCCCGGTTATGGTGCGTGTTACTGCCCTCCCGCAATTTGGAGCTTTTATTCACCACACTGAAGATGTTCATCGATTGCGGGATATCTTTTCGTACGAGCTCTCCTGCATTAAGCTGCGTGGGGAAAATGGTACTGCTGCCCGTGAGAAGCGAAGGAGCAGCTGGGCCCGTTTCTTGGAAAATCTGGGTTCTTTCCACCTGGGTTGAGAACATAGTCCAGCAGCCGGAAGATGAGAAGCTATTGTCATCTCCTAGCAGGAGTCTTGAGGGTGTCGATACTGTGGAGACAGATGTCTTCATTGTCGGCGCCGGAACTTCGTGAGTTATGCCTCGCCAGGATGCATATGTTCTTGAATCTCATCTCATTTGTAGCGGCCTTATGACCGCAGCACGACTCAAAGCTCTCAACGTCGAAAGTGTGGTCATTGACCGCAATGCCGAAATCGGAGATAACTGGACTCACCGCTACGACTGTCTCAAGTTTCATGTGCCTACTGCCAATTGCGAAATGCCATACGCATGTAAGTTGCCATCATATTACTCTGATCACGATAACCGCCGAGTAACTTACAGTTGTCGATGAGACTATAAAAAGGAACTACAGAGTCCCAATCGCCTAACCAAGCATGATGTGGCGGAACATTTGCGCCAATATGCTACAAACTTCCATCTCAACGTCATCTTGTCAACGACTATCCACTCGAGTTCCTACAACTCGTCGGAGGGGAAGTGGACGATCAAGCTGAAGACCGATGGAAGTCAGGGGAAAACCATCATAAGCAAGCACTTCGTTCAAGCTACTGGAATTGGATCACAAAAACCGTATCTTCCATCGATAGAAGATGAGCATCTATTCAAAGGCCTTAGCCTCCATTCCGCAAATTATACCAATGCACAATCTCTGTCAAAGCAAGGAGTCAAGGTGAGTACCTGTATTTTAGTTTCCTTAGTCATGGCTTGACGCCAGTTCATTTCGACTCGTTTAAGGCATTCCTCTTACTTTTATTTAACTGTCATTTTCTAGTCTGTTACTGTCATCGGCTCAGCCAACACTGCATTTGACATCATGCAAGATTGCTATAAAGCAGGCCTGAAGACGACAATGGTGGCTCGCTCTCCTACCTACATTTTCCCGTACGAATACGTGATGGACCCCCACGGTATCGGTGCTTATGACAACATGCCTCTTGACTTGGCTGATCGACTCTTGAACACCTTTCCATTGGCCCTCGACGGCCAATTTTCTCATGGGCTGTTCGCCCACCTCGCGTCCCAGGAACCGTAAGCTCCAGCATCTCCCTTGACCACTCTTCATTGACTAATACTGCAGTGACCGCTACTCGGCACTCGCTCGAGCGGGCTTCCCAGTTCTTGACAGCCGAGATCCGTCCGTGGATATTCAACATCACCTGGCTGAGCGCGGCGGTGGCCACTATGTTGATGTTGGTGGCACCCAGCTTATTGCTGATGGAAAAGTAGCTGTGCGCGGACGTGTCGAGCCCGTGGGTTACACCGAATACGGACTGCGTCTTTCTGACGACAGCCAGCTCGATACCGATGCAGTCATCTGGTGTACAGGCTTCGCCGACAAGGATGTTCGCGCTACTGCAGCAGAATTGCTAGGTGTGGCAGACGCTGATACGATAAACAATGATAGCGTCCTCAATCCCCGGGAAATCGCGGCACGGCTAGATGCCACTTGGGGAGTGGATGCCGAGGGAGAAGTTCGCGGAGTGTGGAAACGCCACTTGCGGATGGAGAACTACTGGGTGATGGGAGGAGTCATCCAGCATCAACGTTGGTGGTCACGGCCAATGGCTCAACAGATCAAGTTGGCTCTGGAGGGAATTCTACCGCCTGCTTACCGGGATACGCCAGACTCGAAGTGAAGAGCGTGTATGCTTTTCTTTCATTAAATTAACCTGACATTACCTTGTTCAGAGAGTGTTCATGAGATTGTACGCACTCTCTTATTGAAACACTCGTTTAGCGATAATCTGAATTTTAACTAGCAACCTTTTACCTCATTATTAAGAAAGGGAGAAGCTGTGTCATGGATGGCCACCACTAATAGGGGCAGCGAAACACAGAACTCTCGACGCCGATCTTACTAGCAGAGCGACATGAACTCTCCTGGAGATATTCCCATTGTTCAAGATACCAACCAAAGTTTGGGTACCTGTTGTGAATTTCTGCTTGCTTTTTCTTAGCTCTGTTGCCTGCCAATCACTTTTACAGAGACAATCACCAATATAAATCACACTGTTCACCCCAAAAACAACATCTCCAGCACTTTACATCAAATCCTCCCACTTTCAACCACAATATCAAACTTGAACCATGGCCGATTCATCACCAACCATGCGCGCAGCTAGACCAGCCGCACCATCGAGGCTTCTAACTCTTCCGCTTGAGTTACGGCTGAACATCTACGAGGAGGTAATCATCGGGTCCGCCGGGTCCCTTCATCTCTATTCGGGTGTCATCACAGAACACTCAAGAAACCTTCGTCGTCTAAGTTACCGGACCTCTGTGCCTCTCCGCTTCCCAATCAACCTGCTTCTTACATGCGAGCAGATTCATAGCGAGGTTGCATCTATTGTATACAGGAGGGTCATAATTACTATTTCCACCTTTTCTTTCCCCATGTGGTTCGTTTTCTTTTGTCACATTGGCCCACGGTATGGTGCTCTCATCCAGGATTTGAAAATTGCCTGCCCTCTCCTTCATTTCCTCCTTCATTTCCAGCGAAGGAACATTAAGAGGTGGGACCGACTTTTCGACAGCCTATCTTATGCTAAAGTTAGTCCGACAAGCCTGAAGTTAGAAGTCGGGCATATCGAGCATTACGATTTTCAACTCCTTCCTGGTATTAGCCTCGTGCCAATTTTCAAAAACCTGCCCCGCTGTTTTGAGAACATCCAGAGACTTGAGCTCCAGGGTCTATTCGAATCCCTTTGGGGGTTCTATCTCCGAAAGAGATTTGGATTCGTTATTAAACGCTACCGCCCTATGACGACCCAAGATGGCCTGCCAGTTAACTACCGTTGGGAGTTGATTCACCCAACGTTCTTCGATCCTGGTGTCGATCTTCGACACTTCAGCCCCTCCGGATCGATCGAGGGAATCTACGATGAGAATGAGAGTACGGTTAGAGAAATACCCCAAGGACCTGGAGGTGGCATGGATGTAGGACGGGCAACTCTTTACTACCTAGAAACAATATGAAGGAGTGGGCGGAAAGGGCATGGCATTGCAAGTTTGATGGCATGCGCAAGTCCAATTCGCATAGCCGTACTGCTTTTCTAGTGCCATCTGCGAGATGGTAATGTATCGATAGTCGAACTTGGAGACGCGGACGCGGACACAAATTCACGTCTTATATATTTCCATGCCTCACTACTAGCATTAATGTTAACCTAAAGAGCCTATTTAGCTACCGGGGCATGAGTACGTCACTTTCCCGCCCCCAAATAGAAACGTCCTCATCAGCTGGTAGATCTCATCCGCAACAAACTGTCTGCCATATATATAAAAAGTATCTGCAAGCTTTCAGTCGTGAATGGGAAACTACCTAGATATATTCAAATACGTCGCATCCACTAAAGCGACTCCTTAGAGTGTACCAGCAAAACGCAGACACCTAGCACGTCGAAACCAACGCGATTCCTACGATGTCGAGCCCCCCACCCCCCTCCATCCGCGCGCTCCAGGCGACCGGCATCGCGATCCTGACGAGCACGGCGGGCCTCAGCGCGGGCCTCTCCTTCTTCGTGATCCCGCGGCTGCTGGAGTCGCCGACGCCCGTGCTGGTCCGCCAGTTCGGCCGCATGCTGTACGCCGCGCGCAACGCCTTCCCCGTACCGTTCATCCTGCCGGGCGTCCTGCACGCCTACCTCGCGTACAGACTGCCCGATAGGATGCGTCTGTACGCCGTGGCGGCGGCGCTGTCGCTCACCACGATGCCGTACACGAGCGCGGTCATGATGCCCATCAACCGCAAGATGCTGGCCAAGGTGCAGGCCGTCGAGGCGGCCGACGCGGGCGCGGGAGACGTGCTGGTCGACGAGATTACGGCGAGCGAGGCCGAGACCGCGCATGCGCTTGCTGACGCGTGGGCGCTGCGGAACTTATACCGGCCCGCTGTGGCGTTCGCTGCGGGTATCATCGGGCTGTATGCCGCCCTCTCGTGAGGGACAAATTGTTTCACATTTTCGCCTGTACTTATGAGGAAGGTTATGGATTGGAAATGGGGCCTGTAACTCGAGATGCTGCCTTTGGTTTACATTGCCGCTGATAATTAGTCGACACATCGAGGATACTTCCCTCCGTCAGCAAATCGATTAAGTGCCCCGGCATGTATGAAGCGCTCTGTATCGGAATAGCGCTCGCTTCCAGACGAGAAGCCAGACGGAACTGTTAGTAAATCCATATGATAAGTAAAATTTCGCCTGTAGCCTGTAGCCTCAGACTGTCTATTTGGCTGGTTCTTCAGCACAGCTGCGTGACAGCTCCTCCCAAGACGTTTCATCACTGGCTTAGACAATAGTTCAATGATGACTAATCCTCTCTACATGTTACGACTTCTGAAAAACCCGAAGAATGAATAGCATGCGGAAAAGAAGAAGAAAATATTTATTTGATCTAGGTAGGTAGTTATATGATCCTTTTAAATTTGGGTAAAACCTGACATGTTTTGTTAGACCTCAAGGCCAAATCCGTTACACTTGGGGCTATTCGATGTTCTGTTAAATTCCCCCAAAACAACAAGCTACAATCGCAGACTTCCATCAGTTCTATCTAGACAAGTGTGTATGGACCATGCCATTTAAGAAGCGGCAGAATCTGTGCAGCGCGACAGTGACACCGTCGTGTATCATCACTCTATATTCTTCTTACACATATACCACTCCATTTCTCATATCGAGCCATTATTATGACGGTGGAGGCTCTCTCAAGACCAAGTCAGGGTCCACTCGTCAGCCCACGCACCTGTACTCCTCAGTGAATCAAGTCCCGAAATCTTGAGTAGACTGCTCGAGCTTTGCGAGGTCCATCCACCAGCAAAAACCTCCTTTCCGTTGAACTCTACTCTAGAAATGGGACCTTGCATTCCCATGATTGTCACGTTACCAAGAACGTTCGTATCGGTGAATGTACCACGAGGTGTTGCTTTCAATGAGGAGCCGTCAACAATAAACTAGGGGGTTTGTAGTCAGTACTATAAGATAAAATGGTAAGAGGTGACATGTAAGACACTTACATCGACCCACGTAACCTCATCCGGCGTTAGACTCTCGCCATCGTCAAGGTATAGACTTCCCTCGGCCTGGCCGTTTCCATCCAAGGCTACAAGCAGACTCCAGGGGCTCGTTCTGACAGCTGCTGTTGTCAGGCCTGGTTCCTGCATCGGAATCACGTAACCACCTCGTATATACAGCGGGATATGCCCTAGGGGGGCATCGATTGTTACGTTCTGCCCGGCCGTAACTCCTGTAACTGCCGTCTGATTGTACCAATCGTACCAGACAGTGCCCGTACCCACGCCAGGAAAGACACCGTCGACAGTCGTAGCACCTTGAACCAAACACGGGGTAACCATAACCGCATCGCCAAGAAAGAACTGTCTGTCGGCGTTAGCTAACCATGGCTCATCCGGGAATTCCCAAGCCAAAGCCCGCATAGTCGTCGACCCGGTCGAATGGCTCAGGTAGAACGTCGTGTATATATATGGCAGCAGCGCGTAGCGGATCTTCATAGCCGTTTTGGAAGCATCAGCCACAGCCTCCCATATATAAGGCTCTTGGCTAGCGGCCCCCAGAGTGTTGTGGTTTCGGTAGAATGGGAAGAACGCCGACAGTTGCATCCAGCGAGAGCACAATTCCATATCGGTGTTGTCGGCAAACCCGCAGGTGTCGACGCCGAACATGGGGATGCCGAAAAGCGAGAAAGACAAGGCCTGAGGGATGGAGAAGTACATGAATGCCCAAAGCGAATAGTTGTCGCCGCTGTTATTATAGTCAACTCGTAGCTCAAAAACACGAGACAGTAATTACAGTCTTACCCCCAATGACCAGCCCATTTTCCAGAACCGGCAAATTGAGACCTCCCGATGATAAAAGGACGCTTCGTAAGAAATACGTTTAAGAGCGCATGGTAAGTTGCATTCAGGATTTGGTGCCCGTAGAGATTATGGACGTCGTACTCTAGAATACCACCGTGGTGCGTTGCGTTGGGACTAACAGCGTGAACAGCAAGATCGCCATGCCAGTTGTTGATTGCATAAGGTGGCCAATTAACATTACGAGCTCCAGGAGTTGGGGTGCTACGCAGGTATGAAGTCGTGGTGGAAGTCGCTGCTGCTGTCGCCGACTGTGAGCTCAGAGCTGCAGAAGCAGAAGCGGCTTCCGTAGCATTAGTCAGGTTGAACCCTTCGGGATACTCCAGCACCTCATTACCAGGCTCTCCTGGTAGCTGGAACGGAGGATGAGCGGGATTGAGGCCTAACTCGTTACTACCACAGCTGCCCACACAGAAAGATGACACTTCCGACATGTCTATCCAGATGCCGTCAAACTCGATCTTGCTGAAGTACTCGGTAATTTCAGATATCCACCATCGATTAGCCCCAGTCCCGTTGAATAGGGCACCGATCCAATCAGGAAAGACTGGGCGTGGTCAGCACTTATGCGAGGAGAAGAGAGGAGAACCCACCAGTGTAACCCGGCCAAACCGCACCAACGTAGATCGATCCGTCTGTGTTCAGCAAGAAGGCATCCTCCTCTACACCTCGATCGAAAGGTGGATAAGCATCGCTAGCGTTGGTAGGGTCAGGTGCGTATATGGCCGAGTCAACGATGGGCACGTAGTGCTGATTGTTCTCGTGCAAACGGGCCAGAAACTCGGCTCCTTCACTATAGCTATAACGATCTGGGTCGTTTTCAAAGTCTCTGTATGCTTTCATGTAGTCAATGTCGGCTGTAAAGTGGTTAGTGGCTACTCAAGTGTCCCTTGCCTTAGAGACGGGTAATACTCACACCAAATTGTCTCGAGAGGAATTTCGAATTTAGCAAAGTTATCAATAACATCCTGGAGTTCAGTCCAATTATTATAACCCCATCGGCATTGATGATATCCAAAGGCCCAATACTGCTGCATTGTCGGCAACCCAATGGCGCTCGTTTGATATGACTTGGTGACTTTATCTTGAGTGGGACCTTGATAGAAATAAAGATCAATGTTACCGCCGAGTGCTCTCCAGGTAATGTTGGATTCCCGTAGCAAGACTTCCTGCGTATGGGCGTTGCGCTGGAAGACACCATGAGTGTATGAGATGTACTGAGCAGACTTGTCTGTTGCATTCGGTGCGTACGTCGTCGCCCCAGTATCCTTGTCCACTTCAAAATAACGAGTATCAAGGTAGATGGGATGATTTCCATAGATATTAGCATCTATGATATCGCCTACATCTGCTGCGAAGAACGTGCCTAGGACCGTTAGATCATATCAATAGTCCAACACTGATGGAAGACATACGAGTCAAGTTATTCCCAAGTCTAAAGCTGTGAATAACCTCACCAAGACCATAGAGGTTATAGTTCTCAGGGAGGGACGAGCCGAACTCGATAAATTGGTCCTCGTATACCAATTGAGAGCCTTCGGTAGTGAATAGGATGTCGCCAGTGCTTTTCCTGCTGACAGAAAAGGAGAATGTCGGTTCATTAGCCCAAGTAAAGTTGAGGTCAGTTGGTGAAGTGCTGCTGTCGTAACCTTTCTCGGCTTGAGGCTTCGGGATCAACTCTTCGGGGAGAATAAACCAGGTGTAATTTTCAGGGCCGATATAGCGTGGAAGTATCTCGACGTGCAGTCGATCTTCCGCTTGGTACTCAACGACTAAGCTTAAGGCCTCGATGTCGGTTCCATAGACATTGCAGGCTTCACCGGCTAATGTGAGATCTGCCGTCAAGCCATTGCGTGTTGTCTTCACATTGGAAGCTCTGTATCCCGGACAGACAGATTGAGGATCGATAGCCTCTGGATCGATGACATTGGGAATGACCGGCTGCCCAACATCAGCATCTGGCGGGACAGTATATGCAGAATCCAGAGCCGTCGTGGTGACGATTGGTGTCTGCTGTTCCAGAGTGAGGGCGCATAAGACTGCCAGAATCGACCATAACAGTACGATATATCGAATCATCCTGACTCTCCTTAACCGTTCAGAGCACCAAGATAGTGTAACTAGGCAGGAGCAGAAAAGACTCGAAAATAGGAGCAGACGAGAAGCAATGCCCAATAGTCCATACCATGCTTCGAATTTAGCAATTAATGACATAATAAATGGAACAGACAAAGATGCATCGGAGGGTAACTCGGCCGTATAGAAGCCACCCCCCTTGCCTGGCAGGAACTCCTCACTTATAGACCTGGTTGCCTGCATCATGCCGTTGATGAGCGTCCTAACATCCGGACGATCTTAGTACCTAACCTAGCTCTGGGCAGTGATATAATAGATTAGGAAAAGCAAAGAGTTGCGTATAAAAAGTAACTGTTAACACCACATCCTAAGTTACAAGAATCTGGTGTTCGTCTTGATGGAATATCAATATTAGGCGGTGACTTAACCAACGATTACCATCTCTGATCCCCCGCACGTTTATGCAATGCAGATCTCATCCGATACAGCATGCCGTGGACAGTCAGACAGTCAGATCATTGATGAAATGGTTATGTCTCCTTGTATGCATACCTAGGTACATAGCCTGGAGAATACGACGTTGGCGGTTGGTTCCTTGCTGAGTAATTGCATACCCCGCAGCTTATTCAGGGGCCTCAACTTGTTTAAATCCCGAACATTCCAGATTATGCTATTAGCCATGTTATGCATTTCACGTGCATATTGGATTCACCCCGTGCGCCCCACATAAGCTTTGTCGCCGAACAGCAACCAGTACAGAATTCCGTCGTCAAACATCCATCAACACCCGACATTTCGAAATACATATCTGCCTAGTCAAGCCAACTCTTGCTCGATCTCTTCACCTCAAAATAAGACACCTGAATCTCTCAACGATAGCATCGTTCCATCAGAAAACCATGGCGACGGCGACAGCGCCACCGCCTCCCTCGGAGCTCGCGAAGCAGATCCTCGAGCACAAAGCGCCGAGCTACTCGTTCAGCTTCTCGCCGTTCCTGCGCGCGACCTACGGCCACGGGTTCCCGCCCAACCGGCCGGTGTGCAAGGCCTTCGTGGCGGGGCACTGCCCGCTGGGGTCGTCGTGCGCGGACCGGCACGTGGCGCCGAACGCGGCGAGCAGCACGAACGCGAGCTACAACTCGCTCGTGTGCAAGCACTGGCTGCGGGCGCTCTGCAAGAAAGGGGAGAGCTGCGAGTTCCTGCACGAGTACAACCTGCGCAAGATGCCCGAGTGCAACTTCTTCGTCCGCAACGGCTACTGCTCCAACGGCGACGAGTGCCTCTACCTCCACATCGACCCCCAGTCCAAGCTGCCCCCCTGCCCCCACTACGACCAGGGCTTCTGCCCCCTCGGCCCGGCCTGCAGCAAGAAGCACGTCCGCCGCAAGCTCTGCCCCTGCTACCTCGCCGGCTTCTGCCCCGACGGCCCCGGCTGCAAGGAGGGCGCGCATCCGCGGTGGAACAAGAACCTCGAGAAGCCCATCGCCAAGGCCGAGGTGGTGCCCGAGGATCCCATCAGGAGGGACGATTCGATGGGGATGGACGACGACCAGAGGGACTTCGGAAGACAAGATAGGGACGGTGGTAGGGGCGGCAGAGGAGATAGATTTGGTGGTGGCAGAGGTGGCCGGTGGAGAGGAAGAGGTGACAGGAAATTCGGACGCGGAAGAGGCCATCATTGAGGGTCGTAAGGTATGCCATGAAATACCTAACAACAATTACGACGAATACGAACATTGCGATACCCAAAGCATCCTCATGGCGAGGTTTGGACTCGAGCGGAGTAGCAGACCAATACTAGTATGCCTGTTCCCCCGGAGCAGTCTTGTGGACCTCAGCCGAATAAGCCTCGCAATACGGTGTTCACAACTAAAGAACTGGCTGATATTATGAGGCACTAAGCATAACACTTCGTCGGCCTGCTGAATACCCTCATCCGAAATCATTACCATTACCATTGAGCACGGAAGGGCAACGAGTTGGAATGTTGAAACAACATCATTCCGACTAGGAAGCTGGATAACCACGAATGACCCCTTTCTGGTCCGTGGCTCTAGGAACCATTAAGGGCCTTACGAGGGACAAGAGTACCCTTTATGAATACTAGTTAGTAAATGAAATGAATAGTACCAATGAACAAATCGTTCCGTCATATGCAATTCTATTCGAGTGATCTAAATATCCTGTTCATGCAGAGCAGCGTAGTTTTGTCCAGGCACCTAGTTGAACTTTGTCCAAGTGGTCGAAGGGGAGTCCAGTTTCCGTATCTGCATATATACACCTTCGTAAACCATCGTCAAATCGTGAAAAGCCAAAGTCGAACTGTTAGGAGGTAACCTTCATCCCATATGCCATGCCATGCCAACCTCATTTCCAAACATCATGTCCATCCACACCCTTAACCACAGGGATAAATTCGCTCCCCTCACCAGGCTCGCCCTCCTCGCCGCTCTCGCTCTTCTCACCGCTCTCACTCTTCTCGCTGTTACTATCATGGTGCGAGCCCTCCCACGTGCTCAGCTCGTCCACCTTGCGGATGCCCATCATCCACGCCACGAAGCCGCGGGGCGCGAACCGGCCGACGAAGCCGTAGAGGCCAGCGCCGAGGCCCACGCGCACCACGTCGCTCTGCTCGGTGCCGTCGATCACGTCGAACACGGCGGTGTGCAGGTCGCGCAGCGAGCTCCCGCGCAGCCCGCGGATGCGTCCCGCCGAGATGGCCGAGTCCGCTTGAGACACGTAGTTACGGGCATACGCCAGGCGTGCCGACTCGGGCCACTGCAAAGTCTCGGTCGGCAGCGGCAGGATGTGCAGCGGAGCGCTCCGGACCGGCGTGAAGCTGGAAAAGTCGAACGTGCCCAGCTGGATATGCGTGACAGGGATGCCGAGGGGCCGTAGTTCGGCGGTTAGAACCTCTGTGAATGCGGACAGTGCTGAACAGACGGTTGCCTCCGGGGCGTGGAACGGCGGGTTGATAGAAGAGATGATGGACGGTGTGAAGACGAGCACTTTGGGCGTTGGCGTCTTCTCTCCGTGGGGCGTTATTCTAGATGTGAGCAGTGGCAAGAAAGACTGGATTGTAAGTATGGGATGTAAGAGGTGAGTGTTGAAGAGATCGGCAAAGCTTGATGGCGGGATGGTAGCTATGGGAGAGGTTTGGTAGTTTAGAGAAGGGATTAGGATAATCGCTTTCAGTGATAGATAGCTTGCCTTCGCACCCGGGACTGCGGCATGAGGTGCCTGGAGGTAAGTGGCAAACCGTTCGATAGATTGGCCGGCGTTGGGAGGCTAGATTTGACGTTAGAAAAGCGATATGCCCCCAGAACTGATCACTTACATCTGTTATATCGATACCCAAGGGTTTGATGTCCAGCCGCGAGAAGCTCTGAACAGCAACTTCGTCCTCGATCGTGTTGCAGACAATAAAGACGATAAAGCCTCTCCTCTCCATATCCAACGCTAAAGATTTGGTCAACGGAAGTGTTGGCGATCCAGCAACAACGACGACATCTAATCGTCCCCCATTCCGGGCCCGCCTCGCGCGACGAGTTTTACGAAGTAGCTTGCCGGCTCGTACTGTTCTGTACGTCGCATATCCGAACCCAACTACTATAATGCCAGTAAGGATCTTGTGACGGGAAATCCAATCTTGCAACCTCTCGTAGATGCTCATCGGCACGATTTGAACTGGCGGTGGCGGTCGGTCTGGAAGCTTGGGTCGCACATAGTCGGGGACCCACGGGGCCGTCGCAAGTGTATCTCTAACTTCGTCTGCAACCTTGTCGACATACTTGTCGACGTATTCGGCGACATCGCCAGAGTATCGTCGAATATGGTTGGGTATGGACGAAAGCTGTCACATGTCTCCGTTAGTTCTCTTATCTCCGCGTGCCTCTGACGGTGAATACTGACTAGGTCCAAGAACTGCTGGTCGTCGGCAGACATGGCCAAAAGCTAGTCTTTCATGCGTCTCCGAGTTGCTCACGAACTGGGTTACTGAAGCCCGGCGAAGATAAAACTACTGTGAGCCCGAGGTGGAGCGTTGTTGTTTTTATCAAGATCTGAAAAGATCTAGGTTAAACCGGTAGGTACCCAATAGGGCTGTCTCAATAGGCCGCTATCGATTATGGACAACACGTCCGCTCCCCACTACGTTTCTTTGTAAGTTGGCGTCGTGCAGGCAATCCCCGCATGCATTTAAAGGTAAAAGAGTCGGCGAGTTATCCCCTAAAGCGCTAGGTAAGGGGCAATTAACCACCGATTCGTCACACACCGGTAATCACACATTTTTGGTATATCTCCTCCTCTCATCAGATATTCATTTTAATTCAATCGACGTTTGTATACGTTCTCTTGCCGGTTATAAACGCTTGTCAGCATAAGCCTGGGTATAGGAATGTCGCGGCTTATTGATAGCGAAGTTACTTAAGATATGTCCTCGAACTATATCCAAACGCGACCTACATCTTCTAGACCAACATGAAAGTATTTTACACGGATGCTCGACTGAGTCAGGAAAAGTGTGACGTCGTATTATGAAGAAGCTGGCATTGTAGGGCCATCAATTATATACCTAATATATCCATCGTGATGCATTTATGAACTGGATATAGAGGGAAAATACGGTTCCCCTAGGGAAAGAGTAAAACCTAAGGTCGGGAGCTTATTCACAGCTTCCTCGCCAGAACCCTCAACCTCACGTACCCCAGATGGAACCCACCACTCGGGTTCGCACACACAACCTCCAGCACATCCACCACCTCCCTGATGCACTCCTCCCTCTCCCTCCCATCCGGCAGCGCCTCGAAGAACTGCGCCCCGAACAACCTCACCCAGCCCTCCACCCCTCCCACATCCGCCTTCGTGGGCCTGTACTCGCGCTCCGCGCGCTCGACCTGCCAGCTGCCCACCGTCTGCTCCAGCATCTGCGTCGCCCAGGCCTCGTCGGGGAAGAACCAGGGGTCGGCCTCGACGGCCTTGTCTAGCCCCACGCGCCGCGCCAGGGCCGACAGCAGCGCCGACCGGATCTCGGCTACGTTGCCGAGCCCGCCCATCTCGAACGCCATGACGCCGCCGGGGGCCAGGGCGTCCCGCGCCGCGCGGAAGACCTCGGCTTGGCGCGAGGCATCCGTCTTGCACGCCCCGAGGATCCAGTGCAGGGCTGCGTTCGAGAAGACCTTGGTGTACTGGGCCTTCTGCAGGTGCGGCGTGCGCGCTAGTTCGAGGGCGTCGACAACTGTTGGGTGTTAATTTATGACACGTTAGGGGCGGGCATATGCAATGGTGACGCCATGACCTTGGGAGAAAGGGGGTCAGGAATGCATTACTACCTTCAAACGTGCATTTCGAGGCGCCGGCCTTTTTAGCCGCCTGGTTGGCCGCCTCGATCATGGCTGGCGAGGCGTCTGTCCCGTGGATGCTGCCGCTCCCCTGTGCCAAGATCTCTTGCATCTGGATGTTGACCACGCCATCTAAGATATGTTATTTGCGACTAGACTTATAGAAAATACACGAGGAGATAAATAGGCTCACCACCGCATCCAATATCGAGGATCACATCGTCCTTCTGAGGATCAAGCCATTGGACAATCTTGGTAGCCAGCTTCGGTACGAAAGACGCCGAGTGTTGGTATGCCTTGCGATTGTCAATTGTGTTAGAACGGTATATATGCCGTGTCTTAGCTGCATGTAAATGTTTCAACTTACCTCGGAGGACCAGTGGTCTTTCTTTTCCTCCGCCATTATTCATGTACACACCGGGTGTCAACTACCAGAGATGATAACACAGTACCCTCCTAAGCCTCTTGTAAGGTAAAACACAGTTCAATTTGTTCTATGTTAGATGTTGGCTGATCCTAACGAACTTCCAGAGGGTACCTGGGGATGGCTGAGGTCGAGCCCCCGACCCCGACCGAGATCGGAGCAACTCCATCGTAGCGATGCGCAAACACTTGAAGGGACCTCTGGAAATAGCTACGTTGAAATCTGGTCAACAGGTGATGATCCGTTCCATTTCCCGATTTGATTATATTTGTCTTCCTAAATCTAAACGTTCTTTCGACGTCACGGTACTTTATGTCTTATTAACAAATATCCCGGTTCTCGCTTTTTACCTCTCACCCCCGAGGATTAATCTATGTCAAGCAGCTGATACTTATTCTCGCCGAGAGCATCCTCGACTCTCTTCATGATTGCAAGCACCTTCTCTTCCTCAAGTCTTCGTCCCACAATCTGGACTGCGACTGGCAATCCGTGCATCGCTTCGGCGTCATAAAGTTTGTATGCGCCTTGGGCAACTCCGTTCAGCTTCTTGATGTTGAATGTAGATGGTAACTTGTCAAGGTCCTTGTCGACGTGTGTCACCGGGAGGATACCACAAGTATAATCGACCTATGTTTATTAGCATCATTGGGGTATTGGCAAGTTAAGGGGCTTGCTTACAATATTGAAGAGGAATGTGTAGCCGCAGCTGCTTACAGCCTCCTTCATGCCATCGTGAGGTACTGCCGGTGTCGCATTGGGAGGTGTGAGTAGGAAGTCAACGTCAACACTATTCCACCATTCGAAGAACTTGGCCCGGTAAGCTTCACGCTGTGCCACCAGCTTCCACTGCTCGAACGCGGTCTTCTCATGCCAATCCCTGACCAGGCCAGCCCACACATCATCTTTTCGTACGTATTTGACCCACAGGTAATAGAAATACTTGAACGGCCGAGGAAGTTTCATAAGGAATTCCATTTGGTAAGCTCCAGGATCGTTCCACTCGCCAGTTCGGAAAAACGACTTGAACATCTGACAACCGTCGGCATTGAGTAGTAGAGCACCGATCTGGAGCGCCTCATATGGTGACGGTGGGTTAATCTCAACAATCTCATGGCCGGCGGCCTTCAACGCAGCCTCTGTCATTTCCAGAGCTCGTACGCATGCGGGACTCGGATCGACAACGCCATCTGTCCTCATCACTCCCACGCGGAACTTGCTCTTCGTTGCGTATTCCTTCTCTACCTCGGATCTCCAAGGTATGGGGTGCACAGTGTGATCGTACTTCCAAGGCTGCATTCCGATCACAGCACGCGAGAAATACGTCAAGTCGTTCAAAGTCCTAGTCATCGGGCTGTATACGCTCGGCACGCCTTCTTGGCCAGGCATACTAGTTGCGAATCCTGCTTTCGGCCATCGCCCAGTCGAGCACTTCAGACTGTAGATACCCGAGAAATGGGCGGGGGCCCGAACACTGCCTGCGACATCACTTCCGATTCCAATTCTGCCACCTAGAGCTAGCAGGGCTGCTTCACCTCCAGTCGAACCTCCTGGGGAGTATTTGCTGTTGTGTGGGTTTGTACATCGGCCCCAAACGTCATTCGTAGACTCGAAACTCAGGAGCGTAATGGGCATGTTGGTCTTGACGTAGGGGACGGCTCCGGCGTCCTTGAGTAATCGAACTGCACCACCATCTTGGGATGGCTTGTTGCCAACGAAGCTGCTGTAGCCCACAGTCGAGTCAAAACCACCAACATTGATGGTGTCTTTCAAGCTCACGGGAATTCCGGCTAACGGACCCTTCAAGTTGATGGAACCATCCTTAACCCAGCCATGGGCCTCGGAGATCATAACCTCTGTGAGACAATTTGTTTTCTCGTGTGCCTTAACTGCAACCTTGCCGTAGGTATGTAGCAGATCGCTGGGGTCCAATGCACCCTTGTGTACATCTTGGACCAGTTCCTCGATTGGCTTATTGATGATCTCCTTATCCAGTACTGTAAAGGGAGCGCGGTAGTGCGTCAACGCCTGAAGCCTCTGAGTACGTTCATACTGCTTAAACTTGCTGTCACACCGTAAGATGTATGTCTCACTTTAAGATTGCCGAGACCGGCTGGCTGTCTTCAGGGGACATCAATAAGGATGAGCTACTTACCAGTCTCGCTTGTGCTGGATAAAATCGAGAAAGAAGACCATTTTCACTTGATTTATGGCTATGTACCTGGTAAATAAAAATAAGCCTCAGCTCTCAGGTAACATTGAGAGGAATAGAGAAGCGAAGCTGAGAACAGGATAGGGTCGGTATTATGTATCTGGAATGCAGGGTCTCGGGTTGAAGATAAGCCACGCGCAACTTGCATGTATAAGTCGGTAAAACTCCCCGCATTTATCATACATAATAGCTCATAGCTCACCTTCTTCACCGTCGATAACCGGCTACAACTGCCACACCAGGAACAAAGACTTGGTGCACCTGTTATTTATCTGGTATCGACCTGTATAGGTGCATAATACTTGTGTTGTGTATATGTAGTCCGTAGTACAAGAGTTATGCTAGAATCAGAAGGTTGTGGTAGGTATCATGCTCTACGCCTCCCTACCTCCGATCCCTTACGCTACACCCCCACTTCTCTATATCTCCCTTCGTTGCTCCCCCACTCATGCACCCCGCGAAGCTTCTAAATGACAATGCTATGCTGCCTACACTACAAGGGCATTTAAAGGTCACTCACTGTCTTCGTATGAGGAATACCCCAAGCTTCATTCATTGTACATGACGAAGACATACTCCAAGGCATATATCTGGTCAGGCTATCAGAGACTTCTATCTTCGACGAAGCCGACAGGTTAAACATACCGAACTCGGAACCGGGAATCGCCGCCTACGTAAGTCTTCAAGCTTATTATAAGACATTTCCAAGGTTTGATATTGATAATTCAATATGGAATTAGAAAATCTACCATGGAATATGGCGAACCCCCTTATGACCCGAAGAGAACCGGATCGTGGTTGATCTGTACAGCGTGCGGAACTCAGTTCCCTACTGCAGACCGGCAGAAGAAGACGACGTGCTGGATCTGCGATGACCCACGACAGTTCACGCCGCAGACCGGACAGGCCTTCACCACACTCGACGAGCTTCGTTCCTACGCCAAAAATGTATGGACGCCGTTTCCCTGCGATGATAGGTTCGTGTCGATCGTCACGGAACCTAAGGTGGCAATAGGCCAGCGCGCTATTCTTATTAAGACCCCCAAGGGCAACGTGCTCTGGGACTGTATCACGCTCATCGACGACGAAACTATCGAAAAGATCAAGGCCCTTGGCGGTTTGAAGGCTATCGTCATTTCACACCCTCACTACTACACCACGAACGTAGAATGGGCGCGAGCCTTTGACTGCCCCGTCTATATAACGTCAGAGGACAAGGGCTGGAGGCAGCAGACGTCCAATTATCATAAGGTGTTCAAAGAGACCGAGCTCGATCCCCTAATTGATGATGCCCCGTCCGGTATCAAAGTGCTCCAGCTTGGCGGCCACTTTGCCGGCTCTTGCGTCTTATTATACGAGGGACGACTTCTGATCGCCGACACACTCGTCACGACGCCTTCGGGAATGGGCAACTGGGATACGAATGCAGTGGGCGCCGCACGAGCTCGACCCGACGATATGAACAGCTACTCGTTTATGTGGAGTATTCCAAACATGATCCCCCTGGACCCCGGGACAATGGAGCGCATGTGGAATGTACTGAAGAAATACGAATTCAAGAGCACGCATGGGGCATTCCTGAATACGGATATTGTGAAGACGGCGCCAGAGATGAGGCGTCGGGTGCTGGAAAGCATGCAGATCCAGACCCAGTTCATGGGTTGGATGGGCCATTCACTGATGGAAGAGAAATGGGACTGAAAGAGTACGAGAAGACAGATATTTCAGTTAAACGAAATTGGGAGAGCGCCATTGGAGTTTGAATGAACTACTGCGGTCATTATGAACATAAAGAACTACCAGTTCAGATGTCTGTAATATGTTTCTGTGTTTACCCAAATCAGTCACTCATCCCTATTGTAACGCCTATATACCGATAAACCTTATGATATATGTCTCTGTATCTTACAACTTGCTTTGTCCCGATTGCGGAATCTTAACAACAACCTTACCCCAAGTCTCTCTACCCCCTAACGCCAACAACGCATCCGGTATACTCTCTAACCCAACAAACTCCTTATCCGAAAACACGGTGCCCCTGAATTTGCCCTGCTCTATCAACCTCCCGATGCCCTGCCACACGACGGGAATCGTCTGCTTCTCGAACTTCGCATACGCGCCCCAGTGTATACCAACTAAGCTAATATTCTTCAGCAGCACCTTGTTCATAGCCACCTTCTCGATCTTCCCGGCCGCGAACCCGACGACCAGGATCCGCCCGTTCCACGCGACGCACTTGGTACTCTTGTCTACTAGGCCCACGGGGTCATACACGATATCGACGCCGCGCCCGCGCGTCAGCTTCTTGACCTGGTCGGGCCAGCTCGCGTCGCGGTAGTCCACCACGTGGTCGGCGCCGTACTGGCGCGCGACCTCGAGCTTGCGCGGCGTCCCCGCCGTCGCGATCACCGTGGCCCCGAACGCCTTGGCGACCTGGACGGCGGCCAGCCCGACACCACCCGCCGCCGCGTGCACGAGCACCCAGTCGCCGGCCCGGACGCCGGCGCGCAGCACCAGCGCGCCGTAGCTCGTCGGCGCCGTCACGAAGAGGCCCGCCGCGTCCGTGAACGACCACCCCGCCGGCACGGGCAGCAGCTCGTGCTCGGCGGCGCACACGCGCGAGGCGTACGCGCCCTGGCTGGCGCCGAAGACGCGGCTGCCGACGGGGAACTTGGGGGCGGATTTCGGGTCCGACGGCGCCGCGAGGACGATGCCGGAGAACTCGGCGCCGGAGACCCAGGGGAAGGCTTTGCTTTCTGTTAGCGGCGGTTTGCTAGGTTGTATAGGGGTCGGGTAGGTAGTTAGGCGGGCAAGAGGTATAGATGAGATACATACGGGGCTGGTGTTGGTATTTCCCCTGGATCTGTAGGATGTCGAAGAAGTTGGTCGCGGCGGCGTGTACCTCGATGAGATACTGGTCCGGCCTCGGCTTCGGCTCGGGAAGCTCCGTTACTCTCAGCTCTTCTGGTCCCTGAGGCTTGTGTTAACATCGGATGGCTTGAACATGAAGAGGTGTTACTCCTTTCAGAGGAATAGCTGATGCTTTCGTCTCAGCCCTCACCTTGACATATTGGCTAACTTGGATTCCCCGCATTATGCTTATACGCTCTATGGAAGATCACGTAAACGTGAGACTGGGCACCATGAATATTACAAGAAAGGAGTAATTAACATGAAATGAACGAGATGGCAGTTCTAGTTGGAAGGCTGAAAATGCTATCAATTATCAAATTATCAAATGAGAATTGACTGACTGTAAGCTGGATCGAAACATTGAACGGCAACTTGCCATGGCAGCATGGGGAACCTCGGCACAATAATGATTGGTCGCATTGTCAATCTGGAGCTGATGAGGTCAACAAGGACGGGGCAACAGGGGGCGAGAAATACCTACCTACAGGGGTTGGATGGCTGGACGGCTGGACGGCTAGGGGTGGGGGTGATCATCAGTGGGTCCCTTTGTCTAATTACGGGTCCTGGCATTCTGCATTCTGCCGCCCCCACCGCCTTGAGGTTTCTCCCTTGCGGAGTTATCTCAAAAATCTCCGACTGTGGATTTCGAATTCTTTTCTTTTTTCCTCAGCTCTCTTTGGTAAGCCACCCCAATCCTCAACTTGATGATGCTACGTCTGCTAACTTCTTATGGCAGCCTTTTGGCTTAGATCAAGTGTAGTATCTGTTCTTTTCAGTTTAATCTCTGAAAGAGTTCTATTCGAACTCAATCTCCGATTATTCTTATTTTTGCGCTGAGGGTGTTCGTCCTCTGTGCTTGCGCATGATGGCTCCCATGGTGTCCCTGATATTACACTGCCTCCAGGCGACGCGAACCTTTCGGGATCTTTCATTGTTATCCCTGGTTTCTCCAGGGTCGCGAAGAAGGGTCGTCATTTTGTGAAGGTTCAATTGGACAGGATTCATTTTTTACACCTACTTCATCGCCTCCGTAACAGTAGACTGGGGAGGATTGTTGAATATCAGGTACAATATTTTACATGTTGCCTGCCTACATCTACCTAGTACCTCCTTCGAGTTGACGGTTACATCTTAGAAATGACCATACTCCACGATAGAGCGAGGCGAACATGTAAATTGAAACTGCATACTACATGCAGGATCGGGATATGCGCCTTCAATTTTACTAGACTTTTAATCCGACGTGTTACACCTAACAGACAAGCATTATCTAGAGCGGATTTCAACTACCTAGGTATGTACATTCGTAGCGGCTTGGCCTAGTTTGTTACCTTTTGTGGGTTAGCGATTGCTGTCACAAGATTCAGAAGGCTATGGATACCAATAGAAGCACCAGTGTTGAGCTGTGAGCCTACTAACGTCAGCCTACTAACGTCAGTATACTAACGTCAGTAAATCTCCCAAAACGAGGGGCTGTCCACGAGGCTGACGGCTTATTACTTGTTGTGCTATCAGCGGGTACAAAAGTCATCATCGTAAGTACTTACTTGTAGTCGTCAGCCCGTAATCGTGCATATGCACGATCGTGATGTCTTTGCCCTGCGTCCCAGTTGGAACAGCTGGTAGTACTTTCGTCCGGTAGGCTTATTTATTACCTATCGCAGTTCCTTCATAAGCCATAATCAATAGAGAATACATGAAATATTAGATATTAGATACATATATGTCCACTGGTAATATAACAGTGACAAGTACCTTTCCGGGGCTTATCTAGTATCTTCGGTAATCAGATTGCCGGGCTCCCAGCCCCACGCTGACGGGTTGACCCTAATAATAACGGTACATGAGTACATGGGCCCTTCCACCGGTCAACTCAATGAGGTCTACCAGTCTACCAGCCAACATCCTATCACCAATCATACTTCACCCGATCCAAACCACCGGCCGCCTCCATCGACCCGTCAGGCTTCTTTTTTTTTTGTAACCACTTCACCCCTTCATCTTCATCTTTACATTATTTATACTCTCCTTCTCCCCATCACCATCTAAGCAGAATCCAAAGTCCTTACCACCCACACGAAAACCTCAATTGACGTCAATCCCGAAAATGGCCGACTCAACCGAGGGCACCTCTGACCCTCAAATCACCTTCAAGGTGAAGACCTCGGGCGATAAGCAGCATACCATTACCATGACAGAGACCGCCACCGTCGCAGACTTGAAGACCAAGCTATCCACTGCCGACTTCGAGGATATCCCTATCGAGCGACAACGCCTCATCTACTCTGGCCGAGTCATGAAGAACGAGGAACCCTTGAGCACATACAAAATCAAGAACGGCAACACTGTCCATCTCGTCAAGAGCGCCGCTAGTAACCCGAAGCCTGCGCAAGCATCGTCCTCCGCGTCCTCTGCTGCACCGGCAGCTCCTCAGATTCCTACCAATATGGCAGCCGGCACGGCAAACAACCCACTGGCCGGCCTTACTGGCGCTAGGTATGCTGGCTTGACAAATCTGCCGTCGGCCGACATGTTTGGACCAGACGGAGGGGTGAGTTCACATTTCGTCTCTACTACATGCCTACCTTCTATACATCTCTTAGGCTTTGGGCTAATTTGATTATTTGTAGATGGTCGGTTCTATGATGGACGAGGATCAACTTGTCAATATGCTGAACAACCCGAATGTCGCTCAGCAGATGAACGAGATGATGAATAACGACACTTTTATCGACATGATGATTAACTCGAACCCCATGCTCCGCAACAACCCCAACGCGCGCGAAATAGTTCGGTCGCCACTCTTTCGTCATATGATGACAAACCCTGAGGCTCTACGAAGCGCCGCGCGATTACAGCGAGCAATGGGGGGCCGCCAGGCTTCGCAAAATGCATTCCCTATGCCTGGAGTTACTGACAACACTCCCGGTGGGGACGCGGCTGCTACTGGTACTCCGGGCAGCAACGCTAACGCCAGTCCTAACCAAGATGGCGCACCATTGAACCCGTTCGATCCAGGTGTATGGGGTAACATCCAAGTTCCTGGTGGTCCTGGAGGCAATGCCTCTGCCAACCCTTTCGGTGCTTTCTTCAACCCATTCACGATGGGCCAACCTGGTCAAGCAGCAGCTGGTACAGGTGCACCTCCGGCGACTGGCGGTGCGCAAACCGAGAGCGACAACACCGCTGCCAGCCCAGGTCAAAACCAAGGGGCCACTTCCCCAAATGCCTCGAGCCAGCCTCCCAATCCGTTCGCTAGTCTCTTCGGTGGAGGTAACCCCTTGGCAGGTGGGCTGGGCGGGGCTGGAGCAGGAACGAATGCTGGCGGTATGTATCCTATGTCTCCGGAAGCTCTGCAGCAAATGGTTCAGATGCTCGGCATGAACTCGCCGTCCGGTTCGCCTGCTCCTCCAGATACCCGACCTCCGGAAGAGCGCTACGCAGAGCAACTACGCCAGCTCAACGACATGGGCTTCTACGATTTCGACAGAAACATTGCGGCCCTGCGACGAAGCGGTGGAAGCGTACAAGGCGCCGTCGAGTATCTCCTCAGCTCGTAACGAGGAGGCGACTATAAGATGCCGGGAAATCTTTCTATTTTCTACGTCGTTCACGGCGTCTGTGTAAAGCGTAAACACTTGGCAGCCTCGGGCAGGATTGGGCTAGGGTTAGGGCACACGTCGCAACCTATTTACGGTGGAAGGGAAACGCGTGTGGTTTACGAGAAAGAGAGAAAGAGAGGTAGGTAGCTACTAGTACAGCGTTAAGCGGTGGGAGACCCCACGACTGAATGAATGCCTTACCATTTAACCTTCCTATGCGAGACTTCCAAGCTTGGGTCTTGTTCGCACATGAATTGGCGGCCGGGGATGTTGTAACTGACTCCGTGGTTTTTTTTTTCCATTCTGCTTTTCGGTTGTGGGCCAATGCTGCGTAAGTTGTGCTGTCTTTAAGTCCTATCGCCGCCAGAGGATTTGTAACAACAAACCCGATCGTCGATCGCTAGTATTAAACCCGTAGCAACTATCTGCATCTACTTGGGAAAACAGGTTGACTTTTTGCTTTTAGAAATCAGCCCAGAATACTGAATTTTTTGTCTCTGATCACGGTTTGGCTTTTTCTTCAATTTCTCGTCTAGCCCCTTTTACGTAGGTCTCCCTCAAGTCCCGATATAATCTACTCCCTGTTCTGCACCTAGCTTGGTACGTAACTTGTATATCGAGCCGGTCAGGCTGCCTACAACGAAAAGGGAGTAATCTAAATTGAAGGTGAGGCGAGGGAATACCTAATGTGCGGCCACGTGTCTCGAGAAGTATCGCGGTTCAATCCTTTTGGCTGTTGACAACTTGGATACCTAGGTAGCTACGGTTACATCGATGGCTTATTTTTGTGCAATGGCACCGTTGCTTCTGCGGCCATTGCTATGCGTCGTGTCGAGAGGAACGATTTGTCGAGATCGCAACTTTCTCGGGTGCGGTTGATGATGGGCCTGGTTCGGGACTGCTGACTGATTCAAACTGATTACGGTCTCCTACTTCTTCTCATCGATCTCTTCTGTTCAGAAATATTTCGAATGTGTCTACTTGGACTCGTCGACGACGCTTAAAGCTAAAGGGAAGGAGCTGGAGGCTAGGTGTTGGTCGGGAATAACTTTGTAACTCTTCTGCGAGGTAGGTAATACAGTTTCCGTTATCTAACGAGAGGTCGAAGATGAAGCGCGTTTGTAAGGATTTTGGTAGTCGTTCTAGGTACTTTAAGGAGTTCTTCGGTCAATATTTGCGACGTGCCTATTGGAGTTGAGTAGGGTTGGACATAGAAAAGACCAACATCTAGGATTATTAACCCGTTTCTATTTGTCTTCAAGAACCAGATGGTTCATTTAGGAACAGAGAGGATTGAATTATGTAAATTTAGGAATATGATAGTTACAATGCGGAGGGAAGTTATGTGTTTCTAAGTACAGGTTTCTAACATCGCGTGACTCGTTCAGGGGTAGGACCATAACACACATAATGTAAGTAAAATCTTCAGGCTATTTTTAGGCTTACTTAGGTACCTAGTTTACCGTGTGAATGTACTATAAAGTACGGATCAGGGAGCTATGATCCCTACCGACTCCTACAGAACTCTTTGATTTGGTAATAGTAACCTCCTACCCAGGGTTTCTTCTTGGAATACCGAAATAGAATACACTGGTATCACAACCACTAGTTATTAAGTTGTTTGTTTCCATAGACTCGGTAAGTTGTAACAGCAATGAGAGGAACGGAGGATTGTATTGAAACGTAGCATATTGATAATAGGGGGAAATGTCTAAAGGGCAAACTGCATCGGCAATGAGTCCTAATTTCCGTCAAAACAATAACATCATGCCCCATATAGCCCAAGAGAACATCAAAACTTCCGACTTGGATGCAGAAGACAGTAAGAACAATAACTTCTTATAATAAGATGCAGAAAAATCCGCGAAAGGCAAGTAAATCCGTGAGTCGTACGAGCATTGAGCAACAGCTCTGCTGGTCACATCACGGATACCCTAGTAAATGTGTTTTGCTCCCAATAGAGATATTCTTCCCGGTCAACGTGCACGCGATGTGGTGATTTGCCAGTGGCAGGCGTTGTGTGCGGTCTCGTCCGGGTCTATAACTACGAACAAGGCGGGCGGTGTAGTCGGGATGAACTCATTGGATGACGGAGAAGAGTCCGAGTCCCAGGATAACCTCCTTTCGCAGTCCTTAGATGCTGTAAGGAATACGTCTCGGTGGGTGCGGTGAAAAACGGCAGTCTGTCGGAGACACAGGCGTCGGAAGAGCTACGTGGCTGGTCAAATCATCGAAGGCAACGACTAACTACGCGGCAAGAATGGCAAGGATTGTGGTCGTCTCGTACCGGAATTGCTGTTGTTTGTTTCTATCTCGCGACGTTGTTGGGCTGTGCGATCAAATAGGAGTAGGACTGAACACTTACCGCTGGCAGCTCCCGATATGCGACAAGGACGATCTCCAAACTCTCGGAGTAGGAAATATTAAGAACGTCCCGCTCTCTGTAGATTTTCCGTCAATGGTGTTAGTAGACGCATGACATGGCGAAGAGAATACTGAAAGAGACGAAGTGGCCTGATGGGTCCTTCAGTCATGAGTCATGCTTGTCGTTTTATTCCCTTCACTAACGTCGTTGGGCATCGAGCAGGGCTGTCTTGCGGATAAAATATGAATCAACCAAGTTTACACAATGCAAGGGGGAGGGTCCCGTAGCCCTCTGTTTAGGAAGATATGGTTATCCACGTGCTGAATTAGATTGATACTGTACGAAATGTCATTGATCCTTCGACCATTCGGAAGAATTAAATCGCGTCTGTGCCCACGATGATGCTCCTTAGGTACTTCTTGTTGTGGACGTTGTCGTCATGGACGGCGCCGCTCCTATCAGGCGCAACGACCACATTCCCACCGTTTGCGGAGGCCGCCTCTTTTCACACCGCCGGGTTCCGCCTGCTCGGGCGGTAGGTAATAGTGGTTCTTACCGGATCGTAAGGTTATCGGTCAGTCGGTAGGACTCGGCGGCTGAGACGACAGTCCCTTGGTGGCTGGCCCGACGATCCCTATAACTCCGATGTCACTCAGAGTCCGCCTCACTGTCGCCTCACTAAACGTACCACGTACCTACTCTTAGTCAGGTTTCAAGGGTTATCGCCCGCTAACACGCAGATCGGCATCAACTAAAACCGCATCCTGTGTAGGATGCAATACCTACCATGTGTCTAACTCTATACGCACATACATACATGTGCACCTCGCAGCTGCTGGGAACTCGTTGAGGGCACGCCGTTGGTCACCCCCGTCGGAACTTTCAATCCAGGTAGGGATGTATACGGCGCATGCTTATCAGGTGGAAGCGAAACGTCGCGATGGTATCATGTCTTTTTCCAACCTATTCTACTTTCCGACGTCCTTTCGTCTCATCTTTCTTATTCGGTTCTCTTCTTTCTTATTCGGTTCTTTTCTTCTCATACGCGAGGTCAACAAGCACTTCTGGGCCCGCCCATGCGGCGTGACGTGAAGACAAGAGGTAGTAGTACTTCGTACAACCGGCCTATATCTGGAAGCTCGGCAAATCGATGACTGCAACTGGAAACGACCTGGCAAGATGGGTCAGTCGAGCTGCGCAAAACCGACTAACTCCGTTTCTCCTCAATGTGTGTCGTGTACGATGTACATACCAAGAGATGTGATGGGGCCATGTATCAGTTGATGGGACGCTGTCACCAACTGTCACCAGCATGGCCATACTTCGTGGTAGTATTCGACCAAGTCAGCTCTTACTCCAGCTGTCCAATCGCCATCTTCACATTTCTTATGTGGAGGCTCAACAGACTACGGCTAGGCCCGAATAGTCTTCCATCCCATTGCGCGCGTTAGCGCGTGGGCTTTCCATTCGCAGCTGATGATCGTCATCCGTGGCGTCCCCCGCCTATGGGATCTTGGTGAAAAAAAAAAAAAAAATTACGCCGCGCAAACTAGAGTTACACATATTAATTGGATGGTTCCCTATGACCATAAAAGAAACAAATACTGACATAAAAATGAATCGGGCTTGGTAGCGCTCGAATGGTATGTCTAGAGACCTTCTAAATGGAGAAATAGGGGATACGTTCTGGGCTGACCAACACCACGCCGTACAACGCCGACATCATCAATGAATATCCTCGAGACCGCCTGGGTGAAGCCCATATTAAAATGGTTTGATTTAAAGGGTAATTAAGTTAAGTATCTAGCTCGCGCTGAACTGCAATGCTACGGTACTATGCAAGAGCGAGAGATGGTCCCCAACCAGGTGTATCTATACACAATTCTTCGGGTATTAGCAACCTAGCTCGATACAGGATACGGATATTACCACGAAGCGCCTGACTTTCGGACAATGTCGATCACATTACCCAGGTCAAGCTTGTCTGCCTCACTTTACTCGAGATAAGCAGACTTTCGCAAGATTATCTGGGAAATATACGTTAGTCGTTGGGTACCTAAGGTAAATAATTGACTTAGTCACGTACGAGATCGGCTCGTTGGATCAGTCAAGTACCTAACCTAGCTTGAATCGGCTTCTACAAAATGACCTGTCACATTTTTTTCCTTCTGGAACAAGGCAGTTTTTGGTTAGCGTCGCGTTGAGACGTCCCAGTGTTCTGGAAATAGAGCTAGGAAATGCTAAGTGGGTTCGGATCTCGCTCGCCGAAAGGGTGAACGGTCCTACGGATGGCCTGCTGTCGCCATGCGAGCGCCTATAGCTGTGGGGGCCGGAAGAATGTAGGTATCAAAGTTTTCTTCATCGTTGCTATATCCATTCTCTGTCTTGTCTTATACTAGGATGGTCCGGGGTCACTGTGGGCTACGCACGGAATTGGCTCTTGTGATTGACATGATGCCGTATCCCCACACGAGGAATGGGGAGTAGGAGTAGTGTAATACCGTCCTCTAATAATAAGCAGGTATCCATCTTGACATCTACTGTACATGATAAAAAGGAAGAATTCTCATAGGTCTTTGATATATCCTCCTGGTCCCAGTAGGCTAATCGTTCTGCCATTCGCATTGTCAATGCGATCGGGCAGACCTTCTTGTGAGGGTTTAGATTCCGCATATCGGTCGCGCCGTCTTGGTTCTATGTACCCCAGATGCGTCATTTCGATCATATACAGCTTGGTCTCTTGGCTGAAGTCGCCTAAACCAGTCAAAGGCCTGCATAGACATCGCCAATCAGAATAGCCATAATCTCACGGACCGAGACAGGGGATGAGCTGTTCAGGGTTATTCCTTGACTAGCCAGGTATAACTAGTCCAGTCCGCCTATGGACCCTTAACCATCTGACCAGGCCGCAAGGAGCGGGGGCGTCCTTCTCGAAGCTTTCGACACCGCGAGTATCTACATCCTAGAACCAGGGCGCGCTAGGTTATCATCAGGATTTGGATATTGGATTCACCCTGAATAGGCAAGTCGGAGCTGCTGTCTCACCGGCGCATCTAAAAGTCCCCCGTCGAGTTCCCTTAAGTGTCGATGCTATGTTCAAGCTGCTTTGCCGCCTATGTAGCGATACAGTATTTCCTACCGATCTTGCTCTCATATATGTAAGACGTAAGGATCTCATCGGAAAGAAGTCTAACGAGTTCGCAGTTTATGAGCACTGAAATGTCATGGCGATGCATTCTTGCCTATTGCGCACCCATTAAGCATCGCGAATAAGATAGCAAAGAGGCTGAACCACTCAACTAGAGCCTCGACACATGGCATCCCAGTCTTGATCCATGGCGCCTTGTCTACTAACCCTAGTTAGGGAATTGTCCTCCTTAGATCTCCTCCCCTAGTCGGAGACCCCTAAGATAAACGATGACGTTCAAAGTAAAGTGCTTCGGCTTCATCTCCGTAAGTGAGAATCGAAAAGCAGAACATCCTCTTTTCATTCCGGGGAGGCTCCTCCTTTTAGATGGTGTACTTTCGGCTAACCCTCATGTCTACTTTGATGCCGTACCAGTAGCCCAATGCCCAATTGCCCGGGACAGGGTTGGAGGATATTTCTCCGGCATCCCGGTCCGATTCTGATCATCAGTTCCCGTTCGACTGACGATACAGAGACCGGCCTCTTTCGAGACAATGCAGCAGCGTGCTTGGTATACTACTGTACCCGCTCCCTTGTACGTCTTGGCAACCGGGTCGCCTACCAAGCTTCTTACAACGTTTTCCTTTCCCCATACATCGAGTGACTTCTCTACCTCGGTACTTCCATGATCCTCATCCAGGGCTCGCCTTAACGTTACATACTACGTTGTAGAACCCTTTTGTATCCATCCCGCGCTCCATAGGTCGCCATAAACCCCCCGACCAGGCAGCCAGGCTGATCGGGCGGAACTTTTTTTCTTCTAAACGGACGACTCGAAGCCATCAAAAAGAAAAGGGAAAAAATTTCAAAGAGCGGATTCCGGCTCGCAAGAGATTGGCCAACCCATGGGCCCAAGTCTGAAGTCGTGGCACTTTTCTGCCGTAGTGACCGATACACTTTGCATCCTCAGAGAGGTCATGATCGGCCGTCTTCCGCCAAGGAGAGGCCACCGCGTTTGCTGCTTGCTTGCGTGTTCCGTACGCTGTACATACAGGATACAGGATATGCAGCAACGTCTGCTTTTTTACCTTCACAGTAGTTAGTGCCGCTTCGGCCTCCCTGTCCCGTCATCGTTGACAACGGTATTCCCAATCTCCACTTGCTACCAAATGGCCCCCCCCCCCTTGGCCCATCATCAGCCCAAAACGAAGAGCGGCCACCATGCCTTTCCCCCCCTTGGAGACAGGTAATCAAACCCGGAACGGCCTTATTACTGTGCTTTGCGCCGTTGTTATTAGCTTAGTAGAACGGACTAACCCCTTCCCCACGCAGCCAGCCCGCGACACGTCCGGCCCATATCTTTTTTTTTCTTTTCCCCCTTACGGAATTTGCGTGCCCAATATTATGTACTTACCAAAGTCGCTTCTAGCCCGTCCTCCTCACGATCTCATGAGCTGATCCGAAACCTGACAGCCCAATACCGCTCTGTCCTCCCATCCGGGGCCCTGCCAGCCTGGCCGAAATGTTTCCTACTGCCCTTGCCCTCCTCTTCCCACCTGGAGCTGACCATAGAGGGGCCCATGTATCTGTGATAATCCCCGTCGCAATTATGTCATGCATGAATAGCTCAGGGAGCGATCTCCGTGAGGATGTCCAAATACATATCTACCTAGACGGTCCCCCTTGAGGCAAAAAATTTGACGATGTTGCGCCGTACTCCACCGCTCCCGCGCCTGGGAGATCATCAAACCTCCCAAGCTTCTCATATATAGAGTTTCACGCGCGAGATTGGTGGCTCTTCGGGCTGTAATAGTGGTCCTGAGACAACAAATACCAAGCCTGTAATACCTCATAACCCGGCCGAGGACCACTCGTCTACACCGCGAACCCTATTTCAACATGTGCCACCTGGGTCCCTCTTGTCTTTTTGGTTATATTTGGGCCCTCTGCTGTTATTCTTCGGTTCGAAACGGATCTGGCCTCCTGGCTCTCCTGAGAAACACTTCTCGTCACACTGCGTTGCAAGCTGACTCAGTTGCTTCACCGCATCGTCTCGCCACCTGGTCTGGACTGTTGGAAACGTACCGCATACTATGAGTTCTTCGTCGTCTCGAAGGCGGAAGGCCGCCAGCACGTCGAGTGTCATGTTCACCAACGCCGTCTACTTCCCGAACTTCAAAATCTACAACGGCGCGACCCCTGGCATGATGAACTACAGTTGCGTCAACCACGTGTACTATGCCTTTGCTAACGTGTCAGCGGATGGAACCGTGTTTGTAAGTTGTTTGCTTGTTTTTTTTCTTTCCCGCACACACCGCAGTTTCATCCTGTAGGATCGGGGACGCTGATATTCGAGTTAAGCTAAGCGATGAGTGGGCAGATACCCAAGCCCCTTGCGACGGGGTTCAAGGTGGTCTTGGGTCCCTGATGCACCTCAAGCAGAAACATCCGCATCTGCGGGTGACCCTGTCCATTGGTGGTGGGACGTCAAACGAGACGTTCCCGTTAGTCGCCTCCAACGCTCTGCTGCGAGAAAACTTTGCGCGATCAGTGCGAGGTTTGGTGGAAGCGTCAGGACTGGATGGTATCGACAGTACGAGAACCCCCCCCTTTTCCCTCTTTCATTCACTCTCCGCGTCCACTACATACATACCTAGGTAAATTTCGTACATAATGAGTAGTAAAAAGCAACTAACGTTCTCGCGACTAGTCAACTGGGAATATCCAATGGACGCTCAGCAAGGCGTCGACTTCGTAGCGCTCCTGGCCGCCGTACGGGTTCACCTGCCGGATGAGCAGTTCTTCGTCACGGCAGCGCTGCCAGCGGGACGCCCGATCCTGCAGAACATCAACATCGCGCAGGCGGCAGCCTATCTCGACTTCGTGAACTTGGAAGCGTACGACTTCTACGGGCCCTGGTCGCACCGGAGCGGGCACCAGGCGCAGCTCTATTCCATGAGCAAGGACGAGACCTCTGGATCGTCCGGCGTCTCGTATCTAATTTCCCACGGCTGCCCTGCGAGGAAGATTCTATTGGGAATTCCTCTGTACGGGCGGAGTTTTCTCGGCGTCAGCGGTCCCGGGCACCGTCATAAGGGGGTAGGAGGCGAGGACGGCGCGTTCGAGTACAGCACCCTGCCGAGGAAGAACGCCAAGGAGTCGGTGGACAAGCGAATAGGGGCTGCGAGCTGCGTCGGGGGCGATGGGGGATTCGTCACGTACGACAATCCGGAGACGGTGAAGATGAAGGCAGCATACTGCAAGCAGAAGGGACTAGGCGTAAGTTTCTTCCCCCGCCTCGTTTGCCATTTCTGATGTCACTTACCCCTTTTTTTGCCGCTATCAACTGCCCATACCTACACGTACGCCTACACCTGATATCATACGTTATCATTATCTACACCTACACGTACGATATACCATACGTCGAATCACCCTTCCTGACCTTGGATGTTAGGGATTATTCTACTGGACGGGGCCTGCCGATTCCCGGGAGAAGTCTCGAAGCCTGGTAGCAGCTGGGTTTCGAGCCTTGCATAGCTCGTGAGTCACGAGATGGCTGGTGCTGGAGACTTCTGGATCCGGGACACGTAACAATCGGAGTTTGAGGTGCTTACATTTGCATTCCCTCGGCGTTTAAAAGTCATTCGGTTGCATTGCGGATGGCCAATGTTTTGCCTTCGTCTCATGACTTGCATCACCAAAAGAGGTCGAGGGTTGTTAGGAAGACGTCATATGGGGATTTTCCCGCATCATCCTTGGAGATAAACAATCTGCTAGACCGCAGAAGGCGCATAACTTTGATACCAGCAACACCGAGATACCGGAAGTGCTTGCTTACGGATACGGATAGAGAGTCATGAGGTTAAGGTGAATACATACCTAGACAAGGGCATTCAAAAAGGAATGGTTACAGGGGATGGGGTATGGGGCATGGGGTATCAGGAGCAAGCTCTAGAGGAGACCGGAGTCTTTCAATAAGCAAAGCACACAAAAACCATACAAGCAATGAAGAAGTCTAAGAAAATAGAAACGTATAAAGAGATTCACTCCTATACTGTACGACTATTTGATACTGGTACGAGAGTTGAGTCGAATTTGCATTGCATTGCATTGCATCTTCGGATTCTGTGATGGGCATCTCGTGGTGTACGAATTAGCGGACCTTAAAATGAAGTTAAAAAGGGTACAAGGCACCGATTGGTTCGGGTGGTCCCGCTTATGTATGTAGTACCACAACTGCACGACTGCAGGTGGAGAAAGGTAAGCCCGCACTGAGCAGCTGCTGAGCAGAGGTTCAGCAACAGTTCATCGGCTGTAAGATCATTTTGACACCGGATATAAGCTCTCTCTTATCGATATCTCCAATCATGACACGTGATCGACATCTTTAAACACCCCTGGCAGCCTGGATGCTAGCGCGTCATCGTCTCACCTCAGCTTCAATTCGGTTTAGAAAGTGACAACCTACAAAACTCCAGAAAAGTTTGTGTAGAAATCTGGACAAGGCCCAATGCGACGGCATAGAATACTGTGTTGCTTACGATGAATGGCGTTGCTAATGAGCCGCCGTCTTTAGACGCAGGTTAGCTTCCTTTTTTTGCTTCGCTTCGAGATACATAAGAAAAAGGGGGCCCTCGACTATGTAGCTAACAAACAACCTCAGCTGACTATGACCCAATTCAGCACCTAAACCTCCTCTTCTCCCATCCTTCGACCGTATCTTCTATAACCCATGTATCTTCGACTCTCCAATCCAAACACAATGACCTATCCGCCGAGATCACGAGCCTACATACGGCCCAGGCCTACGGGCCCGATTCCTCCCTCGAACGCATGCAGTCGGCCCAAGCCGAGCTGGCGGGTCTCTTCAAGAAGATTGAGACGGTGCGCTCTCGCGCCATCCAGACCGAGCAGAATATCACCTCCATGACAGCTGATATTAAACGACTGGATGGCACCAAACGAAACTTAACCCTCTCCATGACGGCCCTCAAGCGCCTACAGATGTTGACCACAGCCTACGAGCAGCTGCGCGGCTTGGCTAAGACGAGGCAGTACCGAGAATGCGCGAGCCTGTTGCAGGCCGTGTTGCAGCTAATGCGCCACTTCAATAGCTATAGGAGTATCGACCAGATCGCTACCCTTAGCCGCGGTGTCGGCGAGCTGCAGAGGGAGCTGCTTGAGCAGGTATGCGACGACTTCGAGATAGCTTTCGCTAAGGGAGATGTTGGAGCGAAGAAGGCGACGCTGGTTGAGGCTTGCGGCGTGATGGACGCCCTCGGGGACAACGCAAGAGCCAGGCTGGTGACGTGGTACGTGAACACGGAGCTGAGAGAATACCGCCAAGTTTTCAGGGGTAACGACGAAGCCGGAAGCTTGGATAATATCGGAAGAAGATACGCGTGGTTTAAGAGGATGGTAAAGGGGTACGAGGAAGAACATGCGGCCATCTTCCCGCCACACTGGAGGGTAGGCGAGACGCTGGCTATGGCCTTTTGTGACGGCACGAAAGATGACTACAAGGGCATTCTCGAGAGGAGCATGAGGAGGATCGACGGTGCCAAGATTGACGTCAATCTATTACTGAGCTGTCTACAGGAGACTATGGATTTTGAGCAAACACTCGAGCGGAGGTTCTCGAACGAGCCGAGAGCAAGTATCGACACGCTGAGCTCTGCAGACGAGAGGATACAAAGCTTCAACGGGTCGATATCTGTCGCGTTCGAGCCATATCTAAGTCTATGGGTGGAATCCCAGGACAAGGCATTGACAACCATGATTCCTAAATATAAAGCACAACCCCTGCTACCGTCTGACGAAGAATTCTCCCCGCAAGCAGTCATCAGCTCGGCTATCGAGCTCTTCCACTTCTACAAACTCACTTTATCGCAGTGCGCCAAGCTCTCGACGAGCGAACGGTTGTTAGACCTGGCCAAGATACTGGCTAAGTACCTCGACGAATACGCACAGCAAGTGCTACTTGCTATCCTACAGCGACCCGGACAGACTGGAGCGTCACTCGAAGATGTTATTCTTGTGTTGAACACGGCTGATTTTTGGCATGCTAATACGGAACAACTGGAGGAGAATATTAAGAAACGTATCGACCACGACCTTGTTTCTAAAGTGGACCTATCATCACAAGCCGACGCATTCCTCGGAGTCGCTAGTGCCGCCGTTATCGCTCTGGTTAACAAAGTAGAAGCCGATTGCGACGGTGCCTGGCGCGAGATGAAGAACACGAATTGGAGTAAGATGGAGAGTGTCGGAGATCAGAGCTCATACGTTGGCGAGCTGGTCACTCACGTCAACGCCAAGGCGCAGGAGGTTCTAGGCGTTGTTGTAAAACATCAATACGCGCGTGCGTTCGGTGATAAGCTGGTTGAGCACCTAGCGAACGCGTACGTCCTTAACATCGTCCAATGTAGACCCATCTCCGAGGTAGGCGCCGAGCAGATGCTACTGGACAAGTACGTCCTGACCAAGGCGCTCGAGAATCTGCTCTCGCACCACAACCCGTCGTCCTCGTCGCAGCCGCACGTGCCGCCGAGCAGCTTCGTCAAGCGGGTCAACACGACGATGACGCGCATCGACCCGCTCCTCAAGACGCTGCAGGTGCGGCCCAGCCCGCCCGAGGGCCTGGTGCAGGCGTACCTGATCCACGTGGGCGACCGGTCCGACACCAACTTCCGCAAGATCCTCGAGCTGAAAGGCATCCGCAAGCAGGACCAGGGCCACCTCATGGAGCTCTTCACGATCCACCGCGACAGCAGCAGCGGCGGCAAGCTCGTGGCCCAGAGTCCGCTCCTGACGCCCCTCATGAACGCCCCCGGGCTCGGCGGCGTCGGCATCGGCGTCAACAACCTCAACTTGATAAGCATCGACCGCCTCGCCACCGGCCCCGGCGCCGCATTATCGACGGCGGCGCAGGGTGCCGCGTCCAGATTCGACGCGGCGAGTCTCGGCGAGAAGCTGCTCAATGCCGCGAGGGACGGCGTCGAGAGGATGGGCACGCCGGCTGTGCACGAGGCGGGACAGGTGCAGGGCGGCGGGGCGCAGAATGCCGCGAGCATCAATGAGAATCTGAAGAACTTTGGCAAGTTCTTCCGCAGGGATATAGGGGGTCTCGGGGCAAGGTTCGGGAAGAGGGATGGCAGTGTGGATGAGCATCAGGGCGGGAGGTGAGGTGAGGTGAGATATGGGAGGAAGCAAGAAGGAGATTGATGTGGATAGGTACCTTTGCATACTAGCTGTACCATCTGGGTCGAATCGATTTCACGCATGAGAAGTCATTGGCAGAAATTTTGTTTGAGAGTCTGATAGATGCCATCGTATGAAAATTTGTGTCGTACATACTTGTGTGAACTTACCTCGAATACTCGGCAGCTTTAAGACTTAAGTGCTTGAGTCCCAGTGCATGATCACATGAAGAAATCATACTTCTCGTAGATCTGCGCTAGGTAGGTAATCGAAAGGGTTATATACTGATTTGTACTGGATACACAGGTGAGCAGTCTGGCCTGCTTACGACTTCATCTTGGTTCTTCAGACACATAAGGCTCGTTCAATACAAAGGAATTCATGGCAGCATGCCACGTGATAGCTTCACATCATACTCCTCACTCCCATGATTCGGCCCCCTTTCTATCCCCAGCGGCCTTAATCATCTCGCATTGCTAATAATGCCTGTCTATTAGAGTAGACTAATGCTTATAGCTTTGTCTCCGGAGAGCTTAGGCCTTCCAAACGCGCTTGACGGCCTCGGTCAGGCCGACGTCGTTGGTCTCGAACTCGTAGAGGCCGACGCCGACGAGGGCGGTGGCGGCGTTAAGCAGCCACATGGCGGCCTTTCGGGACTTGGGGAACCGGCTGCTGGGGATGTAGTCGATGAGGACGGCCTGGAAGCCGAGGTGGGAGTGGACGAGCAGCAGCGAGCACAGGATGGCGTCGAGGCCCGGGTTCAGCGAGCCGCCCGCGAAGGGTGCCACCGTCAGCGGAATAATTCCTACGGCTACCACGCGCTCGAACGTCCAGTGGTAGGAGCCGTGGCTCGGACTCGTCTCGGGTACGGGGGCCGGGTCGTTGACTAGGGTTGGTTAGCATACCTGTCTTATATCCCTCTTCCTTTCGTCCGCTCTTCTCGACCATTACTATATCGAAGATGTTCCTGGCTATCCGAATTGGTAGGAAACAAAGAGTCGCATACCAGATCCCTTAATCACCTCTGCAAACACCTCGTTAGCAAAACGCAGTTTCACATGCGCCAAATGCGGCAACACTCAACGTACGTGGTCCCGGGGGCAATAGGTTCCTCCTGCTAGAAGCGTGGAAAGCGGCAACGCGGGCGGCATCCTTCGCGACGGCGGGCCGGATCATGGGCTGTCTCGAGAAAGCGGCGGTCGCGGCCTGCCGGGTCGAGGCGGCGAGGGCAGTCTGCCGGAGCAGCGTCGGGCGGATGATAGAAGCCATTGGGAAGCGGAAAAGGTCTGTCTGTCGTGGGGTTGGGATCGCTGCTCCTTTCGGTTTTTTCTGCCTGTCAAAGGGGAGAAGGGAAATGGGAGCGGATTGATTTTCAGAGTGCAATTGGACGCCGGCGATGATGCATTAGAGCCAAAGACCTCAGATTCGAAATTCCAACGAAGCACCATCGACCATTTCGACCATTACCGAGGGACCGAAGAAATAAGTCGCTTCTCATTGGTTGGTTTTATGCCGGCTATAGGGATTATGTAATGAGCCTAGTAAGTGCATACCTTATGTACCTAGGTACGTACAGACGTATCTATGTATCGCCAAGCAAATGGCAACGTGGGGCAGGAAGATCCACTAAAACTTTAGAGCTTGGAGATTGGACATGGGCTAAAAAAACTTTGAATTTTCATATGCATCGAGCTTTGGCAGAGCTCAACTCAAACTCATAATATCACGAAAGCACGTACGCTCTATAACCCAGGACTTGGTGCTGCTACAATCGCTTGCCATATATGTTTTCATACCTGGACAATTAGGGAGCGTTCCCTTATGTCCTCTTCCTCAATTTCTCTCTCAATTACCGCGCGCATCGTTGCAAACGAGCATGTTACCCGCAACCGCCTTCCCAAGCGCCTCCCGTTCGCCGTTGACTCTCTGTCGAAGATGTCTCCTCCGATCCATTGCTGCGAGAGGTCAACAAACTAGACATATATCCATGTCATTTCTACAGAAGCAAAAGGAGGCGGAGACGAAATGGGACGAGAGGGCAAAGTTAATCGAAGAGGGAAAGATACCGCACCTTTGGGACACCTTCAAGGACCGCGGCTATGTCAAGGACATCGCCGGCACGGAAGACCAGATCAGGGAGCTTATGAAGCAAAAAAGGATAGGCGCTTACGTCGGAATTGATCCCACCGCGCCCTCTCTCCACGTCGGCCACTTACTACCTCTAATGCCCCTGTTCTGGATGTACATGAATGGCTACCGGACTGTCAGTGTAATCGGCGGCGCCACGGGCAGGATTGGTGACCCTACCGATCGCTTGCAAAGTCGCGAGCCTATCAACAAATCCGACATCACTATGAACATTACTAAGATACACTACCAACTAAAACGAATATGGCTTAATGTCGAGGAGCAAGCGAAACGATATGGGTACGAGAAGGATCCTAGGATATGGAGTCGCGCTATATTCAACAACTCTCAGTGGTACGCCAGTCTCTCCTTCGTAGAGGTCGTCTCCCGTTTATTCAAGGGATTGCGCCTAGGGCCTATGCTGTCGCGTGAGACCGTCAAGCGCAAGATGGAAAAGGGTGACGGCATGTCGCTAGATGAATTTATATACCCCTTGATGCAGGCTTGGGACTGGTGGCATATGTTTCGTAAGTTGGGTGTTCGTATGCAGATCGGCGGGTCCGATCAATATGGGAATATCATCTCCGGCATCGAGTCCGTCAAGTATCTGCGGGACACCGAACCCGATCCTGCCGAGAAGCTACCCGACGATCTAGCTCATACACCCGTCGGGTTTACCGTACCCCTTCTCACCGACTCTTCTGGTGCCAAGTTTGGGAAGAGCTCTGGCAACGCCGTTTGGCTCGACCAGTTCATGACGAGCACATTTGATCTGTATGGTTACTTCATGCGACGGCCAGACGCCGATGTCGAGAACCTGCTGAAACTCTTTACCTTCCTTCCTCTGGATGTTGTGAGCAACATAATGGAGAAACACGTTCAAGACCCACCCAAGCGCCACGCTCAGCATGCTCTTGCGTATGAAGTTGTTGCGCTAATACACGGCTTGAAAGAGGCTACGATGGTACAAAATCAGCACAAAGGGTTATTCTCTAAAGGAGCTGATTCTGAGCTATCCTCCTTCCCCACGGATGGGCCCCCGACAGCCAATTTGGCATCGGCATTCCGCATTGATATCAAGCTTCCAGAATCACTTATCATGGGCAAATCGATAAGTCGCATTCTATTCGCGGCGGGCCTGGCAGACAGCGTTACAGACGCCACTCGCCTGACGCAGCACCAAGGCGCCTACATCGGCGGAGCCCCCGGTCAACCCGCGGCCACCAACCGGGGCATGTCCACGGGCGAGCTCACCTTCACGCCCATCAAGAACTGGTTCACGCGGGACACCAAGAACTTCCTGGTCGACGGCAAGCTCCTGATCCTGCGGCGCGGCAAGCACTTCATCCGGGTCGTCGAGATGGTCAGCGACAAGGAGTGGGAAGCCAGCGGCATGATGTACTTTGGCGAGCCGGGCACGGGCCGCGTCCGGCTGCTGCGGGACGCGCTCAAGGGCGCGAGCGTGGACCGGAGCCTGGCGACGCTGAACAGCCCCGAGGCGCGCAAGAACTTCCTCGACCGCGCCGAGTCCCTGTACGCGGACAAGGCGGCGCGGCTCAAGGGCCTGCCGTCCGAGGCCTTCGTGATCGGGAAGACGCGCGCGCGGCAGATCCTCGACCAGTCCTTCCGCCCCTTCGACTCCACCGGCCCGTCGTCCGCCCAGGCCAAGACGGCCGCCATCGACGAGATCCTGGAGCGCGCCGAGAGGAACCTCAACGCCCAGGCGGCTACCTTCGAGGCCGAGCAGGCGAGGCTAAATACGAAAAAGGAGAGGAGCTTGGAACAGCCGGGGTCGGTGCCGGGTTATAAGCGGATACAGATAGAATAGATGTATATTGATTGTATAATACAGAGATCTCGAATCACCGTCATGCTTTTAAGAGCGCTGCTGTTCGCTGAAGTGAGTTGACTTGTGGATTTGTTCTTTAGCTGCTATGATCTCCGATGATACGTTTTGTGTATTAGTATAAAATTGGTTCCTGAGAACCATTCTGAGGGTATTGTTTAACTAAAGGTAATAGTGCTATAGATACAACGACAGACACCATGCAGTACCCCTAGCATGAGGTAGCGACTGCACTGGCGTATTCTTATACTATTTTCGATTGCTGTCGCTATCGATTTACGCCATACGGACCCAATGTGGTGCTCTGAGCATTGATAGTACCGAGGTAGGCATCTCCCCAAGTTTCTCGCCGCGTCGCCTACGCCTTCACACGAAACCACAGATTCGGACGCGATCCATGCTTCACACGTATATCGAATATCCCTCGAATGTCGTAAGCTGCGAACTTCCGTGCGAGGGATGCCCCTCGCAATCCATTTCGCATCATTTCGCGCGTGCCCAATGCCGAGGGGCACTACATATTATTCTCGCGCGCCGATGCGGTCTTATGTTTCCTTTGAGCTATGCGGACGCACACTTATCCGGTGCCCGTGGAGTTTATTTTTCTACTCCCGGCCTAATTCATCTCGGCCGGGACTTTCACCTGTAGAACACGGTGCGGTCGCCGGGCTCCAGACTCCTCAGCTTCTTCATGATCTCGCCGTCGGTCATGTTGAGCTCGGTGATGATCTGGTCGAACGAGTGACAGCCGTCGGCGTACCGCAGCAGGGCGTCCTCCTCGTCGTTATCGCCCCAGGGCGCGCGCCTCCCCGTGGCTAGCGCTTCGAGGTACTGCTTCGAGACGACGTACTTGTGCACGCGGTACAATAGCCCCTTGATGACGCCGAACTGCACGAGCCGCCGCACGTCCACGTGCCGCAGCACGTCGAAGCCGGCATCCTGGTGCAGCTTGACCCACTCCATCACGCTGCGGCCCGCGCAGAACGTCGTCATCAGCTTGATCAGCTGGTAGTTGGACACTTCTTGTTGGTTCTGTTGTTGCTGCTGCTTTCCGATCGCCTCGGTTGCGTCTATTGTCACATCCTTGCTGTCACTGGTGTTGCTAACGCGGGTTGCTCCGGTAGTGGACCCCGTAGTTCTATTACCGCCGGTACCGCCTCCCGGAATGGGACTGCTGATACACACGTACCCGGCACACTCGTCCACGAGGCCGCCCCGGTTGGCGATGAAGTCGTGCACGCCGGGCCGCGGGGCGTAGCAGCTGCCGAAAAAGAACATGTCGAGCAGTAGGATAGTATCATAAAAGAGCAGGTGCTGGAGGGCGATCTGGGTTAGAGGCAACGACACGTCGGCGAGCCAGGCGATGCGGCGCACGTCGTTGACGCCGTCGACGTGGGGGATGATCTTCTGCAGGGTCAGGTCCCAGGTGGGTTCGACGACGTCGGTGAGCTTCATCTTGGGCACCGGCACGTGCCAGCCGCGGACGGGGGCGGGCGGCGCGTGGTAGGGGAACAGCTTCATGTTGAGGGTGTTGGCGTCGTCCACGGGGATCATGCACTCGCCGTAGTTGTTAAGGTCCTCCTTGACAATCTCCAGCAGACTCTCGATGGGCCGGCGCCCGCCGTCGTTCCCGGTGGGCCCGCCGTCGGCGCTCAGGTAGTAGGTCTGGCGCTCCATCTCGGCGAAGGCGACGGCGAGGCGGCGGACGAGGCGCTCGTAGGAGCTCTGGTCGGCGTCGGACTCGACGACGAGGCCGAAGTTGAAGATGAACTCGTTGCGGTGGTACCGCTCGTTCGGGATCGACACCGGGAACCCCAGGATGCTGTACTTGCCGTCCGGCGAGTTCACCGTCATGAACCGGTTGAAGAAGGCCTTGCGCGGGATGATGTACTCCTGGATTATGTCGAAGTCCACCAGCGGCGGTTTTAAGTGTGGCCCGTACGTCGTGGCTACAATGCATCCGGGGGGTGATTGAGCCACGATCTTGGTTCCTATGATTTATGTAAGTCGGATTTATTCCATGTGAAACGGGATGAGTTGAGATGAGGTAAGATGAGATATACTGCATTCTTCGGTACATCTGATTAATAGATAATATGATCTCATACATGTGATGTGTGTCTCATGCTATACAGCAATGTATAACAGCATGAGAAGAGCAAATAAGTGTGAGGCGCATACCTTCTTGGGGTAGGAACCTGGCATAGAAGATGCCTTGAATCATCTTGTCTCTGTATTCTTCATGTGAGATACCTGGATGTTTTTATAGAATCGGCAATGCGATGCCGTGCAAGTCCTTGTCAAATGTACCAATAAAATGGCATCTCACTGAGTCAAGAGTCCATAGAACGTGACGGGACTCTCATGCTGGTACGTCCGCCGATGTGGTTGGTTACGAGGCAGCTTACTGGGCGGAACCACACAGAACTGCGAGTCGGGTCTTTGATAGGTGAATCGGTTGAATGCCGGCTGCAAGATACAGCCCCAAGTGGGGTCTGCATTGTTCCTCAGGGGTACCTGCCTTACCCCGATTGGGGAAGCTTTTAAGATTTGTACATAAAAGTTACCTCCATATCTTCTGTCTGCTTAAGCTTTCCAAGGTTCTTTTCGATTTCATCGCAACTATTTCACATTTCATCGCCGAACGCTCGGGAAAAAGCTAAATTTACACCGCCGAAGAACAGATTAACAATAAACCTCATACAACATCCCCATCTCTCCCCCGACACCATGGCCGAAGCTAAAGCTCAAGCCACTACGGAAGCGCCGAAGCCCGAGGTGCCGAAGCCCGACGAGCCTACGACGCCAATTCAGGAGCTATGGACCACTGCTAAATCTCACACTCACCCCGAGGTCTGGGGTGTGACTCTAGCCGACCCTGCTACGCATATCCCCTCCCAGATCGTGCTACAGAAGTACCTGAACGCCAATGACGGAGATGTCGTCAAGGCCCGCGATCAGCTGACCAAAACCCTCGACTGGCGCGCCAAGCTGCAGCCCTTGGAGCTCATCAAGAAGAGCTACAACAAGGCCAAGTTCGAAGGTCTAGGCTACGTGACCAAGTATGTGAGCTCGGAGGAGAAGGCCGCCGAAGACGACCCCGAGTCCCGGGAGATATTTACCTGGAACATCTACGGCGGCGTCAAGTCTATTGACGAGACCTTCGGCAATCTGGACGAGTAAGTTTGAGATATATGAAAAGCAATATTTATCATATCTATTATCAGTTCATATACACGATATATGCAGTGAAGACATAGTCACATCTAACTTATGGACCAGATTTATTAGCTGGCGCGTCGCCCTCATGGAGCTCGCTGTGGAGGAACTCTCGCTAGCCACCGCCACCAAGCCCATCACGGCGGATTACGACCCGTACAAGATTTTCCAGGTGCACGATTACAAGTCCATCAGCTTCCTGCGGCAGTCACCCTCTGTCAAAGCAGCTAGCACCGAGACCATCCGCGTCTTCGCCACCGCCTACCCGGAGCTACTGAAGGAGAAGTTTTTCGTCAACGTCCCCGCCATCATGGGTTTCATGTACGGCCTCATGAAGCTTTTCGTCGCCCCCAAGACTATCAAGAAGTTCCACCCCATGTCTAACGGCGGAAACCTGGCCAAAGAGTTTACCGAAACCAAGATCCCCGGTCTCGGCGATATGCTGCCTGCTGAGTATGGCGGCAAGGGTGCGGATTTGAAGGCCCAGGGCAAGGAGCCTTCGATCGAGTAAGGACAGCGGCGATTCATGATGGGGCCGTCGCAGTAGTTCGCAGTCGTGGATATACGGGTCAGTCGGCCAGGTAGTTGACTAACTACCCCAAGGTAATAATGGAGAACGACGGTAATGAGGCACGAATTTTGCGTTTGATTTTAGACCTCGAGATATCACCGGTACAGCTTGAGCTGTATTCTAATTCATCTATCAATGGGATGCGTCACAGTTTCTGATGTGTCCGTCGTTCCCGCCTCTAACTTGGATGAATCATGATGAGTACCCTTCGGTACCATTATCCGGAGCAGTTCCTATGGCCAGATGTTTTCATGTCTGGACCGCATCGGATACTGCCTCTCGTCTAGCCACTCCCATTTCAACATTATTTTGTTCCTCTTTAATCCGCTTTCTAGACTTCCGCTCGGCAAACTTGAACGGTGTGCCCTGTTCCTCGTGCTCCACTGCAACGTCGTCAAAAGTCTTATCCCTTGATTTCGCTTCTTTACGAATTTTTCGTGTGCGCAGGAGCCATATTATATGCGAAAGAAATATGCCAGATTCGAGGAATAAGCTACCGCACCTATTAGTATGATGACACAAGCACAGCATTCTTGACTTGATGAAAATAGGTATGGTACTTACCATATAATATAGAGCACGCCGCCAAGGATGTCGAAACTGTTCTGCACAGCTAGTTGGATTGTTAGCAGAGTGCTATTTATTAGGAACCTTCGTGAAAGATCGACATACCGAGTGACATGAGAGAGAAGAAAGCGCCTAACCAATCCATGGAGAGAAAGACGAAATTGATCCCGATGACTCTTCCTCTCCGCTTCCAGATCTCACCATATGGTGGCAGCAACCCCATCGCGAGTAGAATATTGGCGATGATACCAATGATGAGAACCCCTGTATCATTGCCGGCATCGTATAGGGGCTATGTCCTTGTCAGCGTCGTGTCCTATTGAATCAGGTAATCATGTTCAACGCTCACCCGCAATGTTAATATCAAGGCGGCTTCAACACCGGCAAAGACTGCGGCGTTTACAATGCCTATAAGAATCACCTTCCAAAGGGCCCATTTGCGGTTGTAGAGCATTACCTGGCACCAGTTTACAAGACATAGTGCCATAAAGGCCTGCGGCTGTACTTGCAAAGGGATATTGAAGCTTTGGACGATGTTATATGCTCCAAAGGGCACGCCGCCTAGCAACATGAAATCAGCAAGACATCCACGCTCAGATCTCTCAAGCGGATGCGAGACGCTCTTACACAAAGCCCATAGGTACATCATGGAACCAGGTAGACCATCCGTCTTCTTCGTTCTCCAATTGGTCCACTGCGGCACTTGCAGTTAGCGATCCCCATCTGCATGTCGCAAAGCCATGATGCACTACAGCAGGTTTTGCTCACTATTTGAGGTATTGTCTGAATACACCATAGTATCGTACCGAGGGTCTAGTTGTCGCACATCCGTTAGCCAAGGAGTTCCGAGTTACACCGAAAAGATGACTTACACCGAGGACGTTAGCCGCAACGGGAATATTCTCTTGCGGTGCCATAGTGCGTCAGAAATGTCATTGAGAAAAATGCAAATATTTTGACAGATAGCCCAAGGAACAATAATAAGTTTACAATACCTGGTACCTACTCTAGAGGGTAGGTATGAGGAATAAGGTTCCGCTCGCAGTGGCTTGATACCTTGTAATTATAGTGATTAGCCACCTAAGCCCTAGGGGATATTTCGCCTTTCACTTAGCGTGGCTGCGTGGTAATTACCGTAATACATGGCCCACACCTTTGTAGAACCCCGAATAACGAAGTGTGCTACGTAATGGCCATTGTGATTAAATAGGAGACAATCAGATAAGATCGCATACGTAAGTACCTAATACCTATATGTAACGTCGGCCAATAACAACGGGTTTCGGCCGAATTTACAAATGACGTAGGTTCAAAATAGCAAACGACGGAGATACCGAATTTCTGCTTTTGATGGCTATTATAAACATCGGTCGGAAGTATATAATATCGAGCATGCGATGCTCTGCAGTTAGCATGAGATATAGTCTCCCAAAAGATTATCCCTATGCCGATAGTTTCTCTATACGTTGTCTCTGTAGAAATTTCATTTCGTTTTTGGAAGTCCGTCCCCAGCAGCTTCCGTAGCCACACGACGATATAGGCTACTGGCAATGTATTGAGAATGTGCAGCAGGAAATGATAAAACACCTACCTAAGTAGAGTAGGAGACAATGGCTTGGTAGAGTCGGCTGCAGCCAAGTTGAATAGTAGCAGTAATACAGTCACTGACTTGAATACACAAAAAGTTGATGAGCTGAGCTAAATTACCCCTGAACGGATTGTTTTTTCAAGACTTGCACGCACTTTAACATCTTCTGCGAAGCCATCTTGTGATATTAATTGATAACTCACAACCTCTCATAATTTATATACATTTAGGCTTGTACCATCTCAAGTATATACGAATAACAAATCAAGTGCCTCTTCAGGGTCTGCTTCAGCAACTGCCTAAGAAACGGAAATGGAGTAGGCCGAAGTAGTGAACACCGCGTTTTCACCAGAGAAAGGTTCAGTCCCTGCTTGTAGCGAAGTGATGTAGTTGCTGGCCGCCACACCCTGGTTCTTCGTCAGGTAGTTGAAAAACTCGACAAGATTGCCCTTGAAGTTGTTAATAGTCTTTTTCGTTACAAACGAGAAGACGTTGACGTCGCCGTTCTTGCCCAAGTACAGGTTCCACGAGCTTCCAGCGAGAGTCGGGGACGCAATGGGGCTACCAGTTGCAGAGATAGGCCCAGCACCGCCGGCCGCCTCTAGCCAGATCATGATCTCGTATGTGTTGGTGCCGCCCGACGTCGGGGACAGCCATAGGTCATAGGCAACATCGGACACGCGGTTGCTACCGGTGTACCTACAAGGCGATCTACCATCAGCTTTCGTAATTGCTTTGAAAAGCTCCCGTATATTCACTCACGTCCAAGACCAAGTCGAGGGAATCGACTTCACAGCTGACAGCTGCTTGTTGACCTTTTCCAGCGCCACATTGGAGTACGACTTGACCTGGCCCGGGCCACCTTCCCAGGTCCAACTGGTTGACCAGGCAACCGAGTTTCCGCTGAGGCTCTTAAAGGAAGTGCACTGAGATCCGGAACTTGCCTGCCCTGCGCCCCAGTTGTTGTGGTAGATGGTGTAGCCGCCGGTCGCCAGAGAACCAAATGCCGCGCAAGAGATCTGCGTATCGCGCTTCTCAATCGTTGACGTCGGCGAAGCTACCGCCCCGAAGGCGGCTAGCAAAACAGCGAGGATCGAGGAAGCGGCCTTCATTTTCGGTATTTATGAGCACTGCGCAGTATACAAGGGACAGTGAACAAAGGGTTGCGATACGCAGAAAGGCAGACAGAGAAGACCGGCGAGGCAATGAAATATAAATCTAGAATTATTATGCACAGTTTACTTACATTCCTTATTTGGCACGGAGAGCCGCGGTAGGTCCCGCGGAGCGTGACTCGTACCAGACCAAAAGTGTGTCAGTGCTCCGTGTCGGCGCCCCTTTTCTCCGCGAATTGAATAGCGCCGTGGAATGTCGATCACCTGTTCGCCGCTTACCTTGGCCGGCGTGTTTCGAGTATAGGAGCGGAAATGGGACGCCGGGATCTGGCATTCACCCGAACATGGACAGGGATGGATTTGCTGCTACGATACCTAATTTATTTTGCAAAAGCCTCGACGGCCGTATAGGTGCGGCTACGACAGGACTGGTCGAACTCGTATCATGATTTGAACGGCTATTGTATAGTACTACATGTAGGTATGTAGTTATGCACTTCTTTTCTTTACGAATTGTATACCCGGTGCGGAAGATGCTGTACCAGAACCCGCCAACCCGCCAAAACCCCTGAAAAAGGATGACATAATACCCGACCCAAACGCCCGGCATCCGGACTATTATTAGTCTCAATCAGCTTGGGCGCCACATCTCTAGAGTCCAAGCAGAGAAAACATATTATTATCATACGTATAGTGGTATGCTTGTTGAATAATACTACAGACGATGCATACTAGTACGAAATACGCGATCAGGACGACATCTATAACGCACTTCTGGTCAGTCAAATAGGCATAAGCGCCAGGTAAGGCAGTAGCCCACATCCTAAACGCCCGTGATGCACCCAGAGCAACCATATCAACAGGAGATCGGTCAGAAGATATATGAAAGTGTATACGAGCACGTCAATTGCAAGGCTCATCGTAACCCGGCGGCAATCTAGCCATTGGGCTCACTTGTCTACGAATTTTACTTTAGGTAGATGAATGAGGCCCTGTTGTAAGGTCTTGTTATATTAACTCGAACTTCTACCCCATTTATCTCACAAATAGCACTTACGTACCTAATCAGTCTCTAAATCTGGATCCACTTTAGCTATAGTGGGCTACAGCGCACATAAGCCCTATAAGCCCTACAACATATTAGGGCCCCTTTAGCACACCTTCTTAAAATGCATTCTGCTATGGCGCTTTCTAAATATTCATCCAAAACTAAAACCAAGAGTGCTATAATCCTTTGATACCGCACAGATTTCTGGTGCGTTATAAGGATCTGATATGCTAATGGGGCTAAGGTGCGCTGTGGTGCAAGGCTCTGGTGTCTCTGGTAACTCTGGTAGGTTACAGGGCTTACAGGACTGTAATTATAACGGCCTAGGACATAACCCGCATTCACTTTACGAATCACGACAAGACGATGTCCCTCCACTCTCAATTTTCAATCCATAATCCGTCACTAACTCTGTACGCAACGGGATATCCTTCTCGAACAGACACAGTAAGAATGCCAGACCCGAGAATGCAAGGCACACAATATCCGCTGGATCGCTAAGCGGTATACCGCTACGATCCTCGCCTGGTCCGACAAGGACGGGAATGTTTGAACAAATGCCGCGGACGCATGCTCGTATGCACCGCCGTTCACCAGCATGGCCGCCGCGGTAGGGTTTACGATGTATCCCTCAGAAATGAGCTCGTTGACACGGTTGGCGAATATGGCCGCAGGGATCGTGACACCCCAGATGCCTCCCAGCGTGCGGGTAAAATCCCACGAACCCGTAGCAAGGGCCTGGTCGGCCTCCGACACGGGCGCCTGGAAGGCCGGGAGCTGTGTGCTGAGGAGCAGGCCGCCGCCAATCGGCCCCACAAACATATAACCAACCCACTCACCCGTCGGGGTGTTCTCGTCGAGGCGTGTGAAGAGTCCCAGGCCGATGTTAAAGAGCGCGAAGCCGATCAGGTGGATAACTTTGAACTTCCCCCATTTAGTCATGGCCCAGGCTGCGAGCACGCTGATCAGAGTTACGGGGATTACGTTGATGCCCGCGCGGGTCGGCGAGTCCAACTTGACGGCCTGGAAGTATGCGGGGATTTCAGCTTACTTCTCCAGAGCGGCAAGCAATAGCATGATGCCGAGTCCTACGATGATGGCCCAGAAGCTGAAGCTTCGTTGAACCGCCCTGAAGTCAGCCTCCGGCGGTGCATCTGGTTGACTCTTGCCATTTTCTGGGTCGCGATGCCGAATTTCGTGCGTTGCTGTCTTATTATGATGACTCTGCGCGGTCAAGATAGCGTCGGATGCTGCCATCGTGCACGTTAGTTGCAAAATGCGAATGCCCGGAAGGGTTCGTTGCTCTGACTGCTCAAGCACGAAGGATACGTAGCTGCTGCCCCCTGGCGTGCCGCGTCGGCTTACAAACAGAGGACACTTGGGCTTGGCAGTGTTGTTGGTAGGGATCATGCTACTTGACCCTTACATTTGAGGCAATCTGCACATCCGCTTATTTGGGCCTCAACGTCACTGCAACAGTGTCCATGGATTCTCAAGCCTTGACAATGGCGGCATAAGGAGACCACAAGAGCCGAAGTCTCCCGCCTCGAAGAATATGCCCTTGTTGAGCGAGGCCTGAGTAAGGAAGGCACGGAAAAGTACAGAAAGCATTATCTTGTATTTGGGAAGAGGAAAGTGTCTTAAAGGGGCCACAAGTCCCTATGAGGTATCTACAGGAAGCTAGGACAAATGGCTATGTCTAGGCATTTGGAGAACTCATAACCCCTATCGGGCTCTAGGGATAACCCTACCCGGGAGGTAAGGAATGAGGTCCTGGCAGAAAGTCACTAAGACCGGGACCATTTTCTGAATTATGTCCGCAGCCTCGCTGAGCTGTGAGGCAGAATCTCAGTCATTGCTGTCAACTTTGGTTAGTAACCTGCTCTGGGCGACACGTTCTAAACCTCTAGAACGAAGGGAACAAGTGGAGAAATCCTTACCTAACAGAGATAAACGTAACATTTTGGCGTAGAAATTCTTAAAAGCAAAGGTATATTTATTATCCGCGATCGGTCAAAGGAAAAATTAATTTTAATTATTTAATATGTTGTATATGTTGAACTTTCTACCATCCATTGAATGCCGCCATTCACGTTGGCCGTACAAAAGGGTGGTGCGCTAATGTTGTCGGGCTGTCACACGCTGCCACGCCAGGCCTGTAGGTGAGAAAAAGCTCAAAACTTACGTTATCTTTTTAATTTCTTGTAATTTAACGCTTGTAACTTTTTCCTACCGTATAACTTCAAAATACTGAATCTCAATCGATCGATGCAGCGCAGGTCAGGTCTCTTAATTTTGAAATTCCAGCCGCAGGCATGGCGCATCCCGGCCTTTGTTCTTATTCGCCTCGCGTTCTGTTAATTTCACTGCTAAGCGCACACTCCTCACTTGCCTTCTCCAGCCTTACGAATGGAAATAAAGCTGTGGCTATGCCGACACGGGGCGAGATCAATCAAACGGTACCGGATTATGTGACTCGTTATGGTACGAAACCACCGAATCTACTGACGCTGCGACCAAACCACGGCAGAGGATGTGCTTAGCCTGCACTCGGGTGAATGCTAATCTTCCCTTCAACACAGCACCGCTTGTGAGGCTCCACTCGGAAGACCCGTTTCGACCGGCCGATATATTCCAGCATGTGCGCCATACTACGCCTATGGTGCAGATGAAGTCTGTATCCGGACTACCCGAACTCAACCTGGACAATCTAGCCTTACTGAGCAGGGGACCTCACAGCCCTGCAGTCGCCCTGACTGCCAATGACAATATCACAGCTCTGCCGGCCTGGCTTTTTGGTGAGATGCCCGATGAACTAGGCAGGCTACATAACGCTACTTCATGTGTTGTGATACTCGTCGAAGCTGGGGATGGCTCGGGCGATGATGTGGACGCGTTCTACTTCTACTTCTATTCGTACAATCGGGGGGCCAATATCACCCAGGTCCTACCGCCTATAAACGGTCTGATAGAGGATGGTCTCGAAACCGGAATGCATTTTGGGGATCATGTTGGAGATTGGTGAGTGTTTGGCACTTCTATGATGCCCTCCCGACAGCCATCGCCTTTTACTGATTTTTTCCACCAAGGGAACATAACATGGTTCGCTTTCACAAAAGACAGCCTACTGGAATCTACTATAGCCAGCATAGTGACGGCTCTGCTTATGAGTGGGGCGACACGGCTCTCTCGAAGGTAAATGACCGGGTATGTTTTCAGGGGCAAATCTTGTGATGTGGATCATAGATCTGACGTTGCTGTAGCCTCTGGTATACAGCGCATATGGCTCTCATGCGAACTATGTATCTCCTGGGTACGTTCGTCGAAACCCATCTACCATTATATCCCAGCTAATGTATAGCGATTCCAGAGGCCATGTTCACGATTCGGTATTACAGGACTACTGTGACGCAGGCCAGCTATGGGACCCTGTTTCCTCAGCATACTTTTACCACTTTGACCGTGTTACTTCTCAGCTAACCCGCATATTCCTGTCCGGATCGCAGGAAGAGTCTAACCTCACGTCATTTCTCTACTTCTCTGGCCTTTGGGGTGACTTTCAGTATCCGGATGACCATCCTCGCCAAAGGACGGTTCCGCACTTTGGTCTAAAACGCTATGTCTCCGGCCCGACAGGACCAACTACGAAGCAGCTCGTGAGGAAAGGATTGTTTCCCGATCATCGGGAGAAGAAGTCGTGGCTGCAATGGGGCGTCGGCGTATTTATGTCCCTCTATCCATGCTGTTTGCGTGGATGGAGAGTGTGGGTATGGGGCACAATATTCATCGCGGTATTGATTACGGTAGGGTTTGGAATTTGGTATGCCATGAAAAGGTATAGGTCAAGAAGAAGGGGATATAAAAAGGTCGATAATGGCGAGGATATACCACTCAATAACATGGACGACAGAGAAGAAGGACAAGACATTGCGACACATCATGCCGAAGCCGAGCAAAGCCGGCCTTTATAAAGTTAAATTTAGGCACTCGACATAATAACCCTTCGCAAACTTGGGGCATTTATTTAAGAGATCTTTCTGTTGGATTGACAAGGCTATTGATCAATAGAGAAATAAAGCAAATGCAAAGAACGTGTGGTTGTATTCAGTCTGAGGATGTAAGAAATGTAAGAAGCTAAGTTACATTGTGGCTGCGGGGCTGAGAGATGTGGCTTATGTGCAAGCCACACTCTAACCCGCACGTGACCGCAAACCTATCATCTTTGTTCTCAAGGTTTTCCCAGCTCCTCGAGTATTTGGTTAGCACCTGCAAGCGCATGGCAAGCGGCTGTGAGAGTTGGGTTTGAAGCATTCCCTTTTGGGATAACACCACAGCCGCCGAGATTCAAATTCTTTAGACCCCATACACGGCCACATCTATCAACAACACTAGTCTTTTTGGCTTCTTCAAGGGTTCCCTCCTGTTTGCCTGCGCGGTATATGCCACAGATATGCAGCGCCAGGCCCGGGGGCTGGTAACGGGGTTCTGCGCCTGGAACGAAGCCACCGAGACTCGAGGAAACTTTCACCATGCTGTACATTTTAATTTAGCAACTTAGACGCGGGAGATGAAAACGGATGGGGACAGCATACTCTTGCATCATACGATGGGCGCGCTCCCCGTCTTCTTTCGGGAGGGTGAAGTGAAATGTGGGCTACACAAGAATTATTAATATAAAGGAGCTAAGATGGCACTTTGGCATGACAAGAACATACCTGCGGCATTCCGAACCCATCTCTTCTTTTTGTATCGAAGGCGACCATGTTTTCGCGATTTTCTGACGTGTAGCTAAACCAGCGCAGATCGACCACCAACCTTTGATCCAAGTTGGCTGGGATCTCGCCGTATCCGAAAGCATCGCGATGGATTTGGGTATGCCAAGGGAACTCCTTCGAGAATGGGACATAGACCTGAGGGTCAAAGTCGGAGAACGGGAACGGCAAAGGATCATCCGGATGTTTGCTTATGTGATGATCCACAGCATTCCTTATCACGTTCGAGTCATCTGTGTCAAGCTCACCTGGGTTCTTACGCACATTGTCGACAAGCTCTTGCTTTAGGACAACCTGACAGAATGTCATGGTCTGCTCCGTAAGGTATTTCCCCTGGCAGTAGGCGAAGTCAGAAAAGGTTCAGAAGAGAGGTCTGTGGATCATCATACCAGGGCGGGATAATGGGTCTCCATTGGTATATCGCTTTTGAATAACGACTGAGCCATAATTCCTGCGGTGAGTACCGTCCCGGCGCAAACCACATATTTGTCAGCTGTTATTAGCCATTCCTGATCTTGAATGAGGTCTATCACAATGGCACCGTCTACTGTTCCGGTGCTGAGGTCGATATGGAGCATATCGCATTGCCACTGCGACTTCATCTCGAAGTTCTCATTACTCTGCAGGCTTGGATCGGCCAGATCCCCGAGAATAGTCGCCGTGCATGACCACTCGATGTACGGCGATTGCTCGTATGGTTGCTTACATGCAAGTGGCATGCTCTCAACAGTGCGCTTTTGGCCTGTATTGTGAATTTCGTCGGTCACGACCTTTTTCACTAGCCGATGGCGTACCGAATCGTCAAAGACCGTTTGGTCAGTGTCGAAGAGAGCTTCAGTCGCCTTATACAATTCTTCCCATTCTTTGTCGTCGAAAAGATCTGAGCGCTCCAGGGGGTGCTGGCGTGGCGTGCAGCATGTCCAGTGGCTCGACATGCCACCTACTGTACGAGTGGCAGCGCTGGCCGCCAGGTTGAACCGCCGTTTCTGGTCGGGGTTCTGACCATTGAGAACAAACGGGGTGTTTGCATTTGGACTATTTGAATTATATCTTAGCATCCGATAAAGTTGGTTTAGGGCTGGGGCAGTACGAACTCGCTTTGCCATGAAACAGGATCGAGGTGTATGTCAGAATCGTCGACTGGCACAGACAGGGGACTCAGTCCGCCCTATTATAACCATCAGCAAAATGCCATATGCCTTACCAATAACTATCTCTTACGCGAATCACACTGAGATTGGTTAGCCACCATGAGTTGGTAAGTACACCATCAGGTACCCAAACACTTACTTAGTAAAAAGGCTGATATCCTTTTGCACAGCAACACTGTTCTTGTGATGATCACCAATACGTTTGGACGACCTGAAATCCCGTGAGGTTAGTGTATATTGCTTTTTCGTAATTGGGGAATGAACGAACTGCTCTCCCATATCAATCATCAACACCTGTACATGATTGTCAACCAACGTGCGGGCGTAGACAGCCCCAATGGGACCGGATCCCACGATGAGCACGTCCGTCTTCTTGGTTCTCCCCTGGTCTTTAAGAATTTTCGTGCGTTGTTCCCAAGGCGACAGCACGCCGTCACCTGGAAGACTGGGAGATGGCATGGCTGTGAGTCCAATACAAAACTTCAAGATTTAAAGTTGATTGACTTATTCTTTGGATGTCTTGCTCTATGAGCCTCTTCGTGACGACTTGGGGATAATCACACTTTATCTCCCACGACATCAAAATGGGGCGCATCGAGGAATGCGCAAAGGTGTCTTGGGGTATCTCTTCGGGCCCGAACTCTCAGACAAGAATCAATACCTATCGAATGCCGGAAAACTCATCAAGGAATGGATCTCCTCGGCTTCGTTCAGAATCAGGAAGTGATGCGTCCTTGAGATAGGAGATAGGCTCTAACGTTACTAACAGTATTAAGTTGCGATGCAGTAAGTTCCTTGTCTATCTTCACTATCTCTAGAGCCCAGTGAATACTGGTACGGTGGTGATCGACTGAAGACACCTATAATGACTGTTGTGTAACCTGCGTACATAGCTTAGGTATAGATACCACTAGTGGCAATATGAGAGGCAAGTTCTTCTCGAATCCATGTGTTTTCACTATGAGGTAATTGTTGGCTGGCTGATGGCTGGCTGATGGCTGGTTGATGGCTGGCTGATAGACGCCTACATTGACTGTCTTATAACCTGCAAGTTTACATTCATACGTGTGAAGACATGACTGGTGGCATCCGTGTGGCGTACACGGGACGCATTGTCTTCTCCAATTGATCTACCATCACGATGGCATCTACCTAGGCAGCTGGGTAGGTAATTATTAGTGGTGGCGGTCGACAGAGACAGAGGTATGAAACAGTCTCTTCTCAAATCGGTCCGCTATCACGATGACTCGTACTTGCGGGCGTTCCTTAAGTGTTTTTCAGCTTTCATGAAGTTGTTGATCATATCCGTTCGCAAGCACAAGCGTCAGGTTTCAAACTCACCGCATTTCGCAATGCTGCCTGGATCGGAGATCTGATGTTTGAAGTGCGTCATGACGAAGCAATACCGCAGTTGGAAGACTTGAATTGGATGGGCGAAGAATGCCATCGTGCGTGTAAGTGTAAGGGAATCTTGTCTGTCAGCTATCTGGATAGGTAGTTTCATAACAAAGCAGAATAAACCCCAAGACGATTTGAAGAGCAAAATCCAATGAACAAGTTTCGTTGAACATGCTGCACCACACTATCACGCCGTCGTTTCAGTCATCCACTATCCAAGAGAGAACTGATGGATAATGGATCGAGGCATTTCGGCTGGACAGAGACGACAAGGCCCCAGGTCTAATAGTGTAAGTTAAAACAGCATAAGAAACATCCAAACATTCTGCAAGTCACTGACATAACATGACAAGCTCTGGGCTCAAGTCCGGGACTGTACAGTTTCTCGACAATCCAGTCAACACAGCGAAACCATTCAACAATGACGATTCCTGCAAGTTATCCTCTTACAGTCTTTATGTGATACGAGCTTACATAGCCTCAAGCATGGAAGCGGTATGACATCGGTCAATTTGATACCCCTGTAGCGATTATCGGGGCTGATATCACTGGTAATAATTTGACGGATTTGGTTGTTTGCCATGATTATGGTCCAACTATGCTTGACTGCAATATGGATGGTGGATGGGGCAGCTGGTTAGAGAATCTTGGCCGTGGTATATTGTTGGGAAAACCTTGGACCCGAAGGGTTATTAGCAGATGGCCTGCGATGCACCGGATGAAAGCGGGCTACTTTACGCAACGATATGATCTTAGCCGTGCTATGAGTTTTCCATATTTACTCACGATTTGAACAAAGTTCTATCATCGAGATCATTGCCGCTCCGGTGGTGCGCGGAAAACATGACAAGGTAATCCCCCTTCACCAACATGCTCCTCGATCCATCTGGCTTACTTAAGAGTGTTCAGGCGACCCCTGTGCCTATACTTCGCTTCCAAGCCCCCGAACAAGCAAAAGATGCGTAAGAAAGTCCCGGAGAAAATGTTTAGGAGAAAGCTGATCATGGTACAGTCTAGAATGGCATAGAGACGTGATAGACGACACGCACTTCACCGTTATCCACGAGATTACGTCAAAGAAGTGAGCATGTGACCCCCTTAATCCTGACTGGCCTTTGGCTCAGCTATTATGCAGGCTTCATGGACCCAACGGTCTAGATTCCCTCCTGGTTGCTTCACGGGAGGGGGTGAGTTGGCTTTATTTCGAAAACGGTAGATGGACGCACAAGTCCATTGGCCCAGGTGAGCCACGCTCCTCTGGCCAGTCATTGACTTCGGAGACACCCGGAACGGGCGACAACTGGGGTAGCGGCAACGTTGATGTCGGTAGAGTGGGAGCCGATCCATTTGCATACATAGTGACAGTGGATCCATTCCATGGGCCATTTGTTTCTGTATACACAAAAACTCACCGTGGTCTTGAAACAACTAGCTGGAAGCGCCACGTTCTGGACATCTACGGCACCCCGAACCAGAGGCAAAAACATGGTGATGGCCCAGGTCACTTTGTCGTCTGTGGAGATTTCGGTGGTTAGTCTCCTATATTGTACAGTACTATTAATTCTTCCCCTCTTGCTGATCATCAAAACGAAGGTGATGGGGACGATGAGTTCCTGGTCTCCCAGATGGGTTCACTCGATCGAAATGATAAAGGAGAAGCAATTCTTCCATCGTCGGGCCCCAACCCGAACAAGGTAAATTCTTGTTATTCTGACATATTGGGAAGAAAGCTGGTTGATGTTAACACGATAATAGGGAATTATGTACTACAAAGCTATTGATCTCCCTAACGGCATTTTTGCGAAATGGAAAATCGACCTGAACTCTTCGGCACGTGTGGCAATAGGGTAGGTTTTTTGATCGTAACGGTGAATCTTTCGCTCACCGTGCTCGGGGATTTCAACGGCAATGGAAATCTCGATGTAGCTTCGATCGGGTACCATGTTGCGAAGTATTACGAGGAACCAAAACCCACCGTAACCCTTCTTACGAATATGATTGGCCAACCAGTCGCTAATCACCACGAGTCCGATATTGTCACTTCGTTCTGGGACGGGGAGGGAATTGTGTACTTTGCTGACCCATCTCGAGTGAAGACATCGGCATTAGTAGCGTTGGTCAACGTTGCTAATTATTCCATCACAGCAGAGGTCCATCCTCCAGGCAGCAAAATTTCCGTCGGTCGCGGCGAAGGCCTCAAGGTTTTGTACGGCTCTGTTGAAGATGCCTCTGGCGAGCGGCGCCCTCTTGGCAGTGAACCATTCCCAGCTATAGTCTCAACTACTAAGGACGGGGAGTTTAACACTGACAATATCAAGGGTGCTATTGTGCTCCGGATCAAACCTATCGCACAGGAAGGTTCTCAGATGACTGATCCGGGATGGAAACGTGCATCGGAGGTGCCGGTACACACGACTTTTGACTTGAGCAAGTCAGGCCTAACCATGCCGCCATTCAAATTCACGAAAGTGGAAGATCTTTGGTGGGGGAACGGCTTCAAGGGTATCGAGTTCTACAACCTCTCTGGCTTCCACTTCCGTTTTCTCGGAAGCAATATGCATATTGCTCACATGCAATTTTGGATTGCGGGTAAGTCAGCCGTGGTGGAATCAGTATTGTATGAAGCGCTAATGTAGCAGGGACCAACGTAAGTGCTGGAGCGCATGACCACAGGAACGACTATTTTCACGAGATTCACATCAACCTCTCTCTCGGGACAAAGACGGGAGGCATGTCACGAATCAATCCAGAATATGAGTACCTGACCCAGGAAGAAGCTGAGAAACTACCCGCTGAAAAATACACACACAGGCCTCTAAAGCCGCTGGAGGAGCATGGAGGTATGTGGAAGCTTGACGGGGACGGAAAGCCCCTTCGTGGAAAAAACAACGTTGTTGTGTATCCATGGCATAAGTGGCAAGCTGGAGAGGGTGCTAATGTAGATGTCTGGCTTGCGCTGGAATTCAATCCTGATCTACCCCTGTGATGGATGTAGTGCTACGAAACGTACCTACCTGGTATGGATTATCCGGACGGTATGATGGTATCCAAGGGGATAGGAAAAGAAAACGAGCTCCCAGGATTACAAAAGGTACCTACCTAAGTACCTGATTAGCACCTAGATAGATCATTGACAGGGCAGAGGAAGATCGTGACAAACATGAGCGGTGAGAGTGGATGTGATCTTGGATTCGGTACAATCAATCAATCAGAGGATCCAGTAGCTCTTATGCCTTATGTGACAGTGGTTTAATTGATTTTCTACGGAAGCATACAGATGATGGTGGTGAGCAAGTAGAAGCCATGTAGCTGTGAATCCTTTATCGTGTAGAAGACATGGAAGAAAAAAGATGTTGAGACGAGAAGAAAAGACCGTACTAAGGTTGAGTTTAGTTGAATGAGGTACTGACAAAAGAGGACAGCACGTTTTTTGTCATAGATATGAATCTATGCAAGTAAGAGGCATAGTCCCTGAGTGACTGCTCGACCCACCAATTGCGTGGTCGGACAAGGCCCAAATGAGGTGATGCCAGGGGTGGTTTGAGTCAAGCTCCGATCCGGCTTCGATACGCCTTCAGGGTCTTGCTGAATAATGCGGGGGATTTTTGTTTTCTCGCTTTCTGGAAACCTCCCTTAAGCTGATGAACCTTTTTTTTTTCTTCGCGACGAAACAATTCCAAATTTGAAACTATTTTCGGCGGTTCATATAGAGCCGCATTTGAAATAGTTGCAAATTTTCAACTTCTGTCTTACTACAGTATAACGTCTCTGACTCTGCTGACTCAAGTCTTTTGTTGAGTCCAATGTCATTGACATAACGACATTTCGACACTCGACATTTAAAACCCGCCAAAGTGTTCTCCTCGACCTTTAGAAGAACGCTTCGCGCAGGCGCATCAGGAATATCAGTTGCAGCATTTGCCACCACTGGTTTCCAGAAGTACACAGCACACTCGAACCGGGTCCCCGAGATAGCAGTCCGAAAAATGCATAGTAAGGTCGTTATCATCGGCTCTGGGCCCGCCGCCCACACCGCCGCCATCTACCTCGCCCGCGCCGAGTTGAGCCCCGTTCTCTACGAAGGTTTCATGGCAAATGGTATTGCCGCCGGTGGTCAGCTCACGACTACGACCGATATCGAAAACTTCCCCGGATTCCCCAAGGGAATTATGGGCGGCGAGTTGATGGTGAGTTTCCCGCGCCTCGGAAATATCGGCGTGAAGGGCATTCTAACCTGGATTGTCTACAATAGGATGACATGAGGAAACAATCAGAACGCTTCGGAACCAAGATCATTACCGAAACTATTTCAAAGCTCGATGTCTCGTCGAGACCATTCAAATACGAGACGGAATGGTCACCTGGTGTGGTGCACACTGCGGACACAGTTATCCTCGCCACAGGAGCTTCGGCAAGGCGATTAGGTCTTGCGGGAGAAGACAAGTACTGGCAAAACGGTATTAGCGCGTGCGCAGTGTGCGACGGGGCTGTTCCAATATTCCGAAACAAGCCCCTAGTGGTTATTGGTGGTGGAGACAGCGCTGCCGAAGAGGCTACTTTCTTGACGAAATATGGTAGCCACGTGACGGTGCTGGTACGGAGAGATCAACTACGAGCCAGCAGCATCATGGCGCAGCGGCTCCTAAAGCATCCTAAGGTCACCGTCCTGTTCAACACAAAAGGTGTGGAAGTCAAGGGTGACGACAAAGTCATGACCGGTCTGGTTATCGAAGATACGGTAAGCGGAAAGCGACAACTCATAGAGGCCAATGGACTGTTTTACGCTATCGGCCATGACCCGGCCACGACCTTGGTCAAGGGACAAGTAGACATCGATGCTGAAGGCTACGTTATCACAAAACCCGGAACGCCATTGACGAGCGTCGAAGGCTTATTCGCGGCTGGTGACGTTCAAGACAAGAGATACCGACAGGCTATTACCAGTGCAGGTAAGTTTTATTCTCATGAGAACTATTCCGGAACCCATGCTAACGGAGGCAAACAATAGGTACCGGCTGCATGGCGGCTATGGACGCAGAGAAGTTCCTCGCGGAACAGGAAGTAGACGAGCGAGAGGGAGCAGCCGATGGCAAACCTGAGTGACTGATACCCGCGAAGTTTTAATTGTTGCTTAGACGACATAGACTTCTATGCAAGCGCGCGTGCGCGGATCTCTGATAGACAGATACCAAATAGACAAGATCAAGACCCAACAACCTAACTCAAAAGGGGCAGTCTTCACATCTCTTCCTCCTGATTCTTACACTCATCGGCACTTGAGGGTTCAAACATACCTCCTCGTAAGTTTCCGCTACCCCAGCGGCCACCTACATGGGATCGGCACTTTCCAGCTCTATCCTCTGCCCCTTCAAGTGACATGTCATTTACAAGATATGCAGTTAGAACCAATCACATGAGGCCCCTTTCCAATATAACCCCTCGTGGCTTTCCCACTCGTATTGAAATTATTATACACTGGCCTCTAATTGCCCATAGCTTTGCTGGCTGTCCATAGGGGAACCAGTGGGAGCTAATCAACAAACGGCACACCGCATCTTATCGCCAGCTTTGTCTCTAACCCAGAGCGAGTGCGGCAGGGAATGCCTTGCCAATCAATAGCCCTAGCTCTGAATCAGGCACGATAAGGTTTGGATGTTGCTCCCCCCCTCAACAAACGAGATCTATAAGTATTTGGTCAAGCTGACGTGCTTCTCCTTTCTGTCCTTTTCCTTCCTTTGTCTCTTCTCGACACCCTCAACTTGAGCTCATCGTCTCTCCGAGGTCTATCACACGTTGTACCATCTCTCACCAGCACCAAACCAGACACTTCATCTTCAACTATTCGTCATAATGAGCGACCGAGGCTACTCGTACAAGAGCTCCGGCATCAACAACCAGGTGAGTACACGCCTCCTCTTCCTCCTCCCTCAAGACATACACTTCCGGCCCCATGCCATGTGAACCTGGCTGACTCTACGACCAGGGCAACCACTACTGCGCCCGTGACTACGGCAGCAGTGCTGCTAACTCAAACTCGTACCACTACTCTAACACGTAAGTTGTCTTGTTACCTGATACTCGCCTCTTCAAATCAATCGCACGATCTCACGGCTGGAGAGTTCTCGGTGCTAACACGAAGTGTAGCGACGGCTCGTACTACTACTCCAACCCCAACGGTAGCACCTACTACAACAACGGCAGCGGCGGTTCTACCTACACCGCCCCGTCCGGCTCCTCGTCGTCAGGCTACGGAAGCAGCGGCGGCAGCAGCAGCGGTAGTGGCAAGAAGTAGAACTCACCACCTGCCACTCGGATCCGGTCCCTGGAGTACAGATAGCAGCAAGTTTCCTATCCTAGCGGAGCATCCGTGCGTTCATCGGAAACACGGCAGCAGTCTATTTCCATCCTCTCCAAGCCTCAAGGACAATCCGTGTCTTACTCCAAGGCCGGCTTTGACTCTCCTGTCCAAAAATAGCCTATGTCAATTCCCCTGGGGCACGGCTATGCTTTGGGGAGCCCAAGAAGGGGTAGTCTTTTCTCTTCTGCTAGTATGAGTTTATGGCAATGCAAGTCACAGTCTCCTGGGCATGGAATCTTAGCAGGGAGGGCCTGATGCCGTTAAACACCCGTTAAACACGTTACATTTTACATACCCGATTCGAGAAGGCAAACGCGTAGTCTTATGGTACTATTTCTAACTTGTTGACTAATAAACTCCTTTTCTCTGGGGCCATGGACATGTTTTTATCTTGGAATATGCTAAATGTGATTTAGATGACTGTGGTGAAGATCTCCCGTCCGTTCAGGTCACGAATGAAGATTCTTGCATGCGATTGTTGGGATCGAAATGTATTGGATGGCCGTGGGTTTTTCTACAAGCTTAGCATTCCGTCTCACGCCAGCCTTTAGTTCTCCTATCTCCTATTATCTTTCATTTCGAACCCAGCCAGCGTGAATACGTCAATAGACTAACTAGGTAGCCTAGCTGCAAAATACCATTATCTTTGAACAGGTATTTTATTCGGAAAACAACCAGACCATCTCTGCTTCTCGGTTGGAAGGTGATCAGTACTTCGACAATCGATAATAGACCCCTGTCACACGAACTTACGAGCAGAGCTGTGTGCATTTCAATCCACATGTAGAGTGATTCCATGGGTAAACTACCAGTCTTCATATAAATCAAGCTAACGCCTGGTATCCCAGCTTATAATATATTCGTTCTCCTTTCCTAACTGCCGTGACCAAACAGAGACGTTGATAAAAACGACCACCTTAGCTTCTCTTACCCCCTTTCTTCTGCCCGCTACTCTTCTCCTCCCATTGCTTTCGCAGCTTCTCTACCTTCTCCGTTACCTCACGGCGCAACTTACTCAAGCCCTCGACATCCTTTCGGTCTACGGCGTGTCCGAGGTTGTCGACTTCCTCGAGCAGCTCCTCCAGCATGGCCTCTCCGTGGCGCCAAATCCGCGCGAGGGAGATGCCGACCTTGAACTTGATGCGGAGGGTATTCAGCAGCCTCTCGGGTGTCCTCGCCTCTGGTTCGTCCAGCCTCTCCCTTAGCGTGTCTAGGATGACTTCCATAGCCTCCCAGGAAGTGGCTTTCTGCTGCACCAGCGAGACGCGAATGCTCAGGAGGGCTGCCAACGTCACCATCGTCTCGCGGTGAAGCGGTCCCAGCGCTTCCTCTAATCCCTCGTAGACCCGGCGCATCTCGGACTCGACGTCCAGCAGGTCCTTCTTCTCCCAGCGCACGATGGGCTTCACGAACCAGATCCCCCTTACCATACTCGTGTTGATGCACTCGCGCTTCGTTATCAGCGCCTTGGGATGCTGCTTTCCGAAGTGCTCCTGTTGGTACCAGAGGACTAGTTCTAGGTGGTGGTGCGCCAACTGCATCGCGTCTTCGTCTTCTAATCGCACGGCGGCATCACGCTCGCGGATGGCTTTACCAAAACTGTAGAATTCGTCCTCGGCTCCGTCCTCATCAATCCGCTGGCGGCTGGATGGGTAATCAGAATCCGCGTGCGAAGACTTCTCTTCCTCCGGGATCCTGGAGAGACGCTCGGGTGCTGTAGCTTTCCCTGTAGCAATTGCTATTGATTAGTACTTGATACGCTTCAGTGGTCAGCTGCGTTCCCCCTTTGACTTGGGACAAACCTTTGCCTTTGTCATTCTTGAGTGGCCAATCGGACGATTCGCTTGTGTCTCTAGAGTCCTCGTTACGTTTCGTTTGATTGGATTCTCCACTTGCCATGCTCTCTGTTCTTGAGCTCCGTGAAAGATAGCGGGATATCATTCGGTAGTCTTCAAGTTCCTCGTCGTTATCTGCGCAGACAGGATTGTTTTGAGAGAATTCTCCTGTTGGTGCAGCTCGCTCTCCCTCTTTTGGAGAGCTATGACCAAGTTCACTTTCTCCTGCTGGGTGTATAGGTGCGTCGTCTATGCAGGTGACGTAGCTGGATCTTGGGCTAGAAATTGGGGTAGATATCGGGTCATTGAATCCGTCCATAGAAATGGCTTCCCTCAGCTTCTCTTCTAGCTGCAATTTCTCGAGTCTTGGCTGGATGGGTTCAGTCTTTGACCGTTTCCCACATGGGAACAAATTGCCTATCTGTTGTAGAAGCGTCTATAATTGGTACCACATTAATCAAAACAAAGACGAATAAAGGGTTACGATGGTTTAGGAAAGGAGAGGCAAATATAAATGCTAATGGGCTCACCTTCTTCGGTTCCGAGATAGGCTGAGGAGACATCCAAACATCTTCGCACCACATCTTCATGCTAAAGGTGCAGTTATCCACGTCGCGTTCGTCAATGGACTCGCACTCCCCGTAGCGAGCATCTGTCATCTTTCTGAAGGCATGATCGACCTCCAACAGTTTGTCCCTTAAATCCCGTATTCTTGCCTCCTCTCCGTCTAGTTTGAAGATTGTCGATAGTAGGTGGAGGTATTCCAACAGGAAATAGTCCGCTAGTAAGTCAAGTGGCGTCTGTTGTAGAAGAGTGTTGGGTACATCGAGGAAAATTAGCCCAGTAGGATCGATTTGGGTTTGGCCTTTGTTGAGGAGATGGAGCAGATCCTTGACAATCCAAGCACCGATGCCATGAGCAACAAAAACGGCTGCCCGAGATGGGGAAGACGGAGAGCTTGTCTCTAGGCTACCCTCTTCTGTCCGGTGGAATAGGGGCGACGATGGCTCCTTGCTAGTAGCTTCAAGGCGCGTGGTCAGATCTGTAACAGCCTCTGACAGCGCGACATTTCCATGATGCAGGATATGAGCGCCATCAAAGACAAAGATCCGTATGTTCACTCGGTCACGGATTGGCCTTGCCGCATCTAATACACAGGACTCAAGCACTTGTCGACATTTTGCGGCTTGGGTTCGTTTTTCTAAGGGGTTTTGAAACCCATGTACGAGAATAATCCTAAATATCTCGAGTTAGTCGGGGTCCTTGATAGACCAATTATAATTCGAGAAGAATGTTGAGCGGCGTAGGGGCTAACTCATGTGTGGCCTGTTCTGTCGTAGGCTGGACGAGGAACGGCAGAGGTGACTTTTTCTCATAATTAGCAAGTCATTTTGGAGAGAATAGGGATTGATAACTCTCAATGTCAGGTAACATACTATTGAGTCCATTGACTGGAACTGGTCAACCAAACTGTGGAGGCATACGACAGATTTAGGGCTTTACGAATATATAACATCAAGAGCATTCCGGATTTTACCGATGTAAGGGGCTAAGTTTATATAAGTCCAAGGCAAATGTGATATAGTTCGCTTTGATAGATGACTATGTTATTTGCTCCTCGCCATCCCTTCATCACTTACTCTCAAGTTTAATTCATATGGTGTAATATGACGACTTTTCTACACCTCTCCAATCATGGGACGAAATTATCCCATGACATACGATTGATCAATTTCAAGGATATCCTGCTCAGCACAGAGCCATGCTTGTTATCAAACGAACAAGGCCCCTTTACAAATCTGACCAACCTATCTTAGAGCCAAGAGGGCCTCTTACGTCCTCAAAGATTGCTGGCCATTTGGACATCTACCTAGGTACCTTGCAAAGGTCTCCTTTTTCTATCAAATCTCGGCGTGGCCTTGGTAAAAGTGACAATGCGTACAACAAAAGAACTGACCGTCCCAATTTGAGATTACTATGCGTATAGATACCAGCCATATTCCCTTTCACGTGACCGTGGTCGTTGCGTTGCTGGGGAACTGGGCGGTGGTTTGGACCAAACCTAAGGTAAGGCTTTAAATAGCCTGGCAACAACATCATCTCTCAACCCGGCGTCTGCCCATTGTTGCTCCTGACCATACTGGACTGGCCACCCAGTATGGCAGGTTGGTGCAGTGGGCACACGCCGGTCGGGGGGCCCCCCACAGCAAAAACCCGTCCGGGGGTTTTTCGTAGCACCCGGGTTCGACCCGGGTGTGAGCTTTTTTGTCAATTTTTTTCCCTCATTATTTTATTCTGCCGGATGTTAGTGACAATGCTGTCAACCTGGGATACGCATATTGCAAGACCCCAAACCCATAGATAGAATAGTGAGAACCTTACCAACCCGGATAACCTAGAGAGTGCTTGTCACATATATAAGGGCACACAAGGCAAACTCACAGACCATGTGACTTTTTCTACTTTCTACCTACTTAAGAATGGTAGTTTCATTACCCGTAGTAATAACAACTGAGTTATATCTAGGGTTCTATAAGTTCCGTATTTACCTAATAATACAATACGATGGCTCAATGTATAAACCAGATCTGACGTGATAAGGCAGAGAGACGTGAGGTTACATCGTATTACTAAAACCGGGTTTGTTATCTGATATTGGTTGGTTCGTATCTTTCGGAGCAGCGGAGCTGGTGTGGAGACTGCTTCCTCTCCGCTCCGACTTATCACCATTCCGACTTCGGGGGGGCCGTCGTCAGCTGAGGCATGTACCGGCATATCTAGGGTCTTGGACGCGATCGATCAGTCTGTATAATAACCCAACGTGAGAATAATCTTGTATAAATAGCATTCCATTCGTTGTTTCTCCGTACCGCAACAAGCTCCATACCTTTCCTCCACCTCACTATCTAGGTAGGCAAACGCGAAACCTCTCCCAAAATGGCCGACCTCGACCTCCGCCTCCCCGAGCCCTTCGCCAGCATCCCGCGGGAATATTTCCTCTTCGGCCCCTCGCCCATCCAGGCGCTACCGCGCATATCGGCGGCTCTCGGCGGCAAGGTCCACGTGTACGCGAAGCGCGAGGACTGCAACTCGGGTCTCGCCTTCGGCGGCAACAAGACGCGCAAGCTAGAGTACCTCGCCGCGGAGGCCCTAGCCCGAGGCGCCGACACCCTGGTTTCGATCGGCGGCGTCCAGTCCAACCATACGCGTCAGGTCGCCGCCGTGGCCGCGGCGTTGGGGCTGCGCAGCGCGCTAGTCCAGGAGCACTGGGTTGAGCTCGACGGCGGAGAAGCAGATGCGCAGAAGGCGCGGGAGGAGGAGAAGCACTACGCCGCCGTAGGCAACATCCAGCTGTCGCGGCTGATGCGCGCGGACGTGCGGCTCGAGCCCGCGACGACCTTCGGCATCGAGCACAAGCCCACCCTCGCCTCGCTGGAGCGCGAGCTCGCGGCCGCGGGGCGCAAGCCGTACTACATCCCGGCGGGGGCCTCGGACCACCCGCTTGGGGGTCTGGGGTTCGCGCGGTGGGCGCTAGAGGTCGAGGCGCAGGAGCGGCAGGCGGGGACCTTTTACGACGTCGTCATAGTCTGCGCGGTGACGGGGTCGACGTTCGCGGGCATGGTGGCCGGGTTCAAGCTGGCGCAGAAGAAGCTGGGGTCGCGGAAGCGCCGCGTCGTCGGCATCGACGCCTCCGCCACCGTGAGGCAGACCTTCGACCAGGTGCTGCGCATCGCCAAGACGACGGCCGTCAAGATCGGGCTGGAGGAGGGCGATATTACCGCGGACGACATCGAGCTCGACGATAAGTACCACGCTGGCGTGTACGGGAAGCCCGATCAGCAGACGCTGGACGCCATCCGCTTTGGTGCCGAGACCGAGGCGTTCATTACGGATCCTGTCTACGAGGGCAAGAGCTTGGCCGGAATGATGGACATGATTCGGAAGGGGGAGATCGCCGAAGGGAGTAACGTGTTATATGCGCATTTGGGAGGTCAGTTGGCACTCAATGCGTATCCTGCCATTGGCATGTAGTAAAGGCCTGGCGGGATGCTTCAATTCGCGTTTCAATTTGTTTGTTTCGTTAACTCCTACATAATGCATTATCCAAGTGCATTGTCCTTGGCCCCGAACGCCCCTTAGATCATTATGAGCCAGAGGAATTGGTCTTGACATACGATTACATGTACGCACCATACTCATTACTCCTCCGCCGCAACCTGGTGTCTTGAGTGTATGGTCTTGGGCTCTCCAAGTAGCGGCCTCAAAGGGGTTCTTTAGATCTTCCACTCATCATCCTGTCTTCTCAACTCGTCACGAAAGATGTTTCTATCACCCGCAGATCGGTCCCGTGGGTCTCGCGAGCCGGGCCTGTGGAACTCCATCCTACGGTCCTCAGTAGGCGTACCGGCTAAGCTACCCAGAGCGTCGCTGTCTCGTCTCGGGCGGTCCGGCAAGTCGTGGTAGACTTCACCACCATTAGCCTCGACTTCCCGCTCCATCAGTTGAATGCGCTCGTTAGCCTTCTCTCGTTTGCCAAGACCCATCCGAGACCGCCCGCTCTTGCCGATGCCGTAACCGTGGCGGCTGCGCGACATGATGTTTCCAATGCCAATGTGACGTGACTTTCTGTTCCAGATACAGGTGCCAATGACAACGAGTCCAATAAACCCGAACACGGTGGGAAGAGCAATAATCAACGCATTCTTGTCAATTTTCTTGCCGGTATCTGGCTGATAAGGAGGATATTTGGTGACCATGATCGTAGGACCCGGAAGTATCTCGCTGGTATTACCCTGGGCCGTCAAAGTGGCGAGTTGCAAGGAGATGTTCTTGGAAGACTGAAATTTCATCAAACTATCCTCGATCTTGTAGCTCCAGAAACCCCAAGAAGCAGACCACTTGGGTGACTGGAAAGCTTGATCAGTGATATCGCCTGTCGTCTCATTGATGTAGTTGCCCTGCACTAGAATGCTTGTATTGGGAGATGTGAAGTTAGACGTGTCCCAGGTGACTGTGGATCAAGTTAGTAAGATCACTTTTTACACAAGTGGTAGGCAAGAATATCACATACAATAATACGTGGTACCAGGGTACATTGGTGTTCCTTCAGTAGGAATACACCATGGAGCGTTATCCCCATCCTTGTTGTGGCAAACTTGGAAAGATCCGGCGCCATCACCCGCCGTCGCAGTAGGCATGGGAGCAGTGCCTGTGCTTGTAGAAACCTTTCCGTAGTTCGTCTCGGTGAAGACGGTAGCGGTCAAGTCATGAGGTGCGCCCGAAATGACGGTGGGAGTTCCGCTAATGGTAGTAAGGACAGGCGTGACGGTGCTCGGTTTTCCATCTTCGTTGACAGTTACCCAGGGTTCGAGAGCAGCGTCTGTCTCTCTAGGATGAAGGTTGGGTGCAGCGGAGACTACAGAGAACAGCCAAGCCGTCGCAGCTACCGAAGTGGACGTGCGCATTGTCGTGTCTTGGATGTCTAGTTATTGAATAGGAAACTCTGCTCGGGAGACTCGGAGACAGATTCAGGCCTCGAGACTCGAGGTTCGAGGCTAGTTTTGACTGTTTGAACTGGAGGAATTGGTTAGCTACATTAATGATGGATCCTCACATGAGTTATAACATACGACGGAGTGCCAAAAAAGGACTGAAATAGGTCGACCTGGCACAGTTTAGCGAGTGTGGTGGTCTTGTACCTGTGGTTGAAAACAAGAAGAAGATTTCGAGAGCATCATTAGAAATAAACAGGAATAATATCTCCCCCTAACACCTTACGTGCAGCAAGCTATCACAGCACGCTAGCACTAGTCAGGGGTACGCTACAGGTTGGTCGCGTTCCATAGAGTTGTACCTCCGGCATTAAGGTACCTGCTAATCTTAGCCAAATCCATTCATTGGTGCCCTGGTAGCACTGATGAAAACCCCGCAATGTACTGCCTACCCGAGATGTGGCGCACGGTACCTGCATCAACCACGTCCCATTAAAAAATGGGCATGCCGAAGATTAAGAATGGATCGCGTCATGCAGGTACGCGATCTGACAGCAACGTTAAACAACCCACTCTTACTTGTCTCAAATTATTAAGATAGCTTCCTTGCGGTATGTTTAAATTTATAAATATTATTACTCGTTTATAAGAATAATAATTAGTTCGCTTTTTATGTCTTTTTATATATTACTTTGTAAAATATATAAAATATTTTAATCTTAAGTTGCTTTTTGTTTTATTAAAAGTTAAGTAAGCAATTGCTTTTACTAAGTTATGCTTTACTTTTTTTAAGTCGTTACTTTAATTTGTAACTAGGTATGTAACTGTATCGTATGTTCGGAGCTTTCTTATGATTTCAAGTCCTGAGACGATATACTACCTTTGTTTGAGCTGTTACCAGCTATGGCTCCGTCTCCTCGGGTACTTTGCTTTCTTCTGAGTGTCCGAAATGCACGAAGAGGTGGATTATTAGGTACTACTTAGTATATATGCTGCATATGTGTTTAAGCTTAACTGAGAGGATCAAGGCATTATCAAATTAAATGTTAGGCAACTTGGGCGAAATAGCACCAAGTAGTCGGACAGCTTCTATATAGCATTCACAACAGCAATAGAACAGGGTGTGATACAATTGATCTCTGATTATGCTACCACGTAAAAACCAAGCAGAAAAACAAGCAAATGCAATGATCCAACGCTATGATACCCGGGCATGTCGTGCTGGAAATGCTTAGACTTTTTGCATTTCGGCTCATGCAATTCGTTATCGTAACTGGGCGTCGAGACGTTGAGAGGGCAAAACCGAGAGATCAGTTAGGCCACTGTCCCTTGGGGAAGAAAGTCATGGGGAAATAGTACGGCATCATGAACTCGAAGTCGGACTTGTCCCCACCAGTTACTGCTGACGGTTTGCCAGCGAATTCCTCCAACAAGTTCGAATTCTCATGTAGAATGACTAACTTGAGGCGGTGTAGTCCGTTGACCTCCTGGATCATGAAGCCGAGATCACCAATTGTCGGCTTTCCCCGTGTGCCGAAGCTTGCCAAGGTATCGTTGAGACTTCGAAAGAGGGAACCCGTGAGGTCAGAGTTTGCCGGAAGTTCTAAGCGAGTTATTTGCTGGTTGATAAATCTGGATATACGCCTCGCACAAGGTTGGCAGTTGACATATCCGCCAGCGCACTGCTCGCACCAGTCATCCCTTGACCGGCCACGACGGTTGCGTTGGATGAATGGTAGAAAGTCAACCGTCCGTTTGAAAGCTTGCATGAATAGATGGAAGGGGAGGTAGAGAAAATCCACAGTGGGATTGAACTCGCGGTGGGGATTGACCCAAGCTCCAGTCTGATTCTCAATGTCGAACTGGACGATCATCCACATATTCTTCCTCTGCGTCTCATACCGGGACTCTCGACAGACCTGCATAGTGACAGGCGTGGGGATCGGAATATCGAAGGTGGCGTCAGCGTCGTCGGCGTGATCGGGATGCCAATACACGCAGACGGTTGGTTCGACGGGGCACGTATCAACAATGATCATCTGCCTAAACTCGGGTATCAGTATGATTGAGAAGAGAATGTGGCAAAGCCCGAGTTAACAGCAAGAGGTAGAGAGAGGTATGTGGCTTGCTTGGGAGAAGAAGAGAGATATTGGAGAGGAAGGGCTAGCTGAACCGCCATGGTCAAAAGTTATCACCGGGTAAGGAAATGACTCACCAAATTATGATACGCAGCTCGGCGGGCAGACGAGGGAAGAGAGTGAACTTCTCGAGGGAAGACATTTTATCGCCGTACAGTTGAAAATACTGTATTCTGAAGTAGTCGATGCGAGTCTCGTGACGACGAAAAACACAGAATGTAGGCGACAGTGTAGTCGAGGGTAGAGTAAAGAGCAAAGTCGAGAATGTACTCGAAATTGAAGTAAAGAGTAGAGTTAAGAGTGTACTCGAGAGTAGAGTCGAAAGTAAAGCGGAAAGTAGGGATGAGAGTAGAGTTGGGTGTAGAGTGGAGACTGGAATTGAGAGTAGACTCGAGTAAAGTCGGTTAGATGTGAGAGTGTGTGGAAGACAGAGTTTGCACGAGAGTAGGATCTCGAGAGTAGAGGTGATAGTCTTGGTGACAGAGTGTGGACCGCAGAGAAGTTGTGTCGAGTTGCAGAGACCGAGATTTTGTTGTCAAGAGGGTTGGAATGTGTGAGAGAAACCTGTGGATTGGTTCGGCACGTCTCTTTTATGTAGGTAGTTTAGAAGTTAAAAATCTAACTACCTAAGGCGAACCTAAGGTCGACAATTGTTTGGGCGGTCATCGCTCAGGTGCCCAATGCTTCGAGTCTGCAAAGTAACTAAACCACGGAGCCCGCATGGAAATTTAGAAAATCGGGCACGTGTTCTCGTTGAGCTTTTCCAAGCCCGAAATATCACAAATGCTCATTGATGGTGACTTGTAAATCGAATATGTGCCGTCCAAGAAACGAGACGAGACGTATAGTCGCGCAGATAATCACGGTGTCTTCCGAAACGAAAACAGCCGAACTAGTCTCCCTCTCAAACCCTTCTGGGATCAACAAGCGCCGTACGCGTTCGTCCTTTTGCTTGAACCGCCCGATAATCTCATGTACTACCTCTGAGCCGTCTCGACTATCGTTGGCGTCGAACTCAATCTCTTGCAACGGGCAAACCTTACACCAAGGATGCTTAGTATTAGTTTTAGTACAGTGGGCCAGGCCCCATACCAAGATGAAGCGGTTAGAACCCTTTTCGTGGAAAGACAATAGGCCCATCGCTGGATCGAGCCAGGTGCCGAAGTCGGTAGACTTCCTGAGGAATATAAAGGAGCCCGATTGATCGGGATAGGCAAGATCTCTTGCAAAATATCTACGAGCTGGCTGCTTGATCTCGTTGATGCGAAGTGGCAACAACTGAGAATCGTCCGCTTTATAAGTATACTCTCTACTGGGTTCGATAATTGTGATCCGAGAACTTCGAGCCTGGTTAGGATTAAAGGTAACTAGATACCAGGGGTTAGTAGTATTCTTATTGAGCTACTTCTTAACTTACTTTCCGTAAAGCCCATGTTGCCCATCGATCTAGCCCGGCCTTCCTGCTCTGGTCCAACAAGATAAAGAGTAGTTGGCCACAGCCGCCAATACCTTGATTTATCATCTTTATACGACTGTTGCAGCAGAATTGCCGGCCTGGAAAGATAGTCCGAGTCTATTACGCAGTCTAGAATCCCGAGCATTATCGACTCCCCTACAAGTGCGCCATTCAATAAACAGGGACAAAGGAGTAGCTGTACGCTCAATCCCCCGTGGGCCATATACATCTTGGATTTCTGGGCGTGGATATTTTGCTCGACGCCGGGAAGAAACAAGGCCGGGTCGTCGGAAAAGAGTTGAGCGATGTCAAAGGATAGGCGTTTCTGGCGGTACGCGAGGATAGACTGGTCATCCGACTGCTTAACTATCTCCTCTTGTAGCCTCTTGAAAGCCTTGGAGCCCTCGCCGTACAGTAACGGCATGTTAACTCCGAATAGAAAGAATAGCGAATAAGCTCCGTCTTCTTCGCGTTGGGTATGCCGGCCGGTGGCCCATGACATGCGACGGGAAATCGAGTAAGACTCAAGCATGTGTTCGACCGAGGAACGATGTGCCACTGGAGCCGAGCGTGCTGGCAACTGTGTGTGGGCTAACATTGGTCGATCTATCCCAGTGATAGCCACCAGTTCGTCGATCAACGATAGACGGTCACCAAAATATGCCCAGTCTCTGTCGAAGAACTGGACGATTCGCGGTGAAATTAGCTCCTGCAACGTCCATCCACGTGTGAACCATCTGCAATTGGACAAATCACCCCCTTTTCTTGCGTCGCTGAGGAACGCGTAACACACACTTGCGCCGGCGTACCAGTTGAACATGGAATTGATGGACTCGGAGAGCTCGGCACTGCTGCTTTTATCAATGCAACAGGTATCGATCCAAATGTACTGAAAGCGGTCCATCAAAGCACGGGCGCAACTCTTCAGTACCTTCATCGAGCCCGGCCTGGTCATCCAGTCTTTCGGGCCACCGCGCACATCTTCAAACAGGAGCTCCTTATCATCCCAGGTATGAGACAGGATGGCATATTCAGGCACCCAAGAAGGGAATGATTCCAGCTCCAAGGTGGCAGTATTTAGGAGCCTCATGATGTGAAGGTGAAGATATAGAGTGAACTACTCATCTTGAAAAGCCTCAGCCTTGCTGCTCTGACGTTAGGAATGAGGGGTTGCCTACATTGAGGCTATGTCAGATTTGTAATCCTGGTATCTATCGACAGCCATTGCTTGACTTTGAAATAATTACTCGGCGTAATAATGGTATAAATAAATAGCAAGGCTATTTCTATTCCTTAACTGAAGTGCCATGCCGACCAACATGTAGATTAATGTTTAAAAAGGTGAGAAGGTGAGAAGAATTAAGCCTGGGAGATCCTTTAATTATATAATTGCCAGTTACCAGGTCTACCCTAGTAGGCAATCTAGTGGTAACTGCGTTAGTTGCCTAATTTTCTAATAAGCGTGAATAATCCCTGTTTTCTAGATACCCCCTAAGGTACCTATTTTGTTATGGCGATATCTTGATATCTACTTGCCTCTATATCGCATCTTGCTTTATACCCTTGATAGATTAAGTATTAGAGTATGCTGGAGGTTAAGTCTACATCTAAACCGTCTTTCCCCATCACTGCCGAGTCCGTACTACCCTACGGGCGCTATCTTGGCTCCCCGCACCGCCAAGCACCGCCTCGGCCCTCCCCCTTTTCTCCGCATCGACCCCACCCTACCACCATCTGACATACTACAGCTAAGCCAACAACACCTAACCTAGTCTCCTGGCCATAATCGCATATGCCTCATTCTACATTATGTAGTTTCAAAATGATGCCTCGGTTTACTTGTCTTAGCAGCTGTACATCACATCCAATGCTCTCAAACCCCAGTGGCGTTTGTGCTTTTCAGACTGGAATTGCCTCCGCCAGCTAGTTCGTCATGGCCAACGTCTCTAGGGCTTCATCTTCCACGGAGGGATTCTTCCAGTTGATCCCTACACTTGAGGCGCAATACAAGTCTCCTGACCGACTGTCTGACTTCGCAACTCCTGGAGCGGCCCAGCGCCTTTCTGACGATCCCGTCCTTGCGCAGGGTGGAAGGCTCTTAAAACCATCTGTGGAGAGAAAGGCACCGTTTCGATCGCTTATGACAAAACGAAGACCGGTTTTGACCGAAGAATCGCCCACTCTGGCCTTATCCACGTATGGACACCCACGGCGGCAATGACCATGTGTCCGATGTCTATGACAGACGGGGCAACAACGCTGCTGTCTAGACACTTGGTTGATCCCGACGGTGATCAGCCGGGGCGGCAGGCTGTTTTCGCTGAGACGTATCGTCGATTAGTATCCCAAGACGCGCAGCAGAGCTAGACGAGTGGCCAATGGATGACCGAGAGGATAGGAGCCAGTGACGTAAGCGGAACAGAGACGCTCGCTCGCAGACTCACACAAACCGAAATTTTCGAAGGCCAAAAGTTGGGGCTTGATCAAGACAATATAGGTCAACCTCTGGGACCTTGGCGTATCGGCGGTTTCCAACGGTTCAGCAGCGCTACAGATTCGGAGGTAGCTGTACTCTTGGCGCGGACTTCTCGGGGAATCGGTGCCTTTCTTATGCCCATACGACGTAGACTCCGCGGCCGGGCTACGCGTGAGGTGGGTGAATTCGATGGCAAAGCGACAGAGTTGAATGGGATCAGAATCCAAAGACTGGAAGACAAGCTAGGCACCAAGGGCCTTCCTACAGCCGAGCTCGAGATCAAGGGGGCACATCGCTGGCTCATCGGCCAAGAGGGTAAGGGTATCAAAGAGATATCCTACATTCCCAATATCACGAGAATCTACACAGCTGCGGGGAGTGTTTCGTATTGGTCTCGCGGTCTAGCTGTCTGCCGGACCGGCGTCTCGAGCCGTCGACGTGATTGCCTATATGCTTCTCTTACTAAATCGATGATCTTTGGGAACTAATATGTTTTGGATAGCGATAAGAATCAATTGACATCGATACTAACGAAATGAACCCAATGCTAATGCGTTACGCCGCTGTGGTGTGTCCCATACCCCGAGGTGTCGCCTCCCTCAGTAATCCCCAAATACCCAATACCATGTTCTTTTTCCTATGTCTCTATTTCCTAGAGGGCTTCATTCAGGGGTCGATACACGAATATTCTAACACCAGCCCCTAAATGTCCGTCGTATTCTTAATCGCATTATCCCCCCATTTATCTGTCAGAGAAGTCGAGCAGATCCGTGCCCCTTGAACTACCCTGCGTCTACCATGCTCAGTGCTGGTGAACCTTGCTCTCCCTGTGATATCACCGTCGTGTGGCCTTCAGGTACCAGGGGACCTTGCTGATTGGCTCCGGGAGCTGTTTGTTGTGATCTACAGTAACAGTGAAGACGTCCATCCTCAACTTTTGCACAGTTAGTATATACTCCCACGAAACAAGACTTAGGACAACCGTATCAGGTTGCATACCTGCACTTTGTACTGATTCGGGTAGTGGCGATCAAGATATTTCTTCAGCTCGTAGCTGCTGATTGCCGATGCATGGATCTTGATAGTCATAACACCATGCCGATCTCCGTTGGTCAGTTCTTGGACCGTCGTACGTTTGGCATTACTCGTCGGCTCGCTCTGGGTAGTCGCATCAGGATTTTGGTCGGGGCCCTTGGAGACGCTTCGGTTCTTAAGTTCGTGTATCTTCTTCCGGAGGACGTGGTACGGTCTGGAGAGCTTACTGAGACACTTTCCGCAGGCATGAAGATGCTCTCCGATCCACTGCCCGCAAGCAAAGCACCTATCCAACCACAAGTCGCGCTGTGAGGTAGGATCCGATATACCGGCATCGCCCTTAGTATTGCAGATCTCGACGTCTTCTGCTTCTTTCTTTTCGAGAGACATGGTCGTACGGATAGTCCGCATGCCTTGAGGTCGTAGGTTGACCTAGTGGAAGTAGTTGCAGTAGCATTAGGCCGGGTAAGAGATCTGACATTTATAAGAATGGACTTCGTCAAGAGAATTAATTAGGTCTGAAATATTCCTACTAATTAGGGAGTCATGCATTGCTTAAAGCCATGGCAAGCGCCTCACGGTATCACTTGTTAACCGTGACTTGCGAAATTCATCTCACACTTTGAAGGACATCCAGGAAATCCGACTATATCAGAGCTACATGCAAACATTACACGCAAGTTCGAATATCCTATTTTTCCTTACAATTATACAACATATGGGATCTTGGCAAAAGAGGTTACGAGGTCCTGACTCTAGCCCCTGACTAAAAGGTCATCTGGATCCGTTTTACCGCGCCACATATGCAAACACACATTTACAATAATTTGACTGTAACTCTCGATCTATTTTTTTCGTCATTTTCTGTTCTAATAAAAAAATATGTCTAGTCACCCTTGCGTGTGCATCTAATTCCAGTTTATCGTGGTCCAGAACTGGTTCAAAGTGTCGAAATCCATGATGGCCTGCCCCGGACTATCAGGATAGCACCCAGGTACCGACCGTGTGAGATACTGTCCCCAAGCAGAGTGATACCGAGGTCCATTTCTTCCATGTTAAAAGTCGCAGGGCCGGCATGCCGCTCTACATTATCGGTTTGAGAGACTTGACTTTATCTGCGCTAGCTTGTTTCGAACGTCCGAGACGATCGGGGAGGGGGGGCTCCGGGGCCTTGTCTTGTGGTCCAAATGTTGCTTCACGAGCTTCCCAGGCATAAAGAACGCCTTGCACGAAGACTATAAAAACAGGCTCGCCTTTTGGGGGTCCATGGCACGAATCTCATAATTGTCACTCGTGGAATTCCAAGCTCTCTCGGCGTAGTTCTCAGTCGGTCGCTTTCTCAAATTTTGGAAAATGTGACAGTACGCAGGAAATGGGAATTCGTGATGAACAAGTCAAAGATAGCCTTCGGTAAGGGACGAACCTATGAGTTTCGTATCGCATTCGAGCATGGGCAATGCCTAAGACACAGCAGCATTGTGCTGTGTATCAGTCTGCACAACAGCCGACGTCGAGTGCCCTGAATAGTGTTCCCAGAGACGGTTCCTCGCAAGATAGGCCCACGTCATCCATAGTGTCATGAAGTGAAGTGAGCTCTCTGGATCGCAGAATCTAAGGTACTTGTTCGTTATGGTGTTCTCGAACACAAGCAGCCCGCTTTCCTCTTGCTGAGAACCTTGCCGGATATCCTTGGTCGCGGTAGTGGTGATTAGATATGGTCTAGTATGGTTAAGGTGATAGGCGCTATGGCGCACAAAGTCGGCTAACTCGCTGCGCACCACGGCGAAGAGCACCTCCGTGGGGTTTTCGTGTTATCGTCGGTGGAGTTTTCATCTCTGCTCGGATTTCAGAGTCATCTATATTGAGAGAGGACTTGCATTCCCAGATAGGAACCAACGTCGTTGCCTTGTAATCAAACATCTCGCAGGCGCGATTATCAAAATAGCCAGTGCCCACCACAGTCTTCGACGCTGTCAGAGAGTCGCAATTACCGAATTGCCAAAGTCTGCAGTTTAGTAGTGCTTGTCAGTATGCAAGTCTATACTTTGTGAGAAGATCTTTCTTCTATGAACCAAAGAAGCATTTGTCATCTGTGAGATTGGGAACAGAGACGCAATATATACCGAAGAGTAGCGCTTTAAATGCAGGGTTGATATTCGCCACATCGTGAGCAGTGTGTGCTTCCAAGGTGGGTGGGTGTGTGGGTGTGTGGGTGACTTTGAGTAGGGGATTGATATTGTCCAAGTGAACTCGCCAGAGTCTAAAGATCTCAACCTGGCCAGGATGCAAAGCAGCAAGGTGAACATTTATTTCGGGTGAGCCGAACAGAAGGGAGACATGTGCTCTGCGGCAGTGGCAGCGCGGGCTCGGCGCCGAAGTGGGCACGCACTAAGCGCGGGTTCGAGTGCAATTGCGATCGCACATGACCCTGAGTTGCTGACATAGCGCGCATTATAGCACCCGCTACGACTTCACAGCCGTCGTGCTAGTTGGCGTCTGCGCTGGCATAGGGCTGGCCGGATTTGTCGACATGGTGGTGTCCGGGTCATAGGGAGACGAAGAGGCGAAGTTAGCTGGCTAATGGGAGAACCGCCACGGGCTTTTCAAGTGCCCAGACGAGCGGCCGTTTTCCTAGTCCGGACTTGAAGGACATGTCTAGATCCCGAAGTGGTTAAATTTGAATGACTCGTTTAGAACGAGCGCTGACATGAAGAATGAAATAAAAGATCGAGCACGGAGATGGAGACTTCCAAACAGGTACTGGCTAAAACCTCCTTAAAAAGAAAGATGACATAATACGAAAATTGATGACATAATATAGTGTAGTCGCACCGTTTATAGCATAGATTCCCTACTATATGCCTGTAATAGGGAGCTTAGTGCCGAAAGCTGCTATTATTACAGTGCATCCCCCCTATAATTGTTTCACCCAATTAGGTAGATAGCTGGAATCTGTACCCCTTTTATTGTCATCCATACAGCCACGACTGCAAAGCGCCTAAATAGTAGTTTATACTCCTGGACGGCCTTTTTTAGAGCAAAAGCCTAAATGCAGGTTGCACTGTGCCCAGGTATCTGGTTGTAAAGATATCTGTGTCTGAAAGAAAAGCTCTTGTATTGATGTGTTAGATGCCATGGGATGCTACAATAAACTCCCTATTAACTCCCTGTATTTCAAGGTACCTACGGTAAGAGATTTATATTGAAACAGTGCAAACACACTGTATTATGTCATTAAGGGGTTAGCGGTTTAGCGGCATCCGCGCCCCCCTATTTCGTGATTTACTAAAGCCCGAATACATAACAACTCATATATGATGGGTCTATGGGTCTCTCTACGATCGCTAGCCCTCTAATCGGGGGCACCTTTACCTCGAATGTGACTTGGAGATGGTATTTCTATATCAATTTGCCCTTTGGCGGAGTGGGGTCAGTTGCAAGTGGCATCATAAATTCAATATTATACGCCTCTTGCGATCATCGGGACCTATATTATGTCCGTCGGCGCCGGGCTCCTTACGACCTTTCAGGTCAATATGGGTACGGATAAATGGATGGCTGTCACACCCTGTACGGAATCGGGGCTGGCTCCTGTTTCCAAGTCCGAAATCTTGCCGTGCAGACCGTTCTGCCCCAGCTTGACGTACCAATGGGGTTGGTGTTGATGTTGTTTAGTCAGCTCCTGGGTGCGGCTGTGTTTGTTGCTGTCAGCGAGAACGTTACGGGCAATCAGCTTGTGCAAAGACTATCGGGGATTCCCGGGCTCGACTCAAGTCTTGTTACATCAAGAGGTGCGACCTTACTGTTTAGCTAAATACCTTCGAGTGTATTGGAAATGGACCTCGAGGCTTGTAATGAAGCTTTGCGAAGTTGGGCTAATCCTATCCTGCCTTACCGTCCTTGATACCGCCTCGCTGGAGTGGAGGGGCGTCCTTAAGAAGCCGGAATCAAAGGATACTGTCGAGGCCGGAGGGGCGGAAAAGAAGGTAGAAGTAACGAACTAAGAACATGGCGTGGTGCCAATATTGGGCTAATGGATGTGACAGATAGATGGGAATTTATATTAAATGGTTCATATTAAAAAGCCTCAAGTGTCTGGAGCTTCTGGCGGATTTCGGCTGTTATTGTGACAAGGTCTCATTTGAGGGCTTGAAATAAATTATATTCATTTAATAATAAATCGCTTTGGTCCGTGAGGTCCCTAAGGAGGGAAAAAACCTCTCTTTGAAGAAGAGGGGAAAAACAACTTCTTATAGATACCCAACCTAAGCGCCCGGCATCCTACATATCTGAAAATAAATACCAAGATCCCGGCACATTGACTTAATTGATCCAAGAGACACTTTAGCTTCCTCTTCATGGCCTTTGTACCATGTCATTCCTAGCATCTTTAGCTGTGTAGGCTGGGACAGAAATTTCTCGAGCAGTCCGCACAATGAGCTAAAGTTCCAAGGCGACCATTTCCACAGCCCAAAATCCCACCTGAAATAAAGAGATTCGAGATGTTGAGGTAAAAAGTCTGCTAAGTAAACCATTTTACTCTTCTTCCAGCCCAGGAGTACCTCGGGAGCAAGTTCCAACGACTTGAGCCTCTCAAACGATGATAGAGAACCAAGCTCATGTCGAAGACCCCAATCCGATCCTTGTCCGCTTCCGTATGTTAAATCCTGAGAGAGAGACTGATATGTAACGCTTATCTCCAGCCTTTCCAAGGTAGAATGGACCGCTGCCAATGCGGGTCTAAGATCCTTACAGTCCAAATGGCTCTCTAGGTGATCACAATTGTCATTGTAATCGGTATCCATAAGAAAAGAGAGGGCCAACTCCTTCAACTGAGGTACAGCGGTCAGGATCTTTTTGAGGCATTCCATACTCAAGCAAGCTTGATTCAACCTAAGCTTGACGATGCTGTTATTTATCGGCAAGTTCCACACACGTAAAGGGCTCGCCGGGCCTTCCTGCAATGTTGCCACAATGCTTTTGATGGAGGGACAGTGGAGGGCCTGATAGAGGAGGGAAATGTTGACGTCAGAATCCCCGGGGAAATGAGGTACCCAATTCCAATCTCCTATGTCGACTTCGAGCTCTTGTAGTTGTTGCAAGCTAGCCAGCGATTCACTTAGATCATTGATCGCAAGGCCCGATAAGCCGTGTTGGTGAGAGACATAGAGTCTCTGGAGGTTTTTGCACTTTCTTATTAAGGAAGAAAAGATCCCGAGTTGGAAAGAGTTGTGGTTTTGTGTGTGTGGCCCTTGGTTGGTTATAAGGCTGAGTTGAACGTGTACTTTCCTGATGAGCAGAGTGACTGCTGGAAGCTCTCGGCATTCTCGACGTTCTAGGCTCTCTGATAAAGTTCGGCATAGTAAGTAGGATGATATTGAGTTCTCGTCGTGAAGGTCGAAAGTAAGTGCTTCATAGAGCACTTTTGCCGCAAAGTCACGAACATGCCGCGAGACAAGGCATAGTGCTGCAAGATCGGACCTGGCTGTATATTTGTAAAATACTAGTAGAAGAAGCTCCGGAAACAAGTGATGCAGAGACATTTTTGCCTAAGAGCTGATTCTTTTCAGTATGAGCGAAATTACCAACAGCCCAAGTTTGGTCTGGGCTAGTCGATGTTTAAATAAGTAAAATCTGTGCTGGAATATATGGGCATTATCATCCGGGCTAGCTCAAATCAAGACGCAGCACAGCTCATGTAGAGGCAAAACTACTAATTAGGAGGTGTATTGGTTGGCAACAGCATACACATGACACCTTCATGAATCACTGCCGACTACCTTGTGTATAAGTGAATGGAAAAGCCAAACTAACATATTTGTAATTCAGATCATGGTAGATACCTGCCCTCTATTTATTGGACTGATAATAATAAGTTATTCACACTTTTGGAGTTATCATTCACTAAAAATAACATAACAATAGTCCAGGCTATGCGAAATGGCACCTGAAGAAGAGAATGTATAATGTATCTAACCTCTACAGAAACCTACTGTTAACTCCCGTAGAAACCAGCAACCAATGAAAGAACGCTGCAGTTTCAATTACACGTACACGCGCATGGAAATAACTATCAAACGAAGCAGCATTGACGTCCATGTTACTCTTATGACGAGCGGTTTATCCTTAAATATTTTCTCAAAATAGGGCACTGGACTTTCAGTCATCTACCCGACGTACCTTTCTCGTGTCGGACTTGTTATGCTAGGGAGGTATGTTTCAAAGTCAATTAATGGTTATGATATTATTTTTAAGTTGTATTTTAATTCTAAAGACCTAAATACCAACGAGTTAATCAAAGGGAATATCACAATCGTGTTTCTTAAGGTTGCCTATACATGAATTCGTAAACAATTTGTAAGAGTTTCGGAGATTCCAGCAGAAAAGGGTAGCGACCGCGAAAGGAGTAAGACATAGAACGTTGCCAGGGCATTGCATGAAACGATTATGGAGTGCAAGGATGGTGGAATATCAGCGTATTGGAATTCGTTCCATACTCGGAGAATCGGCCAGTTACTGAACTTGCACCTTGTCACTTCTGTTACATTTGTCACATCCTATGAGTCATAGAAGTCGTTCGCACTTTGTGGCTGCATGAAAGAGGGAACAGGTTTACCCTGGAATTATTTTGTCAAAGCTGAGATGTGTATTGACGATCATAGGCAGCAGGCTGCAGGAATATTGCTGCCTATCTTGTCGTTTGCACCCCACGCCTCACTTTGACCCCCAAACGAATGCATGGCAAGCGCCACCTAGGGCGGTAAGCGCTGATTCTGCCATAGTCAAGCATCTTTCATCTTGTTTTCCCTGCAACCGAACTCTAGTATTTAATGACCAGAAACTAGGAGCTGTTCCGTCTCGTCATTCGAAACCATCAATTCCATTCTTGCCAACTCTGTTACTACCTACCATTCGATCTCAATAAGCCAGGCAACACGATGGTTTCAAACAAATGCGCTGTCTGCTGGAAGGACGATGCCAAGCGCTGCGGCACTTGCAAGAGCTGCAGCTACTGCTCCAAGGAGTGCCAGAAAAGCGATTGGCAGTCCCACAAGTTACTGTGTAAGACTATCGCGACCGAGCCGCCGCGTCCATCGTCTTCCCACCTACGGGCCATCTACTTCCCTGACGATAAGCAAGCACCGCAGCTCGTTTGGATTCATTGTTCGCCAGAGAATGGGATACCTATGGACCCAGGTCTCGTCGATATGGCCCTTCTCCGGAAGCTGACCCAGAGAAACGAAGCAGATACTCTAAGCCGGACTAAGGTCTGGCGGAACAATCGCCTCAAGAAGGAGACTTCCCATATGATCGAGTTTCATTACCGAGACAACTTCTACAATGACGGATCGCGAAGCACGGCTAGCTTGAATGCAGTCGTGAAGCCTCACGGCCCAGAGAAGCGCGACTGGAGAGGCCCCTTGGTTGTCCTAGCCATCTTGATCGAAAGAGCCGAAGAATCCGAAGGAGCCGATGAAGCCGACGAAGCCTCCCTGAATTACAGGGATATGACCCTGGCGGATTTTAGAAGTGTCATTGACTATTCACTCGGTTACGAAAGATACCCGGACACGGCCTTGCCTCCGGCACTGGCAGCTATGGGGTTCCAAAACCTTTCGCTAGAGCCTGACGTCCCGACTCCTCCGCCGACTGAAGGAAAGCGAGACGACGGACAACAGAAAAGCAGCGATGGGGGCAAGCCGGCCGCAGCAGGCGTTTCGGCCAGCAACGGCAACGGTGACGGTGAAAGAGAATCCATTATGGGAGTTCAGCTCAACTGCCAGGAACAAGGCTCAACTATGTGTCGTATTAAAGTGGCTCGGACTCACCCCATTCGCAATGGTCAAGGCGAGGTGTCCCCAATTTCTCGCTTGGTCGGCATGCCTCTACGCCTTCGCAAGAACCAAGAGAGATTTGCAGATTGGGGCAACCAGACGGCTTGCTGGATGATGGTGGATGTCGACATCGACAATGAGGCTTGGGGTTTTGCACCAATGCAATGGCAGTTACACATCAACAACGTTCTGGCTGTCAGGGAAGACGGTCAGGATCTGACAGTGCAGAATGTCATGGACCTTCACTGTTTCTGCGCAGACTTCCTCGATGTAGTGCAGGATGCGGCAGAAGTAGGTACTCGGGCGGCAAGGGAGGAGGCAATGGAATTTCTCACGCCAGAGAACTACCAAAGAAAGATCCAAGAATATCGGACGAACAGCCTCGCTTTCGGGGATTAATACCGCGCTCATGGCTCGGACGACCACTCGAGGCCCGTTTCCTGATGCTTGAGCGGACTCGATTCTTGCTAGCTGAAGGTCAATTCGATATAACGGTTTTCCTTTTACCTTAGGTACCTGATTTTCTTATCATTCGCAACAAGGATGAATGATGACTACCAGTTGGGCGAGAAAATACAGTCATTACCTAGGTAGCATACGTAGTTTCGTACTCTAAATGCCATAACTTCATTTCAACATATTTAGGTAGTCTTTGGATAGGGACACGACCCATGCAACTTGACCGCAAAGTGATTACTACGCCCTTCAATGGAACCATCATGAAGCTTATCTGGGGAAAATCCCTTTATCAAGTTAAGGATATCATGCATCCATATACTAATGCATCCACAGCTAGAATTCCGAGCTACCAGAGAGATATACGAACACTCTTGCCCAATATGATGCCCAATATACTTGCAGCTACCGGGTTTCAAAAATCTTACGACTTCCGCGGCTCTGCCAAACCAGCAATTGACGAAATAGGAGGTACCATGACTCCTTTCATGTCTGCTATCGGCTTAGTTCTTTCCAGCTGCTACTTTACACATCATTGACTTTCGTGGACATCAACATCGTCACACTGCACTTAACCCTTTCTTTTCAAAGTCAGATAATGTTTTCAGACAGCTTGTGACTATAACATCCTACCTGACAAATGACAATGTATTTTATTTGCCCATGGCTTCTATATGCGGTCATGGCAAACGTTCCACCTAAATAACTAAGATAGGATTCAGATGTGTCTGTGGCCTTCTCAACTTACCGTAGTTTTCCTAAGACAAAGAAAATCTGCTTTCGAGACAAGCACTATTTCTTTAAATGATTGCGACTACCGTACAGCAATTACATCCGCCATACAAGAATGCCCTTAGCATACAAGCCCGTAACGATGCCGACATTCCTCTCCGAATCATACGCTGCCGTACAGCTCGATGGATACTCCGTGTCGACGTAGAGGTGCTCGACGCCTCCGACCTCTGTCCATTTGGAGACCCAGGACGCGGAACTAGCCGTCTCGCAGTACTCCCGAACGGAAGGGTCCGCGGCGGCAAGGTCCGCGGGAGAGTTGCACACGTGGCGGGTCTTGCAGAATTTCTCGAGCCCAAAGGGGTACGCGTGGCCGGCGACGAACAAAGCGCCGTCCGCGGAAGCGTGGATGTTGTCTACCATGAAGGGGAACTTGATGGTAGATCTATATGTAATGGTTGGCGAAGATGTGTCGCCTGGGCCCGGGACAGCGAGTTCGTACAGGTGTACTGCCGCCTTGCTGGTCGACGCCACGGCCACGGTGGTGTCGTTCAGGATTTCGATCCCGTTCGCAAAGGCAAGACGAGCAGCTATCTTGGCCTTCACAGCGCTGGCAGGATCCTTTAGCAGGGGCGATATATCCACGTGGACGACGGTACTAAGGGGGAGCCTGAGAAAGGTCTCTAAGTTGGCGAGTACAGGTCGCTCCTTCATGAGGAAGTGGTGATCATTCGTGACTAGGAGTTCGTGGTCGTTGATGAGGGTAATTGCGTTGGGGGCCCGCAGAAGGGGGTGCCGGATGGTTCGGAAGTGCTTGGCGGTAAGTGCAGCCAAGTCTAGTGTGAACATCTCAATAGTTGGACCATCGGTACGGTGGTTGACGACGAAGAGGGTGGATGTCTCTTCGTGGTACGCCATACCGAGAGTGTGCAGATCTGACCCAGGTCCATAACCTAGAATCTCAAATGGCTTCAGGGAATCCGCATCCGGTGCATCGGCATCTTTATAAGCGTAGGCGTAGAACTCGGCACCAGGGATAGGACCTGGCAAGAAGACACCCTAAGGGATAGATATGATTAGAAAATGGCGATACTGTAAACGAGGATTGCATTATGCTAAGAAAGACTGATAGTAAAGGATACGTTGTAAGAGCAGAAGGAATTGGCCCGAATGCTGACACTTACCATCACCGTATTCAATTTGTCACGGCCAGGATCACAACCAAGAATTGCGATGCCCTCGGATTCAATAAGCAGGCCATCCTCGCAGTTGCGAGTCTTATCCGCAAATTTGAGATCGTATGATTTGAATGTGTTGACTGTTACCAACCGTCCAGGTGCGTTCTGGAGTAGCACAGACGCCTCTTGAACGGTGTTGTAGAGGGTTGGCAGGCATGCTGCCAAGAGTAAGACAGGCTGAACGGAATTAGCCATCGGAGGGTTTACTGGGCGAGTATCACTTACAATAGCGGTCTTCAAGACCATTATTTCCTAGGAGGTATGTAAAAAGACGATGTAGCGCATATATGTAGCAATGGACAGTTTGGAAACCCGGGTATGGAAGATATAAGTGCAAGATATGAGTGCAAGATGGGCTGCCAACACGAAGGCGGTGGATGGGAGGTGGATACTAAATAGGAGTGGCTAGACGAGCTAGCTAGGGCTGCATAATATGGCATATGGTCATTTTTCCAAAGCTCTGTTGGAAGTTGTCATGTTCGCCCTTACATATATACGAACAAAGTATTACATCATGGAACCAACGTCCCAATCCTTCCCTGACGGCTTAATGACCAACGACTTAGCGGTGAAGAGGGATACTACCACCCCTTTTTCAGTTATGAGTGAAAGTACTATTAGGTCAAATAAGTGCAAAGTCTCAGTACATAGATATCCCGATAGCTGTATTCTAAGTTGGTATAGGCGCGGTACACGAAGAATGTATCTACGATGTGTGTATAGAGGAAAAGGAATAAGTCAATGAGACTAGAGAGGTACCTAACGGTATATACAGTCGGTACCTACTGGTTGACCTGCAGCTCAAGGACAAATACTATGCAATTAAACGATCTAAGGGCATCCATATGCTCAGAGAAGTGAGATTTGTATTGAAAACCGAGAATTACTAGACCTGATGTTCTCATTGAGAGCAGCACTGGCAGAGTCCTAATGACTCGACTCGGTAGAGAAAACCTATCAATACACACTGGGCAAGTATTCCTTGTCTGAAAGCCTAGACGCGCGAGTTCGATCTCAGTAGATGCGAATGCTTACCGCCTTCTCAGGTGTAACAAGCTGTCGTGTAAAGAAAATAACGAAAAACTCCGAAACCACAGGGTATTTCCTGGTACGAACGGCCCTCAAACCAACTATGGAGAATCATATAGACGTCCAATGTTCATAGGAGAAGTATCTGGGTTGACCAAATTGAAATTCCTTTGGGATACTGTAGAAGGGATTGACCTCAGCTTTCATGGTTCCCGACGCGACCTAAGTTGTCTATGCGATCGGTTAGCTGTAGCTTGCTTAAGAATATAGATAGCACGTACTGAAGTCCAGACGGGGGAGCGGAATTCCTCGTGCATACTTCTGCTGGCACAGGTCGGCAAGCGCGTCAATGACTACCATTGAGTGCATGTCGACGAGGGAGTTATCGCGACGATACCATCCATGAACATTATTGACGAATCTCATCTCTGCATAGCTGTGGGCTCGGTAATTCTCGTCAATCTCGACTAGCTCTCGGTTGTTTATCTTGAACAGGCAGTTGGTTAATCCTGATCGAGCAAGATGCTCGGCATGCGCAACTTGTTCGACGTTGTGGAACTGGAGGTGAAGCGGGTGCAGGCTATAATAGGTGTAGTCGGAGTTCTGCTGGACGCCTCGGCTCATTTGCGAAGCATTTTGGTACCTAGTAGTTCCGCTGCCTCTTCCACGTCCAACCGGGAATTGGCCAGGTAGGCGAGATTGCATGGCTCTAACGGTACCCCGACCGGTAGGTGTGGACATCAGTGAGGATCCTCCTCTATGATGCTTGGGCGCGAAGGGGGAATCGTTAGTGTCCCAGTCGCTTTCATCGTAAACACGCGTCTGGACGAAGGAGCTGCTCTGGGGCGTCTGAAACATCTGCGAGGGCGTGGCTGGAGCCTGGCTGAGTTCATTCGGGGTTGCCTGCAAAATTTGAAATCAGTGATCGCTCAAGGTTGGATCTCAATAAGCATCTCCATATGTCTTAGGTAGGAGAGCATCCAGGAATGTGATGAACAGGCGTGAAATCAAGAATATTTACCTGGCCGGTCGCGCCGTAGCGGGACTCGGGAACACCCGTGGAGGAGTCTCCTTGAGACTGGTTGGGAATCGAACTCTCCATGTCAGGCTGGAGGGGAACATAGTCTGCAATACTCTGCTCTTCTTCGCTGTCCTCGGTTTTGAAGTATTCGTCAAGAGGATGTCCAGCATAGTCAAGACCTTCGGCCTTGACTTTACGGGTAGACACCATGGCGCAGACTAGCCTCTTAGCGTTTGTGATTACCTGAGGTCAGGTAGCGCTTGGGCCTAGCCTAAGGCAACAAGGTGTAGGGAAACAAACTGTAGATAGAAGAGTGTGTGTGCCTAAGAAAACGACACAAGCTATCAGTGATTGTGAGGAAGATAGCAAGCTGTAAAGCTTGTGCGCGTTTGCGAATGGGAAATCCAGGACGCAGCCCTATGTAGAAAAAAAAAAATAGGAAACCCGACACGGACCACACGGATAAACTGCCGGAACTTCACAGGGGAAACGGTAATTAGGAAAGGAAGTAGCAATCAATCCCAGGGGGGGATAAGATACGTAGGAACGGCAACAGGACCAATCGAAATTGTCGTTGCTGAGGAATACACAGGACTTATGGAAACCTCGAAGCCCTCCCTAGACCTTCGCTAATAGGAGGTAAGTACCATTGCTAGTATTTTCTCCGAGACCACTCTATCCACGAGGATCAGTCCCGATATCAACAGCTCTAGCTTGGTTCCAAGGTACAATAATACATCAGCAGCTTTTATTAATGGCCGCCCAGTTGTAGCTACTACCACTATACAGGTAACTGGGTACATTATGACGTTGATCTCTTGAAGTGTTTCGAAGCACAAAAATACTAGATCGTTTCGACATTTGCAATTCATTGACTATGGGACTGACAGAATCCACGATACGGTGCTTCTGGCCCCAGCTACTGGGCAATACCAGTTTGTCACAAGGTCAACCAAGCAATGAGGAAATGACAACGGTGTTGTGCAAAGAGCTATGAACCTATCTGCTACAAAACCCCAGACATGTACCTGGAGCAAGGATAAAACCCTAGGTGGCAGGGACTGAGAGCCTGACACTTCTTCTCATCATAATCAGTCGTGAATTCGAGTGTAAGCCAATAATTCCCCTTAAGAATCACTTACGTTCCTAGTCAATCTGATAAACATGCCCAAACGAAGTAGGATAACAGCTGTGATGGTGTGTTAAAATAAAATGAAGCCAAGGTCATTGACGGAAAGTTCTAAACAAAGACTGTATCGAAGCCATGGTCAATACCCAAGTTCTAGATTCTAGGAGGAGAATAACACCCCAGACACTGAGTGATCACTGGTTGCTTAACTGAAATTCCTATTCCTATTCTACATCAATCATAGAAGCCGTAAAAATTGCCATTACCTAGGCCCTCCATGCCATTATTGTTGTCCCATGTCATCTTTGCATTTGATTCGACTGGTGTCAAATTTCTTTTCTTGTTTGCCCGGTGTGGGGCCGTTATATATGAGGTCAGGAAACATCTGGAATGACCTCCGGGATAAGCGGGTCCAGTCCGATCCTGTCCGGTGTTTGCCCTCGTTAAGTGCCGGCGCAATCTACAGCCAGCACTAACAACCGGCGACCCTGCCACAGAAGCTAGAATCAAATCTAGGAAATCACGATGGAATGATTAATAAAATTAGCACTACTTGAGCTTAAATCAACATTCCAACCTCGAGCATCGAAAAGTTCTCGTCATTGATAAGCTGGACTCCTCCGTTTACCCCCGAGCAACTGGCATCTATCAGTCTCTTTACATTATTAATTGGCCATTATTCGGGATACTATCCGGTACTCTTATTTCTCATTATAACTGTTGATAACATGGCCGATACATAGCTAGTAAGCATATTATACTTGGTACAGTATGAAAATATTCGGTATCCCGTGGGTATCAGGCCCTTAGCCCCCCGCTACCTGAGTAAGACCATAGCTAGCTGGAGAGACATGACCAGGGGATAACCTCTTTATCCTCGCTCTATGTATACACCCGGGGTCTAGTAGCTGTTAGTTTCATAGCTCTTCGTGTAATTATGTTATTTCCTCATCGCCTGGTTGACCTGGTGGCAGTGGCGCGGTTTTTTTTCACGGATATTTTCATATCTAGGCACGGAAAATCAAAGCGTCAAGTAGAGATTGAAAGGAAGAGGTATTCCTAGATCACGTCAAGCAGGCGTTCATATAAACGGATGCCAAATGGCGCTATCTGTTTAGTTTCTCAAGGATACCTCTCATATCTCCCGATGGTAAGCGAAGAAGTGCAATGCTTACATCCGTAAACTCAAAATACCGTCACTGCGCTTACATACCCATTCTTCAAGACCTCAAAAACCAGCCCAGGGAATCCGTACAAAGTAGTCGTGGAGTCTTCGCTCCCGTCGAATTTCTTCGCCGCAACTCCTCCGCTACTGTCTTCCCATCCTCCAAGGAATTCACAACTGCTTCCGGGACTATCGCCCCAACCTCTATTCAACACCATCCCTCGCTGGGGCTTCTTAGCATCGTCTGCAGACTGGTATGTGCTCTTCCACTCTTCCCTCAGCCGCTCCTCGATCTCATCAAACGGGGTCTCGGAGTTTACTACGACGTCATCCGGGTTGTTGATTGTAAGGTACTGAATCTCCCAGCGACAACGACGGTGTCGATTGAATGGATACGATCCAGGTACATTCGCGTGCAAGACCATTTTTGTAGCCACTAACCGATCCGCCGTGCCACTCTTGAAGGGGTTAGCTCCAGGAACCTCCTTTCCATTCAGCACAGCTGTTTGGGATGGCGGTGTCCGCGAGACAGGTTGAGGTGGTGAGACCAGGATATCAAATCCTAGGTAGAAGTAATTATAGAAGCATTCACCCGACATGTTACCTGCGAAATCATCTTCGATGGCTTCGTCCTCGGAATCCTCCGAACCGGTCAGTGCCGAAGATTGGTCCGTATCAGTAAGATCATCCGGTCGCCTGTAATCACCACCGTTCGACCTCGACCGGCTGTGACTCGCGGTGCGTGTTTTGTGGATATACATCCTCTGGTCATTCTTCCGGTATATGGCATCTGGTGGTCCGAGTTCCGATACTAGTTCTTGAGGCGTCGTCTCTCCAAGATTGATCCATATCGATGAGTTGGACCACTTCTTGAATAGTTGAAGCCTGCCACCACCATGTATCTTGATGAGGGATATTTCATCAGGAACGACTTCTTTACTCTTATTGAACAGAAACGCCGACTTGACGCTAGGAAGAACCTCGGTCCAGAGAGTCTCCCGAGCGTGAGCCCATGACTTTCCGCTGAACACGGCAACGGAACTGGCTATCTGGCTCGCGGGTGAAGAGAGCAAGGACACCACATCCTTTTCTGGCGAATACGCCGACTTTGGCAGAGGGAAGCTGAATGCTACGCCGGGATAGGATAAAACGTATGTCCCCACAGCAGTAGCCTTCTCCTCTTCGGGGGATATGTATTCTCCCGCGTACGTCGGCCCGAATAGGCGGTGGTAGACGTTCTTGAATGCTGGACCAGTCACAGCATTTCCCCCTGGCGCCGGTGAACCTGCCGTTCCTTGAGAATTTGTGGGTCTAGCGATGTCTTTCTCTTGGTAGGTGATGCGGTTCTTGGTGAAGTCGACTACTTCGATAAGGCGGAGTCGCTGTTCGGGGCCATCAAAGCGCAGTCGTAAACCGTTTGCGGGAAGGGTAAGCATGATAGGCTTTGTGACAGGATCGTTTTGAGAGTAAGCGAGGTCCAGCTTCGGGAAGCGCTGAGGTTCGGCCTTCAATCGTGTCAGGATATCGTGGAGCGAGGCCCCGAGAACTGCGGAGAGATTCGTCAGCAACTGGCGACAGAAATGACACGCCCATCATTCGCTCGTCTCATGGCATCACGCTTACCAAGGAAGCCCAGACCAACATTAGGATGGAGGGCTGCGGTAAAGAGAGACATATCGAGAGTATATTGGTATTCGTCGCGAAGATGAAGTATATAGTGCCAGGCTCCCAGGAGTCAAGCAGGTCAACCAGCACCCAAATCCATGAAGAGTAATGCTAGCGCAGTCGGAGGCCTGTACATATAGCTAGGAAAATAGTAAAAGGAAGAGTAAGAAGTAAGAAGAAGTAAGAAGAAGTAATGATAAGTTAAGTTTGCTTTGAGCCAAGCCACCTGGCTCAAATGGACAGATGCGCAAAGCACTAGAACTTAGAGGTGTCAGATGCCCCGAGACGTCATTTGATAACGAGGTCAGGCACGAAAGCAGCGGCGCAATACGCAGCATTGATAGTCCCCATATAACCCCGCCGTCCTACCGCATTAAGCAACATGCTAGGATAGGATTTATGTAAGCAATATCGGTGGGGTATGTACCTATCTTATCGCGATGAGTTGCCCGGACAACAGAAGAACACCTTCTATTGACACTTTAAACGGGGCTCCTAGTATTGTACCCATAAGGGCCAAGCGTATACAACATCCTGTCGCGTCTTCCATGTGCCACAAGCAATCGATGCAATCCTTACACATCCCGCATTTCACCCCTCGGTATCAACGCAGACGCCGCACTTCTTGCTAAGAAATTAATTTCCAATTTTAAGCATTCATCCGATTTCGTCCGCTTTTCTCTTGTCGCGCTTCGCGTTAGAACGGCACGGCATTATTCAATACCTAAGCTATAGCAATTTTCAATATCCCTCGAAATCGAGCCTCACCGACAAGCCATGCAGGGCCGCTCCTATAGGAGTGAGAGGCCCTCAGCGGCTGCCAGTGCCCGAAGCGGTGCTGCCGGGCGCTCTGGCCTTCGAGCACCTTCGAGCAGAGCATCATCACTTCGAAATCCAACCCATCATCACACTACCAATGCCTCCAGAATCGACCGAACCGCGGCTCCGTCGCCAGCCGAATCCTTATCGTCTGTCACCACCACGGGAACCAAGCGCAAGGGTCGCGACTACGAGTTAGAAACTGGCGGGGAGACCAATATCAACGTTGTTGTCCGATGTCGAGGACGCAACGAACGAGAGGTACGGGAAAACAGCGCTGTCGTTGTTCAGACTGAGGGTGTCAAGGGCAAGCTAGTGGAGTTGTCCATGGGTCCAAGTGCGCTGAGCAATAAGACCTATAATTTTGATCGCGTCTTCTCCCAAGCTGCCGATCAGAGTATGCTCTACGATGACGTGGTCAAGCCCATATTAGAGGAGGTATGTTGGATGCGCCATCATTCAATTTGAGCAGCTAACTAAGTACGCACCAGATGCTTGGCGGATACAACTGTACTATATTTGCCTACGGCCAAACTGGTACTGGTAAGACATATACTATGTCAGGAGATATGAATGATACACTAGGCATCCTCTCCGACGCCGCTGGCATTATCCCTCGAGTATTACACTCTCTTTTCAACAAGCTGGAAATGGAAGACACGGAGAGCTTTGTCAAGTGTTCCTTCATCGAGCTGTATAACGAAGAACTTCGAGACTTGATCTCCGCTGAAGATGCCAAGCTGAAGATTTTTGACGACACGTCCCGCAAAAACCACGCGACAACGGTCGTCCAAGGCATGGAAGAGTCCCACATCAAAAGCGCCGCAGAGGGTATCAAGCTCTTGCAAGATGGTAGTCTGAAGCGACAGGTAGCCGCAACCAAGTGTAACGATCTCAGTAGTCGAAGCCACACGGTATTTACCATCACAGCCTGTGTCAAGAGAACTGGAGAGGATGGCGAGGACTATGTCAGTGCTGGAAAGTTGAACCTTGTGGATCTTGCTGGCAGTGAGAACATTCAGCGATCCGGGGCCGAGAACAAGAGAGCAGCAGAAGCTGGCCTCATCAACAAGAGCTTACTTACACTGGGACGAGTTATCAATGCTCTAGTTGATCACAGTTCCCATATCCCATACCGAGAGTCCAAATTAACTAGACTACTGCAAGACTCCCTCGGCGGTCGCACGAAAACCTGCATCATTGCCACGATCTCACCGGCCAAGAGCAACCTAGAAGAGACGATATCAACACTCGACTATGCATTCAGGGCCAAAAACATCCGAAACAAACCTCAGGTCAACCAGAAGATCAAGAAGATGACCCTGCTAAGGGAGTTTACCAATGAGATCGAACAGCTCAAACGGGAGTTAATCGCTACCCGTCAGCGAAATGGCGTTTACTTATCCAACGAAAGTTATGAAGAAATTACGGTGGAAAGCGAATCCCGCCGGATTCAGAACGAGGAACAGGCTGCCAAGATCGAGACTCTTGAATCCAACCTACGGAATAAGGTCCAGGAGCTCTTCTCCTTGACCTCGAGTTTCATGGGTTTGAAGAAAGACCACGATGCTACCAAGGCGCAACTGGACGAAACACAGGGTGTCCTTGACCAGACCGAACTCGTGCTTGAGGCAACCCGCAAGACTCTTGCCGAAGAGACCCAGCTGCGCAAGGCACACCAAAAGACGGAAGCGCAGATGCAGGCAATTGGCGGAGAACTCATCAGTACGATTCGAAAGACTGTCAAGGACGTGAGCGGTCTCCACGCCAAGAACAAGAGAAAATCAGATTTGCAATCGTTGAACCGCACCACCTGGAGAGCGGCTCAAGAACAGGTATCAGATGTGACTTCAGTCGTCGAAGGTCGCGTGGAAGAGTTTCGAAATGAGCAACAACAGCACATAACGAATATTTCGGAGCGGATGCATTCCTTCGTGCAGCAAGAGTTGCAGAAGCTCTCAGCCACTCAGTCGTTCCTCGACCAAAACCTGGAGCTCTTCGCCCAATCTAAGAGAAACCTTGCAGACCAAAAGCAGAAATCGAAGGATGAGATGGATGAGGTTCTCGAAGAGATCAAGGTAGTCAGAGACCACATCAAAGAAAGGGTTGGCGAGAGTCTTCAAGCCATCGCGTCCGCGGCCGAGAGAATATCCCAGGATGTTCTCAGCGAGCTGGGAACTTTCCACAATCAGCTACACTCGTCGTACTCTTCGTTTGGTAAAGACTTCAAATCGATCTTTGAAGAGCTGTTAAGCCACATCACATCTCAGAAGAAGGAGTCCGATAGTCTCCGGGAACAACTGCAGTGTGCAAGCAAGACTGTCGTCGAGTCAAACACTTCTATCTCAACTCAGTTACAAAAGGCTGTCAACGAGGAGCGACAGCAAGCGGCTAAAGAGAGAGAAAATCTCCTGGCCCAAATCACCACCCTGATCAACAGTCAAGCCGAACTCCAAGAGTCGCGTTTGGCCAACAAGGCAGCTGCCATCCAGCACAGTGTACAGGAGAACAGTACCACCTTAGAAGGTAGTATGGCGCAATATTCCCAAGGGATGGATAGTTGGGATGAAAAGGAGTCTCGACTGCTTGATGAAGTGGCATGTTCTCGCGAGACGCTGAAGACTAAGTTGAAGGATGATTGGACTGTAAGATACCATATCCAGTCAACGACGATAGCGATACTAATCAGATAACAGACTGCGAATAAGCATAGCACCTCGATTCAAGACACCACCAAATCAGTACATGCCGAAACAGTACGAGTCGTCGACGAACAGATGAAGGACCTTCACCAGCAAATGACATCCCTAGACGACTTTGTCACCCGTGCGCGTTCGCAAAATACCCAGCATCACAACCAGCATTCGAACTCGATGACGAGCTTGTCTAGCACGGTTGAGGGTTCGTATGCAAACATTGCAGACCACTTTAAGACGACATGTTCCAGAGTCCAGAACCTGGGCTCTGAGATGGACACCGATATCGTCAATGCCCAAGACTCTTTAGAATCTCTTTCGGAAGGCCTCTGCGAACCCCTGTCAGCTCTTCGCGAAGATGTAAACAGCACGGTCCTACAAGAATACCAGCCGACCGGAGACACCCCACAGAAGATTCTTTATCACTACCCAACAGAGCTCCCGCAGACGGAACCGCACGAAGCACTTCTTAGGAAGTTGAACGGTGAGCTGTCGCCGAGCAAATCTAAGGTGTTTTCCGACACGGACCTGACATTATCAGAGAATCGATCGCCATCCCGGCCGTTTGCCTCTGAACACACATTCCCACTTTCGGATCGTGAGCATGCCCCGCTGTCTATGAGTCTACGCGAGCTTCACCCAAACACGAACGCGACGAACATGCTCAGCTTGGACCCCCGTGCCAACACCACGATCCATGGGTTCAGTGCCAGCGTGGGCCCAGGAATGATGGATGCGGCCGGAAATATAGAAGGAGACTTCACAATGCCGCTATTGAAGAAGAGTAGGACGACGCGATCATCAAAAGCAAGCAAGAAGTCGACGAGCGCGGAAGGGCGAGAGAATATGCCACCTCTCTCATCCATGATACCCGGTGGCGGCAGAGAGGTGTTTTCGCAGAGCATTGCTAGGAGGAAGAGCCCGAGACTGAATTAAATGGTCTCACTAGGGAGTATTCTATGGATAGAAAGGGTTATGCAGAGCTCCTAGGAAGGAACGTTCGTTAGCATGGCTTTCCAAACGAGAGGTCGAAACTGCTTGACTTCTCTGGTGGCGTCTGGGTTGGTTGATAGTGGTTCTGGAGTATATGTTAGGTGTTGGCTTTCTGCTTTCTACTGGATGAAAGAGCTGTGACTCCAAATGCCCTGCTAAGAACTTTCATTCCTGCTCAAATCGATTAGTTTCACCGTGGCTTGTATTTTAGATACCCCCGAAGTCTGAATTTTGAAGATTCCTTTCTGAGGTCAAGAATCACAGTTGTTAATTCATTCATTACTGTCCGTGTTCCGAAATATCCTTCCAAGCTAATCGGCGACTGACAGCTCGGATGGTTAGCCCCTTAACCACCCTTTCTTAGACACATCGTTACATCTCTCCTTTATAATTCCATTAGGGACACATAGTAAGGACTCAAAAAATGTCTTATCATATCGCATATCATTGTCTCTCGATATTGGAACAAAACAACTGGCAAATTTGCCGTGACATTTGGTTTCTTTCTAGGTAGAGAGTAAAAACATACGAAACAGATATCTAGTGCTCACCATTCACTACTCGTATCAGCCGTATAGTGACCAAACAACACAAGTACTCACATATTAATAAGTGAATATATCCAGCAGAGATTTCAAGTAGGAAATCACCGAGGCCCCAGATACATACGTAGATCCCTTAGATACCTACCTTAGGTACTCAGTACAGCACACACGAATCCTCCTTTCTGGTCCGGCGTGCCTGCAACTGACTACCTACCTAGGTACCTAAGGTGCATGCCCCTTTTCAAACTTTGTTCTTTCCTTTGCTTCGAGCTTTTCAAGTTGCCTGTGCAACGAGGTGTCGACAACACAACGACGCGTTGCCGCGACAGCATGACCCGGCGCACCTTCCAAAATTCGGCGGTATCTTTTGCGGTTTTCAGTCTACCTAGGTATTTAAATCCAACTGCTCCCATCTTCAAAAAGAAGATTCTTCACCTTGCCCACCTTTTCTCACACTCGCCGCTCTCATCTTCCCTCGTCTCTATCCTAGTTTCTTTCACCAGCATCAAACTTGATCTCTATCGCCTGTCACGGCGTGATTCCCCCCAAGATCAATAGTTTCACGGCGATTACATTTGCCAGATACTGACGGTTTCGTTATCAAAACAAGATCACCCTATCCTAGCACTGAACCGACGGAACATTCCTCCGTCAATATCACTACCCGTCATCTTTGAAACACATACTGCCAGTCTTGCCTAAGCAAATCATTCGGCAATCATGTCTTTCGGCCCCGAGGCCCGTATCGAGTACTTAACTCGTGTGCTTGTTCGACACAACGTACCAGCGGCCATCATCGATGAGATCTTTGGACAAGCACCTGATGCCCAAGTCCCGGTGGCCGATCAAGTTGCAGCTGATCGTCAGAACCTTGACCGTGTGGTCGTCTGCGTCGCATGTGGCGGTATTTGCCGACCGAGTGTAAGTCATAAGTTGTCTTCGACCGCGCTTCTAGCATTGTTCTAACATGATGACCAGCACGACCGATCTCCACTTGCCGTCGATGGCGTCAACCCACGACACCAATGGGACTTCCCGTCTCTCATCAAAGCGAACCCAGGCTTTTTGGAGTGGTGCAAGCAGCCCTGGACAGCAACAGCTTATCACCGCTGCGACAACAACCAGATTCGTTACTACCACCCCCTCCATTTCATAGGTGGACCTGGAGGCTTTACCGTCGTGGGACTAGGAACCGTAACCATCGACACCAAAGATGCCGAGATGTACTTACCCATCCACCGTTCCTGCCTCCAACTGGCACAGATATTCTGCCAATACCAGTCTAGGTTCACCATCAACTTCCGCGACATCTACGGTGCTAGCGATGGCGAGCCCTCCAGCATCGCCCACTTGTACGAGATATGGATGAAGCGCGCGTGGATGGCGCTCCCGGAACTGGGCCCGCTCCAATGCCCCATCCCCGAACCGACCAACTACTCCATCGAAATCTTCACGAAGAGCCTCGTCAAGTACGCCAAGATCCTACGAGAGACAACCGACGGGGTCCCCGTTCAAGAAACCGATCCCATTGGAACTCCCTTCCACACGAACAATATGATTCTGAATGGTCTTTCGGGACTGGGTAGACTCGAGCCCCCGAGCCAGTCGGCAGCTACGCTCATCGCGGATCTGCACAGGCTCCCTGTGGACGTCTACCGCAAGATCCTAGACGCGATGGAGCCGCTGCACCTGGACGGGTCCCAGATGGAATGCACTCGAATCTTGCCGCCCTCGTGGTGGAAGAAGAGGCTGTTCAACGGCTCTCTTATCCCTTGGCTCTTCGACCTGCATCTCGATCGCACGGACGCGATCCTTCGTCACGTTTTCGGACCGCACGTCGATGTGGACAACGACTTTGACTGGGAGTTGCTTTGCCGAAAGCTTGCGACGCCTGACGTGTTCGGCGAGTACGGCATCTTCGCAGGTGCCAAGTACCTCATGAACCGACGTCGCATCTGGACTCTGCTTGCCAACGCCCGACTGGGCCACACCATCGGAGGCGAGCATCTTCGTTACAGCAACTGAACGGCCCCGCGCCCTCTTCGGTGAGGTTGTTCATTCGATCAATCGCTTCCTCTTTTCACAATACCAATTTCATTATTCTGGACTGAAGCTATTCCGGATACGATGACAATGTTGGCATATCCTCCTACACGACAACTTTTCCAACTTTGTTCTAAAAGCAGACAGAATGTGCGCGGCTAGCCGAGAACATGAACATCCTCTTTGTTGCCTACGCCAACAGTTTCCTATTTACGCCGGAGAATGGTAGTGAAGGATGGCAAAAGAGGAGGGGAAAGCAGTCGTTTGTCTAGGTGGAAATGCTTTTTTCTTTTTTCTTTTCCTTTTTTCTCACTAGGGCTCTGTATTCGGCGTCGTCCCAGACTGGGACACCCTGCTTTGAGTGCACATCAAGTACCTCAGTTCGTCAGGCTAGATAAACCAGAGGAGGACGCGACCATAGGTCCAAAGGTATACAGTTCAAATTTCAAGCTTCAAGCTTGGTAGGTAGATTGATTATAATCGAACTTGCCTGTTCTCCCAATACGGTGAAGATGAAGATACTGTTATATCTGCGCCACGAAAATGGATAACTATCGATATTTTTAACGAATCGGGTTATTTTGCTAATTAAAGCGCAGCGTCCAAAAGACCCGACGATGGAATGGAAAGTCGATGCTTGCGCACGGCAAAGCAACGACGAATTGAAACCTCATTGGCTCACTCACCTTGTACGTGGCATGCCCCAACCTGTGTTTCAATTCAGGGGTGGTTGACCTCTGATAAGGGAATACAATCCCTGAGGCCCCAATCTTGCGGTTTGGCCGTGACGCAGGCCGTGCTCCCTTCGGATAGGAAAAAAAGGTGGAACAAGAAAACAAGAAATCGAACAATTCATTCATTCATTCATTCATTCATTTATTCCATTCATTCATTCGTTCATTACACCTTTTTCTTTGTTGTATTTGTTCAACACAATTGAGAGCGGGCGCGGCAGGTCCGAACAATTGAGGGCGCAATTCGGAGAGTCACCATGCAGCTTCAGTGGCTACAGTGGTGGAAGGGCTTCAGCACCCGCCACCCTAGAACATATGACGCGCTGACCGCTGTATGGTGCGCCGTCAGGCCCTATGTGCCGCCTATCAACTACATCACGCTGCACTATGCGTACTTCATCGGCACCACCATTCTTGGCTCGCTCATCTTCTGGGGCGCTTCGGCCCCGGCTTACAGCGTCGGCTGGTGGGATAGCATGTTTATGGTCATGTCGGCGCTTACCGCATCGGGCCTCAACACCGTCAACGTCAGCCAGTTGACGACGTTCCAGCAGGTCGAGCTGTGCGTGTTGATGATCATCGGGAGCCAGGTCCTGATCTCATATGTTACCATCGCATTTCGCCAGCATATCTTCGAGAAGCGCTTCGAGGATATCGTGGAGATGGAGCGGGAGAAGAGGAAGAAGGTGAAGGGAAGCACTGGGGCCCTGGTCGGTATGACGGGTGCCATGTTTGGACTGCAGGTGATGTCTTCCTTTGGTAAGGGACGGGCACAACCCAGACCGCGGTCCTCTAATCGTACGAATATCGTGGGTTTGCCAACTAGAAGAGGATCTTCTTCCGAGGAGCCACGGTCGTCTATCTCGGAGGCTCAGACAGGAGATATGAGGACTAGCCAACATCAGCACGTGGGCTTCCTCGAGCCCGTTCAAGAGGGCAAGTCTATCGAAGGGCAATCGGCGACTACCGGACACTCCATCTACCAGACTCATTCGCATCAAACTGAAACAACGACGAGACGAAGACCCCAGACGGCGGAATCGGCAAGGACGGGAATCGAAGGGTTTAACGTGCAAACATTCCTCAGGCAGCAGAAGCGCAACATTGGACGGAACGGGCAGTTCTTCAACTTGTCGGAAGACGAACGAGAGTACCTCGGCGGTGTAGAGTATCGCGCCCTCAAATTCCTGTCCGCGTTTGTCATCGCCTACTTCGCCCTCTGCCAGTTCTTCGGTGCCATCGCTCTCGGCGCCTGGATGTCGGTTTATGCAAAAGACGATGCCGCCGTCAACGCGCAGAACCCGTGGTGGGCCGGTATCTTCCTTGCTATTTCTGCATACAATAATGTCGGTTTCACGCTGCTGGACGCGGGGTTTATACCCTTCCAGTCCTCTTACTTCCTACTTACCATCGTCACGCTGCTATCGCTAGCGGGCCCGGCAGCTTTCCCCGTCTTCATGCGGCTCATAATATGGATCATGTCGACTCTGCTGAGTTTCTTTTCTAAGAACAAAGAGTACAGCGACTGGAAAGAGAGTTTCGACTTCATCCTGAAGTTTCCCCGTCGTGTCTATACCAGTCTGTTTCCTGCCAAGGACACTTGGGTGTTCGCAGCTACCTTTGGGGGCTTCGTGATAGCGGACTGGGTCTTGATTCTGATCCTCAGCATTGGGAATCCGACCATGGAGGCTATTCCTCTCGGCCAGCGAATTTTCGATGCTCTCTTTCAGGGCTTCTGTAAGTGCACTTCTGAGAATACTACCTTCACAATTTAGACGAGATGTTGAGCTGACCAACTTGTCTCTTTTCAATAGCAATCCCTTCAGGAGGATACGCCATAGTATCACCGTCGGCCATATACTTCGACGTCCAAGTACTCTGGCTAGTCGTGTACTACACAGCGGCCTACCCCCACATCATCACCATGCGAAGGACCAACGTCTACGAGGAGCGGTCCCTGGGCATATACGAAGGCGACCAGGCCGACGTGGAACAGCTGCACTCGGCGAGCAGCAGCGTCTTCGACGTCGACGCCGCCGCCGCCGCCATCCCGGAGCAGACCGGCCTCCCGCCGCCCACGACCGACAAGAACTGGGACGCGATCTCGCGGACGCCGACCACGGTATCCATCAAGAAGCTCGGGGCGATCGGCCGGCGCGGCACGGCGTTCGTCGGCCGCCAGCTGCAGAGCCGGATGAACGCCTTCCAGGGCGTCGGGGTGTCGGCGGCGCCGGGCCCGAAGCCGCTCCGGCGGGCGGCGCCCATCGACTTCGGGCGCGCGGCCTCGGCCTCGGCGCACTCGCTGCGGGACCACGTGCCGACGACGGGCCCGCCGTCGCTGGTGTCGCAGCAGGTGCGGGGCCAGCTGAGCCACGACGTGTGGTGGATCGCGCTGACGCTGTTCCTGATCACGCTGATCGAGACGTCGCACTCGGTGGCGGACCCGGCCGCCTACAGCGTCTTCAACGTGCTCTTCGAGATCGTCTCGGGCTACACCAACATCGGCATCAGCATCGGGCTGCCGGGCCAGAGCTACAGCTTCAGCGGCGGCCTGTACACCGGCAGCAAGGTCGTCATGATCTTCGTCATGCTGCGCGGCCGCCACCGCGGCCTGCCCGTCGCCCTCGACCGCGCCGTGCGCCTGCCCGGGAAGAAGCTGGCCGAGTACGAGGAGGAGGACGCCGAGATCCGCAGCCTGGCTGCCCTGTCGCGGTAGATTTTTTTTTTTTTTTTTGTTCTTGCACTTGGGTTTAGAGGCTGTTTGAAGTAAGGCGTTACGGGCTGTATTTTGCATGGGATACATTCGCATGAACTAGACCGTGCGCCGGGAGCGCCCACGTAGATAGACTAGAGTATATAATACCTAATTTCTATATTGTAGATAGTAACCTTTCTGACTCGGAAACGAAGCCCTTCATCAGCCCTTTGGTGACGGTTTGGGCACGAGGCCTACATCAAGTCAAGCTCGAGATACCGAATAGCAATATCAACTACCCATTTCAATCAATAATCTCAGCCTCAATAAGCTACAACATTACGGACGTTTTGATTGATACATTACACCTAATCTACACAGTAGCAACTACATCCTCGCACCGCTGGCACAGCTTATCCTCTTCCGGGGCGACGTAACGCCAGCAGCGTGGACATTTAGCCTGGTTGGGGGGGAGCACCACCACCTTTCCCCTTACGTCGCCGTTGACCTCAAATTCCCGCGTGTAGGACCATTCTGGGTCTTTAGGAAGCGTGTCATTAATAACGACCGACGAGACTACGAACATGGCTTCCAGCTCGTCTGCGTACGTCTCCAGGACATTTCGGATCGGCGTGTCCGCAACGTCGATGATGACGGAGCTCTGAAGTGATGAGCCCAGAACCTTATCGCCACGGGCGGCCTCGAGACCCGATTTAATAGCGCCGTGGACAGACATGAGAATAGGCATGTCTTTCCTCAATGATTCCAAGCTGGATGTGAGGCGACTATCATCAATAATAGGGTCGCTATAGAGCTGATGGAGAGGATGAGATAAAGCTCTGTTTCACTGTTAGTCTCGATACCACAGAAATTGCAGGATGGCTTTGCCGATTTGTAAACTTACGAGTCTTGCTTCATCCACTCGGGACGATGATCCCATGCCTCCTCGACAAGCAACGGTGTCATCGGTGCCAGCATCCTTAGAAGACCGGTGAGTAAAGGTTCGATGACGCCTCCTCCATCCCCGCAGTAGAGACGATCTTTCATTGCCTCGAGGTAAAAGGCTGACAGGTCATTGGTTATCCACCTATTCAAGACGGCGAACCCCTTATAAAATTCATGGTTGTCGAAGGCTTTGCCCACTTCTTGCATAGTATCCTGCAACTGGATAATAGCGATGTGGTCCGTCACACGCAAAGGCGCAGAACGTGCCGATTCGTGTAGCGAGCCTAAGAGCATCTTCACAGTGGTACGGTATTTGATCAGAGCCGTGTGGATGGCACTGAGCGCCGGAATGCTGATGGCCACATCCCGGGTATAATCGCTACTCGCAGCCCACAATCGAAGAGCATCTGGGCCTAAAGCATCATAGGTAGTTGGTCCCTGGGCCGCCTTTTTCTTCTGCTTGATCGGCGGCAGAAGCGTACCATCTATGACTTGCTGTGGCTCTATCATATTTCCTAGTGACTTGGACATCTTCTTGCCGTCTTGGTCCAGCGTAAACCCGTGGGTGATCAGTTGCTTGAACGGTGCTCCTTTCTCGAAATTTGCATCAACTTGGGCTCCTGCAGCAATTCGGGTCAGAAGACTGGACTGGAACCAGCCACGGTGTTGGTCAGACCCTTCGAGATAGACATCCGCACGACCCGGCATCATAGTCCAGCTGCTGCCACTGTCAAACCATACATCCATAGTGTCTGTCCCTCGCCGGCATTCTCCCTTCCCTTTCAGCGAGGATGGAATCCAGGCAGGGTCGTCTGGGGCGTCTGACCACCAGGCATGAGTTCCTCGTTCCTGTATGACGGAAATGATGTGTTCGACTACCTCTTCATTCACAATGGCTGCACCGGTATCGTCGTATAGGGCAGGAATTGGGACACCCCAAGCACGCTGTCGAGATATGCACCATTCGCTTCGACCCCGGATAAAGCTCTCCAGCCGTTTTCTACCCGATTCCGGAATGAAGCGAATACCATCAAGAGCTGCAAGAGCTTCTTGCTTGATAGATTCGACGTCGGCAAACCACTGCTCGGTAGCTCGGATCACCACCGGCTGTTTCGTCCGCCAGTCATAGGGGTACTTGTGCTCATATTTTTCCACCCACAACACGTCGCAATGTAGTTGAAGCATGCTGAGCACATACTGACCCCCACCTTCAGTGACTGGAGGAGCCGACTGCAGTGCTTCGGGTAAATCGGGGAAGGCATCTTGAGTGAATTTTCCTTGGTCATCTATGGGGGCTGCCACGGGTATACCAAGCGGCCGACAGACTTCATAGTCGTCAAATCCATGGCCAGGGGCAAGATGGACAAGTCCCGACCCCGAGTCTGCCGACACGAAATCTGCGTGTATGACGGGCTGTGGTACGCTGTCCTTGCCTCGAAGCCGGTTGACGTACTTCAAGCCAACCAACTCCTTGCCTTTCAGTGTGCCAAGGATCTGGAAATATTCTTGAGCGCCAACTTTTGAGACGAGTGTCTCAAGACGACTCTTAGCAACCAATACGATGCTGCCCCCCAACAGGACAACGCAGTACTCCAAATCGTCGTGTACGGCTATAGCGCTATTCGCGGGGAGCGTCCACGGGGTAGTAGTCCATATTACAGCATACAGCGGTCCCTGGATTATATTCCGCAGACCTTCAAATTGCGGGAGTGTCCTCCACTCTTCCGTTATAGGGAATCTCACCCAAGCCGCCGTAGAGATGTGATCGTCCCGGTACTCCAGCTCGGCCTCGGCTAGAGCGGTCCTCGAGGAGGGCGACCAGTAAACAGGTTTGAACCTACGGTAGATCAAGCCCTTCTTGATCATCTGCTGAAATAAGCGAAGCTGCCGGATCTCGAACGCAGCGTCCATAGTAGTCCATCTCCGGTCCCAGTCGCCCATGACTCCGTACGACCGGAAGCCTTTCATCTGCTTCAAGACGGTGTTAGTCGCCAGGTTTCTAGCAGACTTTCGAACTTCGACGGGGCTGAGCTTTGCCCCCTGAGAACTCTCGAGAGCTTTGAGCTCGATCGGAAGCCCATGGCAGTCCCATCCTGGCACGTAATCTACTCTTCGGCCTACGCACACCACGTTTATTAGTTTCACTTCATATGAGAAGCTTGCAGTTAACACCTAATTACATGCTCATGCTCACCTTGTTGCACTTTTACCCGCAAGATCATATCCTTTAAGATCTTGTTCAGGGCATGGCCGACGTGCAGGTTGCCATTGGCATAGGGCGGCCCATCATGAATGACGAAAGTGTCATCGGCGGGTCGATTTTGCTTTTGCCATTGGTATAGATGATCGGCGCATCGTTGCAAGTACTGCTCCCTTAATTTGGGGAGAGGTCTCGGACTTGAACCATATGTGATCAGCTTAAGCATTGGCGTATCGAACCAATTGAACTTACGGGAACGTGGATTTGGGCAATCTCAGCGTTGCCGACCATGATTTCGACATGGTAGTCTCCAGACCATATTTGGTGCTATGAATCCTGCACTATTCAATGAGCTGATGGCATCACAAAAACTCACGATATTTCGTTTGTAGAACTGAATATTTACTCTTATCGATAAAGCTGAAGCCACTATGAGTGAGGCTACGCGATAACCAAATTGGACACCATCCAATGAATTGTGGTAGATTAGTTGAGCCTCAGCCACAAATGCAAGGCCACTGACATGCACCAATCCCCCCTAAATTTACAGCGGGCTAGGCAACAAAGGGTAGGCATGACATTCCTACTAGGTATCGATAAAGTGACTTCATACCTTTCGACCAATGTTCTCAGTCATTCTCAGTCATGGATTCTCAGTCATAATTCCTTGTCGCGAGATGCGTCGCATTCACTCCCATCATGGCGCCTATTCGCCGATACCTTCGCATTACAAAATATTCGGTCCTCGAATGCCGAATCTATCTCGACAATCCTGCCCTCGCTCACACCTGGCTCCTCAACCCGAGGAATCCCGTCCTGCCAAGAGTCATCGATAGCGTTCGTCCACTTGTCTTACCGAAACTGCGCGAAGAGCGGGAGCGCAGTCGAAAACGAAGCACCAAGAAGAAGGGGATCAAGGATGTTGTGGTCCAAGGTAGGTCGCATTCAAACGCAAACATTGTTTATGTTCGTGTCATCTCCCAACAAACCCCCCGAAAATGTACCTGTACATTATCGATCACGGGAGTTTGCATGGTTCAAAAAGATCTACGAGGAGGTTGGTGCAGCACGTTGTAACACATTCGCAGATGACTTCGAAGTATCCATATTTCTCACCGAGACAAGCACACGCCATGCGCTCCTGACGAAACACAAACACTTTCACGATACCACCCAGACTAAGCTTACCTCCAATTCGAGTCGCCTCGTGGGCGCGTCCAATGAGACGCCCATCGACGTCGACGCTGCTGCAGAATTGGCTCCAGCGATTCGTCTCGAGGACAGCGATGACGAAGTGGATCCTGCAGCCGCGCTGGCCGCAATCCCCGCGGTAGATGAGACCGACGCCGCAGCGGGTACCGGCAGCGGCAGGCGACCCAAGCGCGCACGCAGAAATACAGAAGCAGAACCAGGCGCAGGCGCTGATCGCGGCGGTGAGGACCAAGGGGATAGTGACGTGGAGATCGTATCGGATAGCGAGAACGAGAGCGACGAAGATGGCCTGTTCGTGCATGACGATGAAGATCCGGATAGTGACGCTGGCACGAGGCCGCCACCGGCCAAGCGTCGTCGCAGGGGAACCGCTGCACGAGCTGCAGCTGCAGCACTGGAGAGTGACAACGCCGAGGACGACAAGAAGAAACTGGCCATGGACATCTCGTACGAGGGATTTTCTATTTACGGCCGCGTGCTGTGCCTCGTCGTCAAGCGCCGCGAGGGTAGCATCAGCGGCGGCCCCCAACAACCAGCAGCAGGACCGGGCCGCGGCAGCAGGACGCCCGCGGGTACTACTGCGACGAAACCTGGGGGCGGATCTGGACGTGGCCAGGCCATGATGGAGAACTTTATCATCTCCACCCAAGTACCGGCCGGCGAAGACGTCTCGTGAGAGGCTTAGGTCAAAGCGGCATCTATCCTACCCGAACGACGGATTCGCGGGCGGGTGGGCTGGAGCCGTAGCATCCATGCACGTCACCTCTTCAACTCGGCCACGTGGGCTGCAGGATTCGGTCGGCCGAGGCAGTCGAGGGAGTGGTTCGTCCAGAGTTGATGCGCGTTTTTGCTTACTAGGCGCATACCGAGAGCGCATATCACAGCAGAGGGATCTGCCTCGGCATCGGATGCCGTATCATCGAGACAAACGTCAGATCGACGAATTGGCGAGACGCGCGCGCATGTGTATGGCGGCTTTCGAACCAAGACCACAAGAACCTACTGAAAAAAAGAAAAAGAAAAAAATTGTATCTTGATTATGCAGCCACGGAAACTCTAGATCCTCCTGCAGTGGCACCTGGGGAAGGGCTCCTTGTGGTGTAGTATGTAGTAGTTCCCACCTGCAGGAGGTAATATCCAACCTGCGTCTTAATATATTCGACGCTGACCACCCCAGGCCACGTTGTCCATGCAAGCCCTCAGTCGATCTTTCTCCAACCAGACAAACTCGCTCAAATTCCTGCATGCGGTCATTGTTCATTTTCAAGCTACACGACATCTCCCATGCTGTGGCGTGCAACAACTCGCGAGTGATTTGGAATATTAAGACGCACACCGCCCGTCTAGCCCCCAACCTCTTAAGACGCGCCGAGCTTTCGATTCGAACATTCCATATCGCGAGATCGGTTTTCGCCACTTGAATCAGCTCCGATCCTGATCTACCTGGCCGCAGCGTGTGTGTATGTAGGTAGACGTGCTTGGACGTAGCGACTCAGTCACATGAGACGCACATCTCTAAGAATAGACGCTGGAGAGGTCTGGTGTACATGAGATTAAGTACAAAAAGCAATACTATACACCATATACTAGTAGGCCCTGGGAGAGAAAGAAAATGCCCCTTACCGTCTTATAGAACACCGCATTCTGTCCAGGGAGGTGCTTTTAGCAAGAACTTCATGTATGAAGCCTCGCCACCGGGTCCGGCCCGGGCCGCCAAACCTAAAACCCGGCGACTACGGTTCACAATGGAGTCTCCGCAGTGCCGCACTAGCCGCCGTGTCCGTTTGGACAGAGAATTCAAGCAATGTGCTTATGCGCGGGGGGCGGAGGTATATATCCAAACAGACCCTGAGTAAGATGGTAGGGGTAGGCACTAACTCATATTGTACCGAAGACAGAGTAGTAGTTTGTAGATGCTAGCTCAGTATCATTGTCTAAATAAAGTGGCTGATCAACATGCATATATTTATTGTCTCCAGATTTGGCTCTTTGCGATAGTTATTTTCTACTATTGACTGTTCAATGTTGTATTATATGGCACTGAGATTCTGGTCGTTGTTTCCATTATCAATATTAACTAACCTATGATAAGCTCAATCTACAATTTCATGATCATATACCTGAATGTAACTCCTAGGTATTACAGCTAGTGGACTCAGGGGTCCTTGAGACATTCATGACCAAGCATGTTGGTCCAGCTGGCTAAGTAGAAAGGATGCAGAACGAGAAAAAACAGCAGCATGCATGACATGTCATGCTAATCTTGTAAGCCCCTACTTACGCTTACCACTGTCATGACGAGGCAGTTACGTGGTGTAGCCAACTGGGGGAAAATAGTAATCTGGTACTAGCGTTCTGCAACAATCGAACTAACTCCCGCGAAGAGGTGACACAGTATTTCGGTAAGGGCATTTGAACTATTGATCTCGATGGATGTTGGTTCATGATGTTGGGTGACAGCTTGGGCATCATGGCCTTCATACCAAGGCCGCGTTGGAAGGGAACAAAATGCGCGCATACAATTAGGGGGTTAGGGTTTTTATTTTTTTATTTTTTTATTTTTTAAAAAAATTTGTAACACGCATCTATCTACCTACCTACCTAGGTAGTATCTTGCAAGCATGGCAGTGTCTCAGTCCTATGTGATATATCACCGCGTGTATTACACATATGTTAGACCGTCCGGGATAATAATAGACATGCGAGTTTATGTACTCGCGATGTGTTTGGAATGCAACTAGGTACGGGAGGGTTTACCGTGCTCCGGACGGGCTCTATGATGTCCCCACACGCCGGCCGTATCGGCGGCCACTGTTGTTTGCACAAAGAAAGACCTGCATGTTTCTGATTTCAAGGTTTATCAGGATATCGTAGGCTCGTGATAGCTCGCCAAGAATCGGGATTTGTTGTCCTTTGGTCAGGGCGAAGCGATTGTAAGCAACCAGAGAAAGCAAAGCCAACTCGGCAGCCGAGAGTCCCGGGACAGGGTGCGGCGCCTGGCTCCCGACTTTCGGGTCTCCATATCCCGGCTGCGGCGAGGTGCATGCGGGCTGGCGGTTAACGGAGTGGTTTTGAGTCATCTTCCTAGTTGCTCGCAAGGTAAGGGTATTCGGGGTTTGCAGACCGTCAGCATATACCTTGCTCCCTTACGGTTATATCCCACCTGGAGTTTGGATTCCCCGTGAGTCCGTCGATGCTGTTCGGGCTTATTCAAGAAGTAAAGCACAGTAATTCCACGTAAGCAGACGTGCTATACTCCATTACAAATGCGCAATATACCTCCCATACGTTCTTGCGCGTCTTTGCGTGCCCTTGCGTCGCTGCAACTTACACACCTCCCTACTTCTCTACAGGTCTGCATGCACACCTGCATTGTCAGCCGTAGGCCAGGGCATGGCGTCAAGGTTTAGACGTTGACAAGCTGGGCCGGGCGCAGGTGTCAAGTCAAGATTGATTCGTCAGCCTTCCCTCGTTTGCATGCGGTAACACCCACCCTGCGCCGTACTCAGCCTACCTCCACTACGATTCACGATGTACAGTACATAGAGGTAGCTCTCTCTCTACCTCTACCCCAGTTTGGCGTTGGGGTCAAGTTCGCCGAGTTGGAGGTACATACCTAGGTACTCGGGATTCGCGGAGCATTTTTGCTTATTATTGTTACTCGGATTATTATTTTATTATTATTGCCCTGGCGATCCAGATATGGGAAATTGGAGCTAGGATCGTATCGTAGGTATCTTATCCTCAGCACGGACATGGTCTAACAGGGCAAATCGTTAATAAGCGAGATAATGGTGTTCATCAGCTGACGATATGGGAGAATTACCTAGTGAGGTTTCGGCAATGTCGGTTCTTTTTTTCTCCCACGATGCTGCTGGCAGGCTGGGTTGCGCAAGCCCGGTTCGCTAAGAGGAAGAGCATACTCCGTATGTCCGCTTGGTGTGTGTCATTAAGCAGAGGTAGCTACCCACCACATCACCAACGGCGCCGTGCCGTACCGCTTTCTCGCCCACCCCTCATTCTCTTCCTGATCTTCCAATCGTCGCCTCTCGGCCCTGACTGGTGTGGCACACTTCACGACATGGCAACGTGGGGTCCCTCCTTGTGCTATGCAGTAAACAGGGCAGTGCGGGAGACAAAGCTCCTTGGGAGAGCTCGCCATTGGTCGATCGGGGAGATAGATCGAAACGTTAGATTGGCCGAGAGGGACGAAGGAGGGTATCGTCATTGAGACTGTTATCTCCTCGCCAGGGCTTATCTGGCTGCATTTGTGATTCAGGGCGAGTAGGGCTCCAGTTCACTATCATTGGGACTGTGCTCCCAGGGACACGTGTGTCGCAAGATTGCAGATCGTGATTCTTGGCTACCCAGAGCGTCGGATTCCCTCGGCTGGTGGCGGGGTTCTGTCTTCGCTTTCGGGCACATTGTTCGCTCGAACACAGCCATGATTCATGATGCGATGCCACATCGACCTTGCGATCGACCTTGCGCTGCTGCCGTTGTATGATAAGAGCGGCATTGGGGTCCGCGCCGATCAAGTTCCCGGTCGGTCTTGCTACTGACCGCCGGATACGACAGTGGCCATCTTAGAACCATGCCGTCGCGACTCGTCCTCAATCACCCGTTACTCCGCAATGTGCAATACACCATGCGCGTCTACGTATGTGGTAACTGTGTAGGCATGTAATATAAAACTTGTTGGGTAGCCCCCGCTACTACTATTATTGTTCTTTATGCGATATTAAAGTGCTGCCCACCACTTCACACTCGTGATGGTGGCAGGGTGGGCTCGAGGGGCCGATCGTCGACAATTAGTTTGGCGCCTGTCAGACCCGACCCTCTTGATGTGCGAAAGCTCCCGCTTATCCGTCGCCCAATCTTCTAGGCCAGCTTTAGTGGCCGCGTGATCGAGGCAAAAGCGGTTGGCGCGAGGAGCCAAGTTTAGAAATGGGGAAATGTTGCGCGAGCAACAAAAAGTCGATACGACAGGCCTCGTAATATCAAATATCGTTAAAGATCTTATGCCCGAGCTAGTGATGACGGCTTCTAGCTGTAGGTGTGTGGCCCGAGTACCGGTACCTGTCAGACTGTCAGACTGTGATGACAGATACCCTGGGGATCATGTAATCCGTAATCCATAATCCCCTACCCTAGCTCTACCAAGTCGGCGCCACGTTATTGTGAGACCTGTAAGACACTCAATCGATAGCAGGCTCGCACACCCCCCACAGTTCTGGCCTTGTAAGGTAATATTGTCGGACGATCAGTATCGGCCGACACAGCTTCTCTGAGACACGGTGAGAAGAGGGTGTGCTCGGATTTCCTAATCTTCACCTCCCAGCCGAACAATAGCAACCCAGAGATTTGGGAGAGGAGTCAAGGAAATCAGGAACGCGCGTGTCACTCTATCTGCTACCATGTCTGCTACCATGTCCACGGCAAAGGTGTCTGGAAGGAGACTAGCTGCTTCATGGATAGATTCAATAATTACTACCCATTGACGGACTTGGTAATACATGATATGAGACGATTGATTGCCATATTTTACTCCATATTTTACTAGCGTCCGCGCACGAACGACGATGAGCCCTCCCCTGCGACAATTCGAGTGTGAGAGGTAGTCATGTGCAGATCTGCTTGGTACTGCACGAGATGATCGGCTTCGTGTAAAAAGCCATGTTCGGTAGGTATTAGGGTTGCGTTTGTTACGTATACTTCCCGTGTCGTGAGCGACAGCTCATTCTACGCTTATTCAGTGACGAGTCGCGACCGATGATCAGACCACATCGTTCGTCGCGGAACTTGCACATTCCCCCATCGTCCCCTCGACTGCTCGGGCCACCCTCTGGTGCAAGAAGATGGACCGATGTCCAGGGGTCATATCTCACCGCCCCCTGTCTCCCACGTGGAAATAAGTGATATCGCGGGGGAAGACGTCTGCACGGTGGTCTGTTCTCAGGCCCAAATGAATCCCAGGTCTCTGAGGGTGGTGTTGATGTTTCAGAGTCGAGTCATCAATACTATTTTATTGGTCAATCGATCATGTCGAGCTGGGTAGTTCAGCTGAATGATGTGTTCTGTTTGTACATATGTACCTACCTATCAACTGTACATCTATGTTTCGGGGTCCGTGGCATCCGCGATGGCAAATTCCATCCTATATTTTTCACCTGTAGGTATTCGATGGACAACTCGAGCGGGATATGACTTCCCTATCCGTCGTCTAATAGCTTGACGTCTGATGACCTCGACTGTTTGCCCATGTAGCGGTGAGAAGAGGCTGAGCTTTAGAGGAATGAAACGGTGAGCGATGGTTTATATACCTACGTAGCCTACCTACCGCGCGATAGTAATAATGTAACGCTAAGCTAGGGAATTCGCGAATAGAATATATGGTAGCTACATAGAACAGCTAGTGAGACGTGGTACTTCGACCCCAACGGGACGGACACCTGCAGCTAGAATCGACATGCATGCGAATCTGCAACACACCCGCAGCTATAGTGCAGATTAGCTATAAGCTCTTTATCAGTAATTGGCTTTCAGCCTCGCTCAACTGATAGGAAAGATTCTGCGCGGCTTGACGTTGGCATTGAAACTGAATCCTACAGGCACGCATGCGTAATGGATTATAACTCCTTGCGCTGTAAGGCTGTGATGTCCACTTCACGTGGGAGAAGTAACCATGGGGCACTAGGATTCAGGTCTGACAAGTCGGATTCGTCTGTATCGAAGGATTTTATGTGCGCAGCACGACATCCATGCATGAAGGTGATTTCACGATTAACATATCCCTATATGCTGATCCGATGACAGCCGTATCGAAGACTAGGTCGTCGCCCTATTCGGGGGTTTGTCACTCTCGATATCTCCGACGGAAGGGACATATTCGACACGCAAGGGGTCTCGCGTAAGAGCACTAGACAATGTCATCAACCTGGATGTCCTTTTGCTGCTTACTCCAATGCGGCTGCCCGCTCGCAAACCGAGTCTCCCGCAAACACTCTGCAGCTGAATCCGGGCTTGCTATCTCTGAAGGATTTAAAAAGCTGAAGCAGACTGGTGAGGTCGTGGGCTTAGCGATACGAGGAATGCGATGAATTTCAACTAGGGTAGAACTTTGGCCCCTTGAGCAATCTCCAGACCCAAGGCACTGGGTAAATCCAGCCTAGCACACGTCAAGTGCCGAATCGAGTTAAGTCTTGGAATTGTGCGCATACATCAGATGACCCTCCTTGTAACGAGATGCGACTTTTGTGACGATCCTATGGTATCTGGGTATCTACCAAGGAAATGCGATATGCCTTGAACCGGTAACGAAGATCGATCTTCTGCCAAGGCTCCCAATAACCCTCGTCACAACTTTTCCCCTGCCGCCATGGAAGATGCCGAGGTCACTCTGGTAGCTAAGGTTCTGCTGCAGCCTCACTACCGGTAGGTATCTGCCGAATTTTTTCATGAGCAAATTGGTGAAACGGCTACGCTAAGACCCAGAACTTGATATTGTGGAACTGGATGGGGCATCTAAATGAGATCGTGAGGTCATAGAAAAGGAGAGGGAGAGATAGCCAAGACGATCATGGAATTCTTCTAGAAGGCGAGTAGCAGAAATTGGATTCCACTTCAATCAAACAAAAGCGGCTTGGCCTGAAAGATTCAGGGCTTACCCCTGGATAGTCTGGCAGCTTCTGGGCTGCCTGACCTGGCTAACTAAACTCCAGGCTAACACCGAATTAGAAAATTTGTCGTGACGGCGGAAATAATCCGCGAAAAAACGAACCTTCCCTTAACTCAGGCTCACGCCACGAACCCCAACCACAGCGAAAACTCTCTCAGCTTCAGGGGTCTTTCTTCACGGGCGTAACAGTCCCTCGGCTTTTGCTCTAGGTATCTTCACCCATGTTCCTCGTCAGCTCGCGTTGCATAGGCATCTTATGTCCGAGTTGTACGAGTTGTACTATGCAAATAAGTTACTGTACTTTCCAATGTGTCAGTAATGCACACCCGTCTCTAGCGGATATCTATTTTAAGACACATTAGCATAGGCTGCCATGTTAAACAACATATATTATACTGCTGCGGGTGGGTTGTATCACGCAGGTGCAATCGTGCTGTATCAACTTGACCGTAGCATTTTCCACTCTCCCACCGCATGAGAATCACGTTGATGGAATGCCGGCAGCTCTTCTCTGTGAAACGTCTTCTCTGCCTTGTCCCAGCTCCCCCGTGATCAGCATGCGACCACCCGTGAGCCTCGAAGAGCGGTGAGATTTGTGAGTCCAAAAGTTGATATCCGAATTTCGAGTTTTGATGGATGATGTTCGACAGGGGACTACGTATGCACCGATGGAGCAGTATGGGGTACCTTTACAACCCCATTGTCAGCCCTGTGAGACGCACACAGGAAAGCGAGCGGTGTTAAAAAATAATCATAAAAATAAAAATTATTGTGAGCAACTTATACCACATTAACGGGCGATCCTATTACCTCACCATGATATGTTGTGCGTTACAAAACCCAAATCCATCAGACCCTAGCTATCCCGTCCAATGTTACCTGGGTTCAGTCACGAGTCCCTCAACTCAACAATCGCCTGCCTACAACCATGTCTATCTGATCGGCCCGCGGCCAACACATCGTGAGTCATGCCCTCCCGCTGGATCCAAAGTCCTAAGGCCAAGGCGGCATGGCAGCCCAACTTGCACCGAGAGTTCCTATGCCGATGCAAATCCTTGCGCAAGTGTGCGGTACTCGTGAAGAATTTAACTGATGTATCCATCCATGTTCGCTTATGTCGGTTGTTTGATCGTCGAGCCCGTCTCCATTAAGACGGGTTCACGTCGAAGAAAACATGCCTCCTCCCGAGGGGGCTAGAGCAGGGTTACCAGCTCTAACTTCAGACTACAAATCCATAGCGCTGCAAATCGCGAAGAGTTGATATGTGAATGACATCAAAATGATATTTTATAATTTACAACATTGAAACGCCTCGGCGGAAATACCACAGCGCTGGAGGCACTTGGGTGTTCGCGAATAGGTGAGGCGAACTACTGTACATATTGCGCATAGCGGCTGAGACGCCATGTACATGTTCCAGGTCCTTTTGTTCTGTCGTCACGATTTCGACATTCAGCTCGGCGTGGGACTTGTCGCTGTCAAAGCCGAGGGATGGCACACCTCAAGTCCATCTCCCCGTCTCCTTTTTCTGGTATCTCGTTATCACGCCTCCGGACTGGCCGGGACTATGAAAAATTAGCTGGTTTGAACTAGCCATGTAGACACTACCGCGATGCTAGCCCGTGGAATTCAGGTACGCAAACACCATGTCTTAGAAAAATCTGAAGAGGCTTGAGCGAGGCCTAGCTCAGCAGTGTCGTCGAAATGTACCTCGTGGCACCCCGAGGAAGATCATTTGTGGCTTCTGTCATGATAAGTTTGGGGTTTGCTTCTCCTCCATTAATTGGCCAATAAAGACACGAAAAGAAACCAGGTAGACGAACGAGTGCTACCACGAATTAAAAAAAAATTAGCAATTAGGGCTGGAATGCAGGGGTTCGACCAGCTTTTGTCAGATGTAGTTCAGGGTTTCGCGACCAGCTGACCACTCCTTGCAAGGTACCTAGCTGATAAGTGATGAGATTCTCGACGTTTTGCAAGGAGGTATATACCAAAGAGTTCTCGGCATTTATCAAATAGCTGTCCCTTATTTTTTCAGCGCGGCGCTACACCTCATTAGGGCTCATGTTCAGCAGCGCCGAAGAGCTATCAGGCAACATCAGCTCCGTGGCATCGCGGGCATTTGCCTGGACCCGTCGCGTCTCATCTCTCAGTCTGGAACTCTTGCGTCTTTAGCCTGGAATACTTTGCAGCGGGTCATTATGTGTAAGCCAGCGGCTCGTTCGAGGTGACCATTACCTACTAGATGTCCTTTTTCCAACCCCCAACGCCATTATTCGAGACGAAGCCCAGCCACAGATAATAACGGGAGTCCCACTCTTTTTCCTGATCGAAGAGCTTTGACTTATTAGGATTCCGGACTTTGGAGCTTGGGCTGCTTGTATGGAAATCTGGTCCCCGGTGTAATATCCCACGCGAGAAGGAAAATCTTTTTAATGGGTTGTTCCTGGCGTTTGTGGAGTCACGACAATATAACAGAGACTTCTACGGATCCGTAATGTTCTATGAATCTTCGACGATGTAGTGGAGTGATTAATCATCACTCTGTCCGTTACGACGTGTTAATGGGTCAGGGTCAGAGTAACATTTCAATTGGTAGCACCGAGATCTGTCGTGCTTGTTTGAGCCGTGACTCGTTGCAAAAAACCTAAGACCTGAGACCTAGGACCACTAGACCGGGCCTGACCGCTTGGAAAAATAAATAAACTGTACTCCGTAATGAAATAAAATAGGATAAAATAAGATAAAATCAATGAATCACCGACGAGCCTTGTCCCGGTCTGGTAATGCGCGGCCATCTATTTTGGGTAGTGGCCAATTTCAGGTGCAATTAATCGATCATGCGCGCCATGTACTGTACATTGGACACATGTCTTGAACTCGACAGGGGCTCGATGTAGCACATGCTGGATTGACAGGGTTGTCAGGGGCTTATGCTTGTTTCATTTTCTTCCATGGGGGGACACATTTTTTGCACACCCTTCACCAAGGCCACCCCCGGTCTAGTGGAGCCCCTTCTTATTCCCTGTCCCCATTTCGGGCTGCGTCACTGTGGCCCTGCTAGGGTTGGGGTGGAATTATTTTTGTCACTCACTCGTGAAGCTCGCGACACGCCTTGACATGTACCTCCATGCCGGATCCGTACGGTAATCTTACTGCGAGATTAGGAACTAATACCTGTGAGTCTTGTACACCTGGTCTAGCGGTGTACTTCGTAACGTGCTGTACTAGTTGAGATTACTTTGAAGCCTTGGAATGGAGAGGTATCTCGCTCATCTTGTAAGAAGGACGACTGTAATACATAAGGCAGCCTCCTCCCTCCCAGGGTCCGTCGTCCATTTCGAGTTCACCAGACAGATCAACAAGACCGCACTCACAAATACTATCAAAGATCCCTATAAGACTTTGAAGCTTCCGTCTTACATTTGCTACATCTATATAACTAGTCTAACCTCGACTTACACCTATCCAACCTACAGTTAGCTTCTATATAAGCTTGCTATCAACCTATCACAATGGCCGCTATTTCCCCAGAGTTCGATATGTCTTCGCAACGCCCTTCTCAGCTCCCGCCTTGCCCGGGTCCGCCACCCAGCCGACCTCTGCCTCCTCTACCCAAGAGTGGCTAAGCTGGTGGCTATTCGTCTGCCACTCGAGTCTTCAAGACTCGTCTATTAGAACCAGCGACTCATCAAATCAATATGGAGGATCTCGGAAGCCTCCAATGCAACAGCAAGGAATGGGATTCAGGCTATCGGGGCGACAGATGATCATCGGGCGACATACCATCCGGGGGGACTTGTAGGGTCCCGCTCCCTTTTCCTTTGGCCTTCTCCAGCTCTCGACCTTCATCCAGGCGCATTTCGGGTATGCAAGTGATTGCAGTTGCGGCGTTGCATCTCATGCACGTCCATACACTTCCTCCATCTGGCCCTGACATCGCTGCAACGTTTCCCGTCCGCCGCGGACATGTGCACTCTGCACGAACCCTGCATCGATATTAGCACGGCGCATCGCAGCCATGCCACCATGAAGCCGCCAACGTACCACATCGTCGAAAAAACGCACATCAATCTACCCGTTCTTGCGTCTCCTACCTACCACTCGTCTCTGCGCAAACCCCCTTGAGAGCTGGCTCAAAGGATAATATCCGTCATACATTCTCTGATCATTGGCCGGCGCTCTCGATCTGTACTTTCTACGGGATACAACATTTAATATTCGGTCATTCAACACTCATGCATGGGAGAGGAGGTCAATTGTTTTTCGGGATAGGATACGGGGTCATCTGATGATCACCGGGTGTTAACGGAATTTCCTCTTAACGTCATCAACTGTACCTATAGAGATAGCACTGCCAGGCCGTCCTCACACGGGATGGCCTCGCGTGCACTGGATACCCCCACGGGAAGGAGGCAGAATTCACGACACGGGAATGGGGTTTTTGGTTTTTGGTTGAGGAACAACCAAAGGATGATACCGGGGAATACCTGCACTGAAGCAGCCCATCGCAATGACACGAACTATTTTTACTCTTACTACTGCAACAATGCATTGAATAGTCATATTGTAATCAAAACTGTCCTTAACGGCAATTCTTCACATAACTTCATTTGTTCCAAGCTCGTCTATGTGCCCCATTCCTGGTCTTGGCTTAGAACCGCACGCCAGTGCCCAATTGCTGGAGTCTAGAACGCTTTGAATACCCATTTTGGGCAATTGTTCGAATAGCGCCCCACGCTTACTAGCCGACTGTGACGCGAGTCATCGTCTCTTGGAGCAGCGATGGGCGCAAGGGAAAATGCAAAGTCGGTGAAGAAAGGCTAACTGACTGGCTAGGACTCTAATTCATGTATCAAAGCCCGAAGTTTCTACCCAAAGCTCCGGTTCAAATTACCTGCGGCTCGCTCGCGGTCGGCTAGGGAGAAGAGGGGCTGTCGCGGTCAACATCCCTTACATCATGGCATCATGCTCGCCCATCGTGATTTGACCACGATGGTGTAACAACAAGGAACGGAGTTAAACCTGCTCCCTTAGGCTCATCTGAGTCACGATTCTAGCGCACAAGAGTTCCCGTCGCGGGCTACACCAGATGTTAGCCGCCGCCCGCAAGCCTGGCGCACGGGTTGACTACAGCAAGCAAAGAACGATTAGAGTTTCTGTGTTTGGTAGATCAGAGGTGCAACCGGTGCGATGGAGCTACATGACTCGCTGGCATACGAAGAGAGCCATTATTCAGCAAACTTCTTAGTTAGTGTCGGTCACGATTCATGAGGCCATATAGAGCGGCCCGGCGTGTCGCCTCCGTTAACTGTCTCATCATCTGGATGTAAGGAGAACTCGGGTCTGTACTGTCAAAAGGATTCACCGACGGCCCATGTCGAACGGGAGCTCTCCATCAGCCGATGCCTTTTTTCCCATTCCCTTTTTTGAAAACATACCCAAGCGGCACAACATATTGGTCGCACAATGTGTAATAGATCACATGTCGATATCCGAAAAGACTGTTGAACGAACTTCAACTTCGAAGAAACGAATACTCCGCACCCCGTGACGAAGACGGAGCGCAGCGCCGAGCGGCGGGCCAAGCGGAGTGGGAGTGGGGCGGAATTTTCACAAGCCCGCCCTATCGACCCCCCTTTTTTCCCCCCTTTCCCCCCTTTTCACGCCAGCTTTCCAAGATAGCTAATCTCAACATATGCAACCAAGCAAGCCTAACATGCAGACTTGCCAATGTCATGAAGCCCATTGCAAATTCGAAATAGGATACATGAAAAAGAACAGTCCTTGTGACCCCTGCAACCCTATTGGCCCCATTCCACACGAAAGCATCGGTGCAGGAATTGTTCAATTCTGGTTAGATATCTAAATTAATTTCGAGATCGCACGATGTCCGGGTCTTCTAGAAACGTGGCCGTCTCCCATTTCTCCCCCTCTTCTCTTCTATCCCCCTCAGCCCCTCCCTTCCTTTCTTCGGTCTCCTGTGGATCGTAGCCATCATGAAATATGTAAGTACTGTACCTTGCGCCACCGCCCAAGCCCAGACGGAAACGTCTAGAGCCGGCAGACAGGTCTAATATCAGGCCTTCTGCTTTTAGCAACATCGGCCAAGCGGGCAGAAAGTAAACAAGTTAGGCCCTATAGTAGGCCGACGATCTCCTCCCGCCGGCTGTTTCTACGCAGATTGGTGGTAGGGCCGGCTTTTTTTTTTAACCTCCAATTTTGTTTTTACATGTTTCGTGCGTAGGCCCCATTTCGCATATATTTCTTTTTTAGATTAGCGTTGCCGTCTGAAAATTGGATGTTTCGTCCCGTCCCAATCTTCAATACCTTTTTATTTTTGCCACCCCCTGGATCATCAGGGGGAGGCGAAAAAGGATACAAGGGAAGGGAAGAATGCTGGGGGGAAGAAAGAAACGTGACGATAAATTAGGAGTGTGTGCAAATTGAGGCGATGGACTTTTGCCGAGAATAGCCTCAGCTAGCCTTGGTACCACGCGCCATGTATCCAGATACGTACCAAAAGAGGGAGCCCAGCCAATGATATTCGAGGCGCAAGTGACGTCAAGGAAGGTCAGGGATCATTTGGGCTTTATCACCACGTGCTGGACCCTGAAACGAAGCGATAACTAAACGTGGGGATGATTTTCGAGATGTTCCCCATGCAACTTGGATCTACAGGCTGTCAGCTAGATGGGCCAGCCAGCCGAGACAGCTAACCAACGACGAACCAGCTGCGGACCGATCGACTGAAACTCCAACTCCAATCGGATAACGAGATCTTCAAATCACGCTCCTGCATCAAACTTGGCTTCGAGGCCGAGCATCCGAACCAGGATTGTGGGACTGTTGGAACTGTATTTTCGCACGAGACGCTCTCGTCAAATTGCTCAGCTGCGGACTCTGTAGTGTACTCTGGCAATGTCTCACGGCTGAGCTAAATCATTACGGCCGTACACATAATCCCGCTCATCTAATTGGATGGTGGAGAGTCGCATAGCGTTTACCCGGAACCCGGCCGATGTGTTCCACTGCCAGTCCGGGACAGCCACACCCACCATCCAACCCTCGATGGCGTTAGAACTCCATGTTTGGGGTCCGGCGTTCGGCCTCGACTCTATCGATCCCGAGTGTCTAGGCGCCATTGCATGCTTCCGTCGCTTCATCCCCCGCGAAGATTGGACCCTCATCGCTAGCAATGACGCTGCCGTCAGCCCAGATTGTAAGGCCCGCTCCATCCTGATCCTCCCTAGTCAAATGATCTTGTGATCTTCACACGTGAAAGAAGTCCCCTTCCCCAGACAACTAAAGATTAGCAGCTGATCAAACACTGACAGACCACCTCCCCGCCTTAAACCACCGAGGTACCTGGACTTCTGGCTATGCTAACATCATCTCGTACCTTACCGGATGCGGGAAGCTGTCCATCGACGATGACCTCACACCGCTGCAGAAGGCTGACGCCCTGGCATACGCCTCGTTTCTGGCGACACGCGGCTCCGGCCTGCTTGCCACGTCGCTCTACGTCTCGCCCAGGGCGTGGGTAGAAGTGACCCGGCCCGCTTACTCATCGCTACTCCGATTCCCGCTCACGTGGACCGTACCCCCAGCCATCCGCGCCGCCGCCATCGAGAAGGCTGAGCACCTTGGCATTGGCTACCTCGCGGCCGAATTAGATGCCGAGGAGTCTTCTTCCCACTCCTTAGCTGAAACAACCTCCACTGGCTTTCTCCGACTCCGGGAGCGTCTGGGTCCGAGCCGGGCCATGCAGCCCGAGCACACGGCGGCCATCCGGCTGCAGCACTTCGCCGAGGACTTTTACTCGGTCATGGATGAGGCGCGTGCGGGCAAGAAGTTCCTCCTACGGGACGACGAGCCGTCGTCCGTTGACTTCCTCGCCTACGGCTACCTGCAGCTGATGCGCGTGCGCACGCCTTACCCCATCCTCAAGACGGTGCTGGAGAAATCCTACCCGCGGCTACTCGAGTTCGTGGGGGAGGTGCGATCCTACGGGCACGCAGCAGCAGCGCAGGATCTAGTCTGGCAGGAACCAGCACCGCGAGGCGCGCTGAGTCTGATTGGCCGCTTTGCGGACGGATCGCTGGAGGCCATCCCGGGCGTTGGGCACAGCTGGGCGAGGTGGCGTAAAGGCGGCGTGGGTAGTAGCCGCGGAGAGGATAGCGCGAGGGATCCTTCTCAGCTGATTGTCGCGCTCGGGGGTGCCGCCGTCAGCGTAGCAGCCCTGGGTGCGATGGCGCTCTTCAGGGCGCTGCCGCCGTTTGGCGCGGGTACGCATCGCTTCGAGCCGGCTAGAGATAAAACGGGACTGCGCCAGTTCGGCGAGATAGGGTCGATACTGGAGGGACTGCCCGTGTGGGAGCAGTCTGACGGCTTACCGCCTAAATAGGCTATAGTGTACGAAAGAGAATTGAAAATAATTGGAGAATTTATAAAAAAAAATTTTTAAAATAAATAAAAAGAAGCTGCCGATCTGGGGAATCGAACCCCAGAGCCTAGGAGCACTCATAACCATACCTTCAAGGGTAGTGTTAAGAATGGTATCCCTAGCCTAAACCAACTCGGTCTTTATGGTGTGAGAGAGATGGTGTAAGAGATAATGGTGGCAATCTTATTTTACTCTATATGGTACTTATCTTTCCAAGACTGAAATGTTCGGCACCGTATGGTAGTCATATAGTCAACTCTATCCAGTAACAGGAACTTCATGCCCAGATGTAGTTGCAGATGGTCATTGAAACCTGGTAGCTACCCGAGGAGAGTTATTCCGTGGACTGGTTTGACTTGGAGGTTCATGATCGACTAAGTATCCACACACTGAAGAGGCACGAGGCCCTCAAAGTGTATATTAAAATATCATGGTCACTGACTAAACCGGGCACATTAGGTAGGTATTTGGGAATGAGATATCACAATTCAATAGGTACTCCTGCTCATCAAGAGACTGTCAGGTAGATACTAGAGTCAAATTATATATTCTGCTCTCCTTGTGTGGAAAGCTCGCCCAAGCTATGTAACGCACCCAAATGCTTCAGACCAGACAGGATGAGCATCCTTCGAGGTTAGGAAGTTCTGGGCGCATGGGCTTCCAGTTGATGGATCCATCACTCCTTTCATGAACACCTCGTGATGAGTAACTGGAGTATAAGAGCATCCTGGTAAAACGGGAGAGAAAGGAATATTCTGCAATTTATTGCTACTGTTCCAAGGAATCCTTAAGGATCCTCTAAAGGACACATTGGGGTGATAGATCATGGGCAGTGGTCGTAGGTATCAATACCTCAGCACCTGACACATCGTCTCTTTCGAATCAACTGATTGCTAGACTCCGAAGTCTCTTTGCCCCCTACCCCTGACCTATGCTTGCTTTTTCTGATCTGGATGGAGCCTCCACCTTCACCCTGATCCAAAAATTCACACTCTTGCCTTAGACTTGAATTTTAGGCACACAAGCACCGCCCCACAGATATAAAAAGTCTTTTTTTTCAAACTCTCGGAAGTAACGATACTCTATTTTAAGCCCTCTATTTTTTTATATTATATTAAAAGTGTAAGTACCTATATAATACGTAATCACGTAATTCGAGTTTACCCCTTAACACTTATCTAATAACTACCCCTACTAAGCGACAACGAAGCAACGAAAGGCTCTATCCATTTCAAACAAGCGGTCAGGGCTAATGATAAATATCCTAAAGCCCGTTAGCATTTTTTCTAATTTTTATGTCGTAATATTATTGTATTGCTGGATTCGAGGGGAAAAAACCCACGAATTTTTACCTTCATACGACACTCGGTGATAATATAACCAACAATGCCTCAATCAATGTCAAACTCCATCGATAGCTTAAAAGCTACCTTTTCCAGCCTCGAGTATGTTCGTATTGTTATTCAAGAGCTTGGATCTTTGAATGGCTTGACTGGACTGACAGTACGGCATTTGCTTGCTCGGTTGCTTTATTTGTAATGTCTGATACTACCTTGTAGCTAGAAGAGACGCCGAATTGAGCCAACGTGTCTATTACCCGGCGTGGTACGCCGTTACCATAAAGGTAAATACCCATCGTAGAAGGTAGGAAGGTAGACCGTCGAGGCGCGAATGAATGTAGCAGTATCGAAGCGATCAGATATGCCGTAGGGGTAGGGAATTTAGAATTCTGATCCGAATTCCATTCAGCTCGTTCGTGGATGAGGATTTGACCGAGAAATCTAGCTAGCGTTGGAGCTGTATCCAGTATTTGAGGCCAGCACTTATTAAAGGCGTCGTTAATCCATTCGAGGTTGCTGACATCTTTGACGGCGCATTCGCCGCCGGCCGAATTTATGAGAGATTCCACATCGAACGTGCTGAATGCCGGCTGGGTTATCAAGAGAGAAAATTCTTTTCTTAGCACAGAGGATACTTTATCAACCTCTTGGCTAATAACCTCATCGTCCTTATTCTCGCCATCGTTTTCCACAACCTGGATGTTGACGCCGACTGCTTTTAGACGTGCTTGTCTGATTGGTAAAATACATCGAAAAACCGATAGCCTAGTCTGAGCCCGCTGAGATAACACTTCTCTTGGGTAGTCCCAGTCTCTCCACGCCCCCCTTTTATACATACCAATACGCGTGAATAGGGAGAATGAGTAGGAAGCGTAAAGAACATAATAGGTAGTAGTAGTAAAGAGCAAGCAGGGCATCTCTCGCGTTACCGTCCACTGCACGCTACTTCTTACTTTTATGCCATCAATTATCTCGTATCCTTTCGTTTATCCAAAGGTCAATCTCTCTGACTTTAGCTTGGAGGTCCGATGAGAGATTCGTCACTTCCCTTCAGACATAAAACTAGAGGTACGAGCTCCTGTAAATTGACTACTTCGGAGCTTCGCCATTTGGATCATATGCGAACTAGGTCGCATAACAGGATCTCGAGTTCACCGAAGTAATCTATGAGGATAAATGAATAAGTGTATCTCGTTTTCGAGTTTTGTATTATTACGGTATTCATGATGTATTTTAATCTCTTTCCGTTCTCATACAGAATCCATACTGGCATATTTCCCGCCAATCCTACAGTATTGGTATGAGCCTGGCTATCACAACGCGAATCACTAGATCTGCCGGATTTCCTTCCCAACCATCTCGGGGCGTTCCACCTCCCACTCGTCCCGCAGCATAGCGAACGTCAAGTCGCTAACAAGCAAGCTCTGACCTAGACTCCATACGAGTGTAATGGCGTAAAAGAAGTTTGCGTTTCCGCTGCCGGCGTAGATCCAGAGGTAGTAAAATGCGGGCCCTAGGAACGTCGAGTACAGTATTGTAGAGGCCGAAAGGAATGTGTACCGCATGAGCGGAAACACGTGTCTGAACAATGGCACCATGGCGAGGAATAGGGTGGTGTCGGCGATGCTGGGATAGGGTTTGAAGATAGCGAAGATGCCCACGAGGATTGTGAGCACAGCTAGTGGTTGTGAACGGATGCGGATTGAGAGTCCGCCTACGTAGCACGAGAGGTGCAGCCAGAATACGGCGAGGAAGAAGGCGCGGAAGCTGTCGAACATCTCGACGAAGAAGTACCACCAAAGTCCGACGTTGGGAGTGAGGTCAGTTAGTGTTAGTTGAATACCGTACGTCGAGGCAATGAATTCCCATGACCCCGTCAGGAGGTAAGAGCCTAAGAATAAAGCCGAGAGGCAGAATGTAACTGCTGTGACATTAATACCTGCGAATTGTATAAGAGATGATGCTCTCTTCGAGATGTATTGCCGGTCGTAGGCGAGCAGTATTAGCGGCGGCAGGAGTAAGATTGGATACATGGAGAGATACGTCGCGAACGAGAGGGCTAGCATGGCGGTAAAGGGGTTGCCGGCTATCGCCTTCGCTATGGCATGTAGAATGGCGCAAGTGGTAAAGACGTTAGTTGGTCGTGCCATGCATGTTGCGATCGTAAAGGGATTAAAGAGAAAGCTAGATGGGAGTTCTGTTAGCAGAGAGCTCTCGCGTTTCCAGGGTTACAATTATCATGATCATACAGGGCTGCAACTATGTAACCGCTCCATCTCCTCTCCTTGCGAGCTGAAGTAAAAAGTCTCGAGACGCTTGCTTCCCCTGACTCGGCGATCTTGTAAAGCGCATTGGCGCTCAAGAGGTCGATTATGGTGTACAGCAGGTATATGAATATGGGGTATGTCGACGGGTCTGGTAGTAGCGAGAAGAGAGGCAGAAGTAATGGCGCCTGGTGATAAACGCCGCCATCGTATGGCGAGACATTATGATTATACAGGAACAAGCCTTCTTGCACTATAGACGGGTGAGTTACTGGTTCATGCGAATGTGCAAAGTGTCTTGTCTTACATCTCTTGAAGCTTGTTACAGGTGTCGAGATCTCGACACGAGCCGTCAACAGATCGGGAAGTCCAGGAAAGAAAGCGAACAGAAGTAGTCGCAGCAGAGCGGCGGCGGCGTATAGACCGGCTGTCCCCTGGAAATGCATTTTACCGTGGTTCATAATGTAATTCCATCGTCGACAAGAGCTGGGTTGTTACTCGAGATAGGATCGCTTGACTCGACTTGGGCGCTTTTGCCTCCTGAGCGAAGTGGAAGTTTGGGAGGGTTCGACGTTTCGACGTTTCGTGTATTGTTTCTCGTATTCTCGATATTGGGGGAAGAATGTCAACCTCGACTTCTTGTCCAGTGTCTTTTCTTGGCTCCTTAGCTGCACGCTTACATGCTTTACGCTTTGCAGGTAAAATGACAAGGCACGTCTGCGGGACCCTGCAAGTTCCAATTCAACGTCGCTGGCCTTATCCTTATCGATACCAAAACTAGAGTATTCTAGGTCTAGTGCCGGACCCCGGAAGGCGGTGAAGACTGGCAATTCTAAGTCGCAAGAAAAAAAAAGTTATTGGCCCCTCTAAAGCTTTGGCTCAATCCGCCTATCTGTCTGTCGATACTTGGTCGACTGAATTAATTTTTCCTCGACACATAACAAGAGAGGCAATTCAAACCGAGTCGCAACAATGGGTAGAATAAAGAAGAAGGGCGAGGCTGGAAATGCCAAAAACTACATTACTCGTACACACGCTGTGAAGAAGCTACAGATCAGTCTTCCTGATTTTCGAAAGCTATGCATCTGGAAAGGGTAAGGAACTGCTTTGGGACTCCGCGATTTCGCAACTCGGCACCAAGTACAACAATGCTAACTTGAAGTCTAGTATATTCCCGAGAGAACCTAGAAACAGGAAGAAGGCATCCAAGAGTGCCACTGCCTCGACTACCTTCTATTATGCCAAGGACATTCAGTATCTTCTACACGAGCCCTTATTACAGAAGTTCAGAGAGCAAAAGGCTCTTGAGAAGAAGATATCTAGGGCGCTAGGTCGTGGAGACGTCGGCGATGCGAGCCGGCTTGAAAGGAACGCTTCGAGACCCGAGAAGACAGGCAAACCGCGATATACTCTCGATCATGTCATCCGTGAGCGGTATCCGACTTTTGTCGATGCCCTTCGCGATCTTGACGATTGCCTTTCTATGCTCTTCCTCTTCGCCAATCTCCCGTCTACATCTACCGTTCCCGCTAAAATGATTGCGCGATGCGAGCGACTCTGTCTCGAGTTTCAACACTACCTGATCGTCTCCCAGAGCTTGCGCAAGTCTTTCTTGTCCATCAAGGGTATCTACTACCAGGCGAATATTCAGGGCGAGGATATTCTCTGGCTTGTTCCCTACAAGTTCAACCAGAGAGTTGTAGGAGATGTAGACTTTAGAATCATGGGCACCTTTGTGGAATTCTACATGACCCTTTTGGGTTTTGTTAACTTCCGATTATACACGTCTGTCGGGTTGAAGTACCCGCCCAAGTTCGACCAGGCTAAAGATGACGAGGCCGGCGAGCTCGGCGCTTTCAAGCTCGAGGGTAACCTCATAACCGGTTCAGAGGAAGCCCCAGCGCAATTAACGAACAGCGAGACGGAAGCGGGGCCAGATCCGAAGACACAGGCCGAAGTGAACAAGCTCATCCGACAGATGAGAGAAACTGACGTTGATGGAGATCGGGTCGAGGCCGAAGCGGAAAAGGATGAGCCGACCGATGCGATTGACAAATTCGAGCCCGCTGCGCCTGGTGGTGATGTTCTTCCCCAGCCTAGTTACTCAGGAAGCGACCCTGAGTCTCTCTTTGAGAACTGCACATTTTACTTGTCTCGCGAAACGCCAAGACAGCCACTGGAGTTTATTCTCCGTGCCTTTGGCTGTAAGCGCATTGGATGGGATGCTACGTTAGGTGAAGGCGCATACACTACTAACGAGCGCGACCCATCTATCACACACCAAATAGTCGATCGTCCAGTAATACAGGCCGCTATGCAAGAAGGTGGTGATGGCGAGGATAATCAGACGTCTCAGAAGCTCGCGGCAAACCAGAGGATGCCGGGCCGAATCTACGTGCAACCGCAGTGGGTTTGGGATAGTATCAACGATGGGGAAATGAAACAACCAAGCCTTTACGCTCCCGGTACTCAATTGCCGCCGCATTTAAGTCCATTTGTGCAAAACACGCAGGGAGCGTATGACCCGACAATGCCGTTGGAGGACCAACAGACTGAGGGTGAAGCATTAGAGGATAGCGAGGAAGAACTGGACGAAGATGAAGCAGAAGCCGATGAGGATGAAGCAGACGATAGCCTTGCCGTGAAGAAGATGGCAGGTGCAGCTGATGGCATGGATATTGCCCAGTCTGACGAAGAGGATGAGGACGGTGATAACGACTCGTTCGGAGGCTTCTCAGAGGACGAGAAAGCTGCAGATGAATCAGAAGACGATGAGCAGGCTGCCGAGTTACAGTACCAGCGGGAACTCGAAGCCGAACTGACGGGCAAACCAATCAAACAGACATCCTCTAATCCCCAATCCAAAGCTAAGGCAGAAGCGAAAAAGCGTCTGGCCAAGCAAGCCAAGGAAGAGGCGGAAGAGATTGAGAGGGCGAAGGGAATGCTTAGCAAGAAGAAGAGAAAGCTTTTCGAGCAGATGCAATATAGCAACAGTAAGAAGAGCGCCGAGGATCAGAAGCTTAGGGCAAAGAGGAGAAAACTGGAGAAGCAGAAGGGCAGGGCAAAGGCGTAGAGAATTCTATAAATTAGATGTGCTGATAATACCACTGAAACTGTATTTCTTTCAAGGGGTGCTAAAATCTAGAATTTCTATCCTAACATATTTGGATCCATGCGAATAGCGTCGTGCTGTGCATTTGCGTTGTGTAGCACCCATTAATTAGTGGAAAATGTTGTAGCTTTGGGGGTTCTGTTCGCTGTAAATTCTCATAAGCTCCCTACAAGACCCCAATAAATATTTTCCACCACTTTGCCAGCCCGAACGTTCTCCTTGGCAACCTAATCTCTATAATACGTGGCATAACAACATGGATTCCGCGGCAAACGACTCGCAATATTTGCCCAGTCAGGAATCGGAGGGCTCTTTTGACGAGGACGAAGAGGAAGACGAGCGACCTAACCGATGGCGCGGTCCCAAGTCGACCTGGCAGCACCTCAACAGCCAGGAAATCAACACGCTGACTGCGCTCAAGGAGATTTGCGACAGGGATCTGTCAGTGCATTTGTATAACGCATTCGCGCTGAAGCGCAGGTACAAGAGAGTGCAGCATGGAGCAGTTCCGGGCGGCCCGGTACCTGATAAGGTATGATTGAAGATCTAGACCGATGAATGATCAATTGATTTAGAGGCTGACTTGAAATGAAAGGATGTCAACGTCGCGACAGGCCAACCCGTCGAGCCCGACGATTGGCTGCCGCAACGATCATGGACTGCTTGGCCTATGCGTGTGGACAAGGTCCCACCGCCCAACGATCCTGCAAGATTGGGCATGTATGATCCGGATGAGAAGTTTACGTTCAGGCACCCCGCTCGTGTGATGCCGAGCACGGCGTTAGAGGAGGTCATCAGCGGTGAGATCCTGAAGTCAGCCAAGGAAAAATTTAATGCTAGACCGTGGGCTGAGCCGAGTGCATCTGATGAGGAAGACACCGACTCCGAGAGAGGTACCGAAGATGAAGTTTCGGATGAAGTAACCGTGAAATCTCCATTGAGCAGTAAGAGCAAGAGGTCCCAATCTAGATCACGGTCGAGGCCTAGATCTGTCAAATCCGAGCTCATGAGTCAGGATGACAAAATGGATGACCCCGACGAGCAGAATCCCGAGGGCGACGATCACGACGAACCAAATAAGAAACGGCGTTTCAAGCCGACGGTCTCAATGGACGACGATCTATCATACGATCTCTTGCGCCCTTCCGTACGGCACATCCTAACTAAACTAGGTACAGCACTTACGATACTACATAACGCGCAAGAAGCAGCGCTCAGATATCAGTCCGATTCGGGAGACTCTGAATCAGATGTGTCTATACGAAATGCGTCGTCACGAAGATCATTATCCAGGCAGGGTCGACAAACTCCAACTAGGAAGGCGGGTAGGCCGCTCGGAGCCGTATCTCAAGCTCGTTCTCATCGCCGAGCGTCATCACCGGCACAGGAACATGCGGACGAAAACCAAGAGAGTAAAGCGCCCGGGAAAGGCAGACGGAAAAAGGTATATCCACGTCTCGAGGGAGAAACAGACCGAGAATACGCAGTGCGCATCGCGCGACTGCGCAAGGAAGCACTCCCCGTGTTCTCTGATGAAGAACCGGTTGCCGGGCAGGAAGCTGGGTCGGCGGCAGAGTCGGAGCCGGGAAGAGAGAGCGGCAACTCCGGAGACGGCGAAGAGACCGAGGGGCCCAGTCGCGCGAGGGTGAAGAAGCGTAAGAGAATAGCACCAGCGACAAGGGATCGTCGTTCTCCGTCCGCCACCTCTTCCGCTTCTAATACCGGTAGGAGGGGCGCTCGGATGAAGACTCGGATCGGGCTGCGGGACTGGAAGGACGTGCTGGGCGCCGCGGCGCTAGCCGGGTTTCCGGCCGCCGCGGTCGACCGCGCGGCGAGGCGGTGCGCCGACCTCTTCGGCCAGAGCATGACGCTGCAGACTCTGATCGAGGGGCCCGCCGCGTCCGGGCGGAAAACTCCGGTCAGAGAAACTACGTACGTGCCGGGAATGCCGCGGCCGCCGCTGCTGGAGGAGGACGAGGAAGAAGACGCGCAACGAATCCCCATGCGAGCAACCCGCACGCCGAGCGCGGCTCCCAGCCCAACGCCAGAAGGCTCGCCAGGCCCGGCGCGCCCGCGAGCGACGCGCAGCCGATCCGGGTCGGCGTCGTCGCCGGGCTCCTACCTGTGCTCGTTCCGCGACTGCCCGCGGGCCGCGGAGGGCGAGGGCTTCTCGCGGCGCAATAACCTGGTGCGGCACATGAAGTTGGTGCACGGGTGGACGCCGTCCGAGAGAGGAGGGGGAGGGGAGGACCAGTCGGCGGCGGCGTCGGCCTTGATGATGATGCCGGACGAGGTCGACAGCGAGGACGAGATGCACGGCGCTGTGCACGTCGACTGGTTCCTGCGGCCCGTCAAGCTGCAGCAGGGGTGGCGCGGCGCCGACGAGGAGGAACCGAAGAGGCGGAGGGCTGGCCAGGGCCGCAGACGCGGACGCCCTAGGAGCCAGGCGAAAGGGGGGGAGACTGGGGTTACGGATGATGACGGGGATGTCGGGATGGGCGAGGATAGTTAAGGACTGCTTTTGTAGAAGAAGGTGTCGCATTGACTATACGAGACTATCTCAAACTGTTCTTGGTAATTTTATTCTTTGTGATTCCAATTTCGTGTCATTTTGCACCCGGTCCCGTATTATTTCGTAACGTCGTCGAGCCTTCAATTCCCCCCCCCCTTCTCCCAAGCCCAAATTCATACACTCCTTATCCCTCTCTTTTCCGTCCTTCATACACCATTCTTGACAGCAAACTGCCTCTCGACCTCATCCGCAAAGTCGCCCAGCGTATCGAACCGCCAGCCAAACGCGACCTGGTCCCGCAGCGCCGCATAGTCGCCGCCCATCCCGCGGCCGTCCTCGCGGTCGCCGCCGCGCGAGATCCACACGCTGGGCAGGCCGATCTGCTTCGCGGGGACGTGGTCGGCCGTCAGGCTGCGGGCGACGTGCAGCAGCTCGTTCCTGGCGCAGTCGACGGCGGCCGCGTCGCGCAGCCGCGCGAACAGGTGCTCGAAGTTGCGGCGCGCGGGCTTGTAGCTGCCGATGTCCTGGGCGGTGCACGCGACGGCGAAGCGCGCGGGCGCGAGCGGCCCGCCGACGGTGGCGGCCATGTTCGCGTTGTCGACGTTGGACAGGATGGCGAGCGCGTAGTGCCGGCCGAGCTTCCGCAGCGCGGGCACCGTGTCCGCGAACGGCGGCCACGTCCCCGGCGCGCGGCCGAAGGCCTCCGCGACGCCGTCCGGCAGCCCCGGCAGCCGCAGGTCGTCGCGCGCGAACCGCGCGAGGGACTCGGCCAGCAGCTCGTTGTACGGCAGCGCCGGGTGCGACTGCTCCAGCGCGCACTGCACGCCGTGCAGGCGCTGCATGGCGGCCACGGGCGGGTCCGTGTTCAGCGGGTGCGCGGCAGGGAGCTGTGATGTCACCAGCCGCACCGCCGACTGGAAGCCTGCCTCCCAGTCGATGAGCGTGCCGTAGCAGTCGAAGCTGGAGAGGGGAGGGGGTCCCCCTCCCCCACGTATATCAGCTTGGCGTAACCGGTGTAGGTGGCTACAGGGAGGGGGACGTCGATCTTACCTCAGAGCTTTGAAGCCGGTCAGATCGGGGTATTTCTCCTCGGGCGCCATTGTTCCCTCTCGGTTCTCTGCCCGGTTATAAAGACGGAGCGAAAAATTCTTGGTCTCTCGGAAATACCCTCGACTTGGTTTCTTACTGATTGAAATTGATCGTTCTGCTAAGCTCGACCGTTTCTGTTCCTACTTCCTCACTTCCTCTTCATGAAGGTTTGGGCTTGCGCGTCATTCTCGCCCTTATGCACGACCTGGGCATTACATCACCCGAGAGCGAGTTAAGGGGCAGCTAATTACCGTAAAGAGCAGCACCCCCTCATGACCTCAAAATTTTTAACGGCTAGGTTATTTTTGCGATGTTGTGCCTCAATAATTGCGGAGGAGCGGCGAATCATATTACATGGAGGATGCATAATGGCGGGTGCACTTACGGCAAGGGCGCAATTGACCTCCGGGAAGCGGATAATGGAACGATGGCGGTGGATTGGGAGTTTGGTGCCGCCTCCAGAGTGAGGAGATGAGGAGACCTGTGAAAATTGTCGGTGACTCTGGCGGGTTAAACTGACAAATATTTTGTAAATTGTGATGCAAGGGGAAAATAGGAGAACGTTAGTAGATGCTACGGTATTGGGATATCGCCTAATATCCACAGAAATCCAGGCCGATTGCGTGCTACCTAAAACATCGAAATATTCGTAAAATCGTCATCCAGCCGGCCATCCGTGCTTGCTGTCGTGAAACAAACCATAAGCCAAGTTTTTGTTGAGAGATACTCTACCTCCTTTCCATCAGCGCCCGAGCCAAAGTCACGGCTTTTGCTCCAGTAGCCACTTCACACCCTTCACAGTATCCTCGACGAACTCGCGGCTTCTCTCCAGCTGGGGCCAGTTCGTCCAGAAATAATGACCGAACCCCTTATACAGGTCCAGCCTCGTCTTCACGCCAGCCTCCTCCCGCAACAGCCTCTCGTAGATCAAGCCCTCGTCCCGCAGTGGATCGAGTCCGCACACCTGCAAATACGCAGGCGGCAGACCGCGATGACCATTCTCCAGGGCGCCGTACAGAAAGGGCACGAAGCGCGGGTCGAGCCACGAGGTCTGGAGGTTGCCGTGCATGTGGGCGGCGAAGTCGGCGCCGACGCGGATCTTGAGCACGGGGTCGATGCTCGTCGTCACGTCCGGGTGCGACAGGTACTCCGCGCGGTACCGCGGCGAGATCAGCGCCGGCGGCTTGAAGCACATGATGGCCGGCACGCAGAGGTACTGCCCCGTCAGCGGCGGGCTCAGCTTCTCGTCTCTGGCTATGTGTGCCAGGACTGCCGCGATGTTGCCCCCGGCTGACCCGCCGCCGACGATGAAGCCGCGCGAGGGATCTGCGCCGAGAGATGCTGCGTTTTGCGCTGCCTGTGCGATGACAGCACATGTAAGTAGATAGGTTCTTACATGTGAAGTGAAGAGAGAAGGGGTATACAAGCACACGTACCCATTGCAGCGCATCCCAGCTGTCGTCGATCCATGTTGGAAATGGGTACTCCGGTGCTAGCCTGTTGGTAGATACAATTTGTCAGCAACCCGTAATGACAGTCGACAGTATCCATCCAGGTAGATCGTCATGATATGGTACCGGTGTTGCTTTCTCTGCCGCCGGATTATGCAAGTTCACTCACCGATACTCAACGTTGACGCAGACAGCCCCGATATCCCGGCTGAAAAGCCGGCAGTTGGTTTCCTCGTCGCTCGCGTCGCCCATCGACCACCCGCCTTCATGGTACATGACGACCAATGGGCTTCCCTCCGCCGGCTGCTGGACGGGACGGTAGATGCGCACTGGTATCTCCGTGCCGTCTCGCATGGGGATCTTGCGCTCCTCCTCCCTGACCTGTTCCGGGATTGGCCCGGGAATATAACGGAGATGATGCTTCTCGCGGAGGGTGGCGGCTCGGTGTGCGCGAAAGGCCGAATGCGACTCTTCTCCGTAGTAAAGGTCCGAGGGCTGCGGGTCCCGGACCGGGAAACGGGCCAGAGCCTGTGACTCGCATTTGGTTAATCTGGGCTGTTCCAAGGTGCAGGTCGTATTGGGTAGGTTATGTATGTTATGTATCAGGTGATACGTAGATAGATCTCAAGTAGGGCAGATAATCGTAATGGGAGGAAAACACTCACGTCTACCATGGCGGGGTCCATGACCCCATAGGATAGGAGTTCTTCCTCCATACGGGGCGCCATCGTCATGGCGGCGTTTTACTTGACAGTGAAGCTAAGTGCCTAACCAATGGTGGCTACTAAGTCGGATATGATCGTAGCTTAGTTTGCGATGATGTTTACCAGACCGAGCCCTGGGTCAGGGCGGGCAAGCTGGCAAGAGGCACATATCGGGAGCATGCATAATGTCGTCATCTGACACTTTGGGGGCTCCCCAAACTTCCAATTCGATGTGGGTCTGAATAGCCTCAAAATAATCCAAGTATCCACCTAACTCTGAAAAAATAGGGGGCAGTCAAATCAGACGCCGATTAGGCATCAGCCCTTTGACAAGACAACATACAATACAGTCAAGCAGCGTCAGTATGAACTTCGTGTATGTATGATTGGATCATTGCTGACCACTTAGCTGACACGATCGCTTGTCTTTGACGCCGTTGACATTATCAGATCTTCAACAGAGTTAAAGTCATCAGTGCCAAAACCGACGCTGCTCGCCTGCTAGTCTGAACGATTTGCCGAACGATCACACGCTGCAGGTTTCGTAGGTACATTAAAAGTGTTGAACATTAAATTACTACGGCTGGGCGTGTAAAAATATGACCTGTAACAATAACGAGACGACAAGGCTTTTTCTCACCATCGATACTCGTGTCCTGATAACGACTTATCTTGGCGGCAGGACTGCCAGAGGCAGGTTTACGGGCTTCACAGATGTCGAATCTGTAAATCACCTACATGGTAGATAGACTGCATCAAATGACGCGATATTTCAGTGAAACTGTAACTCTTGAGATTTACTCTCGATACAACTCTAGCGACAGGCATGAGATCTCGAGTCACCTAGGCACCGAGTTACTGAACTCATGGGTATCATTGGTTAGGTGGTGGCTGTAGCCGAAGGTACTTGGCTTCTAAGCAGCTGACTCGCACCCTCGTAACGAGGCAGCAAGGAAACGCTCTTCAGCCTGTCCAAGGGTCCGGCCAGTAGAACAAGAAAACAGAGATATTAATTCCCTAAATTGGCAACCTGTCATCGTAGTCTCTCGGTACGGCTGTCTCTGAGCATCACGTGGGTCGATCCGCAGTAACCCCTGATGATCAGCGCTGCGTACAGAGAGCTGGGTGTTAAGCTGGGTGTTAATGTAGGAACGCTGATTCGCTCTGATAATAAGGCACAGCCCATCTACGCCGCTGAGTTCATTCTACAGGTGTACTTACCGCCTCGAGATGTGTCAGATGGCCGGTATGGGTCAAAACCGGCGACCTCGGCTCGATAGGTGGAAAACTCCATGCGCAACATCGTCGTTTCTACACCTGTTCGGATCCGCATCGCGACAAAGTCGAAATCGGCGAAATTGACTTGGGCTCGAAATTTGATCATCAGCAAACACGTCCCAGGAATCGTATATGACGGAAATCTAGGATTGTGGCGGTCACTGATCGACCGCTGCAGATATATCTCATTCCCAACTTGGTCGACCGTTCTGGTCTAAACAAATCAACCTCCAAGATCTCGCCAGCCACTTGGATGAATGGGTTTCAGAGATTCTTTGATGAGCTCTGTGCATAGGGGTTTTCTTGCATAGGATACACAACGGGTATTATTCGTAGGACTTACTCGAGATGTCGGATTTCCGCGGGTTGAATGACTCGATGACGACCTAGATATATCGGTAAACATGTTGACAGAGTCATTACTCTGGCTCTAAGAAGGCCCCGGAGCTGTTGCCTGAAGGGATTGCAGATTGTATCATCTGAACTACCTACACGACCAAAGATTTCTCCAACTTGATACGTAATGTGTTGCTCTGACCTTTAGACAAACCCCCAACTCTTTCAAGAAATCCATATTTCCTCCATACGTGTAAAGGTCTCAAAACGTCGGTGACGAAAAGAAAGAACAAAAATAGATAACTACCAGGTAGTCAAGGTTGAAACTCGTTGTCGTGATTGACGGACGATACACAACATAGAAAAGAGCCGGCGCGATGCAAAAGCCATGCCCGCGGTATTGCCACCAGTAATAAGCAGGTTGCCCAGGTAGCCAAGAGATGCACAGAGATTGCGATCGTGGCAAGGACGGCAACAAAAACGCAGAACGACAGTAATAGGCCGCCAGGATTGATCGACCTTACGTGGCATGGCCTTAGAGAACCGAAGTAGCATTCCGCAAGAGCTAGCTAGAGAGTATCGTCAGCAACGGTAGCGGCATCACTAATCCGTATACAGAGACTGTGCTGTGTGGTTATTGTGCAATTTCGCGCGACACATGCATTAGTCTGGACAGAGAAAAATGCCCTTGCTCGCACGGATGGTGGTCTGGCCGAAGGCCGCGCAGGTGGCGTCGTTCTTTTCTTCCAGAAAGCGGGCTTTCTAGTTCCAGTCCCCGAGATGTTGAGTGCTAGGTACTCCAGCTGTCCAAGCGCTGAACGGTAGTGGTGCGGCGAGGATACCTACCTGGTTCCAAGCCCCCAACGTAAGATGATTCGTTGGACGCTGCCCAGGTGGACTTGGAATCAAGCCACAACAATTCTTATATTTCCCCCCGCCTCCATTGATCAGCGTCCTCCCGCTTTTAGATTTGAACGGATACCCAGTTATTTTGAGGCTATTCAGACCCATATATCAGGTAGATCTTCAAAAGTGTCGGATGGTTCAAGCTCCACCTCCTCATTTTTTTACCCCTGGTCCTCCAATGCCGTTTATGGATAGTACTCTTCCGGTGTAAACTCCGTTTATCAACGGGACCTTCTCCAGATTTGCACTCGAGTAATCGACGGTTTTATTTGAATTAATGAAACGTTGCCCTAGTTCTAGAACAGGGTTCTATTTCCCAACTCAGAGTTGAAAATGTAAAATGTGACTTTAGAAAAGAAAGAGATTTAATATCTCGGTCCAAAGGGGCCCTAGTGGTGCATGTGGTGGTCCGACTGAAGGAGAAATCATCAGGTCGTCAGGCGACATACATAGTCAGGCTGCATGGGAAACGTGCGGTCCAGTTGATTCTCTGAGAGCTGTAATGCAAGCTGGGAACGAAGCAAATCGGCAGATGCTTCTCCAAAGCCCCCGGAACTGGAAGGTGTTCTTACTGCCGTTTTCCCTTTTCCCATGAGGGAGTCGGGAAACGCCATGTGTTCCTGCTCGTCAACCCAACCCCCACGTACCTACACCATCTTGCAGGGTGGGATGAGGCATTATTATATCATTCTACACAGCCTTACCCGCGCCCGCGTTGATCGTTCCGCCCCTTCCATATGGCGAAATATAAAGCCTGTCAACAATAGGTCGTCCCGACCACCACGAGCCACACCATACCTTGTTCTTTCAGGCACACCGAGCTGTCACTGGACTCGTAGTAATCAGTTCTGTCATGGATTACCCTGCTAACATCTCGCATATCAAGTTGCACGGGACGATCGGTCGAAGCCGCCAAGATGCATATGAATGTTTCTTTGGGAAAGACCGCCGCTCGGGGGGAAATTCCATTCATGGCCTCGACGGGTACTCGTGAGACCACGTTTTCCTCCCCACGGCCTGGACACATTTGTTCGACTCGAGCTGACTGGTACACTGAGGTGTAGAGCCCCCCCGAAGAGAATTTACCTTGGAAACCCCGTCCTGAGTGACATGTCGTCCCCTGAACTGGGGCAATGTGACCTCCACTTATGCATAAACCCGTGGAATAGCCCATGAGGCTCTGTTATCAGCTGGCAGAGTACAGTGAGGAGAGATACCATTTGGTCTGATGTAATACTCGTGGTGCTTGTGGTAGGACTTCTCGTAACCAGTACCACATCAAATCGGATTTGGTTCCTGCAAGGAGATCCGAGTACATCGAATCAAAGCGACGGTAGGAGGGTTCAATATGTCTCGACCGAGGACGGAGTAAAACAAAAGTGGGATTAGATCCTTACTTACACAGCATTTCCCAGATATCAGATATCAGATTGACTGTCAATGCACGTAAGCCCTGTCAGTTTGGGGGGCACAAACTACATGGGATCGATTTTCCATTTGCTTCGGCGCATTGTACCCCAAACCAAAGCGGGATCGAGATCTTTGGAAGCCATCCGCAAGCAGTAAAACGTACCTAGCTTGAGGACATCAAGACGTCCAAGTAACTACGTACCTAGGCGAGGGCATCGCCTCGTTCTAGACGGATGAAAAACAGCAGATGGAAATTTCAAAGTAGATAGTTGGGTAGGATTAAAATCAATTATACATGAAAGACACGTCAAGTGGAATATAGAACATGCATGGAAAATTCGAAGTCAACGCAAAAACACAAGACGTGGAAACCGGTGTAAGTAGAGCTGTGATCGGCAGATGTGATGGACAAATTGGGAATAGTAACCCCCCCTCCAGGTCGGGCTGTGGGCTTTCAAGGGGGGGGGGGGGGGGGTTTGACGATGCCGGCCGCTGATACGAAGCGTGATGGGGGTTTTCTTGGATAGGTAATGCAGGGCGATAGTTGTCGTTGGTATGACTCTCTGCATGCTCACCTGGACAAGATAGGAATAGATGTTCGCATTTCTAGACTCGTCGCTTGGTTTATAGCCCCAGGTAACATCAGAAATGTGAGATTTTCAGGTGAGATTGTCGGTAACATCGAGGAACTAACGCGTATGTAGGAGCCGAAAAGTTGTATAATTTAATCTCATTAAAAGAGTACCTTCTCCCTATCGTGGAAATCTCTTCTCGCCGTCTTCTTATAATGAGGTCTCTGTCCCAAGTCACTTTCAGCAGGAGAAAGCCTGGAAATCTCATCCTTTTGGGTTTCGAAGGCGTCAAGATCGACCATCGATCGATAACTTCTATCCGTTATTTTATTCACTTATAATTCATTTATAACAACTACCTACTATTAAACATGTCCATAATGCTGTTTGGCTCGAGGATCCGAGGAGGACCTCATGAGCCTTTTCACACGGCTAAGCCCAGGCGGCGTCTGTCATGTCGCAGGCGTAGTCGGCAGAGGTCCCAGTGTAGGCGGGAGGAGGAAGACGACAAGGTCTGTGCTCGGTGCCGTCGAATACATGCCACGTGTGCGACCAGTATGCACCGACGTCTCGGTCGACCTACTTATAGTCGTGGGACTCAAGAAAGATTTGGCAACCGACAGCACCAGAGACAACCGCAGGATACTATGGATATGGAAACATCCGATTGCGATACCACTGGACTGGAAAGCGCCGCTACCTTGGCCACCGTACCTCGTCTCGGCGTGGCGGATCTGACGCCCACCTCCACGGGAGGATGTCCCTCGCCACCACTAAGCACGCCGCCTAGGAAGTCTTCGCTTGACTCTGAGATAGAAGTCAGCATAGAACCGATAGACGACTCCATGGGATTATCTCAGGACGAACAGGACTGTCTTTCGAAGGATTCCGAGCACCCATCGTCGATGGACCAGCAGGAAGTCCGCATGCAAAAACTATGGAACTTGCAGAGGTTACTGTACCGGCAGCTAAAGCGAATCCGGGTAATCGCCGAAGAGGACACTATGCCGAGAAGCGGCATCGAAGGTCACCGTCGACAACTTGACAATTCTCCCTATCCTATTGATGGGATTTTGAGTAGCTCTCAAGCTTTTATTGATATAGTCGACGACTTCAAGTTATCTTTGACAGAGAGCGACGATGATGCCTCATCCGATGATCTGTCCATGGCGGGGAGCGACCGAGAGGATGATATTTGGGATATGGACGACATTAAGAGCTCGCCATCCGCAGATGAAGGTCAGCTCTCGTCGATAAACGCCTACGACGCTTGCCCTTCCGATCTCATGGATACGTCTATGGCGTGTATGGTGGTCTCGTGCTACGCTCGCCTGATGGACATCTACGACGAATTATTCAAGTCTCTCAGCAACTTGCTCCAGTTCGTTCTGTGGCGCAAGTCCACTTTACAGTCAACCGTTCCACGGTTCCAGCTTGGAGAATTCCACCTAAAAAACTGCGGAAGCCTGCAAGCTACAATAATCGTTAACATCTTCGTGCACGCCCTGCGCTGCATAGAGAAAACTATGGGGATTTCGGAGGATCACTCCGTCGCGAGGAGGGGCGTGGATCTCAGCGACGTAGAGAGTTACGGTAAGGGTCAGTTCGGGGAGGAAAAGATGCTCAGTTTGATTACATCGTTGGAAGCGAATGGCTCTAGGGATCTCAAGGGACGGATAGAATCATTACATGGGAGCATTGGAAGGGTTAACGAGCTACTAGACAAGATACCGTCTGAACAGGATGAAGAGGATGAAGAAGACGATAACGCAATGGTAGCAATACATTAACTCAACTCATTCAGCTCTCGCGTTCTTCAGATGGCCAGCAGCCAATACGCTCGCGATATGCTGAAATCCATTTCCATCGGTTCCGAATGTGTGGGGGTTAAAGCTACGAATTAGGTGTAGTTCAAGTGAAAACTAGCAAATGATAGACTATGTTTTTTCTTCAGCGACATTGGTTATCATTGCCCTAATGGACACGTTGCGCGAGATCTTCGACACGGCTACTTGCAGCCTGGCCCGAGACACCCTAGACAGGTCTTTGGCCACCTCAATGCAGTCATTGGCAGCAGTGTCGTCAACGCACATATGGATCGTAAGCTCGCTTGCTCTCTCTAGCGAAGCAGCGTGGGAGTAAACATGTCAGAATAGTATTGGAAAATGGCGCATGTGTGGAGGTGAGATAAACGGCGAAGGCTTCCGTGCTGCGTATCCAAACGAATACGACGGCCTCGTGGACTCGACACGCGACCGAGACATCTCGAACAGTCTGACAAAACAACACTACCAACGAAGACAAGCAGAGCGATGCCACTTTACATGAGGGCCGTCAGGATGAGGTTACAGAAGGCAGTAGTATCGCATTACTCGTAGGAGAAAGACGATCAACACTCGGAAGCCCGCATTCAGGTGCAGGACAACAAGGAGCGCAAGAGGAATACCCGCGATAGGTCGGGTAATCCAGGAAGTCCATCGCCGCGAGTTCTGCCGCCGAGTTTTCGTCCATTCCAATGGGCCGAGGGACTGAATGTCATATCTGCTGATCCGGCATCAGACGTGATCCAAGTCTTCTGCCACGGTCACGGCGGACGTGCTATTCATTTTCGTGGTTACTACTACTGCGAAAAACGCGATTCGAGCGAGACTTCGACATGTCAAACCTAGACACGATGGGCATTGATCGCACTAAGATCATCGAGAAATATAACGTCCTTTGGTATAATCTCATTCATTCAATCCATGTTCCCTCGAGACATTGCGTACCTTCTAACAAGAAACTAGGCTTTCAATGCATCCACTGCCATGACACCTATCTACAGTGAGGGCTCCATGGAGACAGAGAATCACGTATTCTGATCCCATGCTGTATCATGGTCGCTCGTCAAGAATGCGGAAAGTCTCCTGCTGCATCGGTCTCTAAGCACTTTCTCTTGCAAGTTATCCTCTGTGGCCGCCGTCGCAGGTGCCGTTGCTTTCTGGACAGGGACAAGTTAGGTCGTCTCAAGGGTTTTTACTCCCCAGACGTAGCCGCCGGCGGAACTGCAGCATGGCGAATGAGGCAAATAGCTAGGAACGGAAACCCGATTCCGGGCGCTAGACGACGTTGCAAAGGGCCGTCACCGAGCAAAATTCGACGCTCATGCATCAACGCAAGCTGGCACGAAGCAATCCAAACCTTTGACTCTGGACTCACTACGGGGGGGAGAAGGAAGTCTGTCCGAGTCGTTCAAATGCAACGACAGTGCAACCATCTCTTACTCTTCGCTGCCATGTAGGCGGCATCAAGTGCTTGTCTTGGTTGACTTCGATTAGGTTCTGCGGCTGAAGCAGGTACAGATACCCTGGTCCCTTCAAGTCCTATCCGCAAGGCTTGTCGAGCAATACGGCCTTGGCATCGAGGAATCTGAAGCTCATCTCGAAAGCGGTCGACGCTCCTTTCGGATAGGTGTAATGCATGCCGTTTGGGGGGGTGTCGAACCAAGGTGTATGAGGCATGCATTGGCGACACGCGTGATAGTGGCATGCGCTGAAGGCATCATAAGCAAACAGCTCCCTGGTCGGCGTCTCACACCGCCTGCGTAAGCCAAGCGTGAGCATCGGTTAACGGATCCTCGTTTCTTATCGAGGCGGTTATGTCTAGAAGTTTTTTTTTTTTTTTTCTCCTTCGGCCGCCTCGGATCTGTCGGGAATCACGGTGGATGAGTACGCAGATCCAGCTCGAAGGCGGAAGAAATTCCGACTTGACGATATAGAACATAATGATCAATCGATATCACCATGGATTTTAAATCTCTATCTCTCCCCCACGCTTCTTCATTTCAGGATTCGAGCGACGTGAAGGAAAAAAAAAAGGCTTATGCACTCGGCTCCTTAACCTTGAGGGAAATAATGAGTTGCAGCTGTATTGACTCTTTGACTAGGTACATCAGCTTTCGATTTGGGGGTTATACGCGATCTCCCCGTTGCTGCTCGATCGTTCAGAATATCCTCTTGTGTCGTTCAGAGATTTCGCCCCGTTACGCTTCCTTGTGTGACATGACGTGCATCGACAGTCCCCCCATCCCCGAGTATTTTCCCTCCAAGCTGTCAGCACTCATGGGGAGAGAGTTTTGACAGCAGCCACGATGCAGCAGACCCATCCTGCTAGGTCGACGGTCAGAGTACGCCAATTGTGAACGTAGAGCCAGTTCCTGAGCTCGTTTACATTCTTCTCCTTCGCATCGCCGGTAATGGCCTTGATGGGGGGTAGAATAAGAGGGATGTAAATCTGATGGCCGAGAGCAAACGCGATACCAGCTGAGTACCAGATATACGAGCCGCGCTCATGCAAGAGCCGGTCTGGGGCGTACCGGAGGTTGGCGGCAGACGTTAAGATGGTGGTGAGAAGTAGGCCCACCACGCGAGGTGCCCCCCGATTGAAGAAGGTATTGAAGTACGACGGCAGCATTTTGTTGCTGTGACCCTGTATGTCTGGCTTTAGGAATAGTTGCAGGAACTCATATTGATCCCAGCCGAACCACAGCGAGCAGGTGGACGAGATGGCCGGGGCGATACGGAGGAGGATGGTTGGGTCTACGAATAAGCCCGACGCCATTTTCAATGTTCGGTGTCTTAAGTTCAGTCGTAAAATTAGTCAAAACCAGGTAGAGAGGGCGGTTGTTTAAAAAGAACTGTCCTTTTGTTCAGCCCGCAGCCCATGTAAGGGAAGCGGTTGCACCGAGGGCCGTACGAGACTCTACGAGATTACCATGTAGTCTGAACTGTCTACGCCTCACAGTAGGATTCCTACCACCATTTGGACCCCCATGTATCTTTCCACGCAGTCGATCCCCACCTTTCAGCTGCCCCTTGCATCCCATCATGTCCTCTGTTGGATGTTCTTTTACGCATAGCTTTCCAACACTGAGCAATCTACACACCAACTGAGGGGGTTCATTATTGTTCTTCCTCCCAGCTTCCCTGAGCTGAGAATAGTATACCCCTTGAGCATTAGCTCCCTCGTCCGTCGCTGCAGCATCGATAAGCCTACCTACCTATGCATACGTGTGTACATTGAAAAAGCACAATCCCGTAGGCAATGCCTGATACATTCCATGTAACCGGGCATGCAGGCAACGGTAGCATGCAGAAGCGAACAGCCTTAACCTCACCGCGCTCTCTATCCTGGTTCGTATCCCCTGAACCCCCAAGTGCGGGGGTAACTCACAAATTATTCCTAGCATACCTGCAGATAGCACCCAAGAGCTGAGGTTCATCTAGAACGAGATCGGTCAGGCTACAATAGATACCTCTCAAATCGGACACATCTACAGCCATGCAAGCGGTGTAGTACTTGGAAAGGTATCTAGCATAGAGCTAGTTTCAAGAATATAGACATAGAACGGATATCTTCGATCAAGCTGGTGGACAATCGTCTGAGACACATAAGACATCCTTCGGTCCACTCCCCTCTCCGCTCTGCGAGGATAAAAGCAGGGGACAATCCTCGGGTTTATGGCAACAGACCTTCACGCAACATCAACTACCATATCCACCTGCAATCATGGCTGAGCAGCAAATGATCAAGTACACAATCGAGCACTACCGCAAGGACGGTATCTCAGAGGAAGCGCTTTTGAGTTGGTTTCGAGGATGGCACATCCCCCGAGCTGTCCCTCTGATGACAGGATGCCCGACTCGGGCTGCCTGAAGAGTCTCGTTACGGATCCGGACTGGATCGAGGGTGCCGTAAAAGATCAGGACGACTGGCTCGACATGTCCAGGTCTACGGTACTTATACCTTGAGAATGGGAGCATCGTGAATGCAGGTAGTTAGGCCATTGAATGCTCTACTAGGTCACAAGTCATTCACGCCTTTAAGTGAGCGCTACACACACGCTCGATATCTCCTGGTCTTTTTTGCGAAGACAGCGACAGCTTAAAATCTGGATATTGCTGCTCTATTCCCAATCGTGAATCCCCGTGGCGCGAACCTTTTAAGAACACTTACCTATGCCTTGAAGAATAGCTCTTGACGTAGATCTTATAATCATCACCGATAGAGGTCTCGACACAACTTGCGGCTTGCTAACAACAATGTTTCAATAACATCGACATACACAAGGAATAGTCTCGCGATCCACCTGCTTCCCGCATTCCAAGCGACCCTGCTCGCGTCCCGAGCGTGACTCCACGGGTTCGCCGGGTCCCTACTGCCGTACATCGAGTAGCCGTTTCCGCTCATCGAGTTCCTTCTTCTGCTCATCGAGCAGCAGCTCCAACTGATCGAGGTCGTACTCCCGCTGATCGAGCTGCCGTTCGCGATCATCGGTTTCCAGTCCGCGCTCGTCGAGCTTCCGTGAGAGTCTATCGAGCTCCCATTCACGTTCGTCCTCCATGTCGTCGAAGCTTTGTCTCTGGAGATTCAGAGCCAGTTCGCGCGATAGAGCCTGCTCGCACTCCGGGCATCTGGGCGTTGCCTCCTGCGTCTCGGCTCTTATTGTCTTGTGCTCGCAGTTTTCGCACGATTCGATCATCCAATCGACCTCCCCTGCCTTTCTAGCGACATCGCAGACGAAAAATGTTGTCTTGAGGATTTCGCCGTAGTAGTGTTCTTGGTAGTCGCACCAGGTGCGTATATCGGTTTGCCGACACATCCTGAGTGAGCAACTGGATCCACGTCAAGGTCGACTGATCTAATAGGTTTGGGAGTCAAAAGGGGGTGTGTGTTTGTAGTGTTAAGATCGAGATATTAGGCTGAGGGACTAGATTTCAGAGCAGAATCTGGTCCCTTTTCCAATACAAGTACTTCTGTATTAGTCGATGGATATTTGTTTCTTTTCTATTCTCGTCTTAGAGTGACCGAGGGGAGCTTAATAATAATAAAACCATGTAAGCGCTTGAAATGTCAGGCTTATTAGTGCTGAAGTGAACCTACCAACAAGGTTTCTGGATAATGAGATATACTCGGTTTGACTTGTGTGCATCGACGAGGAGAGATCTATTAATGTATATCTTATTGAATGATTCTCTTACTATTTGTTATTTGTTCGTAATGATTGTCTAACATAAGGTGTTTACATGGTCAAACGAACATTGACGCCTGCAGCATACAAAGCAAGCATTGGTATCTACCATTCTAGGAAACTAACACATTAGGGTCCTTGGTGGTTAATCTTGCGTTCTAAACACTGAACTTACCACTATCCAGTTGCTCATGCTGTACAGAACGCGTCTCTGTCCTTTCACTCATGTACTTGAAGTTACTTAAAGGTAGAGTGACAAGATACGCGGCATCACCTTCAAAATAGGGACTTGGTAATGTTTTTCACACAGCTTACAGCGACAGGAATAACTACCAGGTCCTTACAGAAGCATCTCGATCAATATGTGAACCATTTGAATTTGGATGCCACAAGCCTTTATACAGCACTTGTGTATATTTATCAATAGATTGACACATCATAGGTGAACCAGATCTGTGTCGAAGTAGGTTGCTCTAATACGCCGATGGATCAGAATGGGTATTCGATGTCTTGTTAATAGACAAGAGTTCTAGGGACTGAAATGTCGAGGTCAAGACACTGGGCTGACTGACCGACTTCAGAGCAGAATCTAGACCCCTTTCTGATACTGGCTGTGCATCTGTATTAGCCAGTTGGTATTCGTTTCTATTTTGGTGGAATAAGTATTAGGGAACTTACTAATAATATCTCCGGATAATGGGTTATAATTGCTTGGTTTATATGCACGGATAGAAGGTGGCATTTCAGGGGAATATTGTCAGGCATTTACAAAACTTGATCTGGGCCTATAGTTCTAGGCGTTAAGATCAGACTTAGATACACGACCTGTTGATGCATATTTCATGGGATGGTGCTCTGGGAATTTATCGTATTCATGATTACTTTCTAGGCAACTATGGCCCGTGGCATATGAGCCTATCTCATATATTATCATGAGCACATCCATGTCTGTAACACAAATTCGATTTTGGTGTCTGTAGTATTTTTCGATGGTTAATTTGACATCGTTTTTAGCGGTTCATCTTGAGTTCTGTTGGCTGTTGTGATAGGAACTATTAGATTTACCCCTGTCTCATTGGTACTCCACATGAGTGACAAGGAGAAAGCATGCCGGGCTTTTCCCTCATGTTGCTTGTCGTTTTTCCCTCTCAATCTCTCAAGTCACTCTCTCTTGCACGAACTTTCATAACACCAGTACCGTTTTCATTTTACATGTCAATGGGGAAACGATTGCTCTATTAATCTCCAGAGGAGGCTGTCTTCATTCTGGTATCTGACCTATGAGAGCCTGCCACCATCTGTCCCTAACTCGAACTCGAAGCTAGTAAGATTAAATCATCTTTAAGGCCGTCCGTCCTGACTTCCTGCTTCTTGGCGCAGACTATGAATCTGAGGTACCTTGCCCAAGCCATCAGTGACAGTAGGCCATGGTCGTCTATCCACCAGGAGCATCCCTTGCCCTCCTCCGGGAAGTATTGGCCTCTGGATGCAATTCCGAAATCCGACAAGTAGCCGCATTTCCGTTCGAACGCGCTCATGACGCTAAAATTTGCAGCTGTCACATCGCTGTAAGTCCCAACGAGGTTGAATTCGTCGTCCTCCCGTTCTGCTACAAGTGCGTGCGTGACGACGTACACCGGGTGTGTACCTCCATTCTTGTCCGACGAGGTGTCGAGCTGTTGGTCCTCGCTCTCAGCTATTGTCAAGACCCCCTCATTCTTCATCTCCTCAATCATCTCCGATGGGTATGTGGTCAGGAGCTTCTCCAAAACCAACTTTTTCTGCTGACGGTATTCAGATTCTGGAGAAGGTGATCTGGTGGTAATATATTTCATGAGACGGGCCCTTTTCGGCTGCTTTATGTTCTTCTCGGCGATTCTCATGGCCATTGTAAAGATTTGTGTTGATGAAAAGGGCAGAGGTACGGAAAACCCGGAAGAACTGCGTTGCGATAACTTTGGTGTAATGAATAGGAGGTCGGCAGACAGGCAATAAGTAAATGAGACGAAAAGGCCACATGGAATCACTTTACTTGAGTTCCTAAGGCAAACACCAACGTTGCTGACAGGGCAACGTTTGACCTCAAGCTGTTATGGAGAGAAACAAACGGAGGCTATCAGTTATGAGGGATACCCAAGGATACAATGAGGTGTTTGTGCCTAAGGGACTATTTGTGCTGTTGCTGGATTGCTTAAGGGCAGTCTCGTGTTTCCCATTCTCGTATCTACCATCTATAATTTACAGCGGGCTGCTGTGATCCTTTGTAGACTATTCAATTGGTTTACCGCACAGCTACATTCCCATCCATCCTCCCTATATGTATCCTCCCCAGACGTAAAGACACTATCTATCAGGAGACAGAGCACATATGGTACAGCTTATATCCTTTTATTCATGAGTGGTCTTATTCATTGCTCAGACATGCCTCATTACGCTACTAGGTGGGTAAGTTACATGTATTAATGGCCCACGTTAGCCCCGGCAGGCCAACCCGCAAAATCTGGGCCTCCGGGCTGGGGGAACAACCCCCTCGGTAGTTGCCCCGGTGCTGCTGGTGGTTGTTGTGCTGCGGCTACACCCACGCCGCCGTTTTGCTGCTGCCCTTGTCTAGCCGCAGCCTCTTCCGCTTCGCGGTGCGCCTGTTGTCTCCTCGCGCGGTAGTACATCAGGAACAGGATAGCGCCGATCAATCCTAGTATGATCAGACTCTCGAGCACGCCGTCCAGCTCGTCGAACCCTTCACCTAGGGGTTCGCCGTCACTGCCAGTGATCGTGTCCTCGAAGTAATCCTCGTACACGTCGTCGTAGTACATGTTATCTTCCTGGAGGAAGTTGGCGATCCACTCGCTGAGGGACCAGTCTTTCTTGGGTGCTATTGATTTACAAGGGGTGAGTATATGGATATATAACAGGTAAGCTAGATAAGAAACGATAAATATAATGGAAATAAAACTTACAGGGTTCGTCCTGGATCGAATTTATCCGACCATGGGTGAACGTATTCCAAGCACTACGAACGCGCAGCTTCAGAAGGCTCAAGGTCACGGGAAGATAGGCTTCCTCATTGGTCTCCAGAGCTTGGTCGTAGTATCTCTTCGCGAGGTGGAAGTCCTGGTTCAAGCCAACGCCGTTCTCGTGCATCCAGCCGAGATTATAGAGAGCCTGGGCGCTCTGGAAGTATTCCGAAGCCCCCGTATAACATTGTGCTGCCTTGTCCAGCGCAATCTCGGTACCGATGCCGCTCAGGTAATAGTCGCCCATCTTCACTAGCGAATCAATATTCTGTTGGATGGCAGACCTCGTCCAGTATATTAACGCTAAAGCCGAGTTCTGAAGTAGGCTGGGCTTTGGCACTTGGCGCTTGACCCACGATGGTAGAGGGAATCGTGACTGTGTTGGGTCAAGCATGAATGCAACGTTATTCTGCGCCTTTTCATATCCCTGCTCTGCCGCCATGAGATAATCAAGGAAGGCGAGCTCGTAGTCACCGTCCTCGTACGCCTGGTTAGCTTCCGCCCAAGACGACACCAGAGGTTCAGCCCTTTCAGCCACGTTTTTATAATACGCCATGGCCATACCGCAAGTCTTATCTCTTCCGACGCCATGGTGGATCATTTCGGCGAGGTAGTACTGTGCCTCGATGTTAGCCCAGCGAGCGGCTGCTTCGAAGTACTGGTTGGCGATTTTCAGGTCGTCGGCAGTGCCCTGGTCCAGGTGGAGAGCGCCCAGTGCCACGTGGGAAAGACTGAAGTCTTGATCTGCCGAAGCCTTGAACAGCTCGGTGGCCTTTGAAACATTCTTTGGTATGCCAAGACCGTGGAGATTCATCATCCCTAGACCCCATTGAGATTGGGCATCACCGTGCTTGATTCCGCGCTCAAACCACCCCCGAGCAAGCTTGAAGTCCTGCCTGACGCCTTCTCCACGCAACCACATCCGGCCGATATAGCCTGCTGCTTTGCTGGCGTACTTCTCTAACTGAGGTTTCGGCTGGTCCACGGCACGGCCATCTTTCGCACGCCAGTACATATTCGTTACTGCGGCAAAGTACCTTCGAGCTAGATCGACGTTTCTATCGAGACCCCGTTGACCTTCGTAGTAGAGCCTACCCAAATTAAAGGAAGCCTTAAAATCCCCCTTTTGGGACATCAAATCGAGGTATTCTATAACGTCGTCGATGGCGGCGTACGCGTCGGAATTCGGGCTCGCTTTCAAAGCATGGATGCCGGAACTTACCACGCTGGCCCCCTCACCGTAGACTCCGCCAACCTCGTCAGAAAGCCGGTGAGCCTCGGGCGTGAAAGCCATTCCGCCGGGCGGGCCGGATCGATACCAAGCCATGCCCTTGTCGGCCACCCTCTTGTAGTATTTGCAAGCCGTCTCGCAGCTCTTAGGTACGCCGATTCCGCTCAGATGGCGGGCGGCGACAGTCATTTCCGATCTCGTGTGGCCCGCATCGGCGGCGAAGGTGTGGTATAGGAGAGCTTTCGCCTGATCCCGTTCCACCGCATCCCCCAATCCCGTCGCGTACATCAGTCCCACCATGTGTTGTGCAGAGCTATTTCCATACGAGGCTAGTCGGTAGTAGTGGTCGAACGCGGTCTTGAAGTTTCTCGGGTGCGAGTAATTGCCAAAGAAATTGAGCTGCGCCAGTAGGTAGATCGCATCCGTGTTGTTCTGGTCGGCCGACTCCTGGAGCAGCTTGACGCCCTCCAGTAGGGGTCCGCTGATGACGGGCGCCACATGCTCCTGGGGAGGAGCACTCACTCGTAAGCTCGGTAGAGCCTTCATGGCGTACTGGAATAGCGACCCAAAGAGACCGATTTGCTTTTTCGTCTTTCTGTATAGCGGTGTTTTAATCTTTCGAAGCTCGGTCATTGCCTCGTGCACAAGTTCCCATCCTGCTCCGAGTTAGGTCGGGGTCGTTGGGCGACCGATCGCAAAGCTGCGGTTGCTTACCATTTTGGTAGGGAGACCATGCATGTAATGCACCCTGAACAACATCGGTTTCGGCGGCTCCAGGTGGTATATTCGTGGCAGTTGTCTCGTCGGCGTCGGCTTCTAATATCTGCTGTTCTGCGGCAGATGTAGAGGCGACAACCTGCAAGAGCACTTTGGCATAGCGAGTTAGCTTGTACAACATACAATACATAAGACCTGGTGGTTCTGTGTAGGTGGGATTTGTAATAGGATACGTACGGAGTGTGGAGAGGAGCCAACGCCTCATGGTGAAAAGACTGCTAAGAGCAAGATGGTAAGTACTGTAGCAATGGCATGATAGAATGCTAAAATATGAGAAAAGAACAAAGGTTGTAGGTTGTAGGCCGTGATGGTGATATACAAGGGAGCTTAGAAGGCGGCAGAAGCTCTAAACTTACAAGCTGTCCAGATCGGCCCTGCCAGCCTGCACGCGACGTCAAGCGGGCTGAAAGAACACTTCATCTGATTGGCCACGTACCCCATACATACCCCATCGCCGAGTGGGGCCTTGGTTTTTTATCCATACACCCTGGCACCCTAACGCCTTAGAAATTTCCATCTTACTTCTGGCTTGAATTCAAAATATTCGTACCTACCTACGTACATGGAGCTCTCCAGTATTCAGTTTACGGAATTGGACGAAGGAATATCTACCGATAGACCGAGAACTTAGAAGCTCTACCAATTCGGCTTACCAGCGCATACAAAGGCAAATACAAACAAGCCGCACATTTACAGGTTACAGTTACAAGGGAGTGAGAGGTAGCAATTCTTACCTACGTAGGGTACTGTGATAAGTGCCCGGAGATTTCGAGGGGGGGACAAACATGTATCCTCTTACCTGCGTAGACGGGTATAAAATCCCTTTACGCGAGGAAGTCTACGTCCTCGACATCATCCCCCTCACATCAGGTCCGGCAACCATCTCTTCGGACCAGAAGCTCTCAGTTTTCAGCCCCACCAATCTGAGTACGGGCCCGCAGGTCAATCTTGTCACTCACCACGGCAACATCACCTGTGCCAAGGCGTACGATGCTGGGAACGCCATTGTGTGTACGGCAGGAGAGGATGGAAGTGTGTCGATGTGGGATTTAAGACGGGATCCACGGCAGGCCGAGGTAGCCAGGCTGACAGGTTGGAGTCTCATGGCAATTTCGTGTATGAAGATGATGCTGAGGAGTACTATAGATAATCGAGTCCCCGTATTATCCCTAGCGTGCTCAAGTGCAGGTTTCTCCGTCGTGGTCGGCACTGAGCTACGAGATCATCAAGCATCCATTTTAGTATGGTAAGCGAATCGAGTCGCCCATGTGTTAGTTGCACGCTTGCTTAAACTCGTATCCAGGGACGTCCGCTCGACGCCTACCCCGAAGCTTCACTACAAGGAGGTCCATAGTGACGATGTGACAGAGGTCTGCTTTCATTGGTTATCCACGGTAAGAGCCTTATGTATGCTAATCCCTCTCAGCTGAACTTCCACCCGAGCGACCATAATATCCTCTTATCAGGGTCGACAGATGGACTCGTAAATATCTGTGACACGAGAATCACCGACGAGGACGAGGTCATAATTCAGACTTTCAACCACGGCGCTTCCATTCACCACGCAGCATTCCTCAACGATACCGAAGTGTTTGCCCTCTCCCACGACGAGAAGCTTGCCCTTTACGACATGGCCGAGAATCATGAGAACGGAGCTGCCACGACTGACTTTGGGGATATGCGGAATGTCCTCGGCTGCCAGTACGTCGCCAACGTCTTCGTCAAATCGAACGGTGCCGGGGCCGTCATTGGTGCTGGTGCGCATGAGTAAGTTGACATTGATATCAAAATTTGCTGTTGTCGCTAATTTTGTTACTTGTGCAGAAAGGAGGCGTTTGAGTTGATCTATCTAACAAAGGCCCAAGGGTGGAATCTTGATCGAGATAATAGCGTAGGCTTGCCGGGCGCCCACTCCTCGGAGATCGTTCGTAGTTTCTGCTTCTATGATGAAGCGCAGATGGTCTTTAGTGCCGGAGAGGACGGGTATATCAAAGCATGGAGACCGAACGCATAAACCAAAATACCCATACATCGTAATCTATCCCTTCAACCGTATTTGTCGTGCTTGTTCTTCGTCTTCAGGTCTAGCAACCGCTCGTGGTAGTCACCCTCCCGCCTTGCCCTCTTCAGTGATCTGACCTCGTCCTCATTGAGCCGTCTGCCCACCGCTTCCTCTAGTTCCTTTCGACTGACCCGTTCTTTCGCCTTCTCCTCCTTTGATGCCTTGATTCGGGGTTTGAAGCGTGCTTGCATGCGGATTCTCAGCGTAGTATCGAAGCTGATCTCGGTGGCATCACCGCGGATCTCTGGCGTGCCATTTGCTTTCGTAGGTTCTTTGATTGTTAAGAATGTCTCTCGTTGTGACTGGATTTGGAACGTCCCCTGTGTATCGTGGGTCGGGATTACGGTCCAGGTTTCCAGCGTCGTTATGGCTTCGGACGTGGCGGTAAGAATGCCGTACTTGTCGCAACTGAGGTATCTAGGCAGGTAAGTCAGTATCAAACCAGAACATGTGAATAGAGCTAATGCATACTTTCCATAACGGCCTTTGAACCTGAAATTCTCCGTCCCGTATATCTTGTTCGCAACCCAGACCTGTCGCACGTCGTGTGGCTCGGCAGTCGAAGGGTTCCCATCGACAATGTTGACGATAGGGTCAGTAAAGATCTTCCCGTTAGCATCGCAAGCTAGACATGTCGGCGGGTCGGTTGGAAGCACAATCATGACAGGGCCCTGGACATCCCCAGCCGCTTCGGCGGACACCCAGCTATCGTCGTGCTCAGCCTCTTCTGTTGTTGTCGCGACCGTAAGACTACCGGGACCTGAATCGCCAATCGACGGATCTGCTTCCGCCCGCTTTCTCTTTTTGGGCTTCTTGTCGCCCTTGAAAGAGAGCGGTTTGACCATCTTGCTACGAATCCGGGTTTAGTCTAGACGACTGAATAGGCTGTTGACGATCGAAGAGGGCGGAATGTAAAGTTGGAGTTTTTAGCTGCAAAATGCGGTTGGCGTCGCTTTCAATCCTTGACCTTGAAAAGCCCCACCAAAGGTACCCCGGAAAATCAATTATATGATTACGGATTAGAGGCTTACAGATTACGGCTTTTATATCGTTACGGATTACAGGCTTATGGATTATACTATGCTTACAGTGTTACGGATGACACCGTTACGGACTGACGGATTATAGGCTTACGGATTACGGATTACAGGCTTACACTTACGGGCTATAGGCTTACGGGTTACACGCTTACGGATTACATTGTTGTTACGTTAGGTATTTACGGGCTTACGGACGACACGGATTGCAAGCTTACATTGTTACGGATTACACCCACTTACAATACAAACAAGAGTTACGGGCAGTCAGCTTGACAACCGTGTCTATTGGGCTGTGATGTTGCACTAAGATATAGAATAGTCTAGCTAGCGGGAGCTTCCTGCAGGAAGGCGGAGTGCTCCGGCCATGGGGTTTTGTTCCAGACTCTTTTTAGCTCAATCCCGACGATAACCTGAGGGGCGAACAATGTGCGATGTCCTATCTTATTAATGTTTTATATGTAGAGATGCTAAATTGTAGTCTATTCTAAAAACCCACTACTAGATCTACTATTTTCCATTCGCACTTATACTGATTTTAATCATGGCCACAGCACAGCCGGTCGTAGTATCGCTGGCCGATCTCAAGAGTGGTCAGTCACACCACTAAGCCTAGGTTAGAGAGATCATAGCTCAATTACTAACTGCTCGATAGGGAACATCTCTTTCGAGACACTGCAAGAAGCGTTTGGTCCCGAATCTTTAGGCATTCTTGTCGTTAAAGATGTTCCTGCGGAGTTTCCACGTTTAAGACATCAACTCCTTTCTTACGCCTCATACATGGGCAACTTAACAGAGGCAGACTTCGGTAGGTTACAGGTTAAGACAAACGGATGATATCTCACAAATATCCGATTCAACCTAACAGAGCTGTAGAAAAATTCACAAACGAAGCAGCCAAATATCTGGTAGGATGGTCCAAGGGCAGAGAGCAGCTCAAGGACGGCGGGGCCGATGAGTACAAAGGCTCCTTCTACGCCAATTGCGCATTCTATGTGGATCCGTCTCTCGAGTCTGCGCAGCCCACAGAGAAGTTTACTCTGGAGGAGTTCCCAGAGTATTTGGCGCCAAATTCGTGGCCGCCGAATGAGACGCTGCCGGGCTTCAAGCCGATCATAGAGCAGATGTGCAGCCTCATCATCGACACGGCGGTGCTGGTTGCGCGTGCTTGCGACAGGTTCGCCGAGAAGGAAATCCCAGGCTACCCTTCGGCCTATCTAGAGAAGACGGTTAAATCCTCGTCTACCACGAAAGCGAGACTCCTCCACTACTATCCAATGCCCGAGGAAGCGATGGCGAAGGGCCAGGAGGAGGATAACTGGTGCGCGGTGCACAAGGACCACGGCTGCTTGACGGGCTTGACATCAGCCATGTTTATCGATGAGCTGAAGACAGACGCGAAAGTGCCAGATTTTGGTGAAAAGGTCCCCGACTTGCTGCCGACGCTAGACGAGCTAGCCGGATCGCCGGATCCACAGGCCGGACTTTGGATCAAAGATAGGAAGGGAGAGCCGGTCCAGGTCAAGATTCCTAGAGACTGCATCGCCTTTCAAACTGGCGAAGCGCTCGAGAGAATCACGCGCGGGAAGTTCAAGGCGGTAGAGCACTCGGTCAGGGGAGCGTATGCGAAGGGTATTGCTCGGAACACGCTGGCCGTCTTCACGCAGCCGAATCTCGAAGATGAAGTGGACCTGGATCAGCACATTTCCTTTGGGGAGTTCGCCAGGGGTATTATAGCTAAGAATACAGTCTAACAATACCGGTAGTTTCAATTTAAACGGAGAATACGGAGAAGATTTATCACGAGTAATGCCAGATACCTAGGTACCTAACAGCTTAAGCGGACATGCCAAGCCCGTACGCATATTCTTTTCGTCCGGCCGGGCACCGAGATCCGAGATCTGCATCGGCCGACTTTCGGTAAACTGAAGCTACCCCGCCATATGGCAGCTACATCATAGTATCATAAAATGTGGTATATAAGGCGGATCCTCCCGCCAGCTTTCTTTCCCTCTGTCTGCAGCAGACGCCTTCTCGACCCAGTTCCAAGCTCCTGTTTCTTCCATCTCAAATCTCGTCACTTCACAACCACACGACCAGCCATGGCCCTCAACCCCAAATTCGCCGGCCAGCGCCTGCTCTTCGGCCAACCCGACGCCGTCGCCTCAGGCGTGCCGCCCGCCCCGCACACGCTGGAGCTGTTCCTAGACTACACGTGCCCCTTCTCCGCGAAGCAGTTCAACATGATGTACCACACGGTCGTGCCCCTGATCAAGGCGAACCCGAAGTGGGCGGGCAGCCTGCAGGTGATCTTCCGGCAGCAGGTGCAGCCGTGGCACCCGTCGTCAACGCTGGTGCACGAGGCCGCCGTGGGCGTGCTGCAGCTCGCGCCCGAGAAGTTCTGGGACTTCAGCGACGCCCTGTTCCGCGACCAGCTGACGTACTGCGACGAGTCCCTGGTCAACGAGACCCGCAACGACACCTACAAGCGGCTCGCGAAGCTCGGCGCGACGGTCGGCGTCGACGAGGCCGCGCTCTACGATCTGCTGGCTATCCCCGACAAGGTGCGCGAGGGCACATGGCCGAACTTCGGTAACAAGGTGACCAACGACTTGAAGCTGCAAGTCCGGTACGGAAGAATGGTCGGCGTGCACGTGAGCCCGACTGTGATCGTTGACGGTGTGGTTGCGAACGATATCAGCTCGTCTTGGACGAAGGAGCAGTGGGAGGAGTGGCTAAAGAAGAACATCGGTTAAGCGATAGAAGTTGAGAGATAGCCATGTTTATTATTTGGACATTCACAACGACGAGTCAATATAGCTCTTGAAAGCCCAGTTACAAGTCATGAGAATAGTACCTGTAACTAGGAATTCGATCTCTAACTTAAGCTATACTGCTACTCGAACAAGTGCTACCTATACAAAGATGTTAATTATTATAGTAGATAATCCTATTTAGAAAGATGGACAACGAGGCGAGAAAGGCATAGTAGATGCAGCTGTGGTCACCTGGCGCCACCTGGCAGTTTTCAACTCATAATCCCGGCACGTCGCGTAAATCTAAACTCAATTGGACTCATCTTCAAAGGAGAAAAGCTCCATCAAACAGTCTCAATTATGCTGGTTCTCGGGGTCCTGAGAAGAGCTCACTGGACTCCATCGAGACTTGATGTTCCCAGTCTCCGCAGTGTAACATCTCGCGGGCTGCGACTGAGGCAAAATGTTCAGATCTCGGGCCTGAGTCTGAGATTTAAATCAACCACACCTAAGCCAAGCCCTCAAGCAGCTTCTCAACCGCCACCCCCGAAATATGGTCAGCTAACCCGAGAATGAATATGTATGGAATCTAACTAATTAGCATCTCGACAGCCTACCCAGAGAGGCTATGTGTGTACCACGCAGGCACGAGCAGAATCACGTTCCTGGCGTGTCTGAAGATATCGACACTTTTCATATTCGTCTTCTTCGGATTCGTCGTCACGCCGTCTTATTTCGATAAAGAAGGCCTCTCACCCACCGTCGTCCGAAGTCAGTTCGAGAGAGATAATAATCACTCCTGGGTACCAGATCTTGCTAATATGTCAAACAGCGACGCTCTCCGCCATAGTCCCGCTCGTTTTCGTGGCGTACACCACCTCCCCCTTCGTCTCGTTCGTCCACATGCGCATCCCGCCGTTCGCGCGGCAGTCGGAGGAGATGCTGCGGCGCTTCGTGCGGACGATACCGCCCGAGACGGAGCTGGACGTGACGTCCATGAGCTTCATCGCCAAGCCCCGTGCCAGCAGGGTGAAGCTGTCGGACCTGTACCATGCGAGCAGGCGACTAGGTATAGTCAACTTGGCGAGGGACACGGCGGCCGAGAACGCGACGAGGAAGTGGTACATGTTCCGCGCCGTCGGCAACTTCAGCGCCCAGCCGAGCTCCAACACGGTGAAACGTGCGCCGTGGGTGTGGGAGAGCATCGTAAATACCATCGAAAAACGATAGGTGTGGCTCGTGAGGATAGCTCGATACTTCGATGTTTAATCCAAATACGGTATTCTGATCGTGCTTAGAATGGTAATTAGACAGATGCCGGGCTCGCGCCCGAAATCAACTTCGGATTACCAAGTGACGATAGTGAATATTATATTGATTCTCGCGCATATTCCCTTTACCAGTACACTAACATACGTTCTGGACTAGGTATACATTGACATTTTAATCTGACAGTAGTAGTCATCTACAACAGCAGAAAATCAGGAATCCATCTTTGAACTAATCAGACCCTCGAATCACCAGCCCGTATTCGCGATATAAGGCTCAATAGTGCTCGTCAGAGCCCTAGAGTCCCAGTCTCCGAGCTCCGACTCGAAGCCAGTCATAGCGCTATCCCAGTCCTGCTGAGCCATGGGGAAAGCGTAGTCGATATGAATGCCATGCGCATCATTGGGTATATCGGGACCTCCGGTTGAGCCATCCAGGGGCAACCCGTCATGAGAGACTGGTTCTTGGTACCCCTTATGACCCAAGGAACTCTCGCTCGTGCTCGACACTATAAGACTTGCGACGCGACCGAACCGTTCGCAGGCATCGTGGATCTTCCGGATGTTCGGCGCGTCTGCTGCTACCGGCGCCATTATTGCTAGGATCGAGGACAGGAGGGCTAAGTCGGCGCTAGAGGACGTAGCGATGGCGTTGCCAGTCAATACGATAAAAGACACAAACGGTACCAGAGACAAGGTCCTAATACCGAGGTGTTAGTCGTAGCATCACTAGGTTTATCTACAAACTCACACGTTCAGCAGCGTGCTCCATCCGGTAGCGTCTCGCTGTAGCATCCGCTCGCCAATCCTCAACAGCGCCGACAGCGCCCCGCGCGCAGCGTCTACGCACTCGTCCGAGCACTGCAGCGGATGGGGCTGCGGCGAGCTAGGCGGGAGGATCCGGTACACGAGGGTGAGCAGCGAGTACATCTTGATGTCGAACAGCGCGGTGGCCGCGTCGAAGATGGCGCCCCAGTTGGGATCTTCCTAATTTGCCGCGGGCAAGGTCAGCGACGAACGGCCAGAGAGCAGAATCGTGACGGGCAACGTACGCATCGAGCAGTCTCCTGGATGTCCGTGATCCGAGCGGCGAACTTCCGCACGTGCGCGACACGGTCCTCCTGCGACGCGTGCCGTGCCGACGCCGAAAAAAGCTTCCGTTGGATTTCCCCCACCAGGATCGCGTAGTCGCCAAAGGCGCCGTATAATCTACCGGTGTTAGCAGCCTCGTACGATCTCGCCTCGAGACTAGGTACTTACAGGCGCGGGAGGTCGAACCGCTCATTAAGCTTGGCCGGGTGGCCGGTCAGCACGTCGTAGTGATGGATCATGGGCGTCCTGCCGCAGGTGATGGCCAGTCCCTTTTCCCAGAGGTAGATGTACCAGAACACCTCCCGTTGCCGAGTGGTCTCTTCGCCCCTCGCTTCGTCGGGTATGCGATGGAAGCCCAGGTCCAGACATGCCCTCGCGGCGTTGCTGAACAGCCTCCACGCGATCGTACTGTGTCCCTCTTTGACGTAGAAGGTGCCCTAGCAGGTAGTCAGAACCATATCCTACATCGGGTGATCCACTCACGTACGAGAAGCGCCAAGGCGCGACAGGATTCCGTCGACGGCTCCGAGCATATACGGAGGTTCTGCATGGCGGCCTCGGCGTTGGCCTTCAGCACCCTGCCATGCGAGCGCATGACGTCGGGCGTCGTGCCCATCCGTTTGCAATTCGCCGTGTTTAACCCGAAGAACAGGTAGTAGAGACCGACGTTTACGACGATCCACGTCCAGATCGAGATGGGCTCCGTCGCGAGGTACACCCCCCGGCACTTGTCGACGAACTCGTCCTCGCGGAAGATCGGAAGGTCGACGAAGAATCGCTGCTTTTCGGTCTTGACCAGCCGCAGCAGCTTGAGAGTAACGTCTAGAGGGGGGAGCGGTAGGTTTCCGAGCTCTAGGTCGTTCGACCGCGGGAGAGGTTTCCGGGCGGCTTGGTCCGGAGGAGTGGCACCGGTCGTATCTGCGCCGTGAAGCAGCTCTGCGATCGTCTGTGGGGAAAGTATCGTGGGAGCCTCCAGAGCTTCGGCATTGATGAGCTCCGAAACGGCAAGCGTCGCCTCCAGCGCATTCTGGACCCTATGGGCATGTGACTGAAACGAGGAGTCGCCATTGAAGCCTTCATGAACACTAGATAGACTAGGCACTTGTTCGTCGATCATGGGCGGCGGCGTATTGTGCGCATGCTCCGACGACGTCTCGACCGAGCGCGGCGTGGCGTCTTTGCTCAGCATCAGTGCTTGGAGCATTTCTTTGACATCACCGAGCTGACGACTGACATCCTGCACCGCTTCGTCGTATTTCGACGACAGCACCACGCGCTGCCGCTTCTCGGGCGTCCTGCGAGTGCTCCGACAGGCGACGTTGAGGGTCACACAACTCGCACATGGCGACCGCCTGTCACATTTGGTCTGCCGGGGGCGTTAGTCGAGATCAATTCCCGGGACTTAACAGCTATGCATGTAAGGGGTACCTTTCGAATTTTACAATTATCGCACTAAGCCAGAGTTACGTTAATATCGGTACGTTAGGTGATGTTTGTGGTTGATCTGCGGAGGAATGCCACTGGATTTAATTGGACCACTCACTGCCGGTCTCCGGTCTAACGGGACGCTATGGTCTATTTCACTCATCGTTTTCAGAACGTGACACCGAATCTGATAAACGACTAGGCGTGCATAGGCAAGAAGCGGGAGGATGGGCGTTGTTGGGTAAGTGAGGTCCCGAAATCCCGGACGGGGTGAGGTTCTATGAACCCCATCGGGTCCCGAGGCCGCCGATGGTTGGCCGACTCAGCCACTCGGGTTGGCACGAGTCGTGCCGCGGGACAGGGGCTTCTAGGCAGCAAAGAGAAAAAGGGGTAACTCGAGATAATTTGGACAATAATATTCAAGGGGAAATATAACGGGTAAAAATAAATCACCAATTATAGCAAATTAAGCACTTTGCCAGATAAGGGGTAGAATAGCCAAGTTGTCATTGAAAGACATAGTAGATAGGTACCTGTTAAAATATACCTATAATCGAGAACATGAAAGATAAATGGCAATCTAAATACATAGCAAATGATAGTCTATAGAAGTTTTAAGCGGCATTCGATGCCATTTCCAGTCCGATATCTGCATCACGCGACTCTCGAAATCTTGAAGCCTCCTGGGATGCGGTTCTGAAAGACTTCGGTTGGGTCATACTTGGCAGCCATATCGCGGATGTGCTGAATATTCGCAGCCCCGTAGCTTCCGAGCGGATCCTGGCTCGCCGCCGCGTAGTTGAGGTATCTGAAGCCCAAGTCTCCGTCGAGAGATTGTAACATCTTCTCGATCCTGGCCGTCATCGCAAATGTCTCCGCCTGTGCTAATGCGAGCGCCGCCTCTCCAGCCTCCGGCACTACCGCAGCACCGGCGGTCCACAGGATGGCGTTGGTATGAATGGCGTCCAGACCAAGCATGTTGCCGCCTCGCTGCTTGCCGATCTGTCCTATGTAAGTAGGGATGGGCTGGAAGAGCATCATTGTTGTGAGCATCCTGGGGTCAATGGAGCGCTTGAGTGTCTCGACCAAATCTGCGTGAGCTTCGACACAGCCGCGGAGAATCTGTGGGTCGTTGCGGAAGAGTAACGTCGTCGACGTGCCGCTAGGCTCGATCAGCTAACAGACCGTTTAAACTGGAGGCTGTTATGACTTACCTTGCGCTGGAAGGGAGCTGCGAGCCTTCAGCAGCTTTGGCCATACTCTCTAGAACCGTAGCGTTAGATAAGGCGGGGAGCGCTTTCACTTTGTTGAACGACGTTGTCGCGTTCAGGTTGCCCTGCGTGTTGACCTCGATACAGCCGATAGAGATCTCGGAGCTCGCCGAACCATTGAAGACGTACAACGTGATTAGATGGTTGTCGGCGAGGGACTGGTTCTGGTTGGTGAATTCCACCACCGCATCGATGACGGTGTCGGAGTAGTTGGAGCTCAGGTAGCGGATGTCGTAAGCCAGGTCTCGCGAGGGGATAGCCTCCATATCGAACCGTGTCACAATGCCGAAGTTGCTGCTGCCTCCCTTAAGAGCTTGCCACAAATCCGAATTGGTGGTGTTATTGGCATTGATGATTGTTCCGTTGGCCAGGACTACCTCGAAGTTCACGACGGAATCGCAGCCGAATCCCATTCGCCCCGAGAAGAACGAGTTACCGCCCCCTAAGAGGAACCCGCCCACACCAACACCACCATCGCGACCACCCGTTACAGTGACGCCTTCTTTGTCCAGGTCGGCGTACACGTTTTTCCACCGGCCACCGGGCTGAATCTTAGCAAGGTTGGTTTTGGGGTCGTAACTGGACGCGTTCATATGGCTCAAGTCGATAGTCACGCCGTTTGCGATATTGCTGCTTCCCTCTACGCCGTGGCCTCCGCTACGCACGGCAATGTGCCAATCGCCCGCGCCGTCGTTGGCTTCGACCAAGGCCGTCAGCGCGGTGGAAACTTCTTCGCTAGTCTGGGGTAGAACGAGACAGTAAGGCCTCAAGCTGGTGTTCGCTGCGAACCAAGTCGCAATCTGGAGCTCGTAACCTGGATCTGTTGGGGAAAGGAGTCGGTTCCCAAGACCAGCGGCTTCCAAGGCATCGCACTGTAATGGGTGAGTAATGCTGTCATGAGTATATGGCCTCGAGTTCGAGTGACACTGGCTTCGTCACTTACTGGCAAAACCCCACTACTTCCAATCGTCGGTCCGGAGCTACTGTTTCTGGCCATGAGGGAGAGTGGCAGTAACTCAGCTGATGCCATGACCAGCCTGCTAAGTGTAGCAGCAGTAAACCAAGTCTTCAGCATGATGAAAGCTCGGGCTCTCAGGGGTCGTGACAAAAGATATCACAAAACACAGTGGGTAGGAGATTGTCGAATCGTGTTGGTGACTTGCGGACAACGGCGAGAGTTGCTTTCGAAATATAAACCAGCCGGCTTGAGGATGCCTCTGCAATTTATAGACTTCATCTTAAAATCCCTTCCTTAACTCCACTGTTCCTTCACGATACAAGCACGAAGTCCACCCGCCATTTCCGACGAGGTAGCATCTCAGAACTGTCGGTGAGTCCTGACGTGTCGTCAGCTCATGCCATAACCTTCGGAAGGTTTCCGATGAATGAACAAACAGTTTGCGGAGGCCTAGGCCCCCGGCATCAGTAATATAACATGCCGCGATCCCCGGTATGCGGTTCGGGTGGGGCACGGAGGATATAGCATCGTACTCAGCCCCTTGGACAGAAATTAAGACTAAGTTATGCTGGTATTATGTTACATGCATTCGTCATCAGCCATAGTCCAGTATCTTCGAATGGAGATTCATCTTATCACAGGGTACCAGGAGATAGGTGCGAAGTCCTAGAGGAAGTATTCAACAGCTAATGCCAAGATGATACCCTAGTTATATTTTATATTCTGCTATGGGTGAACGGTCTCGATATTTACTCGGGTAGGCGCTTATGCCAACCCCTGTGGGCTGCATAATGGCATAGCAATAGTTTAATATTGTCTCCCTTGCTTTAAGATAGGTGGATTGTGGGGGTTTGCCGACTTACCAGGCGGACAAGAAGAAAATGACAGACGAAAGACCGTTGGCTACGAAAGAAATACGCAAACTCTGGGAGGTACCTAGGTATATAACGGGTGGCTGCGGATTATAGGAAGGGGTTGGAATAAAGAGAAAGATATTGTATGATCTCCTAGCAATAATAATATTAGCTGTTGGAAGCTGAAGCGAAACGTACGTCAGGAAATAAATAAGATCATTGTAATCAGGTCGTGTAGCTTTCTAAACGTGCGGTGGTACGGTTGTATGTTGACTTCATAAGAGGTTAGAACTTCGCGATGGCAGCCGTTGAACAGGTGACGTACAGCTGCAAGTCGGGGAATGCGGGATGAGAATTGGAGAAAGATTGGAGCTCGGGTCCGGCGATATCGCAGCTGACTCTTTCATTTTCGCCGTCTCTGTTTCCCCGGACGGGAAGCAGAACGATAGGACGAAGCAAACGACCTAGGTCTTTGGGAATGCATCATGCGTTCCGATGCGCTGGACTCTACGCTTTCGACATCCACGCAATAAAGACCCTAAACTCCATCTTCCGGCGCACAATGGCTTCGCAAAGCGGCCGAACGTACAATGTGCGCCACCCAGCTCTTAGCTCCGAGCTTCTCCCGCTCGAAAGAATATGGCGATGCTGACTCGATAATTACCTCAGGATGCCATTGACGCCCTCAACTCCCTCCAGACCCCGTATGCCATCGTCGAAGCCCGCCGCAAGGCCGGCATACGGCCCGATGCCGCCTCGATTGCTGAAATGCAGGTCTACCTGCGGCGCATCGGCTATGCGCCCTCCGACCTCAAGCGGCTGAACATCGTGCACGTCGCGGGTACCAAGGGCAAGGGGAGCACCTGTGCCTTTACCGCGTCTATACTCTCGCAGTACCAGAAGTCGCGCTCTGTGCCCTCCAGGGTAGGATTATTCACCAGCCCACACCTGATAGCAGTGCGCGAACGGATCAAGATCAACGGGAACTCCGTCAGCGAAGAACTCTTCGCGCGCTACTTTTTTGAGGTCTGGGACAAGCTCGGAGAGGCTGAGGAACGTGATGGCCAGACAGTTGTGGACCAGCGATTGGGCATCCCCATGCCTACGAGACCGGTTTATTCTCGCTATTTAACACTGATGAGCTACCACTTGTATTTCCAAGAAGGCGTCGATTGCGCCATATACGAGACAGGCATCGGTGGTGAATTCGATGCCACCAATATCGTGGAAAATCCCGTAGCGTCCGGTATCAGCTCCCTCGGCATCGATCATGTCTTTGCGCTCGGGAATACGATAGAACAGATCGCCTGGCACAAGGCCGGCATTATGAAGACGGGCAGCCCAGCCTTCACCATTGAGCAGGTGCCAGAGGCTGCGAAAGTGCTCCAAGAAAGAGCTAACGAAAAGGGCGTGGCCCTGAAGGTTCTGGATGTCGATCCTAGACTAAAGGGCGTCAAAATCCGACCAGACGCATTATTCCAGAAGAAAAATGCCAGTCTGGCAATTGCGCTAGCAGAGGCGGTTATGCGAAAACTCGACCCGAATACCTCGCTAGATCCATCACAGTTACCAGAGCAGTTCGTCAACGGCCTAGAGCAGGTCGTGTGGCGTGGAAGATGCGAAGTCAAGGTGGAGGGGCCAGTCGTCTGGCACGTGGACGGAGCGCATACGGTGGACAGCCTGAAGATGGCCACTCGATGGTTCGCAGGCGAATGCGCCCAGAGGACCGGGCCGAAAGCCTTGATCTTCAACCAGCAAGGCCGGGACGAAGCCGTCCACTTCCTCGAGGGGATGCTCTCCTCCCTCAAAGCTCAGGGGCAAGGCCCGTTCGAGCACGTGGTCTTCTGCTCGAACGTCACGTACGCCGAGACCGGCTACAAGCGGGACTTTGTCAACTACCAGTACGACCCCGCGGCCGTCAAGGCCCTCACGGCGCAGCGCGCCTTCGCCGAGAAGTGGTCCGCGCTGGATCCGCAGGCCAAGGTCGTCGTCTTGCCGACGATCGAGGACGCGATCAACCACGTCAGGGCCCTGGGTAAGACTGAGGTAGGCGAGAAGGAGACTATCCAGGCTCTCATTACGGGAAGCTTGCATCTCGTGGGCGGCGCTCTGAGCATATTAGAGGGCGTAGATGCTTTCTGATCGGCAACGGCTGGTCTTTTTTCTCTATTGTCCTTTTCTTTTATGAATAACTCCGGCGGTAACGAGGAATGGATACCCTAGACTAGGTCGGTTAGGATCGTAGGTTCGGATCTACAGCGGCTCAACCCGTACAATCAATGCCCCCTTTTTTCTTATATCAATTATTACGACCCTGAAAATTTGATGAAATAGTATGCTGCTTCTTCTCTTAGACTTCTTTGAGAAAGGACAGTAATAAATGACTACATGCTAACCCAATCTCGAGTCCTTCGATAATCTAACCTAGAATCCAGGGACCATTCACTCCTTCGGGGTACATATAACGTTTCCTTCTGTATTACCGCTTCCACTATAGTCAATTCGGGTTCATATTCAGTACTTCAACCAGATTGCGCCATGCAAATGCCCAAGTTAAGGGTTATTGGATCTAAACCTTGAAATAACCCTATACATTCGGGCATAATGCTAGCCCTAAATCTTTCCTCGCCCCTCAAGAAGAGATATAATGGGTTCACGGCGCCATTCCGGTATGTCCTTGATTATCTCCTCTGTGATTGTGAACTCCCCCCCCTTCGCCCATCTAAGAGGAACGTTAGTATCCCCCAAACCATACACAGTATCTCCTGCTGCTGCTGTTTTTTTATCTCCCCCATGATTATAAATTCCCCCGTCTCGTTGGTCTAAGAGGAGCTTTAACAACTTCTCGTCGTCGCTTCGATTGCTTGCTGCCGCCTCAACTATCTCTTCTGTGATTGTGAATTGCTCCCCTCTCTCATCCAAGAGGAGCTTTAATATCTTGAACTTGTCTACACTTCCTGCTGCCGGCTTTGACTATATCCTCTGCAACTTTAAATTCCCCCCTCGTCGATCTAAGAGGAGCTCTAATATCTTCGAACCAGACAGCTCATTTCCTACTACTACCTTAACTATCTCCTCCGTAATTATCAACTGCTGCTGTCGCCCTTCAAGCTCGTGAAGAAGATCCATTAGCTTTTGACCATGAAGGCTGTTTCCTGCTGCTATCCTGAGTACCTACTCTGTGTTCGGTACCTGGTACTTTAGAAAAACAGCTAGCATGTTGAGAGAGGAGCGCCAACAGACCGCTGCTTCAACGGCTCCTTTTGTAATCGTCGCCTTCCCTCTCCAACCAAGAAACAAGGTGTGTATATCTTTGCTTTCCAACATCTTTTCGGCCATTTCTTTGGTAATTGTCATCTGTTCTGACAGATAAGAAAGCCGAGGAAGAAAAAGCACTGCATTCCTCTCCCCAAACCGTCTCATTACCACGTTAAGCACTTTTTGCCCAGCTATAATCTTCTAGGTCGATGAAGAAGAAGGCTGAGGGGCTCGACGCTATACTGAGATTTCGCAGCTTTCGCTAGCAATTCATCCGTAATTATGACCTTGGCTTTTCATCGATCCATGATTTCGTTTAAGAATTCAAACGACCTATCTAATATGATATTCCATTCAAAGCCCTTTTCTAAGCACCTCATCTCCACTCTATATTTGTGTGCTGCAAGCTCACACAGGAATTCCATTGTCGGCTTCATTTCAACTCCATCCATATCGAAAATTCCTGTTCTGAGTCCTGGTTCCACATGTTCTGTCTTTGTATTTGCCTGGGCGCTGCGATGTCGGAATTCTAAAACGACACCAACGTTTGCTTTAGTTTGATCGTGTTCTAACAAAAACTCAGCACAAGTCCATTCATGCTTCCGTAACGCCCAGCGCCATGCTTCTTCTCCTTGTATGGTGATGTCATCCGTTGCGCTTTTCTCCATTAATGGCTAGTCGAGGCAGACGTGGTTTCTCACATCTCAGGGAGTTCGAACTTAGTGTGGGCTTGAGTTAATGGGCTGATAGTGCTAAGTATATGAAGGTATCAAAAGCTCCAATGGCTGAAAGTCTTTTTTCAACTTAACAAATGATGAGCCCGGTTAGTATAGTAATATAAAACACGCTTAATAAAAGATGCCCGTCTAAGTGTAATTAAAACATCTCACAAACGGTGGTTCGAACCTAACATCTATCAGAATTCAGAGCCTTCAAAACCAAGAGACATTAGGGGGAGTATTAAATACCCACACAAAGTTGTCAAAAGCTCTGACCAAGAATAGTTTCATTCCAACAGATAGAATTATGTAAATAAGGGCATGCATCTTCATTCAAGACGTACGGCCTTGATTCATTAACATCGCAATACGAAACCTCGAAGATTCCTGGGGACCATCAGTAGTAGCAGAGATCAAACGAAATATTTACATTGATACTACAGTTAACTATAACTTACCGTCAGAATGCTTCACTGCACCTCGACCCTCGTTGCTGTGAGAGCTACCCTGCTCCTCAGCACTCTTATCACTGCCTATCCTCTCCCTAGAGAGCCTCTGAACCTCTACGGCGATCTGCTTTCAAAGCAAGATCCCCAACAACCTCTACCACAAAGAGCTACAGAGGACCAATTGAAGTGGCAACCCTCCCTCGACTTCGATACGGACGGCTGCTACAACACGCCAGCCATCTTCGCGAACGGAAAAGTCGCCGAGGGCCTCAGCAACGACGGCACCGGCGGAGCTGGTAAGTCGAAACTTTCTAGAACTCCCCTTATTCTCTTCCTAAAAAAGGGGGTGACCCCTCGAGAGCTCGTTATCTGACTGGGCACCACGTAACTGACGAGAGCTATCAGACGGCTGCCGCGACCCCTCGGACCTGGAAAACAACAACGTGTACGTGCGGACGCGCTGCAACAACGGGTGGTGCGCGCACCTGTACGACTACTACTTCGAGAAGGACGTCGCGGTGCAGCACGTGTCGGACCCGGGCGGGCACCGGCACGACTGGGAGCACATCGCGGTGTTCGTGCAAGACGGCGAGCTGAAAGCGGTCGCGGCCAGCAAGCACGGGCACTACAAGACGCGAAGCGTCAACGACGTGCGCATGGACGGCAACCACCCCAAAATCGTTTACAACAAGAACGGCGGGTCCACGCACAGCTTCCGGTTCGGGCGCGAAGACGACGACAACATTGAGAACGCCAGCGGCGCCTGGTTCCGCGGCGCGCTCGTCGACTACGACACGGGGTTTCCCGGGAATACTAGGGACATCCTCATGACGCACGATTTTGGAAGAGCGAGCATTGCGATCAAGGATGACAGCTTCCAATGGAACCTTGACCACGCCCGGCACGGCCTGACACCGGGCTTTGACCCCGGCGTTGACAGCTAAGGATCGGGGAACACTTGGATAGGCTGGGTTTAGATGGGTTGAGTTATATACAGCGGTTGAGACGCCGGTGTCATCTGGGTGTGAATTAGCGTATTCAGGGGTAAAGGCAAGGTTGGGTATTAACGTGTTTTCATCGATAGAATGTTCTCTTTACTTACCACTAGAGCATCAATAGACACACCCGCTTGCCATTTTCCATAAGCATTCTACCAGCCCTGAACGGCGGGCTACTCTGTACAGTAGAAGTTTTTAAAGTCGGCCGGCCGTAAGAGGTGATTAGTCGAAGTGAAAATAGACTAATGCAAGAGTTAACTAAGAACCAAGACTCAAAAAAAAAAAAAAAAAAAAAAAAAAAAACCCATAAAACACAACTAAAAAAGAATATCATACTTAAACTTAAACAGTTAAGCCGGAGGACTCTTGTAACAAGCCAAGCGGAGCAAGGCGAGGGGTAATAATTTGGTTGCAAGAGATATAGAGTTGTCAAGACTTGGCAGCGGCACGATAAGTGGCTAGAGTTATTCTCAGATGGCTACTTGATTTTTTGACGAAACACCTGCATGGAAGAGGTCAGATCGAACTTGACACGTTATTGCGACAAAAAGACAATTGACTAGAGAAAGGACAAAACTAAATGCATGAACGGGGAGTCGAACCCCGAGCTCAACCTTGGAAGGGTTGAATGTTACCGCTACACCATTCATGCGACATGCATCAGCCGCGAATCGAACGCGGGGCCCATCGATGGCAACGATGGATTTTACCACTAAACCACTGATGCTTGTTGAAAACGGGCGGGATAATTTAGTATATAATTCACAGCTCCAAAATTGGGGTCGGCGTCATGTGACAAGGAGCACCAACTTTAGTTCAGAACATCCGGCAGCCGCTGCCAGCTGCAAGCGTAGACCCCAGTCGTCGAACAACGTACGGAGTATCTGACATGAAAACGTCCCCAAAGTGTATGTAGCTCCCCGGGAAATCTCTCAAAGGTAGAAAAAGGTTAGACGTAGAATCGAGAATTATGGAACGATCTGGTAACGAAACAGCTAGAGTCAACTGACTGATCATGTTGGGCTTTGGCTAAACGCTAAACCATAAACGCCACGATTGAGGAGTCCATGGCTTCTTGCCTGACATCCATCCGAAGTCGAAGTTCACAAGTTACATCCCTTCGAAACCGCCTCATCGCCCCTCGCTCACTCACATCCCTCACCATGGCCCAAACGGCGGACCGAACCTACGAGGCGGCGCTGCGGCACCTCGACTCGATCCAGTCGAACCGGCACGTGACATCGCTATTCACCGCGCCCGCCCCTTCTTCTTCCCCATCTTCTTCCCCCTCATCCAAACCCACGGCCCAGGACCTCAACGCCCAGGCCATCCCGGAGATGCTCGCGTGGCTGTCGCGCGCGGGCCTGACGCAGACGGACCTCGCGGCGCGCCTGCGCTGCGTCCACGTCGCCGGCACCAAGGGCAAGGGCTCCGTGTGCGCCTACGTCACGTCGATCCTGCTGGCGCAGCCCTCTGCCCGCGCGGGCCGCGTCGGCACGTACACGTCGCCGCACCTCGTGTCGGTGCGGGAGCGGATCCAGCTGGACGGGCGGCCCATCAGCCGGGCCCTGTTCGCGCGGTACTTCTTCGAGGTGTGGGACGCGCTCACCGCGTCCGCGCGCGCCGAGGCCGCCGCCGCGTCCGGCCGGCCCGTCTCGGAGGAGGAGCTGCGGGGGCCCGCGACCAAGCCGTTCTACTTCCGCTTCCTGACCATCCTGGCCCTCCACGCGTTCCTGCGCGAGGGCGTGCGCAGCGCCGTCGTCGAGTGCGGCATCGGCGGCGAGTACGACTCCACCAACGTGCTGCCGGCGGGCGCCGTGACGGCGGCCGTCGTCGCGCGGCTCGGCGTCGACCACGTGGGGATGCTGGGCGCCACGCTGCCCGAGATCGCCTGGCACAAGGCCGGCGTGTGCAAGCCGGGCCGCAAGTGCTTTACCCTGCGCGCGGGCGACGAGGACGCCATGCGCGTGCTGCGGCAGCGCGCCGCCGAGAAGAAGGCGCTCCTCGTCGAGGTCGACGACGAGGGGTGGTCCGGTGTGCAGGTGGGAGGAGGCGTCCTCGGGGGCTCCTTCCAGAAGGGGAACCAGGCGCTGGCGCTCCTGGCCGCGAGCGAACACCTGCGGGTCCTGGCAGCAGATCCTGATAGCCCGCAGCTAGGCGCAGGCGAGGAGCCGCTGGAGGTGCTGGGCTCGCGGTTCGCCGAAGGGCTCCGACGGGCACGACTGAGGGGGCGCTGCGAGACGCTCGAGGACGGCGATATCACGTGGTTCATCGACGGCGCGCACACGGCAGACAGTCTGGAGGAGACGGGCATATGGTTTGCACAGAAACTCACGGCCCGACCGCAGACCAGGACTGTCCTTTTGTTCAACCAGCAGGAGCGTGACGTGGCCCGGCTGCTGGTTAGTCTGCACGCTGGTATTAAGAGACAACCGGAACCGCGGTCTTTCGACTGCGCCGTCTTCACGCGGAACGACCTGCAGCGCGCGGCCGCGGGCGAGCCAGAGCGGGACTTGACCGTCCAGCGTGCGGCTGCAGACGCTGTACAAAACGGATCGTCTGTGACGAAGACTATCGTGACAGATAATGTAGCCGAAGCTGTGGAAAAGATCAGGACAATGCAACGGGATGATGGCGGCAAACTCGCTGTTCTCGCCACGGGCAGCCTGCATCTCGTGGGCGCTCTACTAAGGACTCTGGAGCCGGATGGAGAGATATGATTACCAGTAATTGTATAGGGGTTCAAGCTTGGGATAAGTAACTAACTGGTTGATGGTACCTGTGACGGAACGGCGTTAGGAAACAAAATGACAGGTAAAGTTTAGGTCGCAAGACTGCTATATAGGGTCTCGGGATAGGCCATCATTCAACAACAGGCCTAGAATCAGGTAGTGAATGTACCCAGGGAAAATGCTCTTGGAATCTACCTCGCCTACTATGAAATAAGACAACACTTCACGAAACCAAAGGCGCAGGAGAAACTCAGGCAGGCATATCCGCCGTCTATTGCATGCTATTATCTTGTACACAGGCATCTCAGCCTCCCAATTCTTTTTCTTTTGTCTAGAAGGCTACGCAGCAGGATAAGGTAGGAGGACTCAAAATGTACAAGGGGAACAAGGTCGACAAAGTAAACAAACGATGCTTCTCTCTCCTATCATCATCCCCTTAATTACTTCCTAAGCCTTCCCCTATTCCACCCTTAAGCTCTGCAGCCGCGCTTCGGTAGCAATAACCTGTTATCCATACGTTAGCATTCCATCCCATTCTACATTTTACCGGGCATACATATCCCGGTCAAAGAAAAAGGTCGACAACTTACCTCAAGCGCCTGCTGCACCTCCAACACCTTCCGAACCTCGGCCAGCCAGTCGCGGCTCAGCGTCTTGGCCCAGCCGTGGAGGCCGTTCATCTCCCTCGCGGCGGCGTCCAGGTCGCCCTCCTCGAGGAAGGTCTGGGTGCGGGTGAGCACGCTCTCGACGTCGTCGCCGGCGGCCAGCCCTTGCTTCTTAAAGAGCACCTTGCTCAGCACCCAGCTCGACGCGTGCGAGGCGACGCCCGCGTCTTCCGGCAGCAGGCTGGCCTTTCGGACCTCGGACGCGACGCGGCGGAAGCGGTCGATGAGCTGCGACGGCGTCGCGATGCCGCGCTGGTACGCCGAAGGGTTGATCGAACCGATGGCCGCGTTGACGACCGGGTCCTCGGTGGCAATCTCCTTGAGGGCGACCAACTCCCGGACAAAGGGTCTCGGGTGCTCTGTGTCGCTGAGACTGGCGCGCACGGCCTCGACGGCTACATGCAGCTGTTGCGTCTTGAGGTTCATATCAACGACATCGTTCCAGCCCGTCGTCAATGTCTCGAGTTCCTTGACGGCCGAGCTGAGTTGGTCAAGCTTGCCAAGTCTACCGTTCCTCTCCTCCTCAACGCGGGCCTTGACGTCCTGTAGGAATTGTCGCTTCAGGCTGACGGCCTGTTCTAAGAGTAGGTTGTTGGCCTTCTCCTCGTTGATCCGGGCCTCCCGCTCCATCTCCATCTTGATTCGCGCATCGTAGGTCGACTGGATGCGCTTCATCTCCTCTTCGAACTCGGCTCTCCATTGTCGCTCCTGTGCATCCATCACCTTCTCAACGTGACCAACCAATTGGACAGCAGCGCCCTCGAATTCCTTAACCTTGTTTGCGACTTGCGAGGCGGCGTCTTTTTCAACCTTGGCCTTTAGTTCGCGGATCTTGGAGCCTACCTTGTTGAGTTCGTTCTTAGCCTTGCCGATAGTGGCCGAAAAGCGGTCGTCGGCATTGTCCGCGTTCACAACCGTAATGATATCGTTGAGCATCTTGACAAGGTCCTGTACTACGGGCTCATCGGCATCTCTGACCTTTAGAGGGTCGATGGGAGATGCGGGAGGAAACCGAGAAGGCTCGTCGACTTCAGGTGGTACGAATCCCTTATCATCCTTCTTCGGCGCTTCAGTCTTCGCTGGAGCTTGCTTCTCGACAGCCTGAGGTGCGGCAGCAGCAGCAGCAGGTTTGGGTGGTTCGGCTGGCTTCGCGGTAGGCTTCTTGTCCGCAGAATCATCCTTCTTGTTCGACCCAGGGGCATTGACAGCGCTCTTGCTCGCGGTGTTATCCCGCATCGCACTCGACTGTCTGTTTGCCGGCTCGGTAGCATCTGCTACTCGCCAAGACGCACCGCTCTGAGGGGATATCTTGACCTGGTTTCCAGTGTCCTTATTCCGGCCGCCAATAGTCAAACCGCCAGGGTACCGCTTCTTGTAATCGAGTTCTTCGAAGTAGAGCACGGCTTGCTCGCCGAACGGTACATACTCGGTGAAAAAATCGTGGAAATTGTCACTGACGCGTGAGTACCATACACCACCGCCAAATGTTATGGCACCCAAGAACACCAACGTGAGGACATAGTTACGCAGTCGGCGGAAGAAGCCCTTCTTTTTCTTGACGGGTGCAGCAGGCGGAGACGGCTTAGCAGCTGTTATTGTTGATGCAGGCGGAGGCGGCGGCGGGGTCGGAGGGACATCTTTGGAGTCGATCGTCGAAGAAGCAACCTTGGATTCCGTCTTAAGTTGAGGAGGATTACTCGACGCGGCGGTTATAGTCTCGCTAGTTGGCAGTTTTACGGGGGTAGGGTCGTTTATGGAAGGCTTCTTATTGTCGGCATAGCTTCTCTGATCGCAATTGATGTTAGCCATAAGCTCATAGAAGCAATGAGCCGACTGTGACTTCATACTACACTAGCACCGGAAGATCTCGCGATCGCGGGCTGCCATTGACGGCCGGCGGCAGCAGCAAGGGGCTTGCTGCCTACGGCCCTGACAGATCGCAACGATGTCCGCAACATGAGGGCATCGAATATGTTGCGATTATCGTTGCTACGTTGTGGTGTTAGGTCGTGTCGTGTGCTATGCGAGGTATTATTAGATGTAAAAACCTCGGGAAGCTTTAAAAAAGCTGCACGTCTTCCCAGTTACGTTGGGCGTAGGACAATCCCGGCTACGCTAACACAGACTCCGGCCCAGTGGGAATTGAGTACGTACCTCTGTATACATTAGGTACATAAGTGCATAACCGCTTACTCTGTATAACTACATAAGAAACAGGTATAGAAAAAATAGACAGCCGGAGACATGTCCTATAGGTAGATAGGTACCCGTGTAAGTGCCATGGTTTATAAGTTTGAATATGCTACTCTCGTGTACTTGCAAAAGAAGTCGGGATTAGGAATAGTTGGGATTTAATTCAAGTTCACTGTCTAGTCTATACTCTATCTCGTATCACAAGCTACTCAAGTACCGTCAAGATGGACAACAGAGGAGACACCGGATGAATAGACAACAGACATGGTAAGAAATACTGTTCTATTGCATTATTCATCGTGCTTATATAGCTTGGCAACGTTCAGTCTCAGTCCAAGCAAGTATCTAGGCCGCATAAGCGCATAACTTCTAGCCCATGCACGACCATAATGCATCCAGTGGCCCAGTCCGTACTCTGGAAAACTTGGTAAACAGCGGAAGAAAACAAGAGTCAGGTATTAAAAAAAACGTATTGCCTTCCTGGCAAGGAACTCCTTATGAAATATACACCCGAGCATCTTGTGGCCCGCCTTCATGCTTCCTAAACGACGCGTGCCGTCTCTGTGGCGGGTTGAGCCGGGCTCGTGTTTGCTGTAGTGCTAGAGGTGCAGTTGTTTAACGACCTCCGGAGGGCTCTTGCTCGGGCATCGCTTTGGAGCCAACCGAACAAGGGGAAAAGATTGACCAGCCAGCCCAGTATCAGGATGATTAGTATGCTGCGAGGAACTCCTAACTCTTCATTACACCAGTCCCCGAAAAGATTTAGAATCATCCAGACACGCCTCTAGCAGGCGCAAGGTCCACCCGCTTGTGTGTTTGCGCCCTCTGGCGCCAAGCTCACTCCACCTGGCCGTTGTCCCGGTCGAGTATGTCGAGGTCCGACTTGGTCCAGAGGCAGTTTCTTCGCGATGGCGGTAAAGAGTTCTCGGACATTCTCGGCCGTCTTGGCCGAAGTTTCGAAGAAAAGAAGGCCTGCCTCGTTCGCATACGCCTCGGCCTCGGCTGTCGAGACTGCTCGCTTGTCGGGTTGCTCGCTCACCAGGTCTAGCTTGTTTCCTGCTAGGGCAATGATGATGTTCTCGTTTGCTTGTCTTTGTAACTCCTTCACCCACGACTTCGCCTTATCGAGTGATGACTATTGCCAACAGGTTAGCCCGGCTCCCAAAATTTCTTTGTTCCTAGGGGAACATACGGATTGGGTAATGTCATAGACTACGACGGCGCAGTTGGCATTTCGATAGTACATGGGGGCTAAGGACTTGTATCGTTCCTGGCCAGCGGTATCCCAGATCTCGAATTTAACCGTGGTATTCTCGTCCAGAGAGATGGTTTGCGTTAAAAAGGCGGCGCCGATAGTGGATTCCCGGTATGAGTCGAATTGATCCTAGAAGATACAGTTAAGCCAGCAATTTCATTGTAAGGTATGCCAGTCATGATCAATTACCTTAACGAATCGCAAGACTATGGAACTCTAATAGGTAAGAGTTAGCAAAATGATATAGCCTCGGGGGTAGAACTGTTGCTGGACTAGTTACCTTTCCCACCGCAGATTCTCCTATAATGTAGTCAGCATACAATGCCTCTTATTGCAGTCGGATTCTAATGCCGTGGGCTATGATTCATACCTAGTAACACCAACTTGAACTGCGCAAAGCGGCCGGACATACCGCCCCTAGCCGCGGGTCCTGCTCGGGAAGCCATGGTGACCGGATGTGGTGATTATTGCAAGGGGCCTTGAAGTGACCGTAGCGTAGTTGATACAGGAACTAGGATAGAGTAGAGATGGAGGGTCGACGTTGGGATAGTTTAGACTTGATGGAGTTTGTCTTATCGAAAGGGAATTATCGACGGTCGAGGTGCGGAATCAAGTGTGTGTAGGAACCGCAGGAAAGACGGAAGAGCGCGGTGTGTTATCACAAACCCCGATGCTAAAGACCCCGAACAAAAGAACGCTTCTGGGAGTTGGTATTAGTGTTGTGCGAAGGACGAGATGGCGAGAGGCAAAAGTTGGTAAGGATATTGATTGATTACTGCCTGCTTGGTCGAATGGTTGAAGGAAGCTTAAGCACTAACGCTAAGATCAATCATAGGTAATCATCAGTGAGTGGCTGAGCAGGTAGGCGTCAGCGGAGCAACACGTCAGGCGTCTTGTAGGTCTCGGGCTGTCGGCGGGCAACACGATACGGTGTTGTTTCTTTATCAGTGGAGACACGTGATTCATCAGTAATACAGGTTATTGTACAAATGTAATGCCGTATTAGTGCATGGCTTATAATCAGGTATGTATCCTTATATCAACAGTCACGATAACAGATAAGAGGTACATTAGGGACATAGCTGCATAGGTGTCCCCGCCAGACAGGGATTGTTAATCTCGGCCTTCAAACAAGTTTCGAGGTCAACTCTGGCCTGTGCACATGTGCTTCCCCAAGCTTGGCATCATCGCGAATTAGTTTCCAACTATTCCAGTCCCTTTTTGGGGAATATGCATGTGCATGTGCATTTCTATTTATTCAACATCAAACACTTCCAAGTCCTGTGGTAACGCTTCTTGTTACTGCTTCGCTGTTGTACAGCAGTTCACTTCTCACCACCAAAACGACGAGCTATTGCCCGTCGTCTCACCTTCATTCCCTTTTTGCCCTTTACTTTGTGTCGACAAAGCTATGAGTGTATACTGGACGCCGACATCAAATTAGCTCACCATGACGCTCCCCTTCCGGGACATTAATGTCCATGTCGCAGCCGACTCCTATACCTTTGCCTCGCCCTCTTCTCCTAATGCGCCTACTCTCATCATCGACCGTCCTACTGGTGATGTAAGGCTGAGCGAAGCAGCACCCTTCCCCAAGCGCGTGTCCCGTGTCTCCAGCATATCTGGTATACTGGGCTTCATTCGGTTGAGACTTGGTATTTCATATCCCTGCCACCCTCCCCATCTCCTAGCACCACCAAGACTGACACGGCCCAGACAAATATGCCATAGTCATCACCAAAGCCCAACCTATGGGCCGCCTTAAGGGCCATATGGTCTATAAGGTCATCTCGACCGACTTCTTGCCTATGCGCGAGCGACAGATCCGCGATCCCGACGAGGACCAGTTCCTATCGCTGCTCAAGACTTACATTATGAAGGGGCCCATGTACTTTTCCTACGGCATAGACCTCACCAACAGTTTCCAGAGACAAGCTTCGGCGGATATCTCGAACCCCCTGTGGATGCGAGCTGATGATCGCTTCTTTTGGAACCGATTTGTGCAATCCGATCTTATCAACTTCCGACAGTCAGGCAATCGCTCGCAACCAGGTTCGCAGCCTGGCGTAGACCCATACATCTTACCCGTTGTATGGGGAACACTTGAGATCCGACCTACGACGTTCAAGAACACACCCCTGACTATCGTTCTGATTACTCGTAAAGCGAGACACCGAGCTGGCACCAGATACTTTACCAGAGGAATCGACGAGGAGGGACATGCTGCGAACTACAACGAAACAGAGCAGATTGTAGTCTTGAACGACACAGGCCGCGGCCTCGGCGGATATGCCGGAAGTAGCGACATGCAGAGTGGCAAATACGGCGCCGAGGGCGCAGAGATGCAGGTGCTGTCCTATGTCCAGACGCGAGGCAGTGTACCGGTGTACTGGGCCGAGATCAACGCCCTCAAGTATACCCCCAAGCTCCAGATCCGAGGTATCGAAACGGCGCTGCCGGCTGCGAAGAAGCATTTCGACGAGCAGATCCGTATCTATGGAGACAATTACTTGGTGAATCTTGTCAACCAGAAGGGTCGCGAAAAGAGAATCAAGGATGCCTACGAGCAGATGGTGCAGATGCTTGTTTCGTCACCATCGGAGAAAGTCAAGGGCGATATGATCAGCGACGAGAAGTTCCACATCATCGAGCCTAGCTCTTCGAAGCAGGAATACGATCGTCTACACTATGTCTATTTCGACTATCACCATGAGACCAAGGGCCTCCAAATGCACCGGGCCATGTTGCTTGTCGAACAGCTCCAAGACGCTCTGATAGCGCAGCAGTACTTCCGCGGCGTAGATATGCCTGCTAACGGCGGTCTTGAGACTAGGAATCACCAGACCAGCGTGGTGCGAACGAACTGCATGGACTCCCTCGATCGCACCAACGTCGTTCAGAGTATGTTAGCACGATGGACGCTAGACCGCATGTTCACCGATCTCGGCTTGCTCCAGCGAGGCGAGACCTTTGCCGCCGTCGACCCGGCCTTCGAATTCCTCTTCCGGAACCTGTGGGCTGACAACGCAGACACGGTGTCTAACTCGTACGCGGGCACCGGAGCCATGAAGACGGATATCACACGCACAGGCAAGCGAACGAAGGCGGGTACTCTCGCGGACGGCAATATAGCCGTGACCCGATATTACCTAAACAACTTCAGAGACGGTCCTCGGCAAGATGCTTTCGACCTTTTCTTAGGCGCTTACGAGCCCGCCACCGCGAACATTGGCTCCTCGCTCGTGTTTGCGGACCGCAGACCGATCCTCATCCAGAGTATCCCTTACATATTCGCCTTCAGTCTCTTCTTCGTCCTCGTGAGCCTGTTCACGAAACGCCAGCCGGGCTCGGCCACTTGGACAATCCGGCTGTTCATGTTATTCTGGTTCGTGGTAGCCGGATGGACATTCAACTTCATTATCAATAACGGAATGTTATTTGTATGTCCTATCCCCCTTAGAGAGATTTTAACCCCTGAGCCTACATAGCATATATTTTGCGCATAAATACTGACAAAGACGTAATAGGTCAACTGGCCGAAGCTCAATCCTCGGCCTTGGGCAACGGAAGGCTACCAGGATGCTATCACCAAGGTCCGCAAGGACGCGCTGCTTGGCCCCTTCGTGGCTAGACATGAGCGCGGTTTAAGCACGGCCCGTTATCTCAACGCGGAAGAGGGCAAGAAGAGGATCGAATGAGAGGAAAACAGGGGAACCGGGCTTCGTGTACTTTTATTTTGCGGTTCGAACACCCATTGGCATTTGTGGGCACTACACGTTCTAGAGTAATACTTCATTTTCGCCCCCCCGGTTCGTATGCAACGAGGCGGGCGTCTGTCAAGACTCATTGCGGAGGTTTGGGGTCTATTCTTGTTCACTGTACGAGTATAATCAAGACTAAATAGAGTCAGCATATTTGAGTAATTTGTTAACATCTGCTTGTATTGTTGGGGGAGCACGGATGACATGGCCATGCGATTAAATAATCGATAGTTACGCTGTCGCTAGTGCCGTCTCAGGTCTCTAGATTGCCTACCACTGACCACGGTTTCTTGAGAGCAAGCCATATGCATATATGCTGTGTCTACTGCGATGCATGCCCCTCTTCCCCCTTTTACGCGGCTTCACCTACTTCATCCGCATAGGTACAGGTACCAAGTAGTATTTAGCAAAAAGGGAAAAAGGGAAAAGGGGAAAAGATTTTGGCCGTCTGGGGAATCGAACCCCAGAGCCTAGGAATACTCTTTAACGATACTTTTAAGAATAGCGTAAGGATAGTATCCGCTAGGCCAAACCAACTCGGCCTTACACGATTCTCTCAATAGACCATATTTCCTAATAATTGTGAAGTTAATACGACTTATATAGGTATCTTTATAAGTTAGCCAAAAGTAAAACATCCTTGCCGTAGGTAGCCTACGTGGTAGAGTCGAACACGACTTGGGAAGTTCAGTAGAAGTTGACAGTTCTTATTCCAATTTTACAACTAGCACGGTCCATTAATCGGGCAGTAAGGAGGCAGATTCCTCCTGATACAAGTACAGCACTATCTCGACCCCTTCGTTTTCCAATACACGTTTCCCTCTCCCCCCTTCCCAAACCAACCCATGCACCGTTTCTAAATGCTAAACCCCTGAACAAAACCAATAGTAACAAAAGGGGTGATAGGGAAGGAGAGTATATAGTATAAGGTACCTAATGTAAGCATGATGCTCCAAGTTTGTCCGCAAGAAAAGGGACTTTCTGTCGATCCCCCAAGTAGAAGGAGGCAAAAAAAGGAAAGGAATGGAAAAAGGCAGAACCCCGGGGGTATCATTAATTATAACAAAATAGAAAAAAAAAAAGTTCTCATCCGAACACTCCGACGAACGTATACAACGCCACGCCACGCAATAGTATGCACCGGGACAAGCCTTCCTCGTGCTTCCAAGATTCTTCCCTCCTCTCTCCTCTCCTCTCCTCTCCTCTCCTCTCTTCTTCCGTCTCCCACCTCTCCCACCTCTCCATCTATCTCTCAAAGCCAAAGCAGCCACCTCACCACACCCACCACGCCCCTGCCAACACCGAGCACCACTCTCGCCACGGTGACGACGAACCAGACGTACCACATAAACCCGACGAGCACCCACTCGACCAGCAGCCAGCCGGCGCGTCTGGCCCAGCGGAACCTCCGCCGCCGCCGCCGCAGCATCTTGTCCATGGTATCGACCACCTGCTTGACCTTCAGCCGCTGGCCGTCCACGAGGTCGCGGCTGACCTCGTCGGCCTCGTCGGCCGCGCGGTGCGTCATCGCGACGAGGTCGCCGCCGACGCGGTCGTGGAGCGCCTCGACGCGGCGGTGCAGCCGCGGCGTCGTCGAGGTCGCGAACACCGCCGTCGACTGCTCCGACGCGCGGATCGACCGCTCGATGCTCTCGGAGAGGATCCGCGCCGTCGCGGGGAACAGCCGCGTCTGCGGCACCGCGAGCCCCGCCTGCTCGTCCGCCGCGAACCGGCTGATGTCCGGCCACGGCAGGCCCGTGGCCTTGTTGTCGAGCGCGAAGAGCGGCTGCGGTTCGTGCGCGCGGCGCGAGATCTCCATCGCCTTGATGCCCGAGCACAGGATCAGCGCGCGCAGGCGTGCGACCTCGCGCCGCGAGATCTGGGCCCCCTGTCCGGATGGGCTGCGCTCCGAGATCGACCAGTGGCGGGCGCCCTGCGATAGCGCTCTGGAGCCGAGTTGCGGTCGCGTCCTGGAAGGCGGGAACGAGAGGACCTCGTTCAGGTCTTTGGACGTCCGCCGTGAGCTGTCGAGGTGAACCGACGAGCGCGACCGTGATTCCGTATCAGACACGTCCGATTCGCGGAGTTGTCGAGATCTGGTACGTTCGAGTTCCTCTGAGGGAGGCGAGGCTTTGCGTATGTCGATACGAGGTGGCTTCAGCCGGTCAAAACGGGGGGACCTGCTAGGCGGCGACGTCGTGTGAGTCAGGGGCGGAAAGTCGGCCTCTCCCAACACTGGGTTTTCGGTGGATATCGATGCCGACTTGAATGGAGGCATGACGTCCAGGTAATTCTTTTGGCGGTTACCATCATGCCGCCGCCTCGAGTTGCTGCGAGATAAGGTAATAGACTCCCTGAACCTGCCCCTTTTGGAGCCTCCGTCTGATTCGTCACTTGATGAGGACGAGGACGACCCATCGCCATCCGAGTCTCTATTCCATAGGAAATCCGTAACTTTCGAGACACCACCCCGTATAATGCCATCAATCTTAGCACCACCTTTGAAGATGCTTCGCAGACCAACTTGTTCATCACCTCTGAGTTTAAGACTTCCCACGCTACGGTGCGACTTGTGACTCTCGTTGGTGGTTCTCGGTATGATCTTACGCGTGAGACTCTTGGACCTACGCCCATCAGGTGACGGCATTCTCTCCGCGGTTACCACAGCTGAGAGACTGAGAGGTTCTGACGGCTCAACGGGGCTCTCTGCCTTATCTTCCTTCTCGCGGACAAGATCTATACCGCGTTCCCGCTCTCGATCCCGTTCTCTACTACGATCACGGAAGATGCTCTTGACTCGAGAGAAGGGTTTCCGTCCAGGAGACGCCGGCCGACTCACCGGTGGGGAGAGATCCATTCCAATCGTCGGGATATGAGTATCGGGACCTCGTGATGGCCTGACAGCTGGTGATTCTGGGCGCGAAGAGTCCAAATCCGTGGAGACCCTATAAATGTGACCAACAACCTCCAGACTAGGACGTCCAGAACCTATCGGAGATCCTTGCAGTACTCTTTCACGGGTAGCTTTATCTAGGTTCTCGACGATCTCCACTCGCGACTCCTTGCGACTATTTAGTTGCTCGGGACTCAGAGAAGTCTTTTCTGGCACCACCATTCTCGACGGTAGTTCCTTGAGATATAGTTCTTTGTCAGTCTCATCTGAATCTGGTTTCTGCTCCTCATTCTCTTTCGCCAGCATTTCCATCATCTGTTTTTCCAGCAGGTCTCTGCCATTAGCACTAATAGTACCGTTGCGGTTTCGTTTCTTGCGATCAGTCTCACTATCTGACGTATCTGATAGCGAACCCTTTCTGAAACGAAGGAAATCGTGATGGCTATGAGAAAGACCATTCTGTTTATGATGCATTCCTCTCAAATCCTGAAGTTTTTGCCGAGCACGATCTCGTGCGCTGGGGGGCAGAGATACGTCAGACCCGATTCTAGCTGGGCTCATCAGACTAGCTTCCGAACCAACAACAGTATCACCAGTAGCATCGCCTTCCTTAGCAGACATCGTAGAAACAGCAGGTGTTATGGAATCATTTGTAGGGTGAGATGTCGATACCTGACCTTCTGTTTTCTGAGGGAAAATCTTCGAATAGTGGCGGTCCTCAATGAGATATTTATTATCTCCCTGTTCTAACCAGTAAATGTCTGCGAGCATGTCGGCTGGATCGATACTCCAGTCGACCCTTAGACGTTTAGGCTTAGCTACGGTCGAGATGGGTCTAGGAATATTGGAAGCGGGTAGATTTTGATCTTCCTTTTCATGCGCACTAGGGAATGGAAGTAAAGAGGTCCCAGGCGATAAGCCTGACCGAGCCGCAGAATGCGCGGTTTCGTCAATCCAACCTGTTACCTTCGCGACATCCGAGAAACCCTGCGACGACCCATCAATTGCTTTGCGCTCCCGGGCTCGGACTTTGCGATTCCGAATATATTGAAGCGGATTGTATTCCCGACCTAATGTGATTTGTGGTGCGCCAGTGAGAGGGTTCAAGGGTGCAGTGAAGTTTGTAGGAGACGATGAGACACCCGAAGACGATGGCCTAGAACGTGGGTCTGGTTTAAGGGGCGGGACGAAATCCAATAGCCTTCTGTGCTGAGTCATTAATTCCAAGTATTCCTTTGCTTTCTGGGCCCGGTTGAGTGTCGAGGATGAAAACTGGTATTGGTAACCCTCTTCGTGATCGAATGAGCTCTGCAAAGGGCTTGCTATCCTAGGTGTTGATATAACCCTCGGTGTTAGGCCCTTTTCGGGCCTCGGTGAGATGTTACGAGAAGTCTTCCGCTGCTGCTGTAGGTGCTGCTTAAGACTACCGCCAGTCGGACTGTCGGGAAGCTGAGCCAGACGTGGAGGGATTGGACTCGATAGGTTCCTCCTTGTCGCCAAACGCCTTGATTCGTTCAAGTTGAGAGCCATGTTCACAATCTGAGTAGAATCGATGTCTAGAGGTGCGGTGTTCGGTCGCGGAGTCGGAATCCTCGAGACTCCCCGTCCACCGGAGCTGTGTCGTCTTTCCTCCTCGGGGGCTGGGCTCAGCACTCGACCTGCTTGGGCATCGCTAGATCTCGTCATGTCCTGAATATTGATACCTAGCCCCGTCTGGGAAAAGGACGTCGCATTTGACCTGTCCAGTGTATTTAGGGGAATCTTTCCTTTGCGACTGTCCACAGGGATTCGAGACCGCCTACGACCATCATCCTGGCTCATGGGCGTCGCCTTAGGTGGCTCATCGAGCACGGTATTGGCGAGGAGAAAGCCTCCACTCGATCGTGGCTTATGCGACCGGCGTCGTTTATGTATTTCATGATTGTGGTCACTGGTTCCCTGATCTGGCGCATAGGGGTTCGAACTCGATTCGTTGGCATCTCTGCGAGAACGGGGTAATGTCGTCGTGCCTGCGGGTGGTTCATCGAAACTCGTAGCGGTACTTGATTCGCCAACTTCGTAGCTACCGTAGCTATGTGAGGATCTCGCCGTTGACAGTCGGTGTTGGGGTTGGTGTTGGCGCTGACTTTGGGCGTCGCTGAGGTTTGGGGATGGGATCCCATCAACGCCCTTCATCGCGCCCATAGCGTCGGCCCTATCAATACTTCTTCTCGCATACCAAGGGATATTCTTAATGATCTAACTCGTATTCTTCTATATTTTTCGAAGTCGTACGTTGGCAGGCGTAGACATTTTGGAGATTCGACAGACTTGGGAACAAAGGGAGGGAGCTCGGATAATACGTGCTTGCTATGCAAAGGACGATGGTAAATGCTTCAATACAAGTCTTGGATGTTCTTTAATGAATACCTTTCGAGTAAGGGAACAAGCTGCGTCAGGTGAAGTAGTTGGCAACCTTGTCAAGATTCATACCTACCTAGGTATGTCAAGACATGATCTCCTGACTATGGGGTAGCTTAGAGCGGTCGCGGTTCACAAGTTCATAATTCACGGTTTACGGCACGTAAAGTTGCCGGGATCTTCCCAACTACCCCCCGACCAGCTTTATTTGAAAAAGACCCCGGCTGCTGGGTTGCCGGGAATTAATGCATGTGAAGGGAGCACTTATGCGATCAACCCATTACTTGATTTATGTACTTATCAGGTCTTGGTATTTAGTATTATGCACAAACAAGAGTATCCCTGCCAAGTTATCAGCTTGTTCAATCAGGTCACCGCGTCTTCATCGCACTAGCTAGCAACCACTGATGCTTTCGTACGTGTCGGCATGTTGCGTATGCTTCTTTTTCTTCTATATTTAGATACTCTGCTGTATGTAGATTTGCAAAGCCATCCACGCACGTCAACGTCATCAGAAGTTACTATTGACGAAACAGTACTCAATAAGATGTGTATAGTAAGTCCTAACGCCGGAAAATGCAACAAACTCCCCTTCTCCGAACCTGCCAGTGACTAGAACACACAAAGTTACGCAAGGGACCAGTTTTGGGGGGACAAGGTAGCCAGAAACTACCAAACAATCTGCCCTCTCTATAGGGCAGGTTATCCAACCATCCCTATCCGCCGTTCTGGATCCAACATCCAGTCTGGATACGGAACGACGAATTGAATGGGTTGGCTGCAAATTACCACGCAAAGGACTTCGGAGTTAAATGTGTATAGTGATGAGAGTTGTAGGATTCGAAGTGAACACGAATAGAATTACGTGCCTGAGTCCATGGGTATCAGTGGCGGGTGACCGGATATACGATAATTTACCGTCCCCTTCATGAGATGGATTGTCCATGAGACTTCGTCATGGGCAAGACGATTAGGAGGTCGACATTATAAGACACTCGCTTCGACTTAGTACGAGGAACCGCGCGGTCGCCAATCGACGCGAGATGCCAACATCTTAGCTTCCGCTTGTGCTCTTTCGGCAATCATCTGGGGAACAGGGGCTGTCTCGAACCATGATCGAGCGTTCAGCTCCAAGATGCTTCGTTTGGTAGCCGCTTGTTTCCCCTGGTTCTGGATCACAACGTACACCGCGACGACGATAACGATGATGACGATGATCGCGACTAGAGAAAGTCAGTATGTTTCCTGCGAGAATGATGAATAGATATGACATACCGCAAATGCCCAAGCAGATCCACTTCTTCTTGCGGGTCGCTCTGGCAGATTGGATAGCAACGCCGACCTCTTGGTTGCCTTTATCGATATTAACGACAACCTCCTCGGCCTTTTGCTCGATTGCTTCAACAGCGACATCTTGTTGCATTACAAGAGTGTCCATATCCTGGAAGAGCTGTGCAAGCTCGAGCATCTGCGACTCGATCTTCTTCAGCTGCTCATGTCGGTCCTGGACAGCATTAAGAACTTGTTGAGCCTGACCACGACGGTTACTCTGCATCATTGCCTGTTGGAAAACCTGACCGCCGGTCTGGTCCTCGACAGCAGCTCGCACCTCCGATTCGTCGGCATCCGGTCGCACGATGCGGTATTGGCGCGCCATTTGCTCTTGTGTCTTCTTGCGGAAAGCCGACTCGACGCCCTGGTAGGCCCGAATAGCATCCTTCAGTCTACCATCGACGCGACGAACTTGTTGGCCGAACTTCTGCTGGCTCTCGGGGTTGCTCTTGAGCTGCCGTACCCGCTCAGTCAACGATCTGTATTGGGCCATGGTTTCGGAGCTAAGGGCGTCGAGTTGACGGTTGGTATTGCTCGAAGCTGAGGCGTCAGCATCGTCGAGAGCTCGCTGTTGGAGCATCTTGAGTTGGTCGAGGTTTCGGTCAATCATATCGATCCCGCGGTTGATTTCCGTGACCTCGTTGAGAATTGAGTTAGAGTTTCCAGTCCCAAAGGAGCTGGCATTCTGGGCTAGGGGAGCCATTTCGACATTGTTCGCTATCAATCATCAGCATTTCTATCGGGAGCATCTAATCCATATCCAGCAACGTACAGCCGTAGTCGTAGCTCCCCATGGACGGACCATAGTTAGGTCGCGATGGCAGGCCTCCTCCGTAGCCGCCATTGCCAGCATTGTCCCGCTGGTCAAAGGGATTTTGTCGCGCGCCGTATCTACATTACCATGTTAGTCGCTTGAACCGCGTCTTCGCCGCAATTGGATTTCGCCGTCCAAGGGAAAGGGGGTAACTAACCCGTACTGTGCCATGATGCTAATTAGTATATTGTCTAGATTACCAGTAACCCAAAACTGAGGAGAGATGCAGAAAAAAGAGAAGTCGAATTCTGCGAAGGGCAGAAAACGGCAAGACTGGTGTCGTGTATTTGGTGTGGAGCATTGAAACACTCAAGGGGTGAACTTCTTACACTCATGGCGCCTCCGGGGGGCTATATATGCTAGGGGCAGCAAGCTTGGCAACTTCGGAAAAAGCGATGGATTGTAGCAAGGATCGGTTCGAGTTGGGATTGAAAGATATGAATTATGAATACTTGTTGTGATTATTGTTTACTGTTTCTTTCGGAAATCCAACTAAGAATTAAAGTTGAAGGAAATCCGAAAACCACGAGGCTCAAACGTTAATAAAGGAGACGAGATTGTGTTGACAAGTCTGCCGCAGGCACTAAGTTGACAAGTTGACAAGCTGCACAGTGGTTCCAAAAAAAGGGTCTGCATGGGACTAGCCCGAATGTCGCACGAGCTAAGGAGTGGGCCGATACTCTTTCAGGCAATTCAATATATACTATACCTATAGTGGAGCGGCTTCTCATCCAATGGCTCGCCGAATTGGATTCTTTTAAATGGTTATCTTACACATCATTGGTTTCGCGAGGCCCAACATCTGACAATGTAACAAACTGGATAATTTGTATGCATAATTAGAGCCTATGGGTTTCTCTTGGAATACTCGTGATGCAACAGTGTTGCATATAGCAAAGACTTCATCTCAAGTCTGACCTTCAGACGGAATTTGAATTACTCATTGATAGGGGATACCTATCTAACATGAAAGCCACCACGTGGGCGAGGTAAAGAATACTAGGTTCTAGGTATTCCGTACAGGTAATAGCCTGATATATGTAAGTACCCGCAAGTTGGAACTGAATGACACGGTACTAATTCTTAGCTTACCAGTGGAGGGAGGCAGTGACCTTTTCCTCTTTCTGAATCATTCACAACCATAACTTTTTCGCATACCGCATTATGAGAGATAGGTACTCTCGAACTCTTCTGTGTAAGTACCTAAGGAGTCCATTACAGATCATATACGAAGAAGACTTTGCCAGCAGCTTTGGTATCCTAGCATCAGCTTACACACCTTGTGCCGCCCACATTCCCAGTGCGACTCGACCTAAAATCTAAAAATGGCCAGCTGAAGTTACACTTGCAGCACTAGCTTCAAGGCTGCAAGGTGGCGAGCATAGCACAGCCATCGCGATTCCTAGGTAGAAATCATGCGATCGATAAGAAATCAGGAATAGTCAAGTCGACGTACCTAGTCTCACACCGCCCGACGCGGAAGTCTTGAAGACTAAGGGCGAAGTGAGAGATCGACATATGCAAGACATGTCCGTACCAATCCGACGGAAGCCTGTCTCAATTTTATATGGCGATCAAATGCCGTCTATTGCCCAAATAACTGAGACAAGGGCTGAGCCGGTCCTCCCGTCTCTACCCTAAATAGCTGCCTGACTCCCGGCACAACAAGCCGCGCTGCGGCTCTCTATCGACGTACTGCTCAGACTCGATCGGTACTATACTGGAAGAATTCATACTGGAAGAATTCACTAGCTAGATCACATCCCCGCTCGACTCTCGTCTTCGGCTCGCCGGCTAGGCAACAGCTTTGCGCAATGGAACTCACTATCCAACCAGGCCGGCCATCGTGCAAACTTCAATTTCTGACAGGTTACATGCGTTGTTCGTTCCCAGCCGGCTGCATGTGAATAGGTAGTCACTCCACGCAGCCCCTGGACGCCCGTCATCTCGTGAACAAACTCGACCAACGATGGAGCAACCGGGCAAGAAGTAGGACACCACGGCCCCCAAGCAATTCGTCACGAACTGCGGACAACCGAAAACAGCGCCGCTTATCTTCTAAAGAGGCTTGAGGCCCTGCAGCAGAGCAACCCGAAGTCAGCGCTGCTAGACGTAGGCGCAGGCTCGGGCACCATCTCGATAACATTGGCTAAAGCCATTCCGGAGGGTCGAGTCATTGCGAGTGACGTCAAGCAGGACATCCCGACACGGGCTCAAGCCATTGCCGAGTCGGAAGGTGTCAAGAACATCGAGTTCCAGCAGGCGGGCGCGTACAAGCTACCCTTCGCCGACGGAACGTTCCACGTAACCCACTGCCACCAAGTGCTGTGCCACTTGAAGGCGTCGTCGGATACCCTGCGCGAGATGCTGCGCGTGACCAAGCCGGGTGGTCTAGTCGCCGTCCGCGAAGGCGACCTCGAAAGTGACTGTACCTGACCCAAGGCACCGGGCCTCCTCAAGTTCCACAGTATGGCAGCAAGCTTCATGCAGCTCGGCGGCGGCAGCCCCAAGGCCGGCCGGCAGCTGCTCTCGTGGGTTCTCAAGGCCGGAGTGGCCCGGGACCAGACTACCTTGACCTACGGTACTTGGTATTACAACTCGGTCGACGAGAAAAGAACCTGGGGTAAGTTTGTTTATATATAAGCTGCATAGATTGTGAGATTACCAGGCCATTGCTATGATTCTAACGTGCTTATTATAGCTCAGGCCATGGCGGAACTAGTTCGAGGCGGCCGGATGCGCGGCGTAGCGCTTGATGCTAAGCTAGCGACGGAAGACGAGCTAGAGGAAATGGCCAAGGCTTGGGATGACTGGTGGGTTAAAGAAGACGCGAGCTTGGCCATGATGCTGAGTGAGATTCTCATCCAGCTATTCATCCAGCTATGACCAGTAGAAGATGATAGCAAATGTTTCTAAGATTTGTGCTGTAGACAAATGAATATTGTTCCCCTTTAGATACTACAAGACTCTCAGAGCATGCCTCGTCTTGATCACAGAATAGGATGTGTTGTAAATTCACAAGAATCGATCTAGAGGTATAGCTTGGTTTGAAACTTTACCGCTTCAGGTGAGCAGTAAATACCTACTCTATTAACTAGACGGAGCGCGAGCTCATCTATCACAAGTCTCCTTTCCCGTTTCCCTCTGCCCCTTCAGATGATCGCATATGCAGATGCGTAGCTCACGCTCGAGTCGGTGACATCCTCGACCAAGCTGCTGCGCTGGTACTGCACAAACTTAAAGCGATACTTGCCCTCCTCGGGCTTCTCGTTCGCCAGCTCCTCCAGGGCAGCCATCACGACGCCGATAGGATGTCTCCCGCACACCGTATTCTTAGTATGACTCAGGTTGTCAACGAACTTGTTGTGATCGCCCGACTCCACCGCATCCATGGCCAGGTGGTCGACCTGCTTGATGCTCTCGTGGATGGGCGGGTCCGTGGGCTTGGGCATCTTTCGGGTGAGAGACTGTAGCTGCTCGACCTGGCCGCCCGGCGCGTAGGCCGTGTAGCTGAACCGCGAGCCCCAGTGGCAGAAGTCGGAGCTCACGACGAACGCGTTGTCCGGGTCCTTCATGTACGGCGCCAGCAGCTTTCCGAACGCCTTCTCTTCCGGACCCTTGTTGTCCCCGACGAGGATGGGCACGACCGTGGGGTACTCGGCCTCGGACGCGAACGTCTGCGTGATTCGCTTGTAGAGGTAAGGGAAGTGCATCTCGAGCGAGTGCTCGTCCACCTCGCTCCGGTTCGGCATATCTTGGAACTTGCCCGTGTCGCGCAGCTGCTGGACGACGTCCTCGTCCACCGTCAGGTCGCCAAACGGCGTCTCGTACTTGGCAAACTTAGTAAGAGCACATCCGTGCAAGTAGTACGTATGTGAGGGACCAAGGACGAAGACTCGCTTGGCCTTGCTGAGGTCGAGGGTCTTGTAGGCCCAGGCTGCGCACGGGCCCGAGTACGAATAGCCTGCATGCCTTTGAGCAGCCTAGAGTCAGGATTCTCCGCAGTATCCAACAGCAGAACAGCTTGAAGGGACCGGGAAGAAGAACTTACGGCGCAATCACGACCTTGGCACCGGGAATCGGGAGGCCGCTGCCGTTGATAGAGTCCGGGACGTCGCTTAGGAAGCTATCTAGCTGGCTAGATAAGGTATCGGGGTCCCCCTCGTACCAGCTATAGGCGTGGCTGGCCTCTCTAGTTCCCTTCAGTTTCATTGTCGGTTTAAAGTACTTGCGCAGGTAATCCAGTTTTCTTCAAGGGTTACGAAGCGGAACAACAAAGGATGCGTTCAACAAGCAAGTCTAGAACGAAGGATTCATCAAAAAGTAAAGAGCTTCGAAGTCGGATAGGCCCGGGAGGTAGGGAGGGTTTAGTTTAGGTACCTGTCGATCAAATGGTTAACACCCTACCCCGCTACCCCACGTCGCGTCCTCATCTGGGAGCAACTACAACTTCAACCTTATACGAAAGCTTAAGTGGACTTGCATAGAGGAAAATGAAAATGACGTATGTTAACCTACCTACCTAAGCAAGACCTGAACATTATAAACAATTCAGCATTTTCATCACGCGAGCAGTTGCTGCCTTCGAACGCCATATCTCCTCGTCGAAAAACGGACTGTTTTACGACTAAATGGGCTTTAAACCTCTACAATCTTAGCATCATCTAGCAGCTCAAGGAAAACGATGGCTCTGAGGGTACTCCAGCAAGAATATGAGGATATATGCCACCGCATCACAGAATAAAGCTTGTGAAGTGCCCCGTTATCAGCAGTATATACTAGATTCATGGATATATAAGCTAAAAAAATTCAATCGATACTAGCTCCACTCCGTTTCGATCGGAGGTCCTCCGGGTTATGAGCCCGGCGCGCTTCCACTGCGCCATGAAGCTTTTCTACTGTGAATATATTCGGTATTCCTTGCAAATTGCATTTTATCGAAACATATGAAGGCCTACTTATCTTGTTCATCTGATTTTAAAAGAAACAGTGTCCATGTCATCAATACGTCGATGTGAATAGCATTAAGAAACAGTGCCACGTCGGAGCCATGGGAAAATAGGTTTGGCTTACATGTGAATTATCGTGGATGAGCACTCGACCATCATCATCATCCTCAATAGTAAGCGGACCTGAATCTTCTTTAGGTACGCAGTTCTCATCCTGATGTGAGTAGGTAATGAACACCCTCCTAGTCGGTTTTAACTAATCTAAAATAAAAAGAGGGCCTACGACGCAAAAATATCAGTAAAGGAAATAAGAGCCTTTTCAGCGTTTTCGAGCCTGACCGCCTGTCGCCATTACTCTTATCATCTTTACTATCAGATTTGCAGAGGAACTGAGTCTTCTAGAGATCTCATATAGCAGAGACGATAACGGTGTGCCTTCTATATGTATTCCAAAATTAGTATTACAACAGATCTGCGGTTGGGGTCTGGTTTGGGCGTCAATATACCTGCGGCGGTGTTACCTAAGAGGTACTTAACCTACAGTCTGTGTGTGCCGCCATTGATGTAACAATCTACTACGGATCCTTCATGAGGTCTTTAAGATACACAGATGGCCCATGTAGGTACTTTCAAGGTCCCCAGCCCCGTGGTGACTTATGGAGCTGTTGTTCCTCCTCGTCGAACTCTCTTGTCAAGAATCGATCGAAACAACGGGTGATACGTTGGAAATGAGGCAGCAAGAAACCCGAACGTGAGCTCCGCGGCGGCGAGCAATTCTGTTGGGACGTACGCCCTTATGCACATTATCAGTCTCGCCAATCCCGTGCGCACCAAAATGAAGAATCACTTACAGCTGGTGTCAGGATCTACCGGTTGCATCCAGTTCGGAAGGCGGGCGATGCTCACAAGGCAAACGCTATACGATATTAGTTAGCTAGCTCATCGTATCCGAAGAACAGCTCACAATCAAATGACCCATCTGCCACCTATGGTAAATGTGATGAGAATAAGCCGTTTCTTCTGTGATAAAAGCTGCAGTTTCAAGACTAGGGGGATGAGCATGGCGAAGATGATGAAGTCAGTCAAGATATGGATAGAAGTTGTCGTAGCTCCAAGGATGTTCATCGGGATGCATAAAGTTGGTCTGGGGGTGCAGATCGGGACTCCTAAGATAAAAGCCACAATACTGCAGATGATTACGAAGGCATTGACTGCCCGGATCCAGTAAAGGAAGTGGAGAGTTGGGAAGATAGAGCAATATAGTGCGAGAATGCTGAGTTTGAGGAGCTCCATAGCAACATTATGGATCACAGCGAATGGTCAGAGAGGATGTATTCAAGAGGTGAGCCTGGTTTCACACTGACAATGTCAAAATTTCGTAAGTCTTTGATAACTACCAAATGTCGTCCGAAACCGTAAGCCGTACCCACGACCGCGATTATGAAGCATGCGAAAGCAACAGCCTTGGAGCTTGCTAGTTAGATATAACGTATGCCATGTATACGACAGGAAGGCTCACCAAGGCACCAACGAGGAGCCAATCGCTCAAGTCGAGCCTCATACGACCATATGATAACTGACGGGAACGAAATCGCATCGCGACAAAGATAGGGCAGAGTACACCGCAGGTTATCATGCAACCAAGCACGCTAGGGACTCGAGTCTCATCCGCGTACGCCACCATGTAAGCGATTTACTCTTCTGTAATTTTCCATAACGTCTCAACATGCACCTATGTGTTTTGAAACGTTTACAACACCCAGGGCTCAAAGTCAAGGTGATAGAGAAGAGGCCACAGGTAGCTTATAAGCAAGGTCGGGATTGGAGGTAACTGTTTCATCTAAAGGATTGGCCAAACCGACCAGTAGCTATGCTAAGGAATCGATATTGTAAGAAGGCGCACATGCAGACGTGCTAATTTTATCCCTCAGTCCTGACGCGATTGGGTCGATAATAGAGTGGTATTATTAAACCCTGATTTTCGTTCCACAAGGCACACATGAATAGATAGAATGGGAGATAGCGGTTGTCAATGCTTGGATAGGTACGCGAGCATTGGTTAGGTCGATTCCAGAAGCTGAGCCTTCGTCTCCATAACCTTCCTCCACGAAGGCCGCGAGGTCATTCTTCTGCACCACGATTCTACATTCGGGTACTCTCTAAGTAACGAGTCCATGAGCATATCCGCTCCATCAGTCCACGGAACCCATGCCAAATCAGCAAAGGTCATCTTATCGCCGACCAGCCATTGCTTCCCCTCCAAGTGGCGTTCAACTACCCCGAGAACCCGCCTAATCTCATTTTGGTAGCGTTCAATGGCCGAAGGCACTTTCTCGGGGTGCTGAACCATGAACCTGTGTACAAGACCGATGATTAAGATCGACGTAGAGCATGGAATGAACTAAGACAGCACTTACCATATAGCCTGCCCAAAATAGGGGCCCTGGCCGCTGACCTGAAAATGGAGCCATTGGTTTACGAGGTGCTTTTCATTTCCAGCGGCGTACGTCAATGTCTTGTTTGTGTCGTACTCTTCGACAAGATACGTGATGATAGCCCCTGATTCCCATAGGACAAGGTCGGTATTGGGGTCCTCGATGACTAGAAGCGGTCAAAATACCATCGCGTGTAACCTTAGAAGCAGGCTATGACTTGGTGGTAGCAATGTAGCCTGGCAGTGCTCTTAAGATCGAGTCAAGGAGGGAGTGCGTGTAAAGCTTACCTGGGACGCGTCCATTGGGGTTCAGGTCTGTCAGAGGTTTATTTTTGACGTTTTCCCGTTTGATTCTCTGTATTTCGTACGGAATCTGTAATTCTTCGAGAACCAGGAGAACCTAGAGCCAGATGGGTTGGGAAAAGCCGACTTAGAACAAACAGAACTGTACTGACCTTCAGCGGGTTTGGTCCCTCAGCTACCTAGAAGTTAGATATTGTAGTGAAGTAGCATTCCATTCAACTTACGAAACAACCATACGCGAATAGGCTTCATCATTCGGCCAGCTGTGGGCTATATGGGTTAGACAATATGACTGCAATACAGTGAACGAAGTAAACGAAGTAAGATTCGGAAGATGTCTAAAGGCGAAGACAGATATGGCATTCACCAAGTGCCTATCCGACGCCACATCAGCAAAGTGGGCAACTCAGAGCGGCATGGCTTTATTGACATGCGTTAGCGTATCCCTTGCATTATTAGGTGGCTTCATCAATCTGAAGAGAAATTTCTTTTTGATGCACCTGAGAATCTGTCCTAGAAAGAAAAATAGTGATTGAAACTGTGTACGATATCATTGCTCGGTCACTTTACACACCCGCTGTGATAGCCCCATTTAAAAGAGAATAGGGGGGAGATTCCACCTTTCCACCAGTAGCACAACGGCCGCACCCGAGCATTGAACGGCTCCGGCATCTGCACTCCCCCCCCCCCCGCAAGAGCTGAAGACTAGATGTCGAGCAAATGGGTCGCGGATTGCCGTCATCATACTCCGTCTTTGAAGGTGGTGTCTGCCGCGGTACATTCGGACGGCTTAAGCAATAGATTGGCGATTATGTGAGTGCTCATACTTCATAGCATACCCTTAGGGGTGGCTATATTCGTCCTTGCCAGTTGTCCATTGCCGTGCGCGAAGAAAATGGTGCTATACTGTCCCTCTTCCTGGAAGAGAGGTTTTTTTCCCCCTTGGGGACCTCAGGGACCAAAGCGATTTATTATTAAATGAATATAATTATTTCAAACCCTCAGATGAGACCTTGTAACATATACATACAGAGTTATCCAATGATCAGAAAATCCCGACCAACAGGTTAAAAAAAGTGCCTGCCTGAGGGGATGTAGCCAAGATCCCCAAGAAGAGTTCGAACCCAATATCTGTCAGAATTTAGAGACATCGAAACTTTGAGACATAAGTCCAGCTGTACAAAATGAGCGTCACCATAGGAGAGTTGCAGGGAAGTGCCAAATATACATTTTGATGTTATCAGAGGGCCTGAAAATCCAGACGACCTGATAACCAAATAGCCTTTTTCCCCTTCTGAGACTGTGGAAGCTAGTATTTAAAGACAGTAGTAGTGATTGGAGTTGTTAACTTTTATCTTCACACCCACTATCAGGAGCAGAAACTCACATACTTTTTCTCGGTAGGATATGATGGCCTTCTTTTCTTCGTGGGCCAAAGAGTCAAGCTCGTAGTCTCAGCATCGCAGACCGCGGGCCACTTATGCGACTTCACTTCGTTCCGAGCAAGTTTGAGGTACTCCGTCAGGCTTCTATGATCCCAGCTTGTCGTGAATGGTAGGAAGGGCTTTGGACTGAGTCCTTTGTGTTAAGGCTGGTGTAACACTAGGTAATTAGTGGTATCTCGAGACGAGCTAGGTCGTAAGCTCGTTGTTTAATATCCGCTGTTTTTGTAGCTGCAATTACTAGGATTATCTTCATTGTGACATGTTTGTAAATAAACGCCGCGAACATGGATATGCTGGTGCTTATTCATACTCTCAGGGGCAGTGGAAATTGACAGTTCGGATTTTCCAATATAAACCATATAAATAAGAGATAGACGAGATAGAAGTGGAAGAATATCATGAGTGATACCTACCTATAGAACAACGGTGAATGAACAAGCGTGTCACGAGGAGAGCAATAGGCACAGGTATATCCACCCCAAGGTTGATTTATCGGACCAAACACCACTCGAAATATAACAGCATTACCAATAGCTATAGTTGCCGAGCTATTATCTATCAAAATATAACGTACGATGAACAATTTCTACCTAGGTAGGTACAGCTGTAGGAATAGTCACGAGCCTTATAGGAACGATACTGACGCCTTCTGTCAGTAGTAAAATATTCCGTTGCAGATATCATTTAGGAGACAGCCTGGCTTAGGTAGTGTTCTAAATGAGATCCTCTCGAGAACAATTTAACTCTTTAGAATAAATCAGTGGTTTAATGCCGACCCAGTGACTCCCAATGGCCTTACACCGTAGGGGTAAGAGGAAGACGAGGACAATCAAACCTGTCTACAACGCTGCTGAACCACATTCTACATAAGATATTTAGATTAAACGAAAATCTACGTACCCACATCGCCGAGTTGACGGTTTTATCCACAGACTTATACAAGACAGTGATCATGGCGGCGGAAGTTGCTAAGCGCAGTAAACGAACCTCGTTCGAAAGCGAACGATCATCTCGAGAAGATAATCTACATCTCGAAGGTACGATTAAGCAATCAGTAGCAGAGGCGACATCCAATCTCACTTAGCGAGCATTGTTGCGACGACGGATGGCTGAACACACAAATTGTTTGTCAGAATCTTGTCTGTGTGAAACTTTGCCTCCCTTAAGATAAGAGAAACTGTCATTAATATTACTGTCCTCTTTGACTTTATCGAAAAGCTAGCGGAGGTCCAGATAAACCGAGCTGTATTATATTTGGCTTATTACGTGTAGATGAGATGTGAGGCGATGGACTTTGGCATTATGACATATTTCCATTACATCAGATCTAACCGACGTCAACCACGGTAGGTATTACCCTAGACTGACAACTGTGTTTAGGGCACTTGAACTTGCTTATTAATGAGTAGGGGGTAGGGGAGGAAGAAAGGAGAGACAGAGGGCAGACTGAAACTATGCCAAAGGTCTTTATTCTAGCGATCACCCAGACTACTATTAGAATAGCAATCTTCTTTTTAAAAGTCAGCCAATGGTATTAAAAAGTCAAGCTATACAACTGTACCGAACTCCGTACTTGAAAAGCCATTCATCATGACCCGTAACGCATTTGTCCGAAACGCCAGGATTTATCCGTCCTGTAATGTCCTATGCTCTTTCAAAGCTTTCCGCTCCCGATGATCCTGAATCCTTAGCAAACGCATACTCAATACTCAGATACCTGCCCATTTTTTTTAGCAGACTTTCAGGCCGGACGTGCCGGCCCACCCCAGACCACCGATCCATACCTTCTTCCCAGCGCATATCAGGCACCGCCGCTGGTCGCCTAGATTGGTGATGGAACAGTGCGAGCATACATGCTTGCCGCACGTCACGCACCCGGTTTCAGCATCCGTGCTGAACCCATCCACGTCCATCGAGTCACCCTCGCCGTATCCTCCGCGCAGAGCGTGTCCGCAGTCCTCACAGCTGGTGGGCAGGTCGATAGCGGTCAGGACGGCATTGGCCGAGACGTCGGCCGCCTTGGGCAGTTTCCAGAAGCTGTGCAACGACGACTGGGATTCTTGCGGCTGCGGTTGTATCGCGGGGTGGAATTGGGGCTGCGTGGCAAGGCTATCGAGTTGGTGGTGCTGCTTCTGGGCCGAGTACAGCATGTTCAAGGTGCGCTCTGCATGGGGTCTCGCGTGAGCTGATGGTCCGACTGCAGAGGCCGCTTGGTGGTGGGCACGCCAGGCGTAGAACTTACGATGGACCTCCTCGTCCGAAGGGCGATTGTCGCGAAACCGCTTTATGGTGCGGCTGGGTAGATGGGCGGGCGTCGTGTTCCGCAAGAAATGGCGCAGCGGCGAGGTGTTGGTTCCGTCCACGTCCATCACGACGGCCAGTTGATCCGACCGTGGGGGAGAGCAGAAGGTGCTGGACGAGCTGAGAGAGATCTCGGACTCGGATCGCTTGCGCTTGAGAACCATTGTGTCGGACCTAGGATTATTCGATATTAAAGTGAGGCGAATGGTTACGGAGGGACGACACAACGGTTAACGAATTGGATGGTCAGGTCGGATTGGCGATGCTTTCGTGCAATAATAAAAATGATTCTGAGGATGAGGTGGGATAGGATGAAGATGGGACGAGGAAAAATCTCGAATTGGCGAATGCGGGCTGAGAATTGTTATCCAGTGTTGCTTAGGTGGTCAGAGCCCTCTATTGGTTGTGTAAGCGTGGCTGGGAGGTCGCGACCTGTCGCGCTGTAGACACGCGCAAGGCACACTAGAGTTATAGCGCGCTCAGTTCGCGTTAAGTGCTTGCCAAGCCTCAAGTTTAGGTTTATCCGTCTCTTAACTTCAATTCCCGTGAATATGATTGTCGTGGTGGTCTACAACCACTAGCAACTGTTTCATTTGATGGTCCAAGTGGATATTAATATGCATTTGATATGTTGCCTTACAGTACAAACAATTCATAGGTAATGAGTCACGACGACGAGGTTGAAACGAAGAGTGTGAAGAAAGTGGTAGTCAGACGTCGACAGTAGTTCATTAAATTCATACTATCGTATCTATCCCGAGAATCCGTCCAGAGTCCATATGCTCCCATCCGAACAACCGGTAAGCCAAAACATATTCCCGAATCGAACCCAATGTGCTTAGCAATCCGTTCCCTTCGCCGTGTTCCGTCGCAATTACAACATGATGGCGCCGAGGAGAATGGCAAATGCCGCGAATCCCATGCCGAGCAGAGGAGACGACAACTCGGCGGTGCCACGGCCGAGGTTGGTGGTGGCCACGGTAGCAGCAGAGGTGGCGCTGGCCGAGGCCGCTGATACATAGGACGATGCTTCAGACGCAACCGAATGCGCGCTCTCGACCGCGGACGAGGCAGCGGCGGCGGCAGTTCCAGTAGCAGTGGAAGCAACGGTCTCAGCGCTAGCAACGGCGTCGCTGGCAGACGACATGGCGTCCTGGCCGGCGGTCGCGGCGACGCTGTTGGCGCTGTTGACGACGTCGGAGGCGACGCTTTGCGCGGAGCTGGCGATGGACGAGCCGAGGCCCTGGGCCGAGTTGGCGATGCTGCTTCCGACCGACGCCCATGACTCGCCGATCGACTGGCCGGCGTTGGCCCACGAGCTCGCGACGCTGTGCGCGGAGTCGACGACGGTCTGCCAGTCTTGACGCTTGCCGAACCCGGCCGCGATGCTCTTGGCGATGTCCACGACCTCGCTCGCCGCGAGCTGCCCCGCGGACTGCGCGGCCTTCCACGCCTGGCGCTTCTCGACGTCGCGCTTTCCTCCCCACTGGGCGGCCGCCTTAGCCTTGCTCGCGGCGGCTTTCGCAGCTGCGACGGCGTCCTGCCAGTCTTGACGGGCTTCGAACGAGTCACGCTTTCCGTGCTGCGCGGCTATGGCGCTGGCCTCGGCTTCCGCTGAAGAAGCAACAGCCAGCGCCTCGCCTTCTTCTCCTGAATAGTCCGCACCGCCGTATCCTGCCGCGATGGAGCTAGCTCGTGCTCGGGCGGAGCTGGCTTCGGCGAGTGCTGATGATACGGCGTCCCGCCAGTCTCGCTTCATGATGGGAGCGGGCGTGATCATGGCATCCCGAGGGGCGACCGGGTTGGCGGCGTGGGCCCAGGCTACAGAAGCCGTGAAAAGGGAAGCTGTGAGGAAATGCATTGTGATATGACGCTGGGAGTGTATGCGCTGGATTGGAATTGATCACGGTGTCGGCGGCCTAATTTGTGCTTGGGAGACTCACGGGTGATGATGAGAGAGTCAGCAAAGTTACCTAACCAGGGATATTTGTTTTCTTTATACAAATATGCGATTGATATGAGAGGTCTATCATCAGAATGCAGATCACTTTGCGACGAGCTGCTTTTGCTGTCTTCCGTGGTCTAGGTATGCGGATATGCTTCTAAGTGTCTCACGTTGTAAGACGCCATCTCGGACCAGACCGGACCAGCCTCTCGTTACCTTCTGATAACCTCTATCTCTGCTTTCAACTTGTAAGCGCTCACTCAATTCAGTCATGAATCATATTTGAGGTGATGTGGACCAAGACCGACTGAAAGTATACGAACGAACATCGTCGATCGGCCCCATACTCTCTCAGGTGGCTTACCGATAGAAACAAAGGCGTTACCAAACGGATACTAACAGTGCCGGCTGGAGTCGATTGGGTACTATAGGTTCCCTATCTTGGAAAAACCGAGTCACAGTGAGTAAGTACATAGTATATGGAGGTATGTCGTAGACAAGTAAAATACATAGTACAGGTCACGCTAAGATAGTAGTGTAATTCTATCCAGTTAACGAAATGATGACGACTCACACCCACAGCAACGACAGGTTTGGCTGCGTGCCTGGCGTGCCTGCTAACAAGCTAATAGTCCCGACTAAACCTGCGCTAGTCCGCGGACCATCCAGCGGCCGGCGAGCCTCAACGGAGACATGGCTCACTGGCATTGGGCGAAACATCGCCGAAGGCGCACCCTCTCCCTTGCTTGAAACGAGGTACTTGACGCTGCGTACTTGTACATTGCCAAAACGTACCAGCGCACGAACTTCAGCCCGAAGTAACCGGACGCCGCGTCTCCGCATGTACAAGTCGTGACTTGGTCATCCTGGTCTTGGCGATCTCCCGAGAAACCGGTTACGCTCCCCATCCCTTTGGCGCAACTGCCGCACATCGCCAGGCCAGGCTTATCCCAGACGGGAACGTCGTACACGTCAGAAAGACAAGCAAAGCAAAAGGAAGAAACCAATATCAAGCCGCGTCCCTACCTATCGGGGGAGCACGGCAATTGGCGGATTGGAAAAGCTGAACTTTTGGTCTGGCCCGACTCTCGCCATTCGTGTGGTTTCTTGCACATTCCCGTCGGTTGGCTGCTGCTGTCCTTCATCCGCCAGGGAGGTGAGATTCGGTGGCTGCGATCTCCCCACGGTTCGCTACCCCCGATCGTATCGATGAGATAGCATCTTGGCCCATCCAGTCCCTTCTAGCCTATGCGCGTTGGTGTGTTACACAGCATAGCCGTAAATCCTTGTAGCCAACTACCTAAGCTTACCGTACCCAAGTTCTTCAGCACTGGGCTGCTTCTACTAAACGCCCGTCATTGTTAAAGGGGGCGACATCTTGATTCTAAAAAAGTCCCTGTGGTGGCTTGCTGTAACTCCGGGATGGATTCTTCCTTTTTCACTTTCTAAACATGTCGTTTTATTTAGTGTCTTGTCTATGTACATTTGGAACGGGAGTCGATGAGGCTGAATTCCGTAGTTCACTTCTATGTGTCACGTAAAATTAACCAGGGCAGAGTATTCATTTCAACGTCCATGCAGTATGCAACTGGAACCCTCTCAACGAGAGCTATGTATATGTCCTAGTACTTGAGATGTTAGATTTATTATGTAGATCATGTAAAGCCAGGGAACCATGTCTAATGAGCTTGTGTCTACTGTCGTGTAACGTTTCTAGCTGTACGGCAGGGATAAGCTTCACGGATAGCGAAGACATGAAAGAAAAACAAAACAAAAATAACTTGACATCTCATCTCATGTCACGTTACAAAGGGGCGAGGGGGAGAGCCGCAAGTTACATGATACCAAACCGCCTCTCGCCTAGTCTTAACTATCTCGTACTCGAGTGTGGTATGGCAAAGCCACAGAGCCATCACGAGAACACTCCTGCTCCTATAATCCTCCGTGATAGATTGACTACCAGGAAGATAGTAATCAGGACCGTAGATGTAGATAGTACTTCAGATGGAGGTTGCTTGCACGATAGACAAGGCGAACCAATAATAAGCAAAAAGTCCACCTTTATCCTTGTCCTGTGCTACCCATCTAGAAGGCCATCTGCAACAACCCGTCCGCACTTCAGCTACACATGGGCTAGAAGCGGCAGATAAGGCGCCAGTCATGCGGGGAGCCGGACCCGGTGGCTGTTGTCACGAAGTAGAATGTGGTGTCATGCGTAAAAACGTACTTGTCAGCGGCGCTGTTCGGGTGTGTTCTTACGGCCGCTATGATCCACCTCTTCCGCAACTGCTGTCGACATCGCCGCGGGCGTAGCTGGGCAGTCCGATCTGGTTGTCTGGATCCTGAGCTGGAGGCGAACGGACCAGTGATATGTGGCCATCTAGACCCGGCTCGGCTAGTCTTGCTCAAGGACTTGGGGGGTGGGTGGTGTGATGCGTACCTAAGGTATCTGTAAAAATGACTACCTCCTGTATCTTGAAAAGACCTGTTCGAAAACTTGCATGACGGCCCAGGCCGTAGCGGAGGGGATTTACATCTGTCGAGTCGGGTATGTATGCTATCATAGTACATATCGACTAGCTGCTCCTGTGTAGGACGAGAACATGCCGTCACGTAAGAGATATGTCACTTGAAGAAGATAAGGACATAGACAGATGTTTGAATTTGCTTGAATATAGAGGACATCATTCGCTGTATGCAATTCATATACATAGAGGTCCAAACATTAAAGAATTAATACGCCAGTAAGCTACCAGGCAGGGTAGGTATCGCAAGTAAACAAAAGATATTATGAAGCAGCCTTCGCTTCGTGCAATCGCACTTGAACGCCAGTGCCAGACCGATTCTCGATGGCGTGGTGCAGGCGGATCCTGTTGTCGCCCTGCTCCATGTTCTCGATGCGGTCGTACTTCTGGCAGAACCGCGAGATGACATAGCTGACTTCCTGGCGGCCGAATTGCTCTACGGTAGACATTAGTAGGTTACATAGTCTGAGAGAGGGAGAGAGAAAAAGGGGAACACTTACGACCCAGACACCTCCGAGCCCCGGCGCCGAAGGGAATGAACTCCCAGCCCGGCCGGTGCGACTCCCACCTCTCGGGGCGGAACTCCTCGACGTCGTCGCCCCAGATGTCCTTGCGGTGCTGCATGGCGTACAGCGGGATCAGCACCTGGGTGCCCTCGGGCACGAAGACGCGGGCCTTGCCGTCGGGGCCGCCGCCGCGCGGGAGCACGGTGTCGCGCAGCGCGATGCGCTCGTTGAGGGGGATCACGGTGACGACGCGCAGGGTCTCGTTGATGATCCACTGCAGGTAGGGGACCTGGTTTAAGGACCGGAAGTCGGCGGGGCGGTCGCCGAAGCGCGCGAGGATGAGGTCCCGCAGCTTCGCGAACACGGCCGGGTGCCGCGCCAGGAAGTACATGACCCAGCCCAGCAGGCAGCCCGTCGTGTCGCGCCCCGCGATCACCACGTGCAGCGTCTCGTTGCGCAGCTCCCGCGGGTCCTGCGTCTCCTTGGCCAGCTCGTTGAGGAGATTGAAGCGCCCGCCGCCGCCGCCGCCCTTCTCCGGGTCGGCGCCGAACTTGCTCTTCTCGGGCGGGTGCGCGAGCCGGTCGGCGACGAGGCCGTCGGCGAACTCGTGGATCGTAGCGCAGTGCTCCTTGAACTCCCGGCTGTTCATGAGCCAGTAGAACTTGGCGAGGGCGCCGCGCTTGTCGATCCAGACCTTGGCGGCGTTGAAGTGGGCGCTCAGGTCCTTCTTCTCGCTCTGCTGCTGCGTCAGCAAGTTGGTGGACGTGCCGAAGATGAACTCGGTCGCCGTGTCCAGCGTGAACTTGAAGAACAGCGGCGCCAGGTCCACCGTGCCGGTCCAGCCCGTCGCGCCGTCGGCCGCCAGCCGGCCCCACAGGTGCTGCAGGTGCTGCTCCTCCAGCTGGGGGTCGCTGATCATCTCGCGCGCGAACTGCGGCCGCAGGAGTGCCCGGCTGTGCTTCCAGATGTCGCCGCGGCTCGTGAAGACGCCCTTGCCGAGCAGTGGCATCCAGCTGAGCTGGCGCGTGTGGCTGATGTCGAAATCGGGGCTGCTGAAGAGCATCCGCGCGTTCTCCGGGTCGCGCGTCACCACGATCTCGTAGTCGATGATGGGCACCTTGATGGTGTGGCAGTCGGGCGACACGCCGTCCATCTTCTCGACCACGTACTGCGGCCCGCGGTCCTCCTTGGTGGCCCTCATGGACTCCCGGAGGATGGAGTTGCCGATGAGGTTCGTGCTGCGGAGCTCCGGGGGCGGCAGGCATCCCAGCGCCGCGGCTTTGGCATTGTTGCGGCGCTTCTTGAGCTTGGACTTGACGATGGTCCAGGCTAGGAAGATGGCGAGGAGGAAGAAGACGCCGGTGCCGTATCGGAACATCTTGGCCGGAGAGCGTTCGTAACAATGACTCGAAGGGGTTAACGATTGAGAAACAGAAAAAGAGAGACGATGGGTGGATATGAAGTCGACGAACTCTTAGTAGTTGTAGAGGCTTGACGCAAGGAAGACTTCTCTTAACGTGACCTCCGTTCTATTTGCTATCCTGAGAAGTCTCTCCCTCCACAATTCTGTCTTCAGACTAACACGAAGTCGACCACTAAGTAAGCACGACTAGTGCTACGCAGGTTTATGTAGGCAAGCACCCTGGTAGGTAGGCTGGTAGGTAGGCTGGTAGGTTGGCTCCAAAGAGTGTTTATCAACCACCAGTGCCGTGAGAGCAATTACTTATCTTTGTTACCCCCTCCATTCCTTGAAGCTTGCAGAGCTTCCCTGATGATGAATGCCTATTGCTTGGTGTGGGACAAGCGAGGAACGGTAAGACTCCAAAATGTTCAGCTGGTCCATGGCGCGACTCACAAATTCTCTGCATTTTTTCCCTATATTGTGTTATGGACGACAGCCAAGTTTCGAATCGCGTATGTGAAGCCGCTTTCGACCGGATAACTTCGTAACATGATGATCGTCATCGATACTTGCCTACTTGGTCGGGCTTTTGCAGGTGGCTTTTTATGACAGGGGTGCAGCTGGTGCTATGTATTGAGTACTTACATGCCTCAGTAGAGACGTGGCGACGGCAAGTTGGGGCCGTGCGCACGGGCGCCTTGTAGCTAGGAACCTGGGGGTTCCGCAGCAGGGTTGTCGAGATGAGGGGAATCTCGGGCACCAAGAAACAGGGATACCCCTATCCATAAACTTGCCTATTCGGGAGGAGCTGGAGTCCGGTATTGGGCTACTCGACAGCTCGATAGGCGAATTCGCGATAGCGTCCCCTGAGACTTGGAAGGTGAAAAAAAAAAGGGTAACGAGTCATATACTTGGACTCGCGTAGGCAGCTTTATTAGTTTTTATTACCTGCGTCAGCCACCAATGTTCGTCACGATGACCAACTACACAGAGAGTCCCTTAAATGTGTATCTACAAAACGAGATATATTAGGCAAGATGATGTCGATCAGTTCGGTGCGCGTTGTGAGCTTCCTCTCCTAATCTCGACGCCTCTCGTAGCACCGATTCTTTTTACTATTCTCAAAAAAACAAACCTAACTATTTTCTTCCAGGCCCCCGAAAGCTCCGTTAGTCGGTAAATCCGTACTTGCGATTAGAGCCCTAGAGCTGAGTGTTCACGATGCACGCCTTTACCTACTTCGTTCTCTCTTTCCTAGGCGTCGCTCTAAGCCTGCCGCTCTTTCGGGCTGAGCACAAGCGCGACAGCATCATCACGCTCAGCCCGACTGTCGGCCTCGACCTCGGCCTCAGCAATGAAAACTCGTGTCTCGGCGTAGGCGTCTCGGTGTGCGACCCCATCACCGTCAACTCTACTACTACGGAGACGGCTACCAAACCCCAGGCTAAAGCGCCCGACTCCACCCAAGATGATTCCCCGGCACCTACTGGAGACTCTATAATCAACCCTTCGGGAGCTTCGGGAGACACGTTGCTCAACATCAGCCCGACTATCACGCCGGATCTCAACCTGAGCAACGACAACAGCTGCTTGGGTATCGGCATCAGCGCATGCGATCCCATCACTGTCGGATCAGACGTCACTAAGACGGTTACTGAGGAGAGTGATGATGACGCCGCCTACGATAGCAGCCCCGCTCCGTCTTCCACGCCGGCATCCACTGCGCCTAGCTCGACCAGCGGCGCCGGTGACAGCCTGATTAACCTCAGCCCAAGTGTCTCACCCGATCTCAACCTGAGCAACGACAACGGCTGCCTCGGCCTCGGAATCTCTGCATGTGACCCCATCACTGTGGACTCAAAAGTCAACAAGACGGTCACAGGGTAATCTGGTTCATCTGTGTTGCGGTTCCGTTCAAAGAAGGTGTAATATGGTCGAAGTCTGGTTGTCCCTAAGATTGTGTTCATGTGTATATATTAGTATAAGTTGATACCTCAAAAGTCGCTAGTAATGTATATTAGGATTGGATGACAGCACAGCCGCACCAGACATTGATCCTCCAGACTAAAGTGAATGTGGTACCCTTCTACATATTAGCGGATGATAGGATGGTAGCGCCATTACGGCGGCACAACAGCCACTCGTTACCTCTTCTAAGACTCCATTCTCCATATCTCTAAGGCTAGGTACGTGGGGTCCAAATAATTAGGTAGGACGAATAGTAGAGAACGCCGATGTTATCATGAACGGAGTCCGCTGGGATGTGAGACGAGAGCTGGTGGAAATACGAGATGGAACCAATGCGTGGCTAGATGTTAAGGCTTGCATAAGTAGACTTTGTCGTGGCCGCGTCGGAGTAGAACCCGGTAAACGCTATATCGACTTAATTAGACAGTTGACTAGGTACCTACCCAGGCCCAGATGGAAGATATGGAGATGCAAGGTGCGATAGGCATTGTGGATATACTTAAAACCCCACGATCCAGGAGGGTATCTCCATTATTTTAACAACTGCAACTTAATAGAAGTCTACTCTATCTGGCACCAGGCATAGAAACAATAGACGTTTAGACTTGACTGTCAATTCATCCTAGACGTAATTCTAATCTAAACGGACATCGAGTAGATTACTTGCATACAGATTTTAATCCATACCCATCCAAAAGCACCCTAACCCATGCTGATGTTAATAAAAACTGACCATTCCTCCTTGTCTCCATAAGATGGTATACCCTAGGTAGGCATATACGATGTTTGTATTATAGTGTGGTTGAATTACGAATTAATTGCTATAAGTGGGGAGTGGGAGACATGACGAATCGCCCTAGATGGCAGTGACCTTGACTGTGACACCCTCCTTCGGCCGTAGCACCAGGCGCCACATCTTCCAGTCCTCGGGGTCCGGCGTGTCGAAATCCCGCTTGAACTCGTACATGCTGAGCAGGCAGCAGAGCAGCACTTTCATCTCGGTCTCGGCGAACTTGCGGCCAATGCAGCCACGAGGTCCCTGCAGGAAGGTCATGTAGGCGTTGGGCGTGTAGGTCTTGGGTAGGTCGTCCCACCGGTCAGGGTCAAATTGGTCTGCGGTGGGACCCCAGAAGGACGGCAGGCGGTTGATGGCATTCGCCAAGATGTAGATGACGGTGCCGGCGGGGATGTGGTACGGGCCAAGGCGGTCGTCGGCCACAGACTGTCGGACCGTCATGGGAATAGGGGGGATGTAGCGCAGGGACTCGCGGCAGACGTTGTCGAGGTAAGGTAGTTGGTCGGCGTCGGCATTGATGATCTGGTCGCGGTTGAAACGCGACTCCTTGTCGAAGAGAAAGGGGAGGTGGTCCTTGATCTCTTCGCGAAGACGTGACTGGATCTCAGGGTGCGTGGATAGCAAGTGAATGGTCCAGGCAACACCGGTGGCAGTAGTGTCGTGACCAGCACCGAGGAAAGTCATGATCTGGTCGCGCATGGTCTCAAAGGAGAGGCCGACCTCGCCCATGTCCTTCAGCTTCTTGTTGTCGCGGGCGATGAGAGCGAGGATGTCCTTGCCGCCGGTGTTGTTCTCGGCTTGCTCCTGCTTCTCCGTGATGATCTCCGTAGCCTTCTTGAGAATGATGTCCCGAGAAATTTGCATGTCCCGGTTCATCTTGGATGGGATGTACTTGGATGCGGGAATGAAGGCTTGGATACCGTGCATGGCACGAGAGAAGAGGTCGAAGGCAAAGACAAGACGGTATGCCTCGCGAATAGGCACCTCAGGGTTCTGGAGCGAGTCGATATCGTAACCGAAACCCGCGCTGCCGATGATGTCGAGAGTTGTTCTGTTGAGCCACTCAAGAACCTCGAATGATTTGGAAGTGACCTTCGCCGCAGTCATCTCATCGCGCCAGCACTTGGCAAGAAGAAGCGACTTGTCCCAGAAGACAGGGGTAAGTGCACGGATGGACTGAATCGAGAAACCCGGGGCAAGAGACTTGCGCTGGTGTACGTGCTCCTGGCCTTCAGCGAGCAGAACACCTTCGCCCAAGATACGAACCATCCAGAGCTTAGCGCGGATCGGCTTAGGGTAGTTGTACGGGTTCTTGATAGTCATTTGCTTGAGGGCCTCATCATCGGCGATAGAAAGGCGCTCTGCGCCGAAGGGGAAGTGATATCGGATGATGGGACCTAGTTCTTTGTGCCATTTTCGTTGCGATACACCGCACTCCTGAGAGATGATGTCGAAGAACTGACCCCAGAGAGGGAAACCAGGTACGGTCGGGATATGTCTTAACTCAGATACGTAGAAAGGATATATCCAACTGAGCCAGACTACGACATAAAGAGGGAATACAACTCCCATCGAGGTGGCGATGGTAGAGGCGGCGGGTAATTCAGCGTGGCGGGCGTACAAAAAGGAGGCGGCGGCAGTAGCTGCCAGGACTGGCCCAGCGGTGACTTTGTCCATGTTGAAAAGCGAAAGACGGGATACAGTGAAGCAAAAGGGGGAGGGCAATTTGAGGATTGGACTCAGGGAGTCCAGGAGTATATGAGATTGGACGACGATAGCAACTTAGGGATAAGGAATTTGATATTAATTACAAGGGTGCATCAGATCGACACGAGTATTATATACGGACGAATGCAAGACGCGGCAAAGAAATGCGATGATGCCATGTTGTAAGTCGGGGTGTAAGACAGCATCCAGGGGGGGTATCCACCTCTACTCTAGTTCCGAGGGAGAAGGCAGCTGGAGACAGGGTGGCCTAGGTGCTAGGATTAAAAGAAAACTGAGGCTTATCGATGACTTGGACTAGATTTGAGAACTGGCTTGGAAATACTACCTACTCCAGAACTTGGCCCGTCCAGCCCGCAATCTCGGGACGGCCATGTCTGTTTTGTGTAACGTCGATCTTTGCAGATATCGTCCTACGCCAAAATCACTTCCAGCCAACCGTAAAGGGCCATCTATAGTAAAGGCGACTAAAGCGGTTTGGACAAGGCCTAGCTGAGAGCTTAGGTAGTTATTGCTTAGTTGTTAATGGAACAATTGCGGGTTAGATCCGCATCCTTTTTTTGTGGATAATAGCGGCTAGGTTCGATGTTGTAACAATTGTAACAATATCGCCGAGAGTCCCGGTACCTCGCAATTCCGGTCTCTAGCTGCCCCCGCGAACTTGGCTTTTCACCCCGCTGCCTTGCAATGAATACATGCCACTGGGAAATAGTATTGACACTGGTAAATTCCATTGACGTCAAGTCGGCGAAAAACGCGGCGTCAAGTTGAGTGCGGAATTGTCGACTATTTCGAACAAAACCAGGGCGGAAGCAAGGTGTGTATGGTTGACGCAGGTGGAGTGGTGTATATCGACATCGTTATCTTAAGCCGACAGTCTGACCGCGTTATACGGCACCCTACATGTTAGTATCCTGTACGGTACCTTAGAATCCTTTGTATTAAGCCAATGGCGTTTCCAATACGACATGCAGGGATCAGGCAAATCGCATGCATGCAACCTCTGAAGCTGATTAAGCCTGCCTATTGAGATGAGACATATTGATCGATTCCAAAATAACACCCCCAAGACTGGAAGAGGAATAGCAGATACATACCTGTCTAAGGATACTTGGCTGACACGTACCCAGTACGGGGAGCTCTAGTTCCTAGACTATAGGCGGACTTACAGGTCCTTGCATCCACCACGATTCCCACACTTATGCCATCATCTTGTTCCTTTGCTGACTTGTGACTCTTGTAATTGGCATCAAAGGCACTGGTGTAACGGGCATTTTAGCACTAGCCCGCCTTGTGGGGTAGCTCACAGGGGGTATGGCGCGCTCCCGAGACCAAGGCATCCTATACCCAATTCAAGGGATCGGGACCATTCCTGAGCTCGACATTGTTTAGCTTTTTGTCTTGTGCCATTTTTGCGCTTTGGACGCCGCGGTCTAGCTCTCTAGTCGAGTCGCGGTATCATATCGTTTGTTTAAAGCCGCTCGAGTTGCTCGGTGGTTTCTTAGTTATATAATGGTATAAGCCTTTCTCCAGCTTCGTGGTTCGGATCACTCGGAGCTTCTTCCATCAGCATTCAACACATAGCATTGTGTCTCCTTTTCGCCTCTTGAACCCGTCGTTCTCGGCATTCGTCGCCTATTCTCCTTTTTTCATTTGTCGACCATGTCTTTCGACAGCGTTAACTCGCTCAATGGCTCGCCCAGCGTGATCAAGATCGCGCCATGGCAGGCCTTCGACAAGGTCTGGAGCTCGGTCATGGGATACCATGCGAACGAGTTCAAATTCAAGCAAGGCATTACCCCTATGTCTACCCTGACTGAGACGATTGGCATGATCGTCTTGTACCTTGTCGTGATTTTCGGTGGCCGCGAGTTCATGCGCAACCGCGAGCCGCTGAAACTCAACGGCCTGTTCAAAGCTCACAACCTCTTCCTCACTTTGCTGAGCGGTGGCCTCCTGGTGCTCTTCATTGGGCAACTGGCTCCGACTATCTGGAAGCACGGCCTCTACCAGAACATCTGCGGTGCCGATGGTTGGTCCAACGAGCTGGTGACCCTGTACTATGTGAGCATTTCTGAAGATGCCCCAAATAATAGCATGCCTAATGCTAACATGAGCAGCTCAACTACATCACCAAGTACATCGAGCTCATCGACACCGTTTTCCTCATGGTCAAGAAGAAGCCCCTCACTTTCCTCCACACCTACCACCACCCGGCAACGGCGCTCCTCTGCTACACTCAGCTTATCGGACACACGCCGGTATCGTGGGTCCCCATCACCCTGAACCTGACCGTGCATGTGGTTATGTACTGGTACTACTTCCAGAGCGCCCGCGGCATCAAGGTCTGGTGGAAGGAGTGGATCACCAGAATGCAAATTGCTCAGTTCATCCTCGACCTGGGTAAGTCTCGCGCACTTCGCTTATGGGCTATGAATCAGCCGCTAACATGCGAGTGATAGGTTTCGTCTACTTCGCAACTTGGGATTACATTGCTAGTGCTCACTTTCCTTATCTGCCCCACGTCGGTCGCTGCGCGGGCGAACCATTCGCAGCTTTCTGCGGATGCGCGATCTTGAGCTCGTACCTGGTCCTTTTCATCATGTTCTACATCGCCACGTATAAGAAGGCCTCGCGACGGACCAATAAGAAGGGAGACCACAGATCCGTTTCTTCGATGAAGCAGAGCGCCGCCAAGGTAGCCGACAGCTGCAGCGGAGTGGAACACATGAACAGCTCGCTTGTTTCCAGGAAGTGATCTGCCTCCAGCATTGCCTAATACAGTACATCACTTGCATAATTGCATGGACAGTGGGTATTTCGCTACCTATTCACACGTAGCGAGGTATCCTATGTTTCTTAACCGGGAAAGGGGAAAGGTGGTTGTTTGGTGGGGGAGTTGGCGTTTCTGTTGTCATTTGGACTTACGAACATGTATAATGCCTAACCCACCTTAATGCCAGTATATTCTGTCGCTTCGTCGTCGTCGGCGTTGCATGTGCCCAATCCCTAGCAGTAATTTTTAGAGTATTTTACAATCAAAATTCGAGCTTTACATCATACCGTCTTTCTCCTGTTTCCAATGACATGTATTTTGCCCCCACTCTGATCTTGACGTGAAGTTGAAAAACAGGCGTGACAGCCAAGACACACCTTACAAGGCGGAAATTGTTCCTTGAACCCTGTAGACAAGCTAACGTCTTACTACTGCTCCGTATACGTTACATGCCGGGCCGCTTGGCTAGATCTTCATTCTATGGTTTGTGTAACCAACCAATCACGCTTAGACCTCCTCATCTTGTACACGATACTTGTTCTTGGGCGTGGGTTAAATCAAGGAACAGTTGCATCCCGGACAGGGGTTTTTCAGCCTCTCGACCACTCTTCCGCCAACCCGGTGCTTATCGAACTCGCCTAAGGTAGGCAGTTTCTTATTTCCGATGGCGATCCCACCACCTACGTAGCATCTTGTAGAAATTCCCATACTAGGGTTAATAACAGGTACTAGGTAGGTTACGCCCTCGTTTCTGCAAGTTCATTATTTCTTCTATTACCCCCCAAGCTTCCCCCCTCTCCCCGCCCAATCATACCTAACTACCGAGCCTAGTAGCTCGTCTCCTCATCTTGGTAGGTTACATACCATTTGCCTTATCCCACTCTTCTGTTGCGTGATCGAGATCGATAAATCATACCCTTGGGTGAATCATAAAAGATGTAATATCGGCTTCAAACTACCCCGCGTGATAGAAGTGTCTCCTATTTAGTCCCCCGATGGCCATCATCAACAAGCTTAGCTACGATCCTATCTGTTACACTTCAAGTTCGTTTCCATCTATATCGTAACTAGATCTATGTGATGCTGCGATCCGTCCGATCAACGCCTTCGTAACGACGTCACGTCACGCGCACTATAAACATCCTAGGTACCTAAGGCAGCCACGCGATCTTTTCATCTTGGCTAAACTTGATCCAATAAGGATCTCGATGTTTCAGTCTGGACGCAGGCACTATTTTCTCGCTTTGCTTGGTACTTACTTGAACTAGTTAGCTAGGCGTTGGGTAGTGGCGGCTTATTGAAGAAAGTACCACGCTTGAGCGCCGTACTAGACTACGGGAATCTCTCAAGCCGAACCCAACAGAAAAAAAGTTTCTTACTTCACGGTTGATACCATCAGCATGTGACAGTGACTGTGATGTAACGGGTTAACAGATCGCCCCCATCTGTTTTCCATGGATGAGGCTTGTCCTGCCACTCAAAACGACGGGAGAATACGATGATATCGTTGTATGTGTGCATACGAGAGGGCTAGATTGTATGGTATCCATGTTCCATGTTATTGTCAACGGACTACGCGACGGCCAGAGCCGTAGCTATGCAACTTTATTTCGGTGTAATTAGCTCCTGGAAGCAGTTTCTGAGACATGTCTGGACTTTTTAGCACAAAACAATGCTTCGAAAGGCGAATAGGCAACGGATGCTGCTCTAGCGACCCAGCACAGCGTCACGTCCATTGGCTAGTCTCCCCTGGGGAACAAGCTGAGATGCTTGACAGGGAAATATTGGCATCGACTTCTCTAGATTCGAACAGGATTCCTCCTACTTTTGGAATCTTTGACTCACTGACAAGTCGATCCATCCCCACGGGCTCGGGCATGTCGATCTTTACCCATCTCGACTTGACAATTTCTAGCTCGATACTAAAGAACAGGTAAAAAGTCCTAAATCCTACCTAACCGCTCAGCTGCTTTCCGTAGTAACACCTCAAACGGTGCTCCGCTTCTTCGCTGTAGGATCCTGGCAAGGCGCCTCAGGCTGTAGCTGTATTATCTTACCGCTGTTAGTTGGCACACAGCTGGAAACTAGGCTATCATCCCATCCCCATGATATCAGCATTAAGGCGCGGGAAGGGGTGCTTCCTTGTCATTTAGATCGATTTTATCGCTTATATGTCTCGCAATGCTACAGGGTATCGGAGCTATCTATAAGTCGTTAGGATAACGATATCGATACAACTTTGTTGATATTTCGTGCCGGCATTCCAGACCAGTCCTACATATCTTTTCCCATAACAGACACCAAATATCGAAGTTTCCAACGCTTCACGATTTTCTAGGTGCGAAACCTACGCAGCCCAGCCAAGATGTCAACTACATACATCTTAGGCTCCATCAATGAGAGTCGAGGGCCAACCTATGACATCTATCCAGATGCTCCCATCGCCGGGCTTCAAAAGCCTATACCCTCGATCACGAATCTCGTCTACCCTCACCTAACATGGTCAACACTTTGGTTCACGTTACTATGCGTTTTTGTTGCCTTGAACATTAAGCATATGCCGTTTATATGGCACGTAAGTAGCGACTTTACAACTTATTATGGGCTATTAAGCTTACACGGATCTCCAGTTACGACTTGTCAATGCCTTTCGATTCATTCTACGAAGTCAGCGGCCAGCTGTGCCGCTTACATCCGATCACATCTTCCAACCTATCATCACATCCTCGTCAGCACAACTAATGGAGATCGATTTTAACATGCACAAATCGAACTCTTCCTACTTCGCAGATGTCGACATCGCACGCAGTCATTTAGTCTGCACATTGTTCGCAAAGGGTATCGAGAAGATGCGCGGCGGAACTGCTGCCTACACTGGATCGAAGAAGCCTGTATTTGGTCTCGCCCTGGGTGGCGTGTCATGCAATTTTAAGCGTGAAGTGCGCCCCTACGAGGAGTATGAGATTTGGTCGAAGATCTTGAGCTGGGATGAGAAGTGGATCTACATTGTGACGCACTTCGTCCGTAAAGACGCTGCAAAACCAAGGAACTACTCTTTGTACCCCGAACAATCGGCTGGCCAGAGCCGTCGGGACGGCACCGACATGGCGTCGGATAAGGAGCCCTTGCGACGTTCCAGCCTGGACAGCGAATCCTCTGGTAGCGACTGTGACGAGGTCAAGCCGGACAAGCACATTTTCGCCACCGCCCTAAGCAAGTGCGTGTTCAAGTCGGGGCGAAAGACTGTCTCACCGGAGCTCATGTTCCAAATGTCCGGTTTATTGCCAACGGGGAATTCCGAAGAGAAGGAACTCAACCCCGTTGCACTACAAAAGATTGAGGCCCAAAGACTCAAGGGCCTCGAGATGGCGCAACTCCTTGGGGGTCAGACGCAGCACAGCCTCGAATCCGAGTTTGGAGGTTCGGGTTGTGATGCCCTTGGTCGACACACGGATGGCGCAGGCATCACTGGAGTGATCAACACTCTCCTGCAGCTGGCTCATTTGAAGAAAACACAATTTTTATGATCATACTGTCATACAGCATGACTCCTAATTACGGTGGCGTTTTGATACCTATTGCATTATGGCCTAGAGCTACAGCGGCATCTTTTCTTTGTACCATATCTTTAGCATAGAACACGTTAGATATCATCTATAGGATAATGAACTAATATATCATATACAAACTATTATTCAAATTACATTCACCATTGTAGATAGAAATAAAACCACTTCACTGCGTTCTAATTCCCAGCAAGACCAATACATAACTGATACAATATGTCACAGTGCATTTAATACTAATACCTACGATAAAGGCCGGTGCCGGTCTGCCGGTCGATGACATTTCCGAACGTTTAAATTAACTACACGGGAATATATCGGCCGTAGACAGGATGGCAGATGTAATATTGCATTTCTAAGCACCGTAGAGCCGTTTGTAACCTTGTGGCGTGGGAAGCAGGATCTAGACTCGAGGTAACCACACAAAACAGAGATCACTATCGCTATCTTTGCCTGGCCGGCTGGTACGCGGTTGTGTTGTCGAGAACACGACTCAAATACGAGGAAGAGTGCATATCGCAATAAAGAGAAAAGGCATCTGATAGATCACATGGGAAAAAAAAACAGATCTCAAAACACTTAGTTAGCTCCGATCTTAGAGCCGGCAATTTTAACGTTGGAATCTGTTGGCGTTTAAGGCGCGAAGCCACCAGGTCATCCTTTACAAAGCTACAAAGCTGCACTTTTTAGTCCTCTAACCCATTTGAGACGCGCTTGACAAGCTGCCAGAAAAGGGGGCCTTTACTAGTCAATACGTGGGTTAGTGGTAAGGGTCTTTTGAAGAACAAGCGATAGCCAGCAGTTTTGAATGGTGGGATTACTTAACATTGCACAGAGACACAGAGAGATTAAGTCCCTGAAGGTCGTAGTTCTCGACCTAGGAGAATAGCCGAGTTTTTCAGCAAGCCACGTGCGCTTGGATACATCCTGTTTCCTCTATCAGGTAAAAAGGCTGAGGGATCGGAACGCTAGAGGAATTTTGCATCATAGCTGTAAAAAAGGGTTGTTGTTGTTGTCTTAACTTGGTTGATGCTAGCCGGGGCGAAGTTAGGAGATTTGGGATGCTAATAAAACATTTTAGAGTGAGCATTCTAGGTAACGCGATTCGCGGCGTGACACCGTCATGCTGACGCGTGTACCGGGTACTTGTCGAGCCGTCCTACGATGTACTAAAACGGAAAATAATTAGACTGGGTCTAGGATCAAGGAACAAGGGACGGGGAAGGATTGTCGGCAACACAGAACGATATATCATATGCATGCCTGCTCAGTCTTCGGTAGCTTGCATATGGTGGCTTCGGCCCACCTCCGCTAGCGTTTATTTCTTAGACGACGGCCCGCAGATCCCTTCCCTATGAGGTCCGAGTGTTGACGGCCGTCTCTTGGAGTTGTCCCTCCCAGCTGCGTACTAGGCAAGCTTGCAAGCTCGCGAGCTTATGGGCTTGCATGGCTCACGGGCTTGCATGCCTACCCTCTAATGTACCTAGGGGTAGTGAACACTTCAGCTCGTATCCATAACACCGGTAGGATCGACAAGACGCGCCCGCACGCCAGCTCATAGCCCCAACAACAAAGCTATTGAATCTCTCCGGCTTGCTTTTAACCCCCATCTCCTTTGTCCTATTGGAGCGAGGGGCAGCTCAGCTTCTGCTCTAAACGTGATAGTGATCGCCGACCCTAGACCTCCAAGCCCGTCATGTCCCTCTAAACGCCTCCTCGTGGGTCCTAACTTGCAGAACCGACGCCCATCCTGTCCCATGTCTGTAGTCCTGCTGCAAGCGACCTTCGTTAACTACCTAATACAGGCGGAAGAGCAGTCTACCGAAATCGCCAATTAGCTCCATCCGCACGAAAACAGGGCACAGCTACTTCCTACTGGAGTTGAGGGGAAGCCTTGTAAGCCTGCGCAAAACTAGGACGTCTAGGCTGGATAGTCGGCAACTGGAGAAAAGACTCGCGTCCAGTTCCTCCTCGCCTGGATCGGAAGTAGATGCGGATCAAGCTTGGCGCAAGGTGACGTCGCCCGCTTCGACGGTGACACGAACGGAACTGGGGTGTTGTGGTCGACTAAGTCAGCTGCCAACGCGTCGGTGATAGTTCCTCATACCCTCTCCTCTGCTGGCTCCGAACCTGGATGTGAAAATTGACTCGGATATCGACCCCTGGCAGCAGTACCTATACCTGGTAAGACCAGCCCCGGCGACATGGAGGAGGAAGGCAGCCGCAGTCGCGATTCGCTATCGCAGGAAGACGACATCGTCTCGGTCTACTTGTCCATGAACTCCCACGACGGTTCGCAGTATGGCAGCATGGCCAGCCTCGGCTCTACGGCATACGAGGGCGACGCTGCTCGCTCGAGCATCCCTCCCAGCCATACCATGTCTCCCTTCTGGCTCGCCGACGAGCTCATCGGCAACGTGTCCGACTTCAAGGCGGCGCACACGAGGGACATATCCACGGCCTCGAGCAAGACGCTGAACGCGGGGAGCGAGGCAGGTAGCCAGCGTCGATTCCGTCTGGACAGTATAACAGATGTTCCAGAAACGACAACGGCAACGGAACGCTACTCAGTCCTTGCTGATCTCCTGATCGACTCGGCGCCTCACCTGCGGCATCTGGCCACCATCCGTCAGGAAGATGCAGCAGGATTTCGCCTCTCCTCGGACAGGCCAAAGCGCCAGCTAGTCACGCCGGTATCAGAACAGCGACACCCAGGAAAGCCGGGTGTGCGCCTGAGCCGGACGCAGATGCCATACGAGCCGTCCATGCAGGAGAGCGACAAAGGAAGCCAGCCCTCCTCCGACGGCGAAAGCGTCAACAAGAACGAGTTCCTGCAAGGAATTCCCCTATTGCTACTTACCATCGGTCTCTCACTCGTTGTTTTCTTAATATCTATAGACCGCACTATCATTACAACCGTAAGTAACGAGATCCCTGTTAGGATGTATCTACCAAGAACCGAGAGACTGACACGCAAAACCAGGCCATTCCTTTCATCACCGCCGAGTTCAAATCTACGGCGGATATCGGCTGGTATGGGTCGTCCTACCTGCTCACAGCATGCGCGTTCCAGCCCGTATTCGGGCGCGTCTTCACTCTCTTTAACCCCAAATGGTCCTATCTTCTTTCTATGTTTGTCTTCGAAATCGGGTCCGTGATCAGCGGGTGGGCGCCCACGTCGGCGTCCCTAATCATCGGCCGCGCCATCGCCGGCTTCGGCAGCGCTGGCATCTTGACGGGCAGCTTCGTTATTGTAGCAACGGCTGTCCCCCTGAAAGTCAGGCCTATATACACTGCGGTCGTGGGGTTAATGTAAGCTCGCGGAACCCCTATAATCCCTTTAGAGCAACGTAAGCTAACTGACTTCCCAGGTTCGGTGTTGGTGCCACTGTCGGCCCTCTCATCGGAGGTGTATTTACGGACCTAATCGTATGTGACGCCCTTGTAAGAACTAGCAGCTCAAAGGGCTATTGCTAACATGGACAGACGTGGCGATGGTGCTTCTGGATCAACCTCCCAGTAGGCGCCGTGACCATCATCGTAATGATACTCGTGTATCACCCGCGGGCCCGCGACGGGCCCAAGCGCACCCCCTTCAATCGCTTCATAGACCTGGACCTCATCGGCAACGTCATCCTCTTGGCCGCCTCCGTGATGCTCTTCCTAGCCCTCGAGTACACGCTCACGGGCGCCGCCTGGGCGAGCGCCAAAGTCATCGGCCTCCTCTGCGGCTCCTTCGTCACCGCCGTCGTGCTCCTCGTGTGGCTGTGGTGGAAGCAAGACGCGGCCCTGATCCCGCCGGCCATCGCGAGGCAGCGCACCGTCGCCGCCTCGTGCCTCATGGCCTTCTTCACCTACGGCGCGCTCCTCATCCACACCTACTTCCTGCCCATCTGGTTCCAGGCCATCCTCGGCTACACGGCCATCCAGTCCGGCGTCGCCATGATCCCGTATTTCGTGGCGAACGCGCTGTTCTCCGTCTTCTCCGGTATCTTTGTCTCGGTCGTCGGCTACTTCACGCCCCCGGCGATTCTGGGTAGCGCGATTGGTACCGTGGGGTGCGGCATCATCACCCTGTTCAGCCCCAACATGAGCACGGCCATGTGGATCGGCTTCGAGATCCTGGCCTCGGCCGGTTTCGGCATGTCGATCCAGCAGGGTTTCACGGCGGTGCAGACAGTATTAGGTCCAGATGAGCTAGCCGTCGGTACCGCAGCTGTCGTGGCCTCGCAGTCTCTAGGCGGCGCGGTCTTCATCTCCGTCGGCAACAGCGTGTTCCAGAACCGCCTTCAGTCGCTCGTCCAGCAGACGAACATCCCAGGCCTTGATGTCGAAGCTGTCGTCTCCGCCGGCGCCGTTGCCTTCCGTAACGTCGTGCCCGCTGCTGACCTGCCCGCCCTGCTCACCCAGTACGACGCGGCCCTGCACACCGTGCTCATCGTCGCCGTCCCGCTCAGCGCCCTCGCCTGTCTGTCGTGCTGCTTCCTGCAGTGGAAGTCCGTCAAGAAACCAGCCCAGCCCGCGGGGGACGTGGAGAAGAAGCCGGAAGCACCGAGTAGCATAAGCAGTACCTGATCTGACATGTAAGGTACATAGTAGGACGCGGCATTGTACTGATAGGTCGAGCTAGAAAGTGTACAATATAAGATTGTAATGTTTAATCTCTTGTTGTTTGGGTAACGTGTATGATGGATGTAAGGCGCATAACGTTGGAGGCGTGTAAAAGTCAGGCCGCATCAACCAGTTTTTTTTCTTTGTATGACGCATGTGTTCATGAGAGGCTATGCATGGGATCTCTTCCATTTTTATAGCATCCTATCATGCACACCTAGGTACCTACCTTCTTAAGGCTCTACGAGTTTTCATAGTTATTTCTAATCTCGTCTTTAATCTAGATGACAAGTGTTCGCGCTCGTGTAAGCCACGTAATGGCATTTCGTAGGAGTAACACTGCCTTGATTGCATTTTATGTGACGCTATTCTGGTAAGCAAGGCTCGATGCAACTACAGGTCGGGCCTCTGACGCTGATACCCAACTCCAGTTGTGTATATATTCACATCGCACATTTAGGTTGTGTAATGGATATCATTAATCGGCTTTCCTGGGCAATCCCTTCAACGCATTTATAACGTCGAGAGCTTCCAAGAAACGATTACAGCTGGAACTTGGAGAATGGTATGATATTCTTTATGATAAGGAACGAGATATCTACCTTAAATTTCTCACAGGATCGATGCCTAGCCACGGCGACATGGGCACAGTTTCAGTATGGGCTAGGAATTACACCGGATAAAAACATCGTTTCTAGAAAATTTGAACAAGTGAGAGAAGGAGATAATATTTGATGGAGAAGTGACCTGTCACGTCGTGAACTGTTAGGAACAGGTAATATGGCGCGGGAAGATTTCAAAACCTTGATATAAATATTGGGTATTTCCAACCCTTTTATGTTTATCCCTGTCTACCTTCATTGAGAAACCTCTCGCGCTCGTTTTCGTGAATGTCCTCATGCTTGCCGCTATGCTTAACGTGTTTTTTGAAATCACGTCGCGTACCGAACCGTAACCCACAGGGCCTACAACGATAGAATGTGTCCAAAGCAAATGACTCCCAACGAACTGTTCTTGAACGTTCGCGCCGAATATCAACAAGGACCCTTGCCATCCTGGTGATATCATCGATATTTTCTGACAGATACTTATCGGTCTCATGCTTGATTTTTTCAACCGTTTCATGACCGGAAGTCGAGGGAAGCCATTCATCCAGACCAACAGAATATAGATCTCCTGCAACGTTCAGTCTGTATCCATGTGGGACGCCAATTTTCCTACACTCTTCTTCCCACTTCGTCTTACTTCTCTCGGGATCGAGAATGTAATTGCCCAGTCCACGTCCCATCCTAACTTTATTTCTCACCCAGTGAAATCGCCCCCTCGTGTCGACCTCATTCTTCCTGTTCCCGCTACTTCTGGTCCCCTCATCCGTAGGCACTAGACCACAACCAATACTTATAAATAGCTCAGGAGCACAACGATGTTTTCGATGTATTTCTCTGACGGCGAGATATGAGGGGTTGTTTGCAAACATGGCGCCATCGGCATGCTCATCGTCCCCAATTTGGATAGACTCGAAAAATGTTGGAGCAGCAGATGTTGCACGTGCAACTTGCCAGATCGGTGCAGTGTGAGCTGCGGAGGGAGTTATGTGCTCCGCAAGATATCTTCCCGCTTCTTTGTCCTCCTTATCTGTCTCTTTGTCCTCCTCATGGTCAAAGGTTCTCCAGATATAGTTTGCCATAACGCCATCGCTTATGACCCAAGAAAAGACGATGCTGAATATATGTTACTTGAGATTCGAATTACATAACAATTTGAGGCTCGTAAAGCATTGAAATAAAGTGAATAATACATACGTTCGAGTCCGATCTTCTCGGTATTTGAAGGGTTCCACATCCGGCTGCCCGTTGTTCCCCATCTTTAGACTATCTTTGATAATCTTCTTGAAAGCTTCTCGGGTCTTTCTTGTTGAGTATTTGGCTCTAGGATACCAAAGTGGAACTGTTCTCTCATGCCACCATCTGGGTCGGCCGAAGATCTCGTTACCAAACACAGTGTATTGTTTGAGTGCTTCATCCACAGACATTCGGAGCCTTCCGAGCATGATCGCTGATAAACTAGGATTGTTAGGTATGTTAGTGCCTAGGTATATGGCAATGAATCAAGGACATGTTTGCCTACCCTCCTGTTGATGTGCCGGCTATATAATCAAAATAATGACAAGGGAGGAATCGATTAAGGTCGGGCTCATCAGCAGGTGCCGTCTCATCAGCGGGTGTCGCCTCACCAGCAGATGTCTTCTCGTTAGCAGGCGCCGCCTCATCAGCAGGTGCCGTCTCGCTCGCAGGCACATCCGTCGGGGGAGTTTGCCGTGTCCTCCATGGATATGCCTTGCTAGACTGAATCCCTCTATCGTACTGTTGTTCGATTTTCCTAATCTCCGTCATGAGACATTTTAAGACGAGCAAGCTAGAATAGCCTCGAATCCCTCCTCCATCTACAAATCACAGCTATGTCAGTGCTACAGATTATATCTTCACGGGTAGCATTTGCCAAGCACTTACCAAAAGCCAAGACTGTCTTCTTGGCCCATGGACTATCCTCGTAATCGTCTGCGTTGTTGCGATAACCTGAGAGGGGAAAATCCATTTCAGCGGTACTTGAATGTAAAGGAGGTAAAACAGACAGATTGCAGAGAAACTGGACTGTATAATAGGTTGGTATCCGTCACGATATATACCATAATATCGAAAATTCTGTCCAGAGCTCTCCGAATATCCTTGACCGGACAGCCTTTTTTTTTCTTACCTCGCATTGCAGAAGCCACATGCAACTCTCCGCGATGATTACACTTCACGATAATTGGCGAAAAAGGTAAGAAGTGCAGTTTTGGCGTTCCAATCATTTCCAGCTTCTATAACCGCCCAACTTTGCCTTGCAACCCTACTGCGACCAATGCTACCCATTAGGTTTGATTGATGTTGATGATAAGCCCCCAACGGCGAGTTAATATTATTACGAAAAGAAACTCCGAGCGACAAGTCATTAAGCCAAATCGTAGAGCCTTCCTTCCACTTCAACTTCACCGAAAGCTTTCATTATGTATCAAGCTTCCTATATAATACCGATTATCGGTGATTTATAGACTTTCCAAAAACACCTTGATCTATTACTGAATGCCTACCTAAGTTCGACGTCGGTTTAACAATGGTTCAATGTCCACCTAGCGCTGACATTAGCTTAATAAAATACCTACCTAGGTACCTTCCGGATAACCTCGGGAATCTCTGTCACATTTATGGGTGACACAACAGCGCCATGGCTGATTGTCATAGCTGAAATATGCCTTAAGGGCCGAATCTTTTTCGTTTTTTAGACACGTGTCGGCTATGACACCACACTGGCTCTGGTTCCGCGGGAATTGCGCACTTTTACATTGAATATTTTCCTCATACATATTGCTTATTCCTCCGCTAGAGTATTCACTACGGTTACTTATTTACAAGTTTAGGTACTCGTAAATATGGCATAGTATTTGAAAGATACGAGAAAACAGGGACGTAAGAACGTAGGGGCCCAAGGAGTGGACGAAGCGAAAGAGCGAGAGTAGGAGAAGGGCGAAAGGGAGAGGTATGGGCGGATGATGGGCGAAGGGGGCGAAGGGGGCGAAGGGGGCGAAGGGGGCGAAGTGAGAAGGGGGGAAGGGGGGGCGTAGTCCGATGACTTACTAACATGCCGATTGGGCCAGGGCTTGCATATGATTCGGATGCTACAATACCATACCATACCTACCTACTTAATATATACCTAGATGTTCTGAAGCGCACTTTCCATCACTTTAATCATTGAAATCTTCTTGAGGACTCACTTTTTACTTACTGTTGATGCTTCCCTTTTTTCAACCAAATGACCAAGCAAAGCAGTACTAGTACGGAATCCAATGGGAGCAAGGACTCCAAATTGAGCGGAGATTCCAATGAGGCTGTTGCAGTCCTATACATGAAGCAACGTAAATTGACGAAAGTAGTCAAGAACTTAGTTGGTAAGTTTATGTTTACGGTCTTTCCATGCAATCTGAACTCTTTTTACTAAGTACCGTCGTGCAGAGGAAGAAAAAAGCGATATCGACCTTCCTCGATGGAAACGCATCGTTGACGTCCCGTCCCCCAAAGGAGCAAACGACGATGTCCACGCAACAGTCGATCTCTGGCAACTGGGAATCGGATACAACATGAGTCGAATGCTAGGGAATAACCAAAAACTTTACGTCGTCTCTCGTTGAATATTGCTCGGAGGATTGCTCGGAGGGGGTTATGATTTGGATGGGGTCATTAGCAACAATCTCGTCGGCTAGGTATAGTTGGGCACATGGGAATGGCCAAGGGCTTATGTGTTTTGAATTTCTGGCTGCTTTCTTATAGTTTTGCGTCTAGAACGTTTTCGATTCTATGTCTGTAGTGAATAAGTACCTACCTAGGTAGGTATGATTCAACAATTCTTAGAGATTTTGAGTGCTCCGCTGTAGGTCTGCTATGGTTTTGGAGCGGTAAACAAAGAGGACATCACTGCCTTTTTATATTCTATTGATCTCCTTAGAAGCCTCACATTTATTTCCTTTTCTAATGAGAGTTCGACTCCCGGGTTGATTAAGGTGAGAGGTGGTGAGCGAGGAGCATTACATCCCTAACATTTACCTAGATTTTGCAACTTGCTGTTTACGGGATGCCCAGAGCAAAGTCTCATTGGTCTTGTAAGGTTATTTGCAAAATCAGGTGGCCGTTATTGCACTAGTATCGGCGATATTCACTGGAAGCAAAATCAGAAGACGAATGTCTTCTCTTTGTCGTACGAACCACGGAGAGAATACGACCTCTCAGATCCGCATGAATTATTTCCCCATTGGCCTAGCAGAAACCCTGATGACATTATAGCACGCCATTCTATCTCTCTCGAACTGGGCACATCATGTACGGAACTAGTCTGGCCTCTACCCTCAACACCGTTGCATGAAAGACTGGAGAAGCTGCTCGAGTATTCCGATTCCGATTCTATATTCCCTGCCAGGAACAGTTCGATTTTCCTCACTATGGTGTCGAACGGATGCGTTGTGGACCATTTGGCGGCGAACAAGTGGATGAAATCTTTGAAAACGTGCATACTAATTTGAACCCAGATTCACCTTCGTTTAACAAGGCAATAAGAACAACCAGGAAAGGCCTGAAGTCACCAACTCTCGACACTCTCTACTATTACGATAAAGATTCATCATTACCTTAGGTACTCTATCCCACTACATTCAGCGAGGTCTGTTCCGCTCTTAATAGCACACTATTGACGTACGGTAATGAGCCAAAAGGAGGTTGAGAACACAGGTTATATCTGTGTCATGGACATATTCCAAAGCTGTTATGCAACAATATAATTTATCTTGTAGATCGTTATCGCGGTATTATTCTACTTCTCGACTCCAGTTCGGCTCTATGGAATGGAAAGAAGCCTTTGGTTGGAGAGAATATCATTGGATGCAGAATCAACGGATGCAGAATCAGCGAGTACAGATTCAACTGGTTAATGATATCTTGATGTACCTTGAACGGGGCTTCAGACCAACAGTCTGATCAAGGGAGTAAATGATGAAATATATAACACCACGCTTCTCTACTGCATGGCTTGGGATAATATGTCGAACTTTTTTCCGATGGGAATTCGTCGCTTAAATATGAAAGTATCTTCATTAGCTTATACATGTAAATACCTAGATAAGAGGTACTTAAATTTTTGGATTTGGTCTCATGAGCCCTCTTCTTACCCTTCCCCTATCCGATGACTCGTAAAAAGAGCGATGCGTCTTAGCAGGCATTAGTAAACGAGTCATACCTCGACCCCAGTCGAACAAACAGCCCGCATCTTTTCGTAATGTTACTTCATATATAATATAGACATTATTCTAGACTAAGGGGTCCTCACATCCCTACCTACCTAAACTCATCTAGGTATCTGGTTAACCTAGATATCTTCTAGTTCCATAGTATTACCCCGTCGCGCCAGTCATGCTTCTCCCTGCTTAAGATACACAATAACCCCCCTTTCCTCCCCGCTTCCCTCCCACCATCCTTCAAATTCGTTTCGCCTTCCTCCTATACCCCAGATCAAACCGATCAGGAAACAAGATACCATTAGCCTGCCTCAGCAGCTCCCTCTCGACAGCAGCAGCACTACTCCCACCACCACCGTTAGTAACCTTCTTATCGTCCCACGGTAACAACCCCATACTCCGCAGCCCCTCCTCGCCGCCCGCGTCGTTGACGTCCTGGACGCCGGGCCGCCCAAGGTAATCCCTCTCGCCGCGGCCGCCGCCCTCGAAGTCGGGCGCTGGATGTCCGAGCAGGAACGCTTTGCGCTGGCGCGCGAGATACAGAGCGTTGGTCTGCGTGAGCGGGCACGCAGGAACGTACAACACGCTGGCGTCCGCGAACCCTTTATGAACCGCGTCCGCTGCGTGGACCGCGTCCGGGTGCCATACGACATAGTCGCCGGGGCCGACGTGGGGGATCGGCACCATGGTCTGGTTAAGACGCAGATGCGGGTGCAGCGCGTCGGTCAGCTCCTGTATGCAGCCGGGGACGGCGCCCTGGATCACGCTGTTCGCGTGTACGTGCAGGTTCCAGTTGTCCTCGTGGAGGAAGTGGGGCCCGGACTTGAAGCGCGGCGAGAAGAAGGGCCGCAGGAGGAGGTAAGCCGTCGTGAGTTGTAGCATGGGACAAGCGCGCAGGGAGCCGCAGCCCGGCGCGATCGAGGACAGCGAGAGCCAGCCCTGGAACATCCTGAACATGCTGCAGGACCCGGCGCCGTTGTATAAATCCGACGTCACGCCTAGACGGGTGCTGCTCTCCCAGGGGTCATACTCTTCCCACCGCCCTTGGAAGATCTTGGCGTAGGTCCCCGCGCGCCCGTATCCGTCCGGCTCCCACCGCTCGACACTGCCGCCGTCGATATGCGGACCGGATCCGAGAGACATGTCGCCCGGTCTCCGTATTCTTATGCGGTCCGCGTAGGCGACCGGGTGGTTGCTACTCACGAGGGCAGTCTCGTTATTAGAGTGCCACATATTCATGACAAATCTCTGGACTTCGAGCACCCTCGAATCAGCTCGGGCTCTTACTTGTCCCGGGCCCCAAAACAGTTCGTAGAGTTGTGGATCACGTGCCGGGATGCCTTTCGTTGGTGGATTGTGCCGGAGATATTCTTGCGTTTCTTCCTTCCACGACAAGGCTACGTTCGTGGGGACGACTTTCCGCACGATCGCGACACCTCTCTTCTGTAGCGCATCTCGGAAGGCCGCTACCTTTGTAGGATGATGTATGTCAAAGTAGTCGATTACAGGTATTGTGTCGGTTCCGGCAGCAGTAATACGATCTGCTTCCTTTCTTAACTGGCTAAGTAGACGATAGAATGAATCGGCAACGGCTTTCTCGTTGCCGGCGAGCAGATTTCGTTTGATCTTGGCGAATCGTTCTGTAAGAGGAATGGGATCTGAAGCGGATAGAGATAGAAAGTCGACGGCCATGACTGTAAACTTGCCTGATGAAGACGATGCGTGATCTAGCTTTCCAAGTACGCGGTAGAAGATGTGTGAAGAGCAAATCCTTTTGAATAGCTCTTGCACACCGCTCCTCGTTATCCCGATACATAGCGCAGGAGCGCATAGTAGAGATCTGACATGGATGCCATCCTCGCAACTACTATTAAGAATAATGACGAGTCGCCCGTGGGGGTTGCGCAATGGCCCTCGTGGGGGTGTAAATACTTACTATATGCAGCTGCATACTCCCGTAAAGAGAAGCTCTGTCTGGGTCGTCGACGCATGCAGCGGCAATTCTTGGCGATGAAGCGAAAGACCCATGAGTGCGGCCTAGAAGGGGTTGAGGCCGGCCCATCAGACGTTGTCACGTTGTTGAGGGTTTGGCTGTGTCGGATTCCCAGGTGGTTCAATCTTCGGCAACGGTCTCCGAAATATAGATCTCTTGGCTTGATACCCAGACCCTGGCTTCAATTTACTAGAGCCGATACGGGATCGAGGCACGTCGTTATTGGCTGGTCGAATGCGGCTCCCGAACGACGCTCCCACGGGCCGTTAGACCGATCCCACGCTGACAGAGCTGACAGCCTAACCATGCAGAAAAAAGCTCTCTATTCCGAATCGTTCCAGCATCGCCTAGGAGCAGTCCCTTGGGTTCACCGATGTCGTATTACGTATATCTCCGATGCTTGCGTGGAACCTCATGCATTGGTGTAAATTAAGATGCAGTTCCCGGCTTCCCAGATTGCATTGGTGTAGTATTCGTGGAACGCGTAGGGATGTTTCCTGGTACTGTTGATTACCTGGTCTTGTTTCGCTTTGATCGGCGAACATGTGTTTGACGATCAGTATTCTCGGAGTCGGCGGAGTTATTATCTTTTCTCTTCGCCGACCTCTTGGACGAGTCCACCTGTGCTGGTTTTACTTCAGACGCAGAAGCTGCTTTTCCACCCGTAGAGGTAGTCTCTGATGCCCCTTCTTTTATTAACACGTAAGCTACCTTTTCAATGTCTGTAGCGTTGACTCCTAGTCGCCTGATCAATGCCTGAGCGGTCGCATTCAACACTTGATACTCCTTCGCATTATACTTGATGGGAGCCTTCTGCCCCTTACAGCAGAGCCAATAAAAGGCTTCGTCTGAGAAGAAGATGACACGATTTGGATCGTGAACTGAGAGGAGAAGGGACGCTGTAGCCGGTCCTATTCCTTTCAATTTGGTGATCTTGTCGAGTGCCTTCTTCTCGTCCGAATTGGCCCAGTATTCATCCATGGCTTTTTGAATGGTACGCTCGACTAGCTCTTCATCATTTGACGATACGAGCTTCATGAGGGTTGGGCGGAATTTCCCATGACGCCTGCATTAAGTTAGAGAAACGCAGGCGGGCTGATATGAGATGCACATCACAACGATGCCTAGCAAACATCACTTACAGTTTCCAGTCGACTAGGGTTTTCACGTCGTCAAGTTTCATATGCTGCTTTGAATCCTTCGACTGGAACAGGCTAACTGCGTCGTAGTATCGGAACTGATCTAGCTCAACTAGAGTCTTTTGGCCTGGCTTGGCTATTCGTCGTAAGCGTGTTAGCTACCTCTCAGTCACTTCTTAGACTGGATTGGTATATTCTCGAATCGCACCTGGTTTGGCTAATGATAAAGACTCGATGAAGGAGTTATACTGGTCTAACAATTGTTTGAACTTGTCAAGAGAGATGTGCTCTGACAGTAAGCTCTGATCCACCATCCTGATTATGCGATGCCCCCCGAAGGCCCGACGAAGTTGATGATTGTAACAACTGTAACAGATCCCAGGGAATAGGGGTTCACCAAAATCCTATGTCGGGTATTCCTCAAGTGCCGAAGTTGAATTGTTCAGCATCTCAGTCGTGAATGGCGACTCCTAAATTACAAAAACAAGACAAGACAAGACAGCAAAAGACAGAGTGGGAAGCAATCAACAACTGCAGGTGGCCCGTGAGTTCATAGAATCGTTCTAGAAGCACTTAAACAGCCCCCAACAGGCATAAACTAAGTTTAGCGCTGAAGACCCTTGCTCCCCTTTTCGCTTCCGGCTGAAAAGGAAAAAAAGTTAGCAAATCCATCTTCGAAATCCCCCGTTTTTCCTCGTCTCTCGCTAACACCCAACCGCCATTCCGAAACGCAATAATTATATCGTCCTTGACTCCCTTGCGTTGCTCTTTACTGCCGGACTTACCTAAAACTTAGCAAAATGGGAAACGTAAGTTTTTTAATCTGTCCTCAAGTCTCCCTGTTTCTTAATCTAGATATCCGGGGAGAGAGACAGGATCGGCAGATGCCGGCGGTATAGGGATAACGAATGCTGATCCTCGCGATAGGGAGCCAAGGCTGCGCAGAAGCGCGAGCGCAACGCGAAGGACAACAAAGTCGCCAAGTCGCAGCTCAAGTCTGTGAGTCAAGTCTTCTTTCCGGTCAATTTTGAAAAGACATCTGAGATTTCTTGCTGACACCATGTCTTACTACAGAATGTCAAGGCGATGGACATCCAGTGCCAGATCTGCAAGTCCACCTTCCTGAAGACCACCCGCGCGCCTCAGTACGTATACCTACAAGTCTAATTTCGTCCTGGTGGTGATGCTGTCCGTAGCGATCCATGAGCATAGGGAGCGAACAAAGAAAGGAACCTTTTCTAATCCAATTCCGTCGCAGGCTCACCGAACACGCCGTCAACAAACACAGCAAGTCCATCGCCGAGTGCTTCCCCAGCTACGAGATCCCCGCCGGCGGCAAGTAGAAGTCAATCGATTCATCAGTCAATCGTAGACGACTCATAGATCGACCGAGACAGATTTGAGGTGCTAGACAGAAAGAGACGGGCATAGCGATTGGCGCACTATGGTGTTTAGAGGCAAGGCAAGACAAGAAACGCAGGGCATGGCAGAATGCTGCTCTTTAGAGGCTTGGATTGCATGAGGGCAAACTGATTAATGAGACCGCGCATGAAGTTAAATGAATTCACGTCGATACACCCAAGACATCCATCTGCCTACTACTGTATCAATGTGCTTCAACCACTGGCGCTTGCGCTTGCGACTGCGTACTAACATCCACCCCCTCCCCCTTCGCAGGAGCAGCAGTACCCTCCCCTCCCTGCGCCTGCGCCTGCGCCTGCGCCGCCTCTCTAGCCTGCTGCGCCCTGATATCCCTCAGAATGTCGGGGTACCACCTCTCGCCGACATCCGGATGGCTCTTGACGCGATTCCGCAGCGTCGCCTCGCCGAGCGTCTTCGCGGCGCCGCCCTTCCGAAACGTGAACTCGACGTCGTCCAGGCGGCCCCCGTTGGCCTCGAGCACCTTCTGGCGCTGCCTGCGCACGGCCGCGGGCACGTCGCCGACGCCGACGTCCTCGAGCTCCTCGAACGTCGTCGACGCGCGCACGCCCTGGAAGAAGGGGATCGAGAAGCGCGCCCCCGCGCCCGCGGGCGGCGACAGCACGCGGTGCGTCGTCGACGCGCAGACCCCCCGCGTCAGCGCCTCCATGCCCTGGCCGACGGCGACGACGAGCGTGCCGGCCACCGGCGCGCAGTCGACCCACCGGCCCTGCGTGTTCTGCACCTGCAGCCCGCGGTGGCCGCTCGCCTGCAGCAGGTAGCTGCTCAGCATGCTGTCCTTGTGGGGGCCGACTCCCTGGCCCTCGATGCCGCTGCCGCTGCCGCTGCCGAGGTAGAGTTCGGACACGTCCGGGTACTTGACGATCTTCAGCTTGTGCTGCTGGTCCGCGTCGAAGTAGCGCGCGAAGGCGTCCGCCGGCAGGCCGACGGCCTCGGCGATCAGGCTCGTGAACTCGAGCGAGACGGCGCCCATGCGTTGCATGTAGTCGGTGTAGACGCGGCGGAAGTTGGGCAATACGGACTCGGACGGCCACTGGTTCGGCGCCAGCAGGTTCTCGTAGAGGGGCGCGCCGGGCGCCGGCACGGGGTGCTCGGTCGACAGGTCGATCTGCTCGCGGTGGTCGATCTTGCCGGCCGTGATCTCGGCCGAGAGCTGCGAGTAGCCCAGGAACGACGGCGCGTTCTTCATCTCGATCTTGAGCCTTTATGTTCGTGTGAGCCCTTGGAACCAGGTTTTGTTTTTATCGCTTACTTCGTTTTCTGGTTTCTATAGGTATGCGAACTTGCGTGCGCTCACTTACTTTTCTTCCTTCGGTATGTCGAAGAACGCCTTGCCCTCCGATATGACCTGGTCCCAGAGCTCGGTTGGTATGCCGACATTCTTGAGGTACAGGAAGCCTACTTCCATTAAGGCGTGTCGTAAGTCCGCCAGGAACTGCGGCTTCGTCTGCGGATCTCTGGCCAATGCCAGGTCCAGGATCGGGACTGAGGTGAACGACATGTTCTCTGTCTATTCTGATCGGCGCTATATAGTAGTTAAATTCAAACCGGCTGGATTTAATAGAACGGAAGTTAAAGACATCGGATTTTGTGTTAAACAAAGGCGTTTGTGTAGAATATGGAAGACGGTCTCATGATGAAGGTCCACTGTATATGGCGTAATTCCGCTCATCGGCATCGGCCGTCCAATGAAGAGTCTCCAATTCCGCTGCGTGAAAGTTATCTTTGGGGGCAACTTTGCCAAGGTTGAAACCATATTGTCGGTCGTGTAAATTCGATACTCGGGGATGCATGCTGTCGGCAACAGTGGACGGCGAGGCACGCAAACATAAGGACGTCAACAGGGAGTAAAACACTTCAGGTTTCTATCAAGGCCAGGTATTTCATCGTAACCACCATGCTCACTAAAGAGGAGCAGAGCAGCATGAGGCCACACGAGAGACTAGCAGTATTTATCAACTATTTACATTACATCTCTCTAGCATGTCTAATCGACTCAACTAGCAATCTCCAAGACCATGGAATGTCGCCAAATACGATGATGACTCTGCAAGGTAACCATATCACAGGTTGAAATTGACCTGCCTCTCAAAGGTAACCTTCTTACCCCAGAGCCATCTAACAGCAAACTTTTAGCCAAACGCCTTAATGACTTGCACTTATCACTATGCCATCACGACTCTTGAGTTCTCTTTATGTACGCAGTCGTTTCCGCCTTCTACGGTATTATATACCAGGACGCCAGCGATGTTGCAAGAGGGTTGCAAGGCTTTGGGAGCTGTTGGTTAGGTGAAGTGACCGAAAAAGGAGCACTAAAGATAGCCCTTAAATCCTTAGCAACATTTATACTGTTCGAGCTTCGAAACCGTCGCTTCTTGAGATAAGCATTCACGAAGCCGGTACCGCCGAACTTGACAAAAATAGCTTAGTGACTTGGTAAAACATATCCTCGATCGGCGGCATGGCGAAAGCCGGGGCCGTATCGAAAAGTTCTGCGAGTTTCTGCGGCGGAACAACAGCTGCGTAAGCGTTGTCATCATCGGTTCCAGCATCTGGTATATCGACGTCCATTTCGTCTCCGCTGGCCGGCTCGTCGTCTTCTCCGGTAAGCAAGGCCAAAGGTTGAGCCTCGCGAGTTTCCTCCGTAATGGGTTGATCAAGGTTGAGATCAACGAGCGGCTGCGCAAAGGCAAAGGACGTGGTGTCCATGCCTTCGCTAATAGACCACAATTGGGCAGTAGAGTCCAGGACGATGTAGCCGCTGGAGCCAGGCGAGGAGACTACAGCTGTAATCGGGTGTGGAAACCTGTGTACCATCTGTGGCTCACTCCGATTGGGACTGAACACTGCAAGTTCAGACCGCACACCCGAAGAGTCCAGTTCGCTTTGTGAGACAGCCACAGCAAAGCTCAACGTCTGGTAATCAACTGCCATTTGCGTCAAAATAGGATCTTCCTTTGTCCTCAGTTGGACGCCGTAAAGTAGCTCGTCCGATACTAAATCGTACACCACGAGACGGTCCGAAAGGATCACCAATGACGAGGATATAACCCTGATATCCCGTACGTCCCCGTGAATCAAACCGTCAACCGAACTTCGAATCTTGCCTGACTCCGCGTCGATGACGTGGACTACTGAGCTATAAGCGGTTGTAATAGCGCAAACTAGGATAGAACCATCCTCGGAGAAAGATACGGCGCCGGAGCCTCGTTGGATAGCCTGAAGGGTTATTGCCCCTTGTTCAACTGGCTCCTCATTCTCCAAAAGGAATATTGCTTGAGAGCACGCCCAGCTGTGTAATTGGCGCCCAAACTTGCCTTTGACTAGTACACCGTCCCGCTGTCTGATAGTCGGAACCCACAGGCGAACGACTCCGTCTTCTCCAATAGTAGCAAACCGATGCGAATGCGGGTCAGCAGCCACATTATATACCGGTTCGCTTAGACCTGTATAATGGGGAGCGTTAATGCGAGTCGCAAGTTCGAGATTCTGGTTGTCGGGTGAAACGGCCCAGAACTTAAGATAGACCTCGCGTCTTTCGGCAGGTGATCCTCCTAGAGAGTCGACGTCTCGCGTAGGTGGCTGCCACTCATCAGTCGTCGCAAGCCATTTACCGTCTGCCGAATATGCCATGCCAGTGATGCGAGGTTCTGTTACAGCGTAACCTTTGGCTGTCGTGTTGACATCCGTCGGGTTCGTTCTCGTCAAGGCCTGCTTCGAGATACCTTGCAGCGTAGTGAGATCTAATGTCTGTATCATCGGGGTTGAGGGGCCGCTTCCGGAGTGACTAATCTGCTGCCCGTTTCCGACACATAGATGGATCCGTGACGAATCCACCGGACTGACTATTGCGGGTGTTTTCAATAATTGAGTTGGGGCAGGTTCGCCAATCCTCCTTACCACATCGTCCTTTGAGAATGGCTGGGGGAATACTAGGGTTTGTATCCCAGATATATATGTCGTAGGTTTCATTTCCGCAGTCGACAAGACCATAGCCGAATTGTCGTCCAAGTGGAGAACGTACGCAGAGCCACGCTTTGAAACAACGATATTCTCGACTGACGCAGAGAGATGAGGTAGGAAACCCATTTTTTGTGTGTCCAGTTGCCAGATTACTAACGTGGATTCGGAGCCTCCAGAAAGGATGTAGTGACCTATAAGTAGAGTTAGATAGCTCATAGGAATAACGAGAAACGCTCTTACCATCCCGTGACCATTTCACAGCATGGACTGCTTTACGATGCCAATGGTACTTGCGAGGTTGAAGCGAACTCCGATGTCCCTTAGAACTGTGAAGCCAACGCATCTGAGGTAAGAGATCGTTGTATAGTAAAACTGGCCCACGAGCACAGCCTACCACCACATCCAACACAGGCTCATCACCAGTTTCTGCCTGGGATTTTTGGTTAAGGTGTACACGGCCTGATGCTCGCACATCCAAGCACATGATCTCGTCACCACAGTCGAGGGTGAAAAATTCGTAGTTTAGGTTGCTGATAGAGTTAACCGCCCGGGTGCTTAGCGTACCGAATAAGACATTGTCTTCCGATGATGCTACTAACGCATACCCATCTTGGGCAGACCTTAGGTTCAGAATGGGTAGGGCTATCTGCGTGATCACTTTGTATCCGCGTAATGTAGATTCCCGCAAGTCGCAGGCGACAAGCAGCCATCCCCCCCCTTTCTGTATAGAAGCAAACGGCACATCTCGAAACGCCTTGCCAAATTGCATACGTTCAACCGTCATGCTCATGAGAAGATGGCATTTCAGTTTGAAGGCGGTCTCGGACCCATTGCCATTGGTCCAATCGATCAACCATAGGTGGCCAGCGGACGAAGCTACCCATACGTGATTAGGCGAGCTCGGCGATAGGCAAATCGAAACGACCTGTTCCGCTTTCGTATCGGGTGCTAGTTGGACCAGAGGAATCTTGCGAATCAAAAGAGAATCATCTGCAGAGAATACCTGGATAGAGGTGTTGTATGCAAGAATCAAGTGTCTGATATCAGTGTTAGCCCTCAGCCTTACAACCATCCAGAGACGTCCGCGGGCACGCGATCTGGAGCGCATACTTTTCGTCTTCGGTGAATATGGGGTCTATATTCAGCATTCTGCCTCCCATAGGCTTCGAAACCTTCCATGATGGTTGGCCCTCCTTTGTTAGAGATACGCGGTGTTTCTTCCCGTTTGACTTCTTGGACCCTTTTGGTATTTTTGGCTCCTCTAGCACTTTTGGTTCCTCTTGCTCATTTGGCTGCTCTGCCTCTTTTGGCTCATCTGGCTGCTTTGGCTCCTCTGGCTCTGGCTCCTTCGGTTCTTTTGGTTTGCGCCATCGTTTCTCTTTTTTTTGCTTTACAATAGCGGTAGCCGTGCTGTCTGGATTCGTGGTTGATACTATGGTGCCATTGGTTTGGCTGGTGGTAGTCTCTTGCGGAGGTTGTCCATCAACTGGTGCATTATTCGAGGCCTCTCGATCACGTTTCGCTCGCTTTCTCTTGTTGTAATCGTGAACATCTCTTTTCCGTTTGTTCGCGCTCGGGTCCTAAATTTTTAGAATGTTTAGATACAATGGTAGCAGATTGGCTTCTCTTCGAAATATCTCGACTTACTTCTACAGCTGGAATGGGAGCCATCTTGAGATTAAAGCTGCGACCTGTTGCGAGACAACTACTAAAGTATCACCAGAGACTTCTGGTTTAGCCAAGGCGCAAAAAGTTCACAAAGTTTTTGCGGGACGAGTATGATAAGGCACGATAAGAAAATTGAAGGCTTAGTCATAGTCATTTGCATACATACATTTGTGACCCACATAAAATAAATTGCTTGGCATATGCATGTATTTTTTTGTCTTTGAAGACAATCGATAATGAAAGAAATCCATCTTCTTCACAACTGCAAGACGATCACGATTGCGACTGCGACTGCGACTGCGACTGCGACTGGTTGTTACAACTTTCGCTTCCTCCCATTCGCGCAAAACGAATACCCTTCGACGATACTCTACCTCTCGAAACAATAATTAACGCGACATCCCACATCGCACGACATCATGATCATCCCCATTCGATGCTTTTCCTGCGGGAAGGTAGGCCACGCCACGTCCCAGCCACCTTGAATACGCTTTGTTCGTGGCATATATTGACTAGGGCGCAAATAGGTGACGGGCGATCTTTGGGAACGCTATCTTAAGCTTATTGATGAGGGCGTTCCGGATGGGTTGGTTTCCCTTTCCATCTCCCACGAACCGTGCTAACAGCATACCCAAGCGACGCTATGGACCAACTAGGCCTGAAGCGATACTGCTGCCGTCGTATGATAATGACACACGTCGATCTTATCGAGAAGCTGCTGAAGTAGGACCCCATCATATCCTTAGGATATGCGTGCTATACCTTTGTTGGAGTGCAAGATTCTAACGGAACAATTAGGTACACCCCTGATGGACGAAACGACAAGAAGATTGAACTCCAACAACGATGAACTCCGAGTCCTTTTCGTCTGCATGCATAGTTGGTATCTTGGGCAGAAATTCCTGGCTTGGGATTGCGTTCCATGGCGTTGGGTTGGTAATATTAAAAAGGCGTCTTGCAGCTACTTGAGTGGCATCCCATGGTACTAGACAGATGGTCAATATGAACTGTCATAATCAAACAATGGCGGTGTATTTGTTAATAAGTCTGCCTCGAGCTGAAAGGATCCGGACCGCCTCGCGTTTACCCACGAGAGGCCCATCTAGGTGACCTCTGCGCTCGTTTGGTAGTCGCTTTGCAAGGATGCTACGCATATGCAGAAGGCGGCTATTTGCAACTTCTCAGCTGCTGCAAATAGGTCGTTCTCCATCCTCGCCTACGGACGAGACTGTTACATTCCCTATTCGTCCCGGTCTCTCGGGTGAGAATTCATCATGTGATCGGCCGAAGGCTCGACCAGCGCATGGAGCCTCAATGTTGGTGGTACGGGATCAGTAAACATAAACGTGCTAAGGTGCCATCTGGGTTCCAAGGGAACGAGGTGCATACAATCACATCTAGTCGTGATTCGATTGAATGTGCCTGTGCCACGTTGATTTCCCATAAGATATGCTGTTATTTGCCGCAAGCGCCGTGCATTACCTGGAAGCTAGCTCGAGAACTAGTTGCTGGAGACTGCATCGAGCTTCGAGATTGGCACATTACGAGGTATACTGGAATAGGCATCATATCCGGCTTGTTGACCGCATCTTGACGTGTCAAATCCTTTCCGTGATAAAAGGGCATAAACCAACATACATCTGTTCCAATCTCCTAACCATGGACAGGCCTAGTGTTGGAAGGATTCCTGCTTACAGTAGTTCAAGAATTTGCGCCTAGCTAGGCTAATTTGTTTGCAGCTTGGCCAGGATCGACAGCATATGTCTCTCGAGAGAAGCAAATCCACCGTTTGCCAGTCGCTGCGCCTTGTTGACCTTGTTGACACGAGATTAGGTAGCAGGTTAAGATCCCATCCGAGCTTCGTCTGGTTACACCTTTCCTGTTGCGCGTTTCCATGTAACCAACGTCGAGGATGCGATACCAGGACCGGAAAATATTAAGCAAGGGTTCGCGTTCTGGAAGAATAGGGACTTCTACTTTGGCTCACCTGCATATCGGGCACAATCCTCGACCATGTACAAGTATGCAGGTATCACGGCGCCTATGCACATCCACGCAGATGGCTGGTCGTTTTGGCGTTCTGGAAAAACGCCCCCAATGGATAAGCGAGAGTGGATCGTACATTAGGCCTTGTACATACCATCTGGTGATCTTTCCAGATAGATGACGATCGGAAGTGTTGTCTGCTGCCTTAAATCCCCATACGCACGGATCTAACAGTAGCTTAAACAAAGCCCGGGGAGATTCGACAATATCACTGGTCATCTTCGATAGCAAGGTGTCCCTAGATTAGACTGGTTTTCCCTTTTGTCGGTGTGCTAAAACCCTGACAGCCTGGACGAACACCTCCAGGACTATTATAGTTGCCGGGATTATTATCACTAACATTTTCTCCATATCCTCCACAGCCCTGATCGTCTCGGCCAACAAGCCAATAGCATCCCAGTGAAAATCTCCGGTGGAGCTGAGTAGAAATGTCCAGGGATGCTGTCGGTAACGGCTAACGGGGACCGGGATTGTTCGACGTCTCTTCTTACTTACAATCACAGGTTTACTAATGGTTCTAAGGCATTGTACCGGGAGGGATTCGGAAAAAGACCAGTCGAGGACGTCTACGAATCGCTGCCCAGACTCTCTAGAATGGCTACAAACGGTCGTACGACGATGCGGCCCCCAGGTACAAACAATATATAGATAGTACTGTAGCCTTACGAATTTCTCGGTCGGCTCACGCGGTGGCATCCAAGATGTAAGAATCTCGATCGTCTGATGCCTGGCCCGGCCGTTCATTGCATCAGGGCAGTGATGCCGGACCACTCGGGATTCCGGACCCAACGTACTTCTCGATAGCCATTCAGAAGAGGCATACAAATATGTGCTGACTGGCTGATCGGCTCGAGTCTGACCCTACGAGGGCTTGCGAGGGTCTCACACCAACACCCATCCCTAGCGGCCCACATGGTTAGACCCAAGACTCAGTTAGTGCTAATAAAAGGCGCGGTACCAGATCTTCGGGAACACTATCGTAGTGGGTTTTCGAGAAGCATTGGCTCTTGACTCTCGAGAGGGCACAGAACTAGGTACCCGCGACTTTTCGCACCGGCCCTTTTGCCTTTTTTTTTTTTTTTTTTCACATCCTGCTACAGCACAGTTACACATGCTATACTATTGTACAGGCTATAGCACATGTCAACTAGTTCGGGCTCCCTTCCGATCATGTCAAGATATGCGCTGCTACCTCGCCGTCACTTGGCTGGGTACTTCTGACCCATCGCTCATACCAGGATTGGGGTCCATTGGATATGTCTATGTCTGTATAGGTAGTCTGAGGCACAGCTATCATATCTACTACACATGCCGTAATGCTGTCTCATAAATCAGTCCGCCGAAATGTGCACAAATTAGCGGCGGGTTCAGCTGTTTGTGGTCCATCGTGCAACTCAGCTTACGTCGCAAAAAGAAACATGGAGCTAGTTTCGTCCAGCTTGTGCCATCATGCCGCCGAATCATTGGCCATATCGCCGTGGCTTACGACGTGACTTAGGCCTGGCAGCTGTTGTGATCTTTTGCCTTTTGGCACATTTTCTTTTACCCCGACTTGCTTGAGATGAAATGGGGTTAATAGCTCACTCCTAAAGCCTTGGATTAGGGTGGGAAAGGTGAAAATGGAAGCTCGTGACTCGTCGAATGAAGCGATCTGTCTGTGGTTTTAAGCGCCGAAACCCCTGTCCTACCCCCTGCAGCCCACCCTCCGACACTCTCCCTTGCTATCTTCCTACTCGCCAGAGAGCTTGCGTCCGAGGGCAAAGAAGTCAAGACGCGCATCGTGCATGCTGGGAACGGGTCCGGCGCAAAGTGGTCGCAAACTTCAGTAAGCCATCTGATACGGGGGTCGACAATCGACTTTCTCTGCCCCAGGCATCAACAATTAAGACGCAGAAGAGCCTCCGTACCACCCCAAGCTCCCCTACTCAGGCAGTAAAGCAGACGAGAAACATGATTTCCGCTTGAGCGTCCTACCCCATCTTGCCATTGCGTCTCTCCCCCAGACCCACGATATCATAGCTGCTATACTACCTATCCTATACTATAGCACCATCTAAACAGCGAAGATCCATAAGGCAGCTAGCTCTATTACTGTGGACTGTACCTAGCCTGCTTCCCGCGGAAGTGCCTCGCGGTTGTTATCCCTTTCGGGTCGCAGCGGTGGATCTTCTTGGACTGAATCGCAAGCCGACGTCTTCTCAGCCCCTCTTCCTCCAGCGCAACGATCCAACCTAGTCCACCACGTTCTTGTTCCTCCACTCACGTCGATCTGCTACTGCGAAAAAGACGATACATACATACGCCTTGGTCCCATATCTTTCCCCCTGCCTCTCCCGGTCCCTCACCCATCGACTGATCTGTCTGCTTAGCTGTCAGTTCTTAGGCAGTTGGTGCGAGTCGCGGCAAGTCGGTTGGTTTAATAGCAGGTAGCATATGCACGGCGGTTGTTTCAAATCCCACCGCTCTTTTGTCGATTGTTGTTCTCACCGGGTGAGCTCTTCCTCGAAGTCACGTTCCCCAGGTCTCGTCCGATCCGGCCGTCGACCCAGGACCCAATCCTCGACCTCTACGTACGTGGTTTGCATATCTCTCGGCCGCGTCTTATAAGCGCGCTGCGCCTCCTGTTCCTGGGGCTCCTCGAAGAGACGCGATAGAATAAAAAGAGCCGCCGTGAAGCGCCTTGAGTCAGACAATTCCCAAGACACTGCCGACCTGCATCGCGGCCGAACAAATCTTATTTTACTCGGGCCAAGCTAGTTATGGCCCTCGAAGCGCCGTTGAGGTCATCGACCGGGAGTATATTATCTGCTTTCTCGCCTCATACGGAATTTTCTATGTCGTCACCAGAGTCAACATCTGCTCCTCACTCACAGTTTCGCCCAATGTATGTTGACTACCTGATGTCTTCACCTGCAATTCCATAGCTAGGAACCTGCTAACGAAAAGTCAGGTCTACTAGCTTCCTAGAGTCCCATTCCCTCCGGCCATCGCCAGCTACCCGGCCTGCCTCCACCAATAATCTTCTCTTGAGCCCAAGCGATGTAGTCGGTCCGTCGCCCGTCACGTCCGTTGGCACAGAGGTAACAGAGATAGAGGATGAAGTATCTGATGAGGTTCGGCCCCAAACTACCACTGCACACCCCGAACCTCAACCTCAGGTTGGTGGAAAGGAGACGGGAAGCCACTTACAACAACAATGCTGACCGAAGCTAGCTCCTGATGCTTAGCACGAACATCCCCGACCAAGTACGGCAGACGGCAAACGAAGAGGCTGTTTCGGTTATACATGCCCCGGAAACCTTTAAGAGCTGGGTAAGTTGGGCCTCTAGTTATCCATTGCGCCACGCCCGCTCATTGTCGCAGACAACCACTAGGAGTTCGCCGAGGGACTCAGAATCGACCCAGAGAACGTCGCCCAGGTCGTCATCTTCTTCACCCTCTTCAAAACCTAGGGATATTGACGTTTCACCGGCGGGCGATCATGCCTCAAAGGTAAAGCGGCTCTATACAGTCAAGATTAATACTAATTATCCACAGGCTGCCCTGCCCACGCCACCTCCTCTCTCAACAGATATTAAACCTGTCAGGTACAGCATTGACAGCGCGACGCCCAGGGCTCAAAACCTGCAAGACGTGCTAGGCGAGTCCTCAAGAATACGGTCCAGCAGCGCCAGTAGTCTCGAATGTCAGTGCGACTGCTTCCCAAGCTATGCAGGTGTCACGGCTAACAGCTCATTACAGTGATCCCGGAGTCCAGGGAACCAGAAACAGATGCGGAGCCGGACATGGAGAGCTACGACGACGACGAGGAGTTCGTCACGCCCATCCGAGAGCAGGACGGCGGGGAAGACGCGGAAATCAAGGACCTCAAGACGGCGTTGCAGGAATGCTGGACGCTATGCAACACGCTGGCGAACCTGAGCACCCACCACCGGGAGAGGGTCTTCAGCATATCGGGAACCCCCGACGGCCACGAGAGGGCGTGGAAGTGCTGCTGGAAGCTGTGCCAGCGGCTCTACGACAACCGCGACGAGGTCGACGAGTCCTTCAGCGTGCGGCTGAACCTGGACCTGTGCCGGGACTTCTGCCAGGCGCTCTTCGACGTGCGGCAGCGCAAGGACGAGGTGGCGGACTCGGTCCTGCGCGTGAGCTTCGAGCTGAATAACCAGTCGGTCTTCCCACTTCCCATCCCCTCACAAAACAACATACCAAGAAAATCCAATTGCTGACATCACGTGCAGCCTGTACAGCGCGCAGGACAACCGCGTCCTCCCCGAGGCCTTCCGGGAGCGGACCCTCGACTTCTACATCACGCTGTGCCACCGGCTGATGAAGCAGCGGGAGCGCAGCGACCACCCGGGCGAGGAGACCGACTCCCTGCTCTCGGCCTGCTGGACGCTGGCCGAGATGCTCTTCAGCCTGCGGCAGCGGCGGCGCGACAACCGGCGGCCCGACGCCGAGCTGCTGGGGTCTGCCGTGCAGGCCTGCTGGGAGCTGTGCGACATCTTCCGCGCGGGCTGGACGCAGATCCGGCCGGACCGCGGCACGCCGCGCCCCAACCAGACCAACTTCTTCGCCCTCGGCGGCTCCGGCCCCGGCCCCGGCCCCGCCGCCTCCGTCGTCGTGTCGTCTTCGGCCGAGTCCGCGACCGCCGTCGCCGACGGCCGCGAGAGCCGCGCCTCGAGCCGCTCCGTCAAGGCGGCCAAGAACCCGCGCGAGGGCAAGAGCTCGAGGAAGCAGCGGCCGCCCGTGCCCGAGACGCCCGTCACGGAGTTCGAGGACACGCCGATGTCGCCGGACGGCGAGGTGCCGGTCCCCAACATCCTGGTCCTGGGCACGGGGACGGCAGACGGCAGCCGCGGCGGCGGCGGGCGCTGGTCGAGCAGCGCGTCGAACCTGTCCGGGTACTCGCAGAGCAGCCAGCGCACATCCAGCACCGCGACCACGACGGCCGCCGCCGCCGCCGCACTAACCAACAGCACGGTCAACAACGACGACATCAACGTGACGCGCATCAAGATGCTGCTCCTCAAAGCAGCCATGAACGTCGGCTTCGCGCGGGACGGCGCCAACGACGGGTCGCTGCAGGCCTTCGTGAAGGCCTTGCCGACGGGCTCGTTCGGGTCGCTGCCGGCACACGCGGCGCTCCTGCAGAACTACAAGGCGCTGGTGCTCGCCGACGCGAGCTTCCGTCCGCAGGCCGCGGCCAGCAACCTGCCGGCGCGCGGCCGCCGCGTCGCCGCCGTCGACGTCGCCAAGAGCGTCGCCTGGATGGCCCACCACCGCTCCGGCCAGTACGCCTTCCTCCGCGACCTGTTCAAGCTCGTCTTCGGCTTCCACGTCGAGGAGGCCGAGGGCAGGAAGAATGTCAGCATCGCCGTCTGAGAAACAAAAGAAAAAGGCCAAAAGGTTCTTCCTCTTTCTACTTCTTCCCGCTCGAAGATTCTATATGATGGTGGGAAAATAACGGGAAATGCTCTGGTATTTCGCAATGCCACGGATCTATCAAGATATGGACGGAGCTCGGATCATGACACGACATGACGTGACGTCTCGGTTGGTTGGTCGTATTTATAATGTTTTGTTTAAACGCTTCACAGCCCTCGCTTTAAAAGATACCCCCCTTTTCTATTCTTCTCTCTTGGAATGACGAACGATTATGCGGCGCTTGGGGCTTCTTATAGGCGGGTAAGGAAGGGGGGAAAAGACAAATTACCTATCTAACAACTATTATGATCAAGTTGGCTAGGCTTCGTTTATATACGCATCGATGCTTCAATGTCGATATATAAATGGGGGAACTCAGCAGTTCGTAGTCCACGGCTTGGAAACATGACGAATAATAAAATTGTTAACTTGATATCTTACATTAGTTGAATCAGTCGTACCAAGTAGTAAAGATGTCCACAACTTATGGTATATGTCAAGTGCCTTGTGAGATTTCTTAGCCTGTCATTCTATATTAACAATTTAGAAAATTCAAGTTTGGGCTTTTCGTCACTAGCAGGCAGATGACTTCTAGAGAAACCCCGTATTTGCATGTTCATCGAAGCGTTCTCTATGTCATAAGACTAAGTAGGAACCGGCTATACCGAAGAAGGGAGGAAGAAGATCGACTTGCTTAGACGTCTTCCATGCTCAAAACATGCTTCTCGTAAAAAGGCCAGACCGAAGAAGGGAGGAAGAAGATCGACTTGCTTAGACGTCTTCCATGCTCAAAACATGCTTCTCGTAAAAAGGCCAGTCCATCTAAATCAAATGCGGATTTTTGCTATCCTTTTCCCCAAGACGCCGTTATCCCTCAGCCATGCCACCTAGAAGTCGAGACGTGGAATCAGAACTCCATCTCAGCCGTCACTATAAACCCGAAACCGGTATATATCCCTGCCGCATCTCCCTTCGCTACGGTTTGGATATCTTGCTGGTGTACTTGGATTGAGCGGTCGTACCAGGGGACGATAGTGGAGTATGCATCTATTTGTCCTTGCGGGTGCCAGCTGGGGGCTGCGTCTCGCCGTACTTCTCGCACAGGTCATGGTACTCGCGCGACAATCCCTCGGCCTGCTTCTTGAGGTTCTCGATATCGCGGTCGCGCTTCTCGAGCTCGACCCTAAGGCGGCCGATCTCAGCAGGATTACCAGCGGCGGCAAGCTTCTCCGCATCCTTAGTCTTGCGGTCAGTACCCTCGTACTGCTTGACCTTCCCCTCCAAGCGCAAAACCTCGAGGATCATCGTGTAGGTACGGTTCAGGATTAGGGACAGGAACAACGTGAAGCCGCACAGGTACATGTTGCGCTGGCTGTAGAATTTGCGAGCTTGCACTTCGAGGCGCTCGTGGCCCATCACCGCTCTGTATTAGGTTCTGGGTTAGTATTGTTATTTGTAACTGCGGCATTGTTGGGGAAAAGGCGGAGAGGGGGGCTGGTAGGAAGAGTTGAAACTTACGCCGCGCCCTTACTCGAATCGGTAGCAGTGGCTAGCTCGAGCTGCACACGGTAGACGCGGTTAACGCTGTCGAGGAAGAGAATCAAGATGAAGACGAAGGTGATCTTCAGCCAATACTGTAACTTGGCTACAACGGGGTTCTCCGAGAGGAAGCTGTGGTGTGTCAAGTGCTGTTAGCTAGGGCTCGAGAGTTCCATTGTTACTTTGTCTAGACCTACGTAAACATCTTGCGGCGGATGGTAAAAGGCATGGGAACGACGAGGAGCATGAAGAGGGACATCTCGGCTACGAGGAGCACGAAGACCTGGTTGTCGACTATTAGCAAATCCAGCGCAAACATCATGGCGATTTCTTTGACGACGAGTTTTCTTGATGTTGCTAAGACGCAGGAGTTAGACTCACAAGAGAGTAATAAAGTGTCATCTTGAGGACTGTTTCCTGTTGCGATACTTGTAAGTGGTGGGTATGTCGGGAGAGGGAGGTGTGCTCGGTGCAGCAATGCCTAAATGTGTTGTCAAAGGAGAATTGGCGAGTTTATGAACAACCCTGCGAGTCTCAGAATGCAGGCAAAGTTATTGGCGTATAAAAAGACGGGGAAGACGGAATGTGTGCTTTTCTTATTATTGTGCTGAGTGCAACAAAGCTTGGTTTTTCTAAGGAAGAAAAAGGTTGTGAAGTAGACGTTGCCGAAATGTGGCCTTGCCGTATTGTAGCACGATGGTGCTGGTGCAGAGCTGGTTTAGTGAGTGGTGGGGCTGAAAGGGTAGCTTGAAAATCAACTACGTCAGCTCCGGGGCTCTTCAGCAAGGGCTAAAATGACGTCGCATTTGCACCCAAACTTCCCCGAGCTCCGACTGGGCCCGGGCTCGACTTATGCAATTCAAGGTTAGGTACTGCATCAAGGGCGTAAGCGACATCTTCGAACCTGACTTTATTGTTATTGAATCACTACGAGAATTGCAAATACAAGGTAGCACACTAATAGCAAGTTCCTTTTCTTTTTGTTATGCACTGCTTGGTCACGTATAAGCTAGCTTCTGCCTGGTGACTTCGGCCTGAGCAAAATGCAATCTGGCTGGTAGGTACATAAAGCCACAGCCACGCGTCCAGGCGTCCCAGCACGCAGTATTCACCAATCAGAGGACCACGACCAGGTTGCTTTTACGTTCCTCATCCTTCCGCCTCGATCTCGTAGCTGTTAGACTTATGCTTCGGCTGGAATTTGAAGCTCGGATGAGCGGGGCCCAGGAACATCTCACTATGTCTTCTATTAGTTCGCGGTTTCGGGTAAAAGAAGGTAAAGGTTAGAACGTACCTGATCTTGAGCCAGTCTTTATAGTTATCGCTGGCAAGCAGAGTCTCGAGATCATTCCTACCCCTGTACCGCGGAGGCCGGTCGTTGAGGCTAGGGGGCAAATGTTCCAAGAGGCCAACCGGCACGTACCGATGCGTGAAGCTCAACCACTCTAGCAGGAACCGTCTCGTAAAGCCTAGACCTAACTCATCGGAACCCCAGGCTTCCAACCCATAGCGGACGAACTTCTCTACGTAGCCCAGCCGCTCCGATGCCGACTTGTCCAGATACTGCCCTTTCTCGATCTCCTCGAACAACCAAGGCTTAACCAAGGCGCCCCGTGCAATCATGACCGTGTCAACCCCGGACTTGTCGATATGGTCGAAATAGTCCACGTGCGAGTAGCAGTCTCCGTTGCCGATGAAATAGACTTTTCCATCCGCGGTGTTGGCCTGAGTGCTCTCATCCGTTTCCATAGCAGTGTCTGCCAACTGATCCTTCTTCCCCTTGTAAGTCTTGATAAGGGCAGCGCATTCAGCGATGTAAGACCAGTTGGCGCTCTTCGTATATCGCTGCTGTCGGCTCCGCCCGTGCAAAGTGATCGCCGCGCATCCGGGTGCTCCTAGTCTGTCCCGAGTGTCGTGGCCTCCAAAAGCAAGTCTCTCGATGAGTCTGTCTGCAGTTGGTTTTCCGTCTCGCACGCCCGTTCGCAGCTTAGCTGTGATAGGCACCTCTCCAGAAACAACATTCATGCCCCGAATTATCTTCTCGAGTTTGCTAGGCGTGTCAAGTAGGGCAGATCCCGCACCCGTCTGATAGACTAGATCGATGGGACAACCACAGTTCAGGTCTACTACTCGAAGATGGGGAAGGAAGCGAGTCAACGCCTCCGTTGCTTTCATCGCAACCCAAGGCTGGTTTCCCGAGATCTGAGCACCGAACTTGAGATCCTTGGAATTGTCGTAACCCTTCACAGTCGCGCCACTCTCGGGTGTGAATCGAGGGGATGCAGCTTCGGACTCGTGGCACTTCATAAGTGCCCACTCTCCTTTCTGTCCCTGCACGAGAGGCATTCCCATGGCCATCTCCGAATATGTAATCTGGGCTCCTAACTCGACACATAGCCGTCGGAAGGGCAGATTTCCCTGCGTGGTAAGAGGCGCCAGTACTGGAGTCTCCTTACCAAAGTAAATCTTCCTCTTCTCCGACGGCTTGAGCGGCGGGTCCACGAATTGGGCCCTGAGTTCTTCGGTAGCATCAGCATCTGCTTGATCATCCCCTTCCTTCTTCTTCCTATTGAAGAATTTCTTCGTAAGGTCCGTGTCCTTCTCGAGCCATTTGATGTAAGGTTCGGACTTCTCAAATTTCACCTTTCTTCTGGCTAGATCCCACTTAGTGTCTGAGGTTACAACGTTAACAATCCCCGGTCGTGCATCGGGATCTTGATCGACTTCTAGAGATTCCGAGTTCTGGAGTAGTATAAGTTCCTTGCGTCCATCGTCATGATCGACTTCTTTAGAGTGGCTCTGTACGAATCGGCACTTCCATCCCGAAGTGCATCGGCCGTACTTCTCGAAGACAGGGCATTTGCCGTCAAGTGTCTCTAGATCACCGCGTCGACCCTCTTTGAGATACTTGCGTATGTCATGACACAAGTTGCATCTCTCGCCAAACTTGCATGACTTGGGGGAGAATTCGTTGGTGTATGTGACGCTGTTGCACAGGCGCAGTGCATCCTCGAAATGGCCGTAGTTGCGGTTCTGGTTTTGACCGCCCTGCTTCTTGCGCTTCTTTCCATTCTTCCCATCGCCATCCCGAGGATCGGACTTGCCGTTGACAGCGTCACCGGTAGCAATGGAAGCCTCTGCCGCATCATCATCGACGATCTTGGGTTGAGCTTCAGACGAGATGAGATATCTAGTCAAAATTTAGTTTTCCAAGCATGCACATTAAGATGGGGGAAATGACTCACTCGGCTTTCACAGGTGCACAACCTCGGATTCTATCCTTCGATTGTGCCTGTTGGGACTCCCCTTCTGTCTCTTCGTAATCAACCTTTCGTCTCTTAGACGCAGGACCGTCAGCATCGACGGTACCTGATGGACCTTGAGTAGGCGTGTCGCCGTTGGCGGCGTGCTTTGAAGAGTCATTCGTGCCACTCACGACTCCCGCGGCTTTATTATCCTCAACGAGCTGATCATCGGCCATTTTAAGAATCTGACTCTGAAGTTGAGGGTTCTTCAATTTTTGCTTTGAATTTTCATGTAGAGCGGAAGGTACGTACTATTACCTCACTAAGGTTTATCGTCTATCGTAGAATCCTGCTTCTTGATTGGCAATCGCCCTGCCGCGGTGGGTCATCTTCAGGAGGTACCTAGACCTGTACCAGCTCTAGTAAGTGAAAACAAATAATTCATTCCAGGCTGCCAGGATACAATAGGAAATCTAATCATGTTTGAGTGGAAACATGGTTTTGTCGCGACGACGCAAACGACTAACGATACTAGGCAAGAAGCCTAAAGAATACACGAGAGAGACCAAATACTATGGCATGCTTGCATAACTGAAGAAAAGCATCCGCATTGTATTAATTTATATACCGTGCAACTCCATTACTGTTCGTCGGTCAAAGATATCAACCGCCTACCTGAGATGGCTGAGGATATCGTTGACGCCTATGACACTAATACGCCCTTGCTATCGCTTGTTAAAGCATGTACATTTACGGTCGATGGTTCCGTCCATGTGTAAGCGCTTTATCTGCAAGTCCATCACACCGCAAGACTTGCAGAATGGTGAAACCTCGCTATCTCAAACAACTGCCAACAGCCCCGTGTCCTTGAACAGCGCCATCTGCCCCCAAGTGAATGCAAAAAGCCATTCATACGGCGAGCGCCTTAGTTTGGGCGAAACTGTGACAGGGGCAGTGTGTCAAGTCATGGGCACTGGGCTTTATGCCTGGACGTGTTTTTTGCCTGGGCGACATTTGACGAAATGCCTTGAGCAATCATCGACCTGGCACATAACACGTTCCCCATCGTGCGTTATCCGGACGTGTCTTCGTAGAGAGTCTATCGTTGGGTAGTTCTTGGTGTAATTTTCTATCGTACACTCATATCTCTTCCCTTCATGATCGGCGATGATGTGTTGACGTAAGTCTCTGTTGTCTTGGAAGTCTGCTTTGCAACCCTCAACTTTGCATGCGTATCTGATACCACCACGATTTGCCTTTTGGTGTATAACTAGTCTGCCTAAGGTTGGGAAAACGGTGGCACAGTTGCAGTATTGGTATTGTTTTCCAAAGTGGTCAACACACCCGACACTTTCTATCTCCCGCCTAGATAACAAAATGGAATAACGATGTCGTTAAGGCATTGCGCTGGGCCAAAGCTTGCGGCCGCCTTTATGATAGCTACCACGCCGTGTCTTCTAGAAGTCAAAAGCGTGGCAGTGTCATTGGTATTTCTCCGACCTTCCCCACCACTGTAAAGGGACCGTCTCTCTGCTGAGACCACATTCACTCGGGTTGCCCAAATAAATGATATCACTTGTGTATACGATCCTTCGTGTAGATGAAGACACAACTCCTGGACGACAGGGTAGGTACCATCGTTAAACCCCAAATAATGTCCATCGAAGTTGCAAGTATGTCGTCCCTTAGGTTGGAGCGAAACTCCTCCAAGTTCAATGTGGTCGTCTGGGAAGGAGATGGATGTCGTCTGAGGATAAGCATCGTCGAATAGGTCGTAGCTTTCGTCAGTAACATCCCCTTTCGTCGCCGCGCTCATGTCCACTATGGGGGTTGTGGCGGCCTCAATGCTGTGGTCAAGGTCGAAAACGAAATGATCGAAGTATGGTCGAAGTTTAACATAGCCTCGGTGATAAGCCCAACACAACCGAGAGCGACGTGTTGCTTTCAGCGTAGGCGAGAATAGACTTCATCTTCTTGTCGTCTTCTTTTCCGACACCCTGGAGAAATGACGTGTCTCCTGGACAACGCGAAATGCCTTGTAAGCATGGAAGGTCATGAAGTTTAGGAGGTTCCAGCTCGTAAAAAGGTTCGCGCGGTTATGGCTGGAGCAGGTCGAAGAAGGGTTTCGTGATCACCACGATGTGCTCTTCCATTCTCATCCAGGACCCAGATATTCATAACCGTCAATGGTGGAAATTTGGGCTTGATATGCCATTCTGTTCCGCAGTCGAAGTAGAATTCATGCACTTAGCGAATTCCTTAGCCACGAAGTACACCAGTAGACTCATTATCTTGCCTTGACCAGCATGATTGGCGCCATGGATGACTTCGAAAATGTCCGCATAGCATGAGCGAGGGAATACAAAGACGATTGTAGGTGTCGGGGCGTTTCCGGGGTAAACCATCGCATAGATCTGTCGGTACGAAGCAGGTCGAAACAATTGGCAAGACTTCCTGGTAGACTTGTTACCCTTGGAATCAGTTCTTGATCAGCTCATTGGGTTTCGAGCCATTCTATGTATTCTTTGGATTGTTGTCGCAAAAGGTGAAGGTCCGTACCCGTACTGCGACGTGGTCATAGACTTGTGACCGCGGAGAGTTGAAGTTGGGTGCATCTTGTTTTGTCTTGTCGAGAATGCTTTGAACTCGACAGTCTAAGATACGGGCTACTGCTTAAATACTTTTACGCACCTACCTCTGAGGTATGCATACGCCGCCAGCGAGTCACCATGGTTACCTAGGGTGTACTTGCATTGTTTAACTCGACTGAGTCTACCTATACTTAGACTATATGTAACTTTCTTACTGAAACCAACTTTTAACTTTCAGCTTAACCATACCTAATGTACCTAAGGCGGTAAGCAGGTCTACATAACTTTAGACCGACCAAGTCTAATCCAGGGGAAGGTGATCTCCATTATGATTTTCCCCCACTGCTCACCAACCACCGATCACTCAGTTACTCTGATGTTTTTATCCTCTATTTTTATCCTCTATTTCACCAAACTCTCATTACGTTTGAGTCGACTCTACAACCTCATCATCCGACCAAGCCAAATCGTTTAGAACGATTTAATTTAATATGTGGGATTGGCTCTAGATCTAACATGGAGCCGTCTTGGTTGCCCTGCTACCTCAGATAAACTTAGTTCCCATTTTCCACAAGAAACTGAAGGCAGCTTCTCTCGAATAAGTCACTACCTACAGTTACCTACATGTAGGTACCTAGAGCTGTTAGATACGAAGTTCTATGTATCTGCAACTATACGGGAGGCAGCAGTTCATAATCTTACCCGTGTGACGCACTGTATTACTGACCTACCCAACACTTACGTAATACTACTATAGACCGGCTCCGTGCCGATATACCTACCAGCTAGCCAAGGCGGGGAAGACGCGGGATTGGTTGAGGACGATAATTCGTTCGAAAAAGTCTCCGACTTTGACAAGCACAGCTTCACCTCTTTCTAGAAAAGTGCCCAATTTCATGCAGGGGCTGGGTGAAGCGAAGATTGTCCTCGTGGACTTGTTCAACTTTTTATTTTTCGTAATAGAACCGTTTTGACCTGTCATCATCCTAGAATCTGCATACCGACAATACCCATTTTCGGATCCATCTCAATTTATCTTTCTGGTCGCTGAGGTTTGCAAAAATCGTCCGAACTCCAGAGTCTAGTCTAGACTTAACTGGAGCCCCTAACCCTATGTCCTGAACCCACCTGGTCAAGGTTTCTCCATGCCCTGGGGCCACTCACCTTGTTGATTACCGAGAGACTAGGCTAGGTTGCTAGGTGGCTAGCTTTGGCGATAGACCGTGCGACATATGTGACATTCAACAGGTCACACCGAAGGGACCAAGAATTTTGTGGGCGTGGAATAAAGGCGATGTGTTGACGATTACAATGGCCGAGAACCCACGATCGCCTACCGCGACAGGCAGCAAGTCCAGGACGGTCCGGTCTCAGAAGATTACCTCTCCTTCCACCGATGGTGGTAGCAGCGCAAACGAACGCAGCGAAGCCCTAGACCGCGTCCCCCCTCCCACCCGCAGCCATACCCCTGGCCACCTCTCGTCCAAAAGTCAGGGAGGCTCCTCCAGCAGACGCAAGGCCTCGGAGCCCTCGATACGCTCACGTTCCCACTCCGTCTCTTCCAAATCCGCGTACGCCTCACCTCCGCCTCAGTCTACTCCGACCCCTATACCCACCCTCACGCTCCGCCGCCATGGCGACAACAATACCCCCGTGCCCACCGATCCGCAGGCCGGATCGGTCGCCGCCAACAACAACCCAGACACCGAGCGCCGCCCGGTAGCCATGCGCTCGACGTCGGCCATAGCGGGCCGGGCCACGACGACAGGTTCGACCACGACCTCGGACAGGTCGCGTAAGGCGTCGGCCCCTCCACGACCGCGGGGACCCCACGTCCCCTTCCCACCCTTACAAGACCCCAAGACGGCGCCGGACGTGCCGGCGGCGCCCTCGTCGGGCATGTACTGGTCGCGGGCGCCGGTGTCGGGGGCGCCGCACACGCCGCTGCGGGCGCACACGACGACGCTGATCGGGAGCAACGTGTACGTGTTCGGCGGGTGCGACTCGCGCGCGTGCTTCAACGAGCTGTACGTGCTGGACGCCGACTCGTTCCACTGGAGCAGCCCGCACGTGTCGGGCGAGGTGCCCGTGCCGCTGCGCGCCATGACGTGCACCGCCGTCGGCAAGAAGCTCGTCGTGTTTGGCGGCGGTGATGGTCCGGCTTACTATAACGACGTGTACGTGCTGGACACGGTCAACTTCCGCTGGCACCGCCCGCGCATCGTCGGCGACCGCACCCCGAGCGCGCGGCGCGCCCACACCGCTTGCCTTTATAAGAACGGCATATATATGTTTGGCGGTGGCGACGGCGTGCGCGCCCTCAACGACATCTGGAGACTTGATGTTACCGACGTGCACAAGATGAGCTGGAAGCTGGTGTCGGGGCCCTCTTCGGCGAGTTCTTCGAACAGCGGCACGCCGACTAGAGATATCGGGCGTCCCAAGGCGCGGGGTTATCACACAGCCAACATGGTGGGCAGCAAGCTGATCATCTACGGGGGCTCGGACGGCGGCGAGTGCTTCAACGATGTGTGGGTGTACGACGTAGATACGCATGCCTGGAAGGCGGTGAGCATTCCCGTGACCTTCCGACGGCTGTCGCATACGTCGACGATAGTGGGTTCGTACCTCTTCGTGGTCGGCGGCCACGACGGCAACGAGTACTCGAACGACGTGCTGCTGCTGAATCTGGTGACCATGACGTGGGACAAGAGGCGAGTCTACGGCCTGCCGCCCAGCGGGAGGGGATACCACGGCACCGTGCTCCACGACAGCCGGCTCGTGGTGATCGGCGGTTTCGACGGGAGCGAAGTGTTCAGCGACGTCTGGATCCTCGAGCTCGCCGTGCACGCGTATTACTCGCAGATCAGTCACTTTTCGATCGAGGTATAGGCATAGCGGACCTGTTTAGACCTTATAAGGTAGAGACGGATTTATAAAGCCGTGTGTTTTGTTTAACCGAAGATCTAGATCTATCTATTCGGGGCTACACTATTTAATTACACACATATGCGTCAGAACGAGGATTGGAGGTAACTTTTGATATCAGCGTACTTGTTGGATTCGGGGTATGTCTGGGAGAAAGGGGGGCTGGCAAGGCATAAAAGGGTGTCTCGAAGACGGAGTGTTGGATATATCTCGGATGGTCAGATCACACAGGATGGCGAATACTCTAGCAGTATAAGTGAGGTGGTCTATGTTGTAATATTATTATGCGTGATCGATCATCTATCATCCCGTTCCCGCCGTTCCCGCCGTTCTAACTAAACCACCGTGAAGAGGATTTCCAGTCTCTTCCCAACATTTTGTCTTTGAAATGGACCAACCATCTCCGTGCAGCGTAGAGAACGCACCATGCTTGCTTTTGATTTTGTACACGAAGAGAAAAGAGGAGAGGAAGAAATCACAACATCCAACCGCAGACCCCAAAACTCCCGGACAATGATATAAAGGAAAAAAAAAATGCAGGAGATATTAAACGCATAAGGAGCGTCTTTCCGGCCCAGCAGCCCGCGTTCCTTATACCCTCATCTCTAGTCTATCCAATCGCCAATATAAAGGTCAATGCCCGTCTATTGCGAGTTGTTCTTCTGCGCCTTCTGCGCAGCCAACCGGCGCTCCTCGGCGGCCACCATATCCTTCCACAGGTCCTGGCCCTCGTACTCCTCGCGGTGGACGCGCTTCTCGATGAGGTGCTTCTGCTCGGGGTCGTTGGGATCGATAACCTTGACGGTCTCCCAGCGACCGGTCCCGCTCTTCGCGTCGGCGGTCTCGAACACGGCGCTGGCGACGAGCACGGCCAGCGTCAGGCCCTGGGCGTACATGCGGGCCTGGACGAGCTTCTGGCTGGTGGTGAGGTAGCGGTTGCGGCCGACGACGCCGAGGGCGACGGCCATGGCGGCGACCCACGACGCGAACACGATGCTGTAGCGGTTCTCGCGGCCCCAGGCCGTGAAGCGCTCCCAGCTGGTCTCCTGCTGCCGGATCAGGTCCTGCGCGCGCTGCGCCTCGTCCACGTAGAAGTTCATCGGGTTGTTGGCCTTGTGGAAGGCGTTCGAGTGCCGCTCCGCGTTGACGATGGCGCCGAACGTGCCGCTCGACGTGACCAAAAACGCGCGGAAGGGCACTGTTAACGAGCGGAAGGCCGGGTACCGCCGCGACGCCGCGATCACGCCCACGATGCCGACGCCGACGCCTAGCGCGCCGCCGATCGAACCGCCCTTTAGCACTTGGTTGTAGTGCGCTCGCTCTTCTTCTTTCGATACGACCTTCATGGTTGCGGTCTTATGTGTCTAGGTATGTGGATTTCGTATGTGTGACGTCGGTATCTGTTTGGCTGAAAACCCACTTTGATGGACCGCGGGGTCGTCTCGATGCTTTGGTCGAATTGCGATGCGTGTATATCTGGTCTGGTATCTTGATGCTTGTGAAGACCTAAAGACCTATAATTCAAGGTGCTGCGTCTTTGAAGGTGTACACGTGAGTCGTGGAGTGATTGCTCGACGTATTTTATTAGTTCGTCTGAAGGCTAATTGGTTATCAGTGTTTTGTCTGGTGTGTGGATGCTATCGCAAACTCATACATGTATCGTCAGGTCGCACTACGAAAGTATATATCTTAGGATGACGGAAGAGCAATTGACGAAGGGAGTAAAGAGGCGGTTGCAAATTACCTGCTGTTCGGGATTTCAAACGGCTCTTAGTAACAGCGTCGAGAGTTGACGATATTCCTGCGCCTTGGAGAAAATCGGGACAAAAAAAATTACATGATGTAATCCACCGAAGTGGCACGTTCTACTGCAGTCTGGCAGTCTGGTACGATGCCAAATGGCTCGTTTCGCGGTGAGAGCTAGAGAGCAAATCCCGAATTACGCCCGCATCGTGGCTAGTGGTACGTGGCTTTCTACTCTTTTGTTCGTCTTGTTTGCCTTGTTCGTTCGGCATCTTACAGGCTAAAATGCCCTTCGGATTTGTCTAAAACGCTTCAAGCCACACCTAAGCTTTAAAGAGAATACCCAACTAGCCAGATAAGAGCAAGCCGGTCCCCGCTGCTCGCCGTTTGCTCGTCGTTACGCAAAGAATTTCGGGATTTGGCAGTCTGACCTTCGCTGCGAGTAGATGACTCGGCGTCTTCCGCCCGACGAAACTGCTATGTCCGGCAATGTGTCGTGCGTCCCGACGCTGAATACCTGCCGTCGCGATATGGAATAACGGCTACATTGGCGTCTGCGGCACCGCCCTTCAAGAATTCATAGGCTAGCACCGAAGTGAAATTCGAGTTGGGAGTTTTCACGGAGAACTGTTCGAATCAAGTCCGTCTTCTCCACAGCGTCGGATTATACCATGTCTGAGTTTTTGGAGTGAGTATTATTGTGAGTTGCCTTGGGTAGGATTCCCGTTCTTAACCCTGGATGATGGTAATCTGAAATACTCGCGAGATGCTACAGTAGACACGGGAGCAACACAGCGTTTGAGGAGCCATCGGAGGTTACGTTCCTCGGCCACTTGCTCCGTGATGACCATGTAGTATCACGTGCAGAGATCACCATTTTGGCGTCTTGTCAGCTCCGTCTTCAATGTTCATATTCCAGGGTTGTCTTATATGCGACCCACGTTCTATCGGATCTGTTGCAGTGGAGTCGTGTCATAAGGCTCGGTTAATGCTGTGGGAGCCAAAACTACGCCAAGACCAAGGGTTCTGGAAGCATTCTTAGATGAACGTTACGTAATGACATTCCCAGCGTTGTGGTTAGTATTAGGTTGCTATTCTTGAGGCTGGGAAATGCCCGCAGCAAAATGGATCTGCGATTTCGGTCTTGCTAAGCTAGTGTTTCTGGACGTCGGCTTCTGCCGTAATCGATTGCACACATGGGCACATCAGTTCGTCTTAATAGGATCTTAAGATTTGATGATCACTAGGGAGAGAGGTTCTTCGGTTCTCTTTCAGGAAGTGAACTGTTCTTAAGATATCTGTGCGAAATAGGGGCATTGGATCCGACGGGATCGCCAAGGATCCAAAGTGATGGGTGAGACAGGACGATCGACCATTCTCAAGCCAACGGTTACGGCGGTTAGTACATACGTATGTAGTCGGATCTAGTCCGACACGTATCCGCTGAGGGAAGCAGAGTGGCTCTCGATGTTCTTTTTACCGCGGCTTGCAAATAATGGTAATGCTAACCCGGTACTCTCGGCGGCATCTTGTAATAAGCTGTCACTAGTTGTGAGACCGTCTGCGTACAAGATGGCGCGGACTGTGGTCTCTGCGACTGTCACCCAAGTGCGTCCACGATAGTGGCATTTTAATACATCCCGTCTGCATATAGTTTGCGGGACGATAAATTAGCGGCAGGAGTGCCGTCTATATAGGTACACTAGAGCTAGGTGTTTAGCGGTGGAAAAGGTCACGATGGACTGGTGAGAACTGGATTTTCGAATCGAGATTGCGACCTGCGGATGATGCGTGGAGGCGTGCCGGGGTTGACTCCGGGATGGGGAATAGCCCCTTGCAGGGTCCCGGGGACGAGACGAAAAGGTGGAACTTGATAGTACTCTTTTTGGGAATCCCATTCAGGGTCCAAAGATGACCCTAGTGCATGTCATAATTAACAAGCGCACTAATGACACAAAAGTTGCTAGGTAGTTGGTAGTTGCGAATGTGCCTCGTGTGCCTCGTGTGCCTCGTCGTCGGCATGTCGCACCCAGGGGGGAGGATCGGCGAGTAAGAGCATTTGACGATATCGTTGATTGGATACGGCATTTCGAACCTCCAAAGCCAGATGTCAAACAGCGGTGAACCTTTCGCTGAAGCGTCATCTTTGTCCTTCGTACAAGTCTTACAATAGGCTGCATGGCGAACTTGGCTGCTCGGTATAGTAACGTCGTAGGATATTGTTTGGATGCTGATGTCAGATTGTTATTTCAAGGCATACTGCCTTAATATCTATTTTTTATTTTTTATTATTGTTTTTATTTTCGATCTTGTCCAATCGATAGTGCTACTTCGAGATAGCTTAGACGGAACATGCTCGTAGAACAGTCTCCGCGGAGTTGACATGTGTAGGAGTCCAGGTTGTTAAGTTTCCGAGCAGACGGATGGGCGATCTGAAGCAAGATCATTGATTGGCATCGTGGACCTACCCATTTAAGTCTTCAACTTCGTCATAAATGCGGAACTGCGTTCCATTTGTGGCGGGGTTGGGACTGGGTAAATACAGATTCGAAAGAACCTTGGAAGCCATGATTCTAATGGAAGATCGTATTGAAGATCGATGGCTTCGAGGCCTTCTCACGAGTGTTTTCGTATAGGAACCGAAGAACCCAATATCTAAATGAAGTAAAGTCGCAGCGCTATGTATGTCACATGTAAGGCTAGCGATGGGGATGGAATAGTGTAGGTTGAACAGCATGGGATTTCTTGCAGTCGAACATCCCGAGCTGGTCTAAATACGACTTACATTAGAGGTTATTTTAAAAAAGCGTGAGCATGTATTACCTAGATGTTCAACCAGATATAAGAGTATCATCATCACACCTCTTCGTCTCACCCGCCTGTTCTGTTCAGGGGCTTGCATGAGAGTGGCGTAGATGGCAGGTTTGCTCATGTGCCACGGAGCCACAAGGCAAATAAAAATACCCGAGGCCGAAGAATCGGTAACTTTTTTCGATTTTCAGCTCCGCGTCGTAAGGCTTCGAGAAATTGGAACGCGGCAGCTGAACCTCGAAAAAGAAAACGGTCGAGCAGGCGAAGCAGGGGTTTGCCCCCACGAACAGGCCCCTTGACCCCCTTGACCCCCTTGACCACCTCGACAGCCAGACTCACAGACTCGAAACCTAAGTTCACGCCTTGCCTGCCTGTTTAGGAAACCGGGCTTCCGATGCCGATGTTTGCGGGTTTGCACGAGTTCTATAATGCCCAGTGCCTAATGTCCAATGGCCGCTTGGCTGTCGAATGTGGGCCAAATAAAGCTGTTTGACACTGCTTGCTTGCATGTGCTCGTGCAGTCTATGTAGTATAAACCAATAATAATAGTCGGCGAGTTAACTAGATGGGATCTAGGGTAGAAGAGATGGGCTGTCCGACTTGTCTTACACGCACTAACGAAGCTCCTCTCCTCCGATCTAAACACCGGGGTAGATACCCTACAGCATTCCTCGGTTTCCTCGGCTTACGGTGATATATGAAACCTCAGCCCGAAGCTCGCAGTTGAGTCGTCGTCAGTGGCGTTGCTAAGACAGGCTTTAATTTGATTCATTGAATGGCGTCAAGACCGCCGAGAACCGAGGTCGATGAGTATGAGTCAGGGCGGCAACATCTAGCGAAGGGGACATAATCGGAACTCTAGACCTGTCCCGCGTTGCTTCGTCGACAAGGCAATGTGCAGCTGATACATAAAGAGACAATACAGAAAGGCTAGGGACATAAGTCCCGATTGCGTCGGCGGCCTAAGAACGAATATGTATGCATGCTGCGGTGGCAGCACGAGTAATAAAGAAGCATATCCCATCCAGCCACTTAGATCGAAAGCAAGGTTGCTGATGGCTGCATCGTGTGGCAATCCGTGCGTGAGAATGAGCTTACTTATCTATGTAAGTCGCTCTCGTCCGAATTCGAGTCATACTCGCATTCATTCCCGTCACTTATGCGCCTGCTGCTTACTAGGTACCACCTATCTTCACATGACGGCCAATCAGTCTTTGTCCAGTCCATCGGGAAGCCTGTCAAGGTTGAGATAGCAAGAGTCTCAAGGCTGGGTAGCCTTGTCGAGATTAAACGTGTCGTGTCTACCCTCAAGGCAGCCTAGAGCCGAGAGCGAGAGGCTAGTCGGCTGCGGTAGTGTACAGAACAAACATGACAAGAAAGCCAACCCCGACTTTTTAGAAGGGTACTCCCCTAATCTTATCTATCATTATGTCCTGCATCCTAGTTCATACACGGCGGTTTACCAGCTATGACGCACGAGTATGATATCAACTTGACCTATCCCTCATGTGGTCGCGTGCGAAAGATATCGTTCCCTAGAATTCGAGAGTCTAGAACTTGAGATCAACCGTGCTGCCGTGAAATCAGAAACTTACTACTTGGGACTAAAATAAGACATATGAATCCGTCGATGGTTAGATTGCTATTGGGCAAACGGAAACTTGTTCGAGCAATCCCCGGAACCCTGTCGGTTCCATGCGCATCGGCTTTCCCTAATTGGACTCGAGTCGCTATCCCTGGTCTCTAACTCCGTAACAGACTTGGCCGTTGGGTGTAACCCTTCTTTCATACCTTTGAATAAGAATAATACGAAAGGCCCAAATGCTCACCGCATAATGGAAGTTCGCAGGTTCGTACAACTCGTTTGTTCCAATCTTCAAGTAGTACAAGCTCTGCGCATCTAGCATCCATTATACACAGCTTCGATTTCCTTAGCTATCAAACGTCTCGAGTATCGAAACGGGTGCATGTTCCCTTTAGTCTTCCTCGGCGTTGGAGACCAATCGTCACTGATCAACAGGACTGACGATACCTCCTTGCCGTGGGCCTTCGTGGTGGAGGTACCTAAGATCTCCGGCTAGTTACAGTATTTCCTGCCTCTTTCTACCAGAACACAGTACGGTAGGTTTCACTCCGTCTGGTCGTCTGCCCATCTTGAACACATACTGTCCAGTATGGAGTCAAAAGCATCTCTCCCGGATTGAGTATATTAATTCGGTGATGAGGGGCCACAAACATTGTCTATGTAACTAGTCTCGTCTCGTCCAGTATTATCCTAGGTCGATAGGTCGATATCGCAACCTACTGGGTAGCCTTCCTTACCCAAGACAAAAAGGTATACAGTATACCCATAGGTCTTGCATATAGACATACATGTTATGAGGTCCAAGCGTATTAAACAACCGCTGCCCACGCTTCCACTCATGTTGTACACACCCTACGTTCATGCACTCGCACTTATACAACCTTCCATACCTCCTTTCGAACAATCGTCCAAATCACTACAGCCTCTTAGCAAATTACCTCTTGCATTTCCCGTTTAGCATCATCCTGTCAGAAATCGTAATCGCCCATCCATATCGATGCTGTGCAGCCTATCGAGGTAGTAGATTGCTGCACAGTCCTGACTAAGATTGATAATCCAACGTCTATTTTCGCGACGACGACCTCTCCTCGACCGCCCTTTCTGAAATTCTTTACTCCGTTCAACACCGTCGAAAGTTTAAGCTGCAGCCTGAGAGCTTCCCAGAACGTGGCCCCGAAGTCTAAAGTTTATACCCAGGTAGCTTGTTGCTTGGCTTCGCCTGAAAGTTGGCAGTTGGCAGTTGGCAGCACGCAGCCGCGGGAAAGCTTCCACCACAAGAGGCGAGAAATATACCACGCGCCCCCCGTTTGAGTAAATTTTGCCTCGCCGGGGGAATCTCATAATCTCATTACCAACGGCTTGGTCAAGTCTCACTCTTTTTCGAACCTCTCGTGGGAGATCGCGGATTATTTATTATCTCACAGCCAGATCTCACTTCACTTGGGTTAGATCCATCCATCTTGCTGGATTAGGTACTTGTCAGCTCCAGCCAGTGTGATATCCCGAGCACAGACTATAATTGTTTTACAGTACAGTGTCCAACAACGATTGCCGGCCGCGCGCTTCTTTTAAGTCATTAAGATCTGGAGACTGGAGACTGGAGACCTGGCAGACCGCGGCGAATAATTCAGTTCAACAAGCCACTCTTTTTTAAGCTTACCTGAACATTGACCCGTACCACGTACCGCGCACCACGTACGCACATAAGTACGCACATAAGTACGTGCATACGTGAAGATCATAAAGTTGCAAGTGGTACAGCAGGAGGAAGTTCCTACATTACAACTTAAGACTGCAGTCATAATCCTGTAAGTAACCTCTCCATCTTAAGGCTTATGTACGTACCTTAGTCAAGACTCGGTCCATCAATACGGATGTGTGCGTCTTCGGATTCGTCCGTTTCATTCCCCCCATCCGGTCGACATGCTATTCTATTCCCAAGTCGGCCTCGTTCGCAATGTTGTTGTCACTACTATATTCATGTTGAAACTACTGTGGAACATGCGACTAACCTCGGGTATATCTAGTTGATGATTCAATCTTACTTTTCCAGCTTCTTTTCCGAACACTTAATTCTATTGATTCATCAAACTGTTGTGGTCTAATTATTACAACTACTGTACGGGGCGAATTGTACATAAGGTATCGTTTGTTACCTGAGGTACAAAAATACTTTACCTAAGGGACCAGCACCAAGGCGAGGACCGAGGACCAGGAAGGCCATTCAAGGGTCGAACTCCACTGTAAACCCCTGCCAATCATGAAAGGCGGCGCCCTGGGGCGATGGTTAACAGGTACGACACGTACCCCATCCTCAGCGACTAATGACACCGAGCATCCGTTTAGCAGCCGCAGCAGCGCCGAGAATAATACTGGCGGATCTGGATCTGGCTCAGTCTCAGGCTTAGGCTCAGGCTCCTCAGGCTCTGGTTTCGGTGGCTCTGCATCTGACTTCGCCGCTGTCGCTGCCCCTACACCAACTTCTTCGCACTCTCTCACCTCGCCGTCACCCTCACCACAACCCGCAACTCCGGACGACCAATTTAATATCCCCGGTCGCAACAATTATTTTGCTTCCGCTTCCGCATCCACCGGCGCCAGCGCATCTGCTGCATCACCTGCCAAACCACACCCCTCATCTAAACCAATAGACATCGCACAAGCCGCACCGCGCATTCGCACTTCTAATTCTGCCTCGCCGCCCCCAGGCCAGCCCAACCCTATAGAAGCCGACTTTCTCCAACTCAACGTCGACGGCGGCCTTGACCTCGACGTCGAAATGACAACCGGTCCTGCGCTCGACTCGGCCGTCGGCCGCGGTCGCCAGGACTCCTTCGTCAGCGCTGGACCTAAGCCCATCTCTATGATCAACCCGAATCGCGATCAGGCTAATCGCGGTAGACGAGAGAGCCTGGCCGGCAGTTTAATGAATGGTATGAGCTGGGGCGGCGTCTCTGTTGGGAGTTTTATTAGAGATGAGTAAGTCGCAATCCTCTCTTCCGTCTCATTTCTTCATTTCCATCCCTTCTATTTCAATGCCCATCGACGCGATTTGCTACTCGTCACGTAGTAGCATCCGTTTTACCCGGCCGACCATGTCTCCTTTTTTTCAAGGGCGCGCTCTTGTTCGCCCGACATGTGAAATACTCCTATGGCGAGTACTAACCATGTCCTGCAACGAATAGTCTAGCGATGACTGGTACGTCACCGTTTACCGGTGCACACCAATCGCCGTCGTTCCACTCCAACTCGTACATTCCCAAGATGGAGGCCGAGTATTTGCGCAACTTCGTATGTTGCGACTTGAAACTAGACACTATGCACGATCTTCTCCGTCACTACGAGACGGTTCACACCGGCCAGAATGTCCAGCCGACCCGAAACGGAACTGGTGTTCAGATGCCCCATAGACTTTCGGTTAACAGCCGGCCGTCTATGTCGATGGGCAACGGCCGACAGGACTCGCAGGGCTATCAGCAACAGGGACAGCTGGGATTCGGTCAACAGAATAGAAATCTGGGAAGCAACCTCACCGCCGGCCTAACCTTCAGGGACATGCAGATGGGACGGCAGTCGTCCGCGACCATGGACACGAATGTCCAGAAACGCTCCCAGCAGTTGAACCGAATGCAGTCTAACGACGAGCTGGACGCTATCGGCGACATGGAAATGGACGACGCTGTTGGGATGATGGAGATGGATGATAGCCAACGAACTATCCAGCAGACTCGACAGATGTTTGGGCAACAGCAGAGACCCCAACTGCAATTGAGCACGCCGGGGATGCAGCACCAGGCACTTCGAACGTCGCAACCGCCGACGCCTGGCGCCTCGAACTTCGGATTCCAGAACAATCCTACAGTCTCGTCAGTCAACACGCCCACGCTGACGACGCAGCAAACTGCGTTGGGACAACAGATAAGCGGTAATAAGGACGGGATGGATATGGACTTCTCTTCGATAAGTAACATGAACCTCGGTAACATGGGGAACTTTGATGGGTCCAACCTAGCCGAATTCTTCATTGACGACCCGGCCAAGCGGTTGTACAGTCCAAACGGCGGACCTGCGAATCAGCGGGCCCTGCAGCAACAGATGGCGCAGTTCGGACTTGATGCGAGCCAGTTTGGAAATATCACGGATCCGAACCATCTAGCGGCACTGCAACGGGCGATCGCAAACCCGGACTCTCTAGTAATACCACCGGAAGAGGACAAACCGTTCAAGTGTCCGGTGATAGGATGCGAGAAGGCATACAAGAACCAGAACGGCTTGAAGTAAGTTAAAAATTTGTCTTGTAACCTTCCCCCTCCTCCCCTCATTTTGAATTTTCCTGGCCCTTATCTTAACATGTCGCTAAATTGATTATGCAGGTACCACAAGCAACACGGACACCAAAACCAGCAACTCCATGAGAACGGTGACGGTTCTTTCTCCATTGTAAACCCGGAAACATCTGCGCCCTACCCTGGTGAGACGGGGATGGAAAAGGAGAAACCCCACAAGTGCGAGTATTGTCACAAGCGATACAAGAACTTGAATGGTCTGAAATACGTATGTTTTCTTTTCTTTTCATTTTTTTTTCTTTCATTATATCCAAGTCATCGAGGTAGAAAGAGACTAATAGTTCAACAGCACAAACAACACTCATCTGCTTGCGAGATCCAAGCCCAGGCTGCTAATATTAGAGCCAATCTTGCCAACAACCAGATGTCCTTTAATATGGCGAACATGAATCATGGATTACCCGGAATAGGCGAAGAGATGCAGTTATAGGAGACACTGTATTCTCGAGTGCCGACCGGCAGCGGCAACTTTACCCCCTGATTTCTCAAGTTACTGTCTGGCGTTGAACTCCACCCGACTTGGGATCCCCTAATCCTGCATTGATTCTTCGGCATAGATATAGACTGGATACCCCATCTGCACTGTGGCAACTGTACATAGCCACGACTTTTCTCTCGGTTCGGAAAAGTTTGTCATTTACGGCATCTTGGGCGGCGTTTCCGTGCTTCTTGCATAAGGCGTCCAGTCCAAGATATACCCTCGATAGACTTTACACACGTCATCGTCTTTCCCATCATTTCCCCTTCAGCTCTACAACTGCTGTCCACAACTCCTTCACCGACAACATCCGGGCGACCATGATGTCCCTAATCTCCGATCCGAACATGCTTTCAGTGTCACGAAATCTGATTGTAAAACGATGTTATAAAGAAACGGAACGAAAAACGATGATTGACGCGTATTGAAGAGACGACGATATGGTCGGTGGCGGTAGCTCTGTAGCAGCACTGTTCTTGCGCACGCGAGCACCCCCCTTCGATCTCCTCTCCGCTTTTTACGATTTCCTTTTTTTCCCGCAAAAAGATACGCTCGTTCCACGAAGAGAATGTTATGCCTCACGGCTGATCCGACGAAGATGCGGATGCTTTTTTTTTTCTTCTCATTTTGTTTTTCTGCGATCTGTGCTGCTTGCAACAATCGAGGGTAGCTGGGCGTTTTACGGCTTAGGTTCTGGTCAACCAAAATAAAAGGGGCAAAGAAAGGGGAGTACTGAAAAGGGGAACAGAAGCAGAAAAAGAAAAGGGCAACTTTGCATCAACAGGCCTGCCTCCCTGGACCTAGACCTATATCTGAACCTGGACATGTCTATAGAGGATCATCAGGTACTCAGCTAGTAGACGCTTTGCTGTGAGTAATTAATACTGATTTAGCGATGGTTACACACCTGCTCGTGTGCTTCTGCGACAAGAGTAGGACTTGATTCTTGGATGTGAATGATAGTATTGTACACCACCTGGGCAGACTCTAGAGAATGTCAATGAGGCTCTGCTTGGAAGCAGTGGGCCAACTTCCGGGCAAATATTCTTCCAATATAAGCCGAGCTTTTCTTGTTATAAATCTACAGACTCAGTCATCAGCTAGTTCCAACCATAACAGCTTCCTAGTCTTGCGTCAAAGGCGTCAGAGGCGTCAAAGGCGACCAGTAGGATACAGTCCTACGTCGATCCCAAGGGAACCCAGAAGAGCGGTTGAGAGCCACCAGTGGCGATCTAGCGAGTAGCTGAGGACACGAAAGCCATACGAGGTAGTCTATGACGCGTACCTAGCGCATGCCATCCGATACGAGAACAACCACCGACCATTCCGCTCGACACACACACAAAAAAAGGGGGAAGCTAACGGTATATCTGCATTGAGGGTAGCTTCCCCAGCTCCCATCGTCCGTTGCGTCGCTAGCCGCGAGGCCGAAGTCGTTGCCGGCGCCAACAGCGATTTTCCGCCGCCGCGCAAGGCTAATGCAGGGCCCGAGTCATGACTGCATATGCAGGTTCCGCGATGGCGAAAATCCCCCCCTCCCCCATCTAATGTAAGCCTCTCTCTCTCTCGCCCCCAACAGGATCAACTGTCACATGCGCCAATCCCCAAAGCGGTGAACCCAGCTGGGCGTTGGACTTGCATGGGTTCCAGATCACACGACTACATGAAGCCACGATGCTTGGTAAGAGACATAGAAAATATTAGTCGTACCAGTTCGTACCTAGCTATAACGTGAATTAGGTGTTAAATAAGAAAAGGAGAGAATAGACCCACCTAACCAATAAAGGGGCTGGCTTCGACTCTATAAGGGGTGGCGTAAGCATCCACTTAGAATCATCTACCTACGACACCAACATGAACCATCTACATGATTTCAACTTCATTAAACTGGGTGAGTGCAAGCTGTATTTGTAGCAACCATAAGCTACGGAAGCGAATATGAACAAAGACCAAAAACTATCCCTCTACTTTCAGCCACCCTTCATTGCCCTTCGCCGCCCCTTAACGCCCATGTAATGCACATAATATCCGTATTGCAAGTAAAGCCTAGCTCTACATATTGTAGCGAGCCCTTGTGATAGAATAGAGAGAGATAGTCATGTCCGTTGCTTCGTGAGGGACAGTACACTCCAGGTGCATCCCAGCTAATATCCATAAACCTCAACATCCGACCACTTGCGCTGAATCCGGGTAAAAAAATGTAAACGATTATTTAAGTGTAGGTGCTCATGATAACAAGCCTCTAGAGTGAATTAGTTTCGTAGATGGCCTCAGCGTGGTCTCAAGCCACGGGTTGTTTAAGCCATATCCATGCCTTCCGAGTCTTCGCCGTCCGAGGGCAGAGCTTGGGTGTGGTCGCTGCTGATGCTGTCTTTCCGCGAAACGCCGGAGACGTCGAACCGGCCGCGGCAGTTATCCACGTACTCAAGTTCGTCGCCCCCGATAACCCTGCCCTCCATGTCGATTTCCTGCGACAGCTCGACAAGAGCCGATCGTGGCAGGCGTAAGAAGCCCTGGGTGCGTACTATGCGGCCCCAGTGCGTCAGACAGAACTGTGCGGCTCGCTTTCGAAGCCATTCCTCACTGGCCAAGCCTGCGCAGTACCAGATGATGCACGCATGCTCAACATCGAGCTCCCTCGACAGGCGGTTGACACAGAGAAGACGTAGATGAGGGATATTGTATATGTTGGACATAACCAACAGACCAGCAACATCGGAAAGATCTGTTACTCCATCATCGGTGTGGATACTGTCTGTGTAGAGGTAGTATAGAAATGCCTTCACCACAGTGTAAGGCTCCGGGATGTGCATCTTCTTGGTATGGAACTCGGCCATTTGCGCATTATATAAACGCGCAAAATGCGGCCATCGAGCTTGGAGTATGAGTTTGTGAACATGAATAGGGGCTGAAGTGGGTGCGTCTGGTGTAAGCCAGTTCTGGTCCATCGGAGACTCCCCTGCACGAATAAGACTCGATCCCATCATATCGTCGTCGTCGTAGTCGCCAGCAAGAGCGGTGATGACGAAGTCGGTGCCGCTTCCATTTTCTGGTGGTTGATTGAAGAGTTTGGCAAGATCGTGTCCCAGTCCTTTCGATGGCTGATCCTGAACCCGGGCGTGCGACGTTGGCCTGGCTAATTCCGTCCGAGACTCCGAGGCCGCATTGTTCCCTAGAAAACCATAACGTCGCAAATCGATTTCCATGATGTCACTAAGATATTCTTCGAATCCATTCGGACCAATGTCATTGACCGCATCAGTAGGGCATCCTAACAGCCAAACCTTAGTACCGTCCTCGTTCATAGTGCAATAATGCCATTGATAACCCGGCTTGAAGATCTCGCGACCCTCAGCTAGCTTTTGCCACCGTAGAGTGGACAGATCGAGGGCTGATAATGAACAGTCTTTCGAAGTAATAGTGGCAGCTGGTGTGACGAAATCTAGAAGTGTTCCGGAGGAGTAGACATGATAGTGAATGCCCGATCCCTGAGACGGGATGTTGCCGCCAGAAACAAATCGTAAGGCCGAAATTGCACCAGGGGCCATCGGAACTTGCTTCTTCAGATGAAAAGAGGGCGTATTGACCTGAGCCGTCCGGATGTTGGCTGCGAAGCCTGAAGCTCCCATCGGTGGGGCCGAACCCAACGCATAAGGCTGTCGGGGGGAATCATTCGAACGGCTGATGCTTAGATTTCTGTCGGAGGTACTTCCAATTTGGGGCGGAGTATCAAAATCGGGACTACCCTTAAGATCGAGCCACCACAAGTCGCCAATCTTGTCCATATCTCTACTGAGTCCGCCAAATACCCAGACTCGATCACCCCTATAGAATGTCAGCACTCATTGAGAAAGGATGCCAATAGCGGGTACATACCAAATATACGCTGAGTGATCAAATCTCGGGACGAAACGCCAGGATCTCGACCAGGTGTAGGTTTTCAAATCGAGGTAACATATGTCCTCGGAGACATAGCTTTCGTGGCCGGTGATGCCACCGACGATGAATAACTTGTCTTCGTGCAGGACGGCCGCATGTCGAGCCCTGCCCTTAGGAACCGGACCAGTAACAGTAGGCTGTGTCCAATGCGCGGTCTTCAGATCAAATACTATCAGATCCGAGAGATAGGTTCTGTGCTCGTTCTCACCGCCGAAGACGAGGAGTTTGTCACCTTGATACAAGGTTGCAGTGTGTCCTACCGAAGTTTGTCAGTCACGGCGCACAGTAGCAAGACACGACAGCCAAACCTACCCATTCGTACTCCAGGAATATCTCCGTAATTATCCACTAGACTCCATTGGTGGCTGACGAGATCTAGCTTGAGCACGTGGTTGTAGACTTCATCGGTGTACTGATCGAACCCGCCAAAGGCGTAGATCTGATTGTTCCCGCAATATGTAACCGAAGCGTTAACCAAACAGGCGGGTCGCTGGCCGAGGGTTCGTGTGACCTTGGGTCGGTAACCATCCATCATAGCTCTGCTCTTCATAGGTGAGTTTGGCATTACAAACGTATTGTTCGAGGACACAGCAGATATGGCGGACATAGGTGTTGGAGCGTTGGACATCGAGGGTGTGACGGCGGGCGCAGATGGGACCGGCGGGGGATTGGTCGAGTGGCCGTGAGAGTAGGTGATGGCGTTCGAGTTGGAGTTGGAGTGCACAGGGCCGCCGAAGAGAGACTGAGTAAGTGCAGATGGTGTTGAAGGGGCCATATTTCTAGATCCCAAGGTTGGCAAACCAGAGAAGTCGACGGTTACGCCGACATTTCTATACCTCCAAGTTAGACGCAACAGCGCATGAGACAGGAGGTTGATATATGAATCAACGAGATTGATATAATCTCTCGTTGGGCTGAGGACCTTGGAACAAGTTATTACGTACGGACGATGGAGTTGTCGTCTGGTAGCCAAATGCAAGGACCTTATTCATCTTTTGATATCCATCTTTGATCCAGCCCTTGTCAGCCCAAGCCCCAGTTTGCAAATCCGGCGGATGCCAAGGCTTAGGTAATGAGGATTACTATCTGCAGTGGGGTATAGGGTGGAGTATAGGGTGGGGGAATACGGTGCACAAGCCACATAAAAAGTACATCACCAGTACAAGTACAACGTGAAACAACATAACTGCAGGTGGGCTTGTGCTCAGTTGCCTAGGCGCAATCCGGTATGGTCGCAAGGGTCGCAAGGGTCGCAAGGGGCGGTTGGTGGGTGCGACCGTTGCCCTGCACGACCAGAAAGGTGCGATCCACTCCTTGTCAACACATAAATCCTGAGCTTTCAGAAGGAATTTCAAAGTTGAATTCTTTTCTCCATTACAAACCTTCGCTCTCCTCATCCGCTCATCCTCATACTCCTCCAACTCGCTGCTGCAAAGCTTTTATCAATCGCCTTTCACAAGCAATACTTTCAGGTCCACTAGATCCCATCGCTGCTACAGTCCTTCGAGGAAGTACAGCCATCTGATCGCCTCCGACTTTAAAGCCATTCTTCGTGAAGGCATATTTCGATTTATCGAGTACAACGACGACGATTACTAACCAAAACAAATTCCAGGAACCATTAAGTTGAGTCTCTTGGAGCTCACTCGATTGATCGGAGCTCTCTCTCACCACTTACAACTCACTACTCCCTCGAGTCATTCAGTTGTGCTACGTCGGAGTCCAACAGATTTCCCCACATCGATACACAGCCGTCATACCCTAACAACTAGACACTATGGCATCAGTTGCAGTATCGACTCCCCTCAAGTCCCACAAGGGACTGTTCTCTTCCCGTACCGCTGGCGGACGGATGCCCCTGACACCGTCGCCTCGTCAACGCAACGTAACCACTACTGCCGTCAACGTGAACTCGTCCCCCTTCACCCCCGACAGACATTCATCTAGCCGCGATGCGTGCCGCCCGTCCGGCAAGTCGGTGTACGGAGGAAACTTGTCTTCACACTTTGCCAAGTCGAGCTCGAAGTCCTCGCACCGTGATTCGCCCAAGTCCAACATCGCCCGCAGCGTTGCCACTCCCCGCAAAGCTCTCGAGCTCGGTGTGTCAGACTTCACCCTCGTTGGCACTGGCCACACCAAGACCCCTTCCAGTGCCAAGTCCAAGAAGGGCTCGCTAAGGTCCAAGTCGAACAAGACTACCCTTACCTATGCTGCCGACCGATTTATCCCCAACCGCAGCAACAGCTCTGCCATCGCCAATGTGGGCTCTGGCAAGATCGATGTCCAGGACAAGCAGCGACCCAAGACCAGCGGTGGCGACGGCTCCAACGTCCTGTCTTCTGCCACAGATGATGCGATTGCTGCTCTCGAAGGTCTCAACATCAACGATGACGACTCCACAGATTATTCGCGTCCGTCTCCTAATACCGTAGCCTATCAAGACTCCTTGGCATCTGCTTGCGGTGTTAACCTTAACACACGCATTCTCCAGTTCAAGCCGGCGCCGCCTGAGTCGTCGAAGCCTATTGATCTTCGACAGCAGTACAACCGACCTCTGAAGCAAGCCAATGCCAGCTCCGCTCAGTTCAGACGCCGCATTGCCACCGCCCCTGAGCGAGTGCTTGACGCTCCTGGTCTGATTGATGACTACTACTTGAACTTGCTTGACTGGAGCTCTGGTAACCAGGTTGCCATCGGTCTCGAGCGCAACGTCTACGTCTGGTCCGCCGATGAAGGCTCCGTAAGCTGCTTGTTGGAGACCACCCCGGATACCTACGTTAGCAGCGTTAAGTGGTCTGGCGATGGCGCCTACGTCGGTGTTGGCCTTGGAACTGGTGAGGTCCAGATCTGGGACGTCGCCGAAGGCACCAAGGTCCGTAGCATGTTCGGCCACGACACTCGTGTTGGTGTCATGGGCTGGAACAAGCACCTTCTTTCTACCGGTGCCCGAAGTGGACTCGTCTACAACCACGATGTTCGTATCGCCGAACACAAGGTTGCTGAGCTGGTTTCCCACACCTCTGAGGTCTGTGGACTCGAATGGCGATCTGACGGTGCCCAACTGGCTACCGGAGGCAACGATAATCTTGTCTCGATCTGGGATGCGCGATCGTTGGCTGTCCCGAAGTTCACCAAGACCAACCACAAGGCGGCCGTCAAGGCCCTGGCTTGGTGCCCCTGGAACATGAACTTGCTTGCGACTGGCGGCGGCTCCTACGACCGTCACATCCACTTCTGGAACACCACCTCGGGTGCCAGAGTGAACAGCATCGACACTGGTTCCCAAGTGACCAGCCTCCGATGGAGCACCAGCTACCGTGAGATCATTAGTTCCAGCGGCTTCCCCGACAACTCGCTCAGCATTTGGAGCTATCCCACTCTTGTCCGCAACATTGAGATCCCTGCTCACGAGAGTCGCGTTCTACACAGCTGCCTCAGCCCAGACGGACAGATGCTTGCAACTGCAGGTAAGGAATGAACGGACACGAAATTTTATGATCTGTTACTAATGTATGCTTTACAGCTGCCGACGAGAGCTTGAAGTTCTGGAAGGTGTTCGAGAAGAAGGCCGGTGCTGCCGGAGGCATTGGTGCCAGCGGTTCGTCCGCCAAGGCACAGATGGCCAAGCAAATGACCATTCGATAGAGCATTCGCGCGGATCTAGTGTATGTCAGGATCATCAACAACAGTAGGTATCAACATTTCATTCTGGCATCTCTGGTACTGCATAGCGCGGCGTTGGGTAATATCCTCATCCTACGGGTATGAAGGCTCTGAACCTGGATAGGGCAATGGTCATGAGCGACGATACGATTATGCCTTCTATGGACGGACAGCCGCAAGATTGAGGCTTTTGACGAATTGTATAATATCATAATTCGACTTCGGAGTTCAGGTTATTAAATATTATTAATAATGGGAGTACGGAATAAGGATAATTAGGTTAGGTAGTCAACATATCAATTCGATATGAGATTGTCTCCATTTAAACATACTATTTGTGATATCGTGATGCAATGTCTCAAGTCTGGTGAATTGAAGTTGGAGATCCGTTAATTATTGATATTACCTCTTTGTCTTTTCATTTGACGTTGTCCGTGGTACGTACCTTTTTACACGCCTAAGAGCGGCAGTACAAACACCCTGACGAACGTAGCGATTATCTTATCGACTTGTCACAGTACCTAAGGTGCCTAACGCAGCCACGCTAGGGCGATTAAGTAAGCAAAGAAGTGGCACTTCAAGAAACTTACGGCCTCCATGTCAACCTTTACTGGAACATCACCTACCAGCGCAGCGAGCAACACTTCAACTCCGGCCATACACGCTGCACCAGCCTAATATTCCAGAACGTCTCATGTCAACTGTTGCGGGAATATCACAAAAGCCAAAAAATAGAATTTTCGCCAACGTTTTGCGAGTGCGCTCGGGGAGGAGTTAGGGCGAAATCCAAATCCAAATCCTGGTTGGCTTTTGCGTACTCCGGGCCTGTTTTTAAAAACGGCTTTCAGAAAGCTACATCCCACTGCAACTTTACAACACTTCTCACAACTCGTCACTGTGATTCTCCGCCGACAATTGTCACAGATTTTACTCGCAACCGCAATTCACGTAATCTAGCAGTTATCCCAGCCGTCGCGACAACTCCGACGCCGAATTCCAACCTGCACGTAACCTCAGTCTTACTCGACAGCTTAACCTATTCAAGATGTCGAACTCCCAGGTCGGCAACGTTTATCAGCAAATAATCAACGACGTTCTCGATGCTTCGCGAGTCGATTTCGAGGAAGGCGGTGTCGACGAGAGTGTCTTGGAAGAGCTGAAGACGGTGAGTTATGATGTTCATTCTTTTCTCCCCTGGCTACCGGTCCTCCCTCCGGTCGATCAACCTATCAACAAATCAATATAATAGCTATTGGGTTCTTCTCCAAGGAAAATCCCATCAAATAGTGAGCATGGATGAAATGATTATTTGAAGTTTGACGGGTTGGATGTCATACTTTGGAGGCGTTTTAGGCCAACCATGCGACGGCTATCTCTTTGTCCAAGGAGACGGAATCCGGCCGAGGGGTGGTGAGAACTGGCGGTTTCTGGGAGGGGCGGGCAGGCACTATTTGGGGCTTTTATCCCTCTGCACAGGCTCCAAACCACCCGGTGACTCACGTCATTTTTGATTGGCTGGAGATGGGCCCACTCACGTGCTCATTTACTGTGCGCGTTAACCAATATTCCTATCTGTCATGTTCACTTACATGGCTGTCAGACCTGTCAAACATATTACAAGGATAATATCTCGGTGGACATCTATACCCTTTTGTAAAGACGGGAGACAACACTTGAAATAAATGATTATTGGCTGACATTACCGATGACAGGGATGGCAGAGGAAGCTTACCCAGCAGCAGCTGGCTCAGTTCCCTTGGGATCCTAAGCCTGACCCTCCGGCCCCTGCCGCTGCACCCCAACCCGTCTCAGCACCGGAGCCCACCCCTCAGGCCCCTACGAATGGGGCTTCACATCATCAGCAATATGTGCCTCAACCACAAGGTCTTCACACGACTATGGCCGGTCAGCCACCTAATGACTCCATGGTAAAGCCTGAGCCTAATGTTAAGACGGAGCCCGGCCTTGAGGGTTCGCCTATGATGTCCCAGGCCCACTCAAATAACCACAACCCGGCAGTTGTCCAGGAGCGTGTCACTCAGCAGTTGCAGAACATGTATGGTGACCGCGCTGCTGCATCCATCAACAAGCTTAGAGAGCAGCCGATGAATGGCGCCCAGCCTGGTAACCAACAGAGGCCCGGTACCCAACCCATGCCGCAGGGCTACCCTGGACAGTATCAGGGTCACCCTCAACAGCAGTATCGACAGAACATGCCCGCCAATGTAGCGGGACAGCAACAGCGCCCGCCCATGCCGAATGGCCAGAGACCTCAACAGTCTCAGATGGACGGCACGGGCGACGACGAGAGTCATGTTGGAGTGCTCCTGCGTCGCAGCCCGGCTGGAAACGAAGTTGAGATGGGTCGTGTTGAAATCGACGGCCTGCTCCATGCGCAAATTGCAGCCAAGGCGAAAGCCATGGAAGGCGGTGGTCTCATGGTACCGCTCAGCCGTAAAAACAAGGGCAAGGCTGTTTCGTACCATCGCACACCTACCTCGGGCGGTCCCTCTCAGTTCGACGGTAACGATGATAGTGTCAAGGACGAGGATGAAGATGAAGACGCTATCAACTCGGACCTCGATGATCCCGACGACAATCTGGAAGAGGACGATGAAGACGAAGACGGTGGGCAAATCATGCTCTGTATGTACGACAAGGTGCAGCGCGTCAAGAACAAGTGGTAGGTGATCCTTATTTCTAGAAGTATTTTGACACGTACTCACAATGAAACAGGAAGTGCGTTCTCAAGGATGGTGTTCTTAGCGTAAATGGCAAGGACTACGTCTTCCACAAAGCTACTGGCGAATACGAATGGTAGTCTTGGTACGATGTCTCCTGTGCAGTACCACTACCTTGCACGAGAAGCGCTTCTCAATTTGTACCTTTGGCGTATACCTGATTCTCTAAAACCGATTACGACGACTTTTCCTTCTCTACTGTGCAATGACACTAATGCCCCAAGCAACTTGTCGCAGTATGATTTGCGAACAGGGAGAAGGGAAAGAATTTCATATTGCAGAAACCGGAGTCTTGGCAGAGGCTCTGAGGATAATTCACGGCTAGGGTTGGCAGGGTAGACTTTTGATTTGATTTTCTTCTGCTTTGCTCTTGTATTCGCGTAGGGGGCGATTGCGATGGATTCTTACCCCGTCTCTGGTGTCTTACAGTGACAGAGGATGAAGTGAAAAGGGGCAGAAAATAGACCTTCAGCCGGAAACGAACAGCATTCCGGCATAGGTGTACGATACGAATAGCAAGCAATTTTCAGACGCGTTCTTACGATTGTGATCCCCGCTGTCGCTCTGTTGTCCTGGCTTGCTTTTGAAGGCAGGTCCGCTGTTTGACTACTTCCTCACTGCCACCAGGTAGGAGGTGAGGTATTAGCAACCGAACCAATTCACTAAATATCATAATAACAGGTACCTTAGGTAGATAATGGATTGGAGTTTACGTGTGACTACCTTGTAGGTACCTAGGTACTCAGGAGGAGTGGCCGAGGTTCGCACTTCTGCATTTTGATAGTGACCCAGGGTGTAGATAGAAATAGGAGAGGGGTAATAATGCGAACCACTTAGGTTAACTAAAAGGGGGATTGCTGACCAGGATATTGACGTAGCAGTAAGGCTACCAGGAGGCTACAACGTAGGAATCTCACTACACCGCATTATTGCTGTAGAGCCCTGCATGTGCTGTGACCAAAACCTGCCAAAATCTGTGTCATAGCCCCCGAGGCAGAATCTGATGCGAAAGAGCAAATCAAACAACTGCGTCGAGTCGTACACCGCGGCGCCTTCAATTGATAGTATCGTCCAGGCCAATGAAAACATGGCAGATTATGCATTAAGGCTCAGCTGCTTTACAGAATGTGGCCATTGCCACGTATATCCTTCCGGAATCCGGCTGCAGAGAGGTGAGGCTCTGGACAAAATCTGAACAATGCCCTAGACCTTAGCCGACGTATATTACTGGAAGTTACCCTCAAAAGAGATGCGATGTATTCGCCCTCGGGTTTGATAAACACCTTCGGTATTTTCCTTTTGAATCTTCGCGCGGAATAACCCATCATGCCAGTGCCCCGACGGATTCCACCGGCGGAATGGGAGGATCATAAGGCTCGAATTGTCGAGTTATACCTGGATCAGCGTCTTCCACTTTATGGCCGCTCTGGACAGGACGGGGTTATTGAGGTAATGGGGAGAGAAGGCTTCGTCGCCACGTGAGTATAGTACCTATACCTATATGCTAGCAACCATATTAACATCTCGCAAGGAAATCCCAATACGAAGCGCAACTCCGGGTATGGAATGTGCGCAAGAATATGAAGTTGAATGAATGGACAAGGATTATTCCTGGTGTCCAGGAAAGTCGACAGAGACGCGAAACACTTCCGATACGTCTCTCAGGCAGGGCGATCCCGAGCTCCAGAATTGACAAAGCTCGGCGCCGTTACGGACTAGGAAGAAGCCAAACGGCTCAGAGAGGTATGTAATGAGGTTTCTTTGAATATATATCGTGACTTTCATCATACTAACTGGTCTCGCGCTTATCTAGTTGCAAGTAACAATGATCGCGCAGCTCTTGGAAGCGAGGTACCCTCCGTCTCGACTGGTGGCGGACAGATGTCTCTTGGTGGCGCCGTGCCAGAAGTAGGGAACCCACTGCCTCTTGGGTCGACTGACGGAATCATCGACGACTTTGATCTCAACATTCTCGACTTCAATGTGGACGATGCCGGTGCGAATACATTGGTCAACCACACGTCTCGGGGACAGGCTGGTGATGACCTAGCAATTGACATAAATATGTTCTCCAGCAACTCTCTCAATCTGGACCAAATATATCCTATGGAAACCTTACCTGGGGGTGGTACGGGAACTGTTGAGATGGATATGGCTCTCTCAATACCGCAAGGTTCATCTGCCAACCCATTCTTTCTCGACCCAGCCTCGCAACTGTTCACATACCACGCATCTTCGTCGACTCTACGTCCAAACTCGGTTGGCACTACCCTAAGACCCAACTTGATATTTCCTCGGGAATTATGGATTGGACTGCTCCCGTCCGCTGGAGTAATGTCTATGGTTAGCAAAGGTAAATGGCAAAAATCTTATCTAATATGAGCTTCGGCTTCAATATCTCACCGAAGCTAATATTGCCGTTTGACAGGTATTTCCAGTATGGGTCTTGCTGCTTCTACCCGTAGCTCCGTATCCGGCGTCGCGCGATTCAATTTAGTAACACGGTTCTTTTCTGACTTGGAAGACTCTCTCAACCTGGAGAGTACCGAGAAATGCGAACTGATTTCATCCTTTCCGAGAGCCCTGGCTTGCCTTGCTCCTGATGAGATATTTGTTGGAGAAGAGAACCAATTTGCCATGCTATCGAGTGACGACGCCTTTGAAAGTCGATTTTTCAGCAGGCTGATCAGATCGATCATGAATTGCTTTGCAGGCCTTGGCAATATACCAATCGAAGGTCTCCTAAGGTTCCTGAGTAGACATCACCTCACCCGATCACTGTTGGTCCAATTCCTGCGCACTGGCCCAAAACCTGAAGTGAAATCACTCGCCGAGAACCTCTTTCTGCCCTCGATACAAGCCGACGACCTTGAAGTTGTCAGGCTCTTGCTGCAGCTTGGTCTGGTTGATGTAAACAACACTAAATGCTTCGTGGAGGGGGATGCATATACACCTCTCAAAGCAGCCGCAAGAGTGCAGTCCTTCAAAGTCCTCAAGCTTCTCCTCGACAGTAAAATTAACGTAAATAAGTCGGCCCCGTCACAGAAATGTCCTCCCGCAAATCTTGACTCCCCATTATACGTCTTAATATATTACCACCGCCATGGTTCAACACTTGAGCAGAGTTTCTTAGATCTAGTTGACGACTTCTTGAGGGCCGGGGCCACAATATCCAGCGCCTTAATGGAGCACGCACTTGTCCACGCTGTTGATATGCGTCTTGCCAGCGTTCTTCTCGATGCATTCGTTTCTCAAGACCCCATTGAGGTAATTGCTGCAGACCTTCTTGAACCTATCATCAAAAACCTTGACGAGAATAATGCGACGCGTATAGTCAAACTTGCTATGGAGATGTGTCAAGACTCTGATAATCAGCAATATTCCTACCCACTTCTCACAAAACTGAGCTCTGCTTTGGATCAGGCTATAACACGCGGGTACCTGGAGCTGGTAAGATTCTTGCTAGGTACACAAAACATGCCCCTGGACAAACCGTTCCGAAGCGCAATCAAGAAGGGATACCAAGAAGCAATCAATATAATACTCAAAGGGAATCCAGACTTGCACATGGCAATAGATGGAAGCACACCATTATCCGCCGCTCTCGAGTCCGGAAACCAAGAGCTCATTCTCCTTCTAGAAGAAAGGGGCGTACTGAACCGTCTCCGCGACAATAAGCTCGCTATAGCAATCGCTGCGGCTCTCCGGGCAGGCAACCTCGGATATGCAAATAAATTATTAGATCTGGAACATGAAGCCGATGGACAACAACTAGTCGATGCTCTGGCTGCTGCCCTCGCCGATGATTACGATGACATTGCCTGGAGGCTTTTAGCTGCTGGCGCGAACACTGCACCAGCAGACCATATTTATAGGCGTAACGGAAACAAATTTCCGCTATTTATGGCAATAAGGAAGAGGAAGATAGACATGGTGCGAGCCATGTTAGAATGCGACCTGCAACCATGGTCATTTGACGGGGATGTCAACGTTGAAGGCCTGGAGCTTCAATCAGTTATTGAAGCTGTTGTCGACTGGGGTGATCGTTCAGTTTTAATTGATATCTTGCAGGCATACTCCCCTTTCTCAGGAGGGAAACAAGGTGGTCTGATACGCGTTCTTGAAAAAGTGAACGGAGACCTAATGTGGATGATCATAAAGTCTAGTTCTCACGGACTAAGGCTGGCATGTTTGAGATGTTCCTTGGGGATAGCGGTGAAACGAGAAGATGTTTCGCTACTTCACCAAATATTCGACTTCAGTATTCTACTAGTCGCCGAAGAAATTGACGAGGAAGACGAGCTTTTGGAAGCATTGGTTGAGCATCCTTCAATGATCGAGCCACTTTTGAAACGACTTCGCCAAGTCTACCTACCCGGATTTAAAGAAAACGGCTTCAATATATTGCAGAAAGCCGTTGACGGATGTCAGATATATTCTAATTTCTTACAAGGAGTCTTTAGCAGATATATCGCCGACTGCAGCCAAAACGGAGCGAGACGTCATGATTTAGGCGTTTTAAAGCAGCTACTCGACGCTGGATGTAATCTCAACGCGGCTTGGGAAGAGTATAACCCGCACGGGCTGAATTTGCAAAGTCCTCTGTTGGCCGCTATTGTCTCAAGAAATTCTGAGATAGTCCGCTTTGTCATCGAACGCGGTGCCCGGGTGAACGAACCAACACGCCCAGGCCTAAGACGGACTCCCCTGCAAAAGGCGGCTGAAATTGACAGCCTTGAGATTGTTCGTTTACTGCTTGAAAAAGGCGCCGACGTCAACGCCAAAGCTTCCCGGCGCTTTGGCGGTACTGCACTGCAGTTTGCAGCTATCGTTGGCAACTGCACGATGGCAACAGAGCTCATAGAGCACGGGGCTCGCCTCGATACTCCTCCGTCACGGGGTCCCGAAGGGCGCTGGCCCCTAGAAGGCGCTGCTGAGAATGGCCGCATTGATATGATCCAGCTTCTCTGGTATGCTAACTGCGGTCGTTTTGACGACAAGCAATGCCGGAAAGCTATGCGGCTTGCAGAACGTAATGGACACATGGGCTGCCGGGACAAGATCGTTGAGTTGATGTCTGCCCCACGGCCTGCTACTCAGTATCTACCGGTGTCTTGGGAAGGTCTGTTAGACGACTCGTGGGGAGAAGGGAACATGACGATGTTTGGATGACCACGGAAGCACTGTATTTTCTCTCTTCATCTAGTTTTGAGATGTCGTATACTACGAAGGAGTGGTTTTCCTTTCCCAATCTTGGAATTCTAGGGACTCGTTGGAAAAGGGGTTTATCTGCAGACTAGTTACTTTGCTTCCGGCCAGGCGCATTCCTTTGGTTGTTCTGCTACTATCATAGTGCGTATCGTTCTTCTGAATTCCGACAACTGGGTTCCGTTTGATTCCTGTATCAGGTCCCTTCCACTACTAGCATGGACTAGTCCTGCATAATTCTGTTCTGAGATGTGTACTGTACACATGAGATTGACACGTACCTGGTCCGGGGGACATCTTTCCGGAGACGGCGGTCGGGCCCGAGATACGAGGTGATGGATGTTGGAAAGCAGCGCTGGCCCTGGGAGGTCGAGGCGGTCCATCATGCAAACGCTTACTCCTTTCCCAATAGTCGCCTGCAAGAGGGCCGAAACTAGGCGAACGAAGGGTCGCCGACGGACAGCAAAGTGCCCGAGCCACTATCTCCATCCAAAGGCGGCTTAGACGTGACGTCCGCAGATTAGCATATAGAACCGCGCTATTGGAAGGGGTTTAGTCATCCTTCAAGTAGCAGCCGCTAACGCGCATAGGGGATCTTCGCCTCGGTGTGCGGATATGGCGCGTTCATCCCCCCTTTCCATGCTAAGGGTATGGGTTGGACCCAGCCGGCCGGCCCTTGGGTAGGCCGGGAAGTCCAACTAAGCAAGCCGTGCCGTGCCTCTCTGAATCACGCTAGCGTGGTGTGTCACATATAACACCGCCATTAATGAGAGAAAAAAAATCGACTTGGGCTCTATATGCCGGACCGAGTAATATCTCAGGGGGCGGTATGGAACACTATACAGTGGCCTGATATTGTGAACTGGCCTCGGCCTCTGCACCACGGGGAATAACAGAATGGTTCCACGTGTGTTGGGATACGGGCAGTTGGACCGCGATCACCAACGCGTCGTTTCTTCACGTCCCGAGAACCAAGGAAGGCCTCCAAACTACCCTGCCATAGCGACCATACTATTGGGTGCCGCCGCGTTGGGTCGCTTCCATTTAGTCCCTTTTCGGTTGGTCTGACCAGCTACGTTGCTTTCACTTGCCTTGCTAAAAAAAGCCATGGGCTCCTGGTCGCGAAGTCAGCAGGTGTTGTTTATAGGTACAGCACTTAAGTAAACTCCCTGCCCTTGACTTCATCGGGCACAGTTTGCTTAGCTGGCAGGCCGGACTATAGGTCGGGGTCAAATTAATTGGTAGGCAGCTAGGCGTAGTGCGCGTTCCTTAGAGGTAGGGCCTACTACTACCCAGGATTTGTGGGATTCATGACAAGTGGTTTGGAGGATCGAACAGGGGCAGCGTACGGGAGAAAGTCCGGGATTCGTAGTTATAATGGCATTATTGAAACTACCCAGGTTTGCCGGGTAGATCTTATGCGTTCTGTTCGGAAAATTAGCGACGTGGATGCAGTCTCATCCACGGCAGCTCTGTCCATGGGTCGAGGAAAATCGGTCAGGGTAAGGGTGTAAGATGTGGTGCGTGCGGCATGCGGCTGACAGCGGATGATCGTCAGGTCAGGCCTGGAGCCAGTTGTGCCCCTTTGCCGGAGATGAGTGATGAAGTTGAAGCCATGATGTGTCGTCTCTAATAATAAAAATGTAATAAGCAGGTGCCGTATCCGAGAGGATATTTTGGTGTTCCAAGGGTTGTGTGGTTCGAATAAGGTGCCTGCCGGCGGAACTCGTCGCCCCTAGACTTAGCCGTAGCTTCGTAGGTATGACCAACCCAACCCATTGAAAGAAAGATGTGGTTCTCGACCACGGGGAATTCCTCAATCCTGCTTGATCCTTGACTAAATCCATCCAGTAGAATGGGAGGCCTAAGATCGTCGTCCACATGGATGATGTGTTGGAATGCTAAACGATGGAAGGTCGCATGCCAGCATGATGCAACAAGAGGGCAGGATAGGCGGATGGTGAGAAAAATGTGGGAATTGGTGAAATTGGGTTGACCCGACAGTCTGGTAACGAACGCGCAGGCGGTGAGACGTACTTGAAGCTACCATACCTAAGCCGAAAGATTTGTTGCAGGCAGGCAATTCCGGGATTTGTTTCGGGCGCGCGGCCCTAACTTGGAATCTCGATGTAACCCTTCTTGCCAGCGGCAACTAGGATTTGCAAAGAAGACTCGTGTTCCGCAATGTTCTTCGGCGTAGTGCGATTTAATTCTAGCCTATCGTTAACCATCCCCAGCTAGACCTGTGGTCTTGTGAAGAAAGACTAAAAATCTCGGCAGATTGGTGAGAGCTCCACGATCGTTTCTCAGCTGACATGGATTTTTATGCAACAAAGTCTCTTACTATTCCCGTCTCAAGCTGACTGTGCCTCCGAATACTAGGCCCGCTGGGTTGGCCTGCAAGATAAAGTGCGTCAATTCAATAAGCGGTCAATCTAACGAAATGATGGATATCTACAGACTTTAGTAAGGCCTAACATCCAGACTGCTAGGATCAGGGACAAATATTAAAAAAAAAATTTAAAAGAAATATGTATCTGCCGGCGAGTTAATAGGATGGCTTTCGGACAGGACTGTAGCGCAGTCCTTACTTAGTTTTAGTTAGGTACCTACCTACTTTAGGGGTACCTAGGTAGATACCTAATTAGCCAGTAACTAAAACAAAAGCGCCAGTATGAAATAGCTTTGCCGAGAGAAGCGTTTCGACATCATGAGGAGGTACCTAGTCTCCAATGATCGGCCCAATGTTATGCGAATACCACCTGGTCGGTAATCTAGGAGGTATGGTATGTATAGAGTAAGTGGCTTCATTGGCTCGGCAGCCCAGAAACATTCCCTCTCGGGAGCTATTAGCTGCCCGTGATATAAGACATACACAAAGTACACGGTACGTGTCTCGGAGGGGCTTGATTGCTGGTGGGCGCCGATGTAAGCTCTGTTGGGGTCTTACCAGGTAGTAACTTGAATACTGTAATAGGTTAATATAAGCATCTAAAAATGAGTCGGTGAGCCCAAGTCGGCGTCGCCACGGGTTATCGCAGCTCAATGTCCGCTTTCTGCGAGATCTATCTTGCTGGTCACGAATGCAGGTACCAATGAGGCACCCGATGTCATTGTTGATGCCTCATGAAACCAAGGACGATCTGGTCATCTGATTCTGCAGCCGGCCGTTGCTAACCCAGTTCGCTTCGTCGATATCCAATTAAATGACACCGCGATGGCACCAAGGTACCCAGACCAAACATTGTATGGTCGTAGTCGGAAGGACCAACAAAATAGGAGGGTAATACGTAAGCATTAGAGGGTCTGTTTGGCCGGCAATATTGTAACGGTGTGTATTCTGCGTCACTATCGAGAGCCATGTCGCAGTGTGATTCGACTTGAATGGTTTGAATCCTGTAGGGGAGCGAAACACGAACCCCAAGGCCTACCAATGACCATTGGTGAGTTCTTATCTGCAATGTTTATTGACTTTTGGGATCCAAGGGATCCTGTTGTCGTTCTAGCCTTTCAAGGTCGGAAGAATATTTCGTAGTCCTTTCTAGAACGGGGTCAGGCCGCGTTATCGAATGGGAGCTGGGTTATCGGGTCGTGCCCATGTCGGGCCTTTACCAGTCAGACCTTCACCCGGGCCGAGGAGGGGAGACAAGGGGGGAGAGGAAGAGGGTGGGACGAAGCAACCTAGTCCCGCACTTTTGGATACCAAAGTCTACTAGCTGCGTTCTTCTTTGACGTGAGCATAGGTAATTCTTCTTTTCTTTGAAGGCGGACGTGACCTGGTAGGGCATAGCATGAGTTGTGGAACTTGTCGACCTGTTGGATTCCTTCCCAGCAACCCTGGACTTTTTCCACATGCTCACTAAAGAATTCTGGTCTAAGACAATTGCCAACACAACTTTTCTTGTCTTGACTAGTGGGGAACGCTAAGACAGAACTTAATTGTGTTCCGAACTGTCGGGTCCAAATTCGTTGTTCTGATTGGTCCTCGTAAAACGACGCCTTTCCCGTGCAACCTGGCTAAAGCCCGCGTGAGGTCACTTCGTCGGTACTTATACCTGGGACCGATAGCAGAGAATTGCTAAATAGTGGCATGATACTAAATTTTAGGGAGAGGTATCTTGCGACGGACCCTAGTGTCTCCGTCGCGTCCTATATGGTCTAAGGTATGAGTCTTTTTTTACCGTTGCTAGCTGAGTATCCCCCCCCCCAGCGTTGGTTCGGTGGATGTGATTTGCAAGACTCTTACCTGCAGTACGGAGATACTCAGTACCTGTACCCCGGCTCTGTGACGGCTAAATTCACACCTCGCGAGGTTGATGAAAAGGGGAAGTGAGGTGACCAAAGATAGTTGTGGAGATATAGGCGAACTTGTCACCTGTTTGAAGTTGAAGTTGACGGTTACTCGGGAAGGTCGTTAAGTTGCCCTGTTGCGGTAGTAAAGGATGTCAGCATATTCAGTGCTACACGAAGGAGGCGATATGCAAATTCGTAGCGGGTTGCTGTAATAGAGGGTCGCAGTAGATGCGTAGCAACGGGACTGGATGATGCTATCATATGCAATAACAACACCCAAAAGAACGGTCTAGCTGCATCTGCAAGTGCATGGCGTGGCGAGTACATTGGAAGTACATTGTTGGACGTCCCTAACGTCCACGATGGGCTTGTCCTCCAGTCGGCAGTGGCCTTAATCGACGCTATCGTCCCACCCCAATGGATCCGCCCCCGCGATGCGAGGAAGTGTTGGCATTCCCGGTAAGACTATTGCTGTTCTAAATTTCTCTTGTTTTCTCCCTGAGTAATGATGTAAGATGAGAAATGGGAAACAATAGGCGACATATCCTGACTCTTATTGCGGGTCTTTGGTCCCATCGCGGATTATATCCTCGCAGCCTCAAGTTGTTCATCCTAGTTATGGGCTTCGCTTCGTGTACTTACTACCCATGCCACGTACATAGTCTGGAATGAGACTGGGTGTCGCCGTAGATATGCGTAGGTACTATTAGTTATTTTGGGAATATTTGTTCTCCTATAGGTACTAAGAGTCAAGCGTGACTTCATGTTAGTGCTACTAGGGGGTTAATATCGCTATTGGCGCATAGAGTATGCGTGGTTAGTTGCGACTGAGCATTGTAAGTATCTATGTGTACCTAGGTAGACAAATATTTAGAGTAGTCGCAGTGTATAGCTACCTTCGTGCCCATTGGGAGTGCAAGGAAGACCTTGCGGAGAGCGGATGCCAGGGTCAATGGATATCCCAAAAGGGACGATGAGTCGCCAGTCATTGGTGGAAGCTCCTGGAGGTGAGGAAGTACTGTGACTTGGTAGCGCATGGAGCATTAAACAAGACAGTCTCATGACGTGAAGTCGTGGTGACCTATCGCAGAGGATCAACTTGCAACAGCAAAGTAATGCATGTCCTCGGGTATCTGCTTAAGGAGGTCTAGAATTTGCATTGGTGTCACCTTTCCAGGTCGCACGTTGTGGCAACCTCGCGACTGGGTATTCAGGGGAGGGTTCTTCTGCTTAGACGCATTGGCTCTAACCCCTGACGTAGCAGTTTGTCCATGTCTTAAAGCACGCTGCACCTAATCCCGTGTATTGTTTGACTCTCTGGCCCCGAGACTTTAGCAGTGCGTACTTACGATAGATGTAAGCCGTCCAACCGTGTAACCTGCGGCGTCTGCAAGTCGTGAGCCAGGCGGGTAGAAGACGGAATCGGGCCACCGGTGCCTAGCGAGAAGGGGCCTGTCAGGAATGCGTGATGCATATTTGAGGTAGGCAGTCATCCTCCCTTGCCTATCGCTGTGCTTTCCGATTTACGAGTTGGGGATAACCTCTTTGAAGTAAATAGTAAAATTAGCGGTTACTAAGTGCCATGATCTTCCTGATGCAGCGTAACGACAACGAGAGTACATAGATGATATGATGAGTACGATATCTCGGTATTGGCATCTGAATCGGCCATGGAAAGCTGTTCAATACTTCTACGTTGGAACTGGCCTGCACTAACACTGGTGATAGAAGTTAGGATGATGATAAGTCGGGACAAGCTTACTTACCTAGGTAGAGTTGAGAGGATATTGATTGCTGGATCTCGTGGTATGAGGAAATCTTGTACTAGTACCTTTACTCGCAGCGTTGTGTCACCACGGATGAGATACGATCCTCTGCCTCGGGACTGAGAGCACTATATCGGTGGGGCTAGGTCTTGGGTGATGGGTCTCCCGAAGCCTTACAAGAGCCACCGTGACCACACGGATGGGTCGAGCAGCGGGCTTGGGTGTGCCGTTAGGTTGTATTGTATTGTACCCGAGACTGCTTGCTACCAACGAGGTGCGATAGGTCGAGGTTGAGTTCGAGTTTATGCGTGATGCTTCCAGACTCAGACTCGGCAGTCGACCTACACGTAGGTACCTATATCAGGGATTTCTAACCGACATTTCTTATTTCCAACACCATGCCTGAAAAACTGACCAGCACATTGTTTTGACGTGGATGGTGAGAATATCAGGCCGCGTACGCTGCGTTGTCAAAGACGTGTGTGTGTAAGTGGTAAGGTTCGTGACAAAGGCTCTTAGACGGAAGAAGTCATTCTCCATGTATTGTACATACAAAATTGTACATTGTACAGGCGCACAGGACGGCGCAATCCTTGGCCGCTTGCCAGACCCACCTAGGCCTTCCCCGAGGTGCATGCATGGTGTACCTACAAGTACCGCGACGTTGTACTGTACTTGTATAGCTGATAGTACCGCGACGTTGTACTATACTTGTATAGTTGATGTGGACTACACGCTAGACGCCACCTAGAGACAGCTCCAGTTGAGCGCCATGGCACTATGGCACCATGGCACCATGGCACCATGCACACCCTACATGCATATTTAAATGCATATTATAACTTCACAAAGCGATGGTTCCAACGTCGCTTTTTTAGGACTTCTAGCTTTTGCATCCCCTTGTCAGGAATTTCCATTTCAACATTTCAACTTTAAAAAGTCACCTCTTTCTCCTTCTCTTTGTTGAAATCACCTTAACTCTTCTGCCTATCTTCTCTTCGCTTCTCTTCTCTTTGTTGTTGGCTCTTGCGTCGCCTAAGAAAATCCGAATCCTACCTAGCAGATTACAAACCGAACCGTGGAAACTTTAAATGAGGTACTTAGGCTATACTAGGCGGTACCTTAGCTAGGGTTGGCACTAAGATAATTTTATGTTGTACCTCGTGGATTGAAACTCGGTCGAATAAGCAGCCCCCACCATCACCATCACCATCACATATCAACTTCTAGTTCCGCGATTTCTTCAACACGCGTACCTGACTCTTTCCGTGTCCCTCGTTGTCTTTAGTAGTCTTCTTCTTCTTCTTTCTTTCGATATTAATTCGTGTATTTATCCCTTGCCTGCCCACGTTCTTTTTCCTTTTCCCACTTACGCGTATCCGACCCTTTCCAGAGCTAAAAGCCCCTTCGCCCTAACCCGTCCGGTGCGGTCTCGAAGCTACCTATCGATCTTAGCGCAACACCGACTCGAGATTGTCGCTCGTAGTCGCAACGCCCCCTCTGACCTCGCCACGCTTCTACATCGGCTAGTCCTGGCGTGCGACCCTTTGCGCGCACTCTCCTGTCCTGATCGGGCCACACCTTTAACGCCATGGCTCACAATGGCAATGGCTCGGTTTACGGCCAGAATGGGTATGTCCTTTGGGCTCTAGGTAGAGCTCTGCGATATACTGATATATCCGTCTTGTTAGTGCACCAGTAGCGCCTGCTTCCGCAATAGGTCGAATCGAAAACAGGGTGAAACCAGAAGAATGGTGGTACACGGAAAATGGCCGATCCTATGACACCTTTCGGAGGGGGAAATATATGTTTCCAATGGACGAGGTATGGAGTTGGCTGGATCGAGGATCGCTGGAGCTTCGACTAAAACGCTTTTCTAGGGGGAAATGGACAGGCTGGACATGTTCCACAAGTTCTTCTTGATAGCGAGACGGGACACCTCAAACTACGGAGGTCTATGTCAACGGCCACTGCCCGTTCACCCTCGAATCCTAGACCTCGGATGCGGAACCGGTATCTGGGTCATCGATATGGCTGAGTAAGTCATCTTGCTAGCAACGACACGCTCATCTTTTGGCTAACTTGGCTAACCTACATGCTTTGCCATAGTCGTCATCAAGGGCGAGCCAATATCCTCGGTTGGGACCTTTCCTTAATACAACCTCAAAGGTGAGGTCATGATTATGGCATGAGACACAACCCCCGCTAATGAGGCGCAAGGATTCCCCCAGGTGTTGAGTTTCAGCGGCGCGACATCGAAGATCCCTGGACTGGTGTTGAAGAGTCTTCTTTTGACCTTATTCACATAAAAATGCTTGCTGGTTCTGTAGAGAACTGGTCGGCTTTATATGGCCGAATACTCAGGTACGGCCCACAGTCGCAACTTGGTCACGAAGCCCGCAGTTGCTAACCATTGACTATGACTGGCAGATACCTTAAGCCTGGAAGCGGGCTCTTGGAACACGTAGAGATCGACTTTACCCCTAAATCTGAGCATGGCGAGCTACCTGAGGACTCTGCACTTCGTATATGGGCCCGCGAGCTAGCCGAGGCTATGGATAGGGCTGGCCGGCCTTTTACGGCGAACCCTAATACCGTTAGTTTATTACAGCGGCTCGGCTACGTCGATGTTGAGCAGGTTACTAAGCGGATCCCGTTCAACCCTTGGCCCTCAGATGAGCAAGAAAGGCAGATAGGAACGTGGTTTAATATGGGATTAGCACAGGGGCTGTATGCCCTGACGATAGCTCCTTTAACCAGAATGAACGGTTACGATCCGGAGCAAGTTGCGGACCTATGTAATAGGGTGCGGAAGGAAATGTGCTCCCGTGGGATGAGAACTTTCTGCACAATGTAAGTCACTCTGTCGCTACCCGTCTGGATGAAACTCACAACTGGGACCAGGTATATCTGGACTGCACGGAGACCATCCATGCCTGGCCAACGAGCATGAGCACTCTTCGGCTACCTGCAATACAACCATTAGACTGGTATCTATCTACATACCACTGGAACCACGCTTCTGTTCTGATCTCTTGGCCTACAGCCTACCCTGGACGTCTACGGCGCTTGCGGAAAAGACGTATCATTTTCCCTTTCTATGCAGGCTCTCATCCCGCTCGATAAATGTCGCTGAAAGGCTGGCTCTCGATGTACAATGAAGTACATGTATCTTTTTTGGAACACTACCCGACTCTTTCCTGCCCTCAAATCTCAGACGATCAACCCCGGCAAGGTTAAACCGCGCTATTGATCCAGCCGTGTTAGTGCCTACAGTGCGAGTTCAACCGTATATCGACCGGTACACTACCCCTGCAGGCTATCCATATTGCGCCACTCCTGCAACAGTTGCTCTCTGGTGGCCTTTGGGCCAATCTATCCTCACAATAACTTATCTGGCGTCTTCGTGCAGAAGGGGCAAGTCCTGCATGCCTTTTTCAACGCTCAGCGGGCTGAGAGCATACTTTTCTCCGGTATTGGCCAGACCTGCACCAACATAAGCTGATCGGGAAGTAATGCGTCTGCACGTGCATGTGCGCAGACCCGGCGTAGGATACGTTAGGTGCACATTACTACGTTGCGTTCCTCGAGATCCGTTTCTCCATTCTCAACTGCGAATGGTGTTCACTAGTTTCGACTTTGGCCTTCTCGACGTCGCTCGCCGGCGCTTCTCACCTCGAACTGTATCGGTCTCAGCCGTTACGTCATGTGTAACCGGGAAACGATTCCATTTTAGGTATATTGGTCGGCTGTTTTCTATTTGGCGCATAAGAGCTGGAACGTCTGGATGGAGGAACACATCCATTGGCGGTGCTGGCTTGGCACCTAAGCCTTTAGGGTGCATTGGGCAGTGAAGAGTTGCAATTCTTTACTCGTTCTTAGACGAAACGGCGCCCCGGGTCATCTCTGCATTGCTTACACTTGATTCCGTGCATGGTACAGTCGGCGGGTGTTATGATTTGTGATGCGGTGTTGTCTGGCATGAGGTTTTGGGAAAAGTTGGGCCTACTGAGCGGTCACGGTCACCTTGGGCCAGGCCAGGAGGCCTAGTTTGTTGTTGTTGCTGTTGTTGCAACGCCCATTGCAGTAAATACTTTTCACTTCTCATGTAAATAAGAGTATTATTATGATATTCCTACTATTGCCGAGCTAGTCTCAATGGCATTGGCTTCGTGCATCGGTCTTACATGGTCTGCTGGCTGCTCGGCAGGATTTGGGGAGTAGTACAAGCCTCGTCTGACCAACAGTGTTGGTTCCCCCTTATTGCACTTCACTGGCATTATAGCTGCTATTCCTATAGTTGCTTAGTTCAATGACAGGCGTCGGTTGTTGGCAATCCATCTATACCCAAAACTTATTATCTCCTATCACATAAAGCGATCATATCAAAACTTGAAGCTAACATTGTACATCCAATACAACGGCGTACGCCTTAGCATGGTCCTCGAATCTGTTACTGTACATCCTACTAGAAGTGTTCTTCGGCTTCTAATGCGACTTCACACACCTAATCTTCCAGCGTTACCTTCTCCAACCAGGGCTTAGGCTCATCGGTCCAAACCAGTCGCCCGGGTATAGATAAATGTGCCACACTTCATTCGCGAGCGTGCATGCGGATGACGCACGTCTGAGGCCCGGCCTTTTTCTTCAACAATCTCATCTTCCTTCCTTCCCGAAATTTGTCTCGGGAGGACCGACCCGATCCGCGCTGACTAGGTCCCAAGGTTGTCTCGATTTCCCCTTACCAGTGGGAGCTCAACTTAACCCAAGCCTCAGAAAAAAAAGGGGGGAGGGAGGTCCGTTCATGGTGTATGGTATTGTTACTCTTGATCGCACAAACCAACTCCTTGGCTGTTATCTTATGGTGACAACGATGGCGCGCTCAGACAGACGGGTATAGACGACTGCTACCCTATCTCACGTAGGCATAACGCATATCACCCCGGACGAATCGCTATGAGGTGCGGTCTCTTCGCTGTTGTTGACCGGCCCGACATATCTTGTTCATCATCCAATTCGATGATCCTTCATTGTAGTGGAGTCTTAGCTGCCTCTATAACCATCTACCTAAGTACGTATCTGGCCTGGCCTCATGCCGGTTGCCATATACGGCCGGCTCCTATGGCTTGTACCTTACTCGTACTACCACGCTCGTGCTACTACCTTGGCTCGTGCATAGGGTAGATATTATATGCAGTAGCGTATCAAGATATTTCCTGATTCTCTTCTCTGCTCCCGTTGCCACGTTCCACTCTCGAAAGCAGGTCAGCAGATCTACCATTTCATGCAGTTGGTTCCTTTCGTATATCACCACACCTCATATGAAAATATATAATTGCTTTCCTGGCCCCAACCCGTTTTCCCCCCTTCTAACTAGAAACGTGTCGTGTTCGTCCCTTTTTATGCAGTTGGTACTGGGTCGCATTCGACGATGTCCCCTTTTCTCTCTCTCACGATGGTCAGGCGGGCAGAATGGAGCGAGACCGCCGAACGAAGGAGGAGATCGTATCTGTCTCCCAACCACCTTCCTAGTTTTGTCCTTCTTTCGGAGCCCTTGCTATCGTTTCTCCGATTATATCCAACGCAATATATACGAACCCCCTCAAATTCGAACTCTGATTTCTCTCCCTTCGAAGGGTATTACTATACGATCACCGATCTGACCGGTCGAAGGGGCGAAGGGTGTCGGAGGTCGGCGGTCCCTTCCCCCCTTTTTGTTACACTGCTAATACGATAGACGCGTCCGCAATACTGCATTTTGACCAACACGGTTAAAAAGGCTCTCTAATCTTCCTGTATTCGGATGGAACCAATGGCATTCCCTTCCCTTTAAGCACGAAGGGAGCCGGCATGCTGCCCAGCGTCCGGTTATCTAGGCCGAATCGGCTGGAGTTGCCAACACGAATCATATGGGAACTACGAACAACATATGCAAGACATTGCGTACGGGGATCGACTGGGCGTGCAAGACCGGCAAGGAAAGACTGAACTGGGAAGTAAACTAGGACTAACTACATAGACATCAGCCGTTGTCGTCACAATCACCACGTGTAAGCCTCCGTTCAGGATATGTTAGGCAAAGGCCGCAGTTCGTCATAATGCAGCCCGTTAAGAAGGGGGAATCTGAGGCTCGATCTACATGAATGACATCCCTACGCGGCAGTTCCCGCATCCTCACAAACACCACCCCCTCCCTCCACAAGACCTGCGGTTGTTGCTGTGCCCCCTAGATACGTCCCGTGAGTTGTCACCTGAACGGGCCCAACACAAGGCCCCAAGGCCGAAAACCTAACCTAACCAACGTACATACGCGAGACCGGCTTTGGTTCGTGCGGAGCGCCCTGCCTACATGTTCCGCAATGATGACAACAGCCTAGTGTGGTAACCACCTGCTAGCTTATCTGTCCGTCCGTCTTGTCTGATCTGTATCCAAGTCGCGAGTTTGAAATATAGGTACATAACCATAAATTCATCGATCGGGTATATAGCCCAAGGCCCGTTTTGTAGGCCCCCAGGGGGATAACGTGACGCTACGCAACATCAAAACAACCAACAAGACAAGACAGCCAAGTAGACCGCCTCGATGTCCAAGCTAAGTCATTAAAAAACCTAGGTATGTAAGACCCAAATGGAGGGCGAAAGGACGGGCAATTACTCTATTCGATCGACAGCTTGGAAAACCCTCATCTCGATGCAGTTGTAGTGTATTGTACAAGGATGATATGGAACAAAAGGAAAACTTGGTCGACGGCATAGCGCGCTTGAAAGGACAAGTGAATATACAAGGTGAGGCACCCACACCACTTCCGGCGTACTCTGCACGTTTGCTGCGACAGCTGAGTATAGAATGCGGCCAAGCCCTAGTATTGGTAGGGCGATAAAGCTTATGCGCCGTCACTGGTGTCCAGCAGAAGACTCCGAACTTCGGATCCCTTTTTTCGTTCCCTTGGTATTACCCACTATGATTCCTCGAATGCAAGAACAATATCCCGCCTGTCTATAACGTTCCCCTCCCCATTCATGCGTAATACAGAGGTATCTCGATCTTTCTTTTTTCTAGGTAATTTCAGGCTCACTTCTTAGTGATGAGCGGCGTGCTTATCGCCGCGGTACCCAATCACCTTGAAGCGACCGATCATCTCGCCCACGGTGAAGAATCCGATACATTCCGCGGCCAGGACACCCCCCGCGACGAGCTGAGCTCTGCTGATGTTTTGGGCTTGTTGGATGAGAGTAGCTGGCGATTGGACGACCTTAGATACAGATTGGAGCAGAGCGTTTCGGGCGGTTGGGTTCTGGACGGATTTCAGGATGTTCTGATAATAGCTCTGGAAGGTGGTAAGGGATCTGCAAGGATCTCGTTAGAACGCGCCCCATATCTCGTGTAGACGCAGTTAGAACTCACGGCGGGGTCATCTTCTGGCCTTGGAACACGATCTTGGCGAGCTCGGCGCCGACCCTAGAGTAGTAGATAGCGGTAGGAACTCGCTCTACAGATACGAATATTAGCCCCTATCCTAACACAATAACGCTGTACCGCTCTCTGGGGGTTGTCACGTACTCTCAATGAAGGCAACCAATTTTCCCGTGCGGCCACCGACATTACCCAGCGAGTTAGCGACTCCCTTGACAGCGCCTGCGATAACCGGACCAGCCGACGAGGTAACCCTCGAAAGACCCTGCGCCGCCTTTGCTGAGTACTCGGCCGCAGCCTTAGAAGCCTTGGAAGCAGCCGCGGAAGCTTGGGATGCGGCGGTGGAAGCTTTCGACACGGACTCCTTGCCGGCTTCCTTGGCCGTCTCGGCTGCCTTCGCGGTGGTCGTCGACTCGAATCTTCGGGTGGCCATGCGACCCCAAGCTCCTGATTGCCGAAGCATCGGACGTGCGAGGGAGGACGACATGGTGATTTTCGGGTATTCGGAAGGGATTAAGCTAGTCTCGAGATGCCGGATGAGTTGTAGGTCGATCGACTAGGAATTGAATTAGACGGGCGGAGAGGGAGGCGGCAAGGGGTCGTCGTCGTTGGGGAAATTGTTTCTCACGGGCTGGAAAAAAACACTCAAATGTTCGGCTGTTCAAAAATCTAGCCGTGAATCCAGATCCACCATCTACGGCGGAAAAACCCGATCCGAGCTTGGACCTTGGAAGCTTGAATCTAGGTACTTGGGTGAAGCAATTGGCCAATCAGAAATAGCAGTACAGCTAGGTACCCACATTAATAATGCTAAAGCTCTCCGTTCATCAGGCATCAGGCCCTTTTTATGCAACTTTAGTTCCCCATATCTCCAAACTTCCTCTTCCTTTGCCTTTGCATTCACTTTTCTCATTCTCATTTTGTATTTACATGTTTGATTTCACCATTCAGTCTATTTAGTATACCTAGGTAGTATTTATTATACTTGTTCTGTATCGCCAGACTAAACGAGAACATGCCGCCAACAGCTCACAGCCTTGTCCTCTATTCGCTTCTAATACTGACTTCTTCCCGACCTTGTTAATTCACTCCTGATCATTGCGGCTGGGTCTCCTGAATATAATCCTCGCTCTGGATCTGGACCTTGATGGCACCCGTTTTGGGATCTGCAGCCGTGCTGAAAGCGTCAAGTGCATCTTCAAGTTTGAATCGATGAGTAACAAGCTTCGAGAGATCTATTATACCGTTCTCCACCAAACGAATAGCCCGCGGCCAGGTGTTGCAGTAGCGGTATTGGAATTGCAAATCAACTTCTCGAGTGCTGCACCGCATGAAGGGGAAGTTCATTTCATTCTTTCCCACACCAATCACGAATACCTTGCCTCCGAACTTGACAGCCCAGATAGCTGCAGCCACGCTGCTCTCGACTCCAGTGCACTCCAAAGCTATCGCCGGCTCGATGCCGCCGAAGCTCTCCACAATCTTCTTAGCCGAGTCTTCCGCGCTTAGCCGTTCTACCTTGTGCGTTATGGCGGATGGGCAAAGTTCCTTGGCGAACTTAAGTCGTCCTTCATCGATGTCGGTGATGACCAACGGGCAAGCGCCGGCTGCCTGACAGCAGAGCAGTGTGATCAGTCCAATCGGCCCAGCACCGCAAACCAATACCGGGTCGCCGAGCTTAACTCCACATCTTTGCATGCCAGCGAGGGCGACACTGAGAGGCTCCAACAAGGATCCATTCTCATATGACATGCTTCCAATCTTGTGGCACCAGATTGCGGGATGGTTCACATATCTCCTCAGCAGACCTGGGACTGGAGGTGTCGATAGGAAAAGGACTTTCTCGCATCCATTGTAGCGGCCGGTCAGACAGGGCTCGCACTCGTTGCAGATGATGTTCGGTTCTATCGCAACCCGATCGCCGACCTTCAAGTGCGTCACCGACGGGTGTACTGCGATAATCTGACCTGCAGATTCATGGCCTAGGATATGATCTCCCTCTACGATCATTGGCCCGATGCAGCCCGCGTGCCAGAAGTGAACGTCGGAGCTATCCAACTGTCAGCAAGAAAAACGTATAAATCTCCTCAAGAAACTGCTGACCCGCATATTCCGGTGCTTTTGACAGCGACAGTAACCTCTCCATGCTTCAAGCTAGTTCCCTGCTGCACATCCTCTACTGTTGGCTCTGCTTCGTTGATCCATAACTTATGGGCGGGGTTCGTGAAGACGGCAATGTTCGCCTTGGACGGCTTCACGACGGTCTCAACAGTAGTTGAGCTCATTTTAACGGTAGTAAAAAGAAATTGCGTAAACGAGAGGAAGACAGCGACAGTCGACGCAAAGGAGAAGTTCAAGAAGAGTTTTGAGCTACTAAGAGGGAGAAAGTCAAAAGAGGGGGCTCGCCGATTATTATGTCCAGGGCAGCTTCGACCTCATTCCCCGATATTTTATTTGATCTCAAGACTCTCTGGTCGAAAAAAAGTGGCTTACGCAAGACGATGTCGGACATGGGACTCTCGACTCCGGCGGGCCATCCATACTACTCTAAGCTTGCGGTCCAATACGGTGACCGAATGGGCAAGCTGTAGCTCCCCCTAGATCGGCATCTTTATCTGAATCGGGAGTATAATTCACCAGACGCGTACACGCCTGATACGTAGAATTTTCTAGTCGGCTAGCGATGCTGAGGTGCTCGCCCACGACCTGCATGAGGGGATGTGGGGTGCTTGATTTGGAGATGGCGATACGATGACGTTCGGTTGCTATACGTCCGATTAAAACGGGGGATATGGGGACGGGAGCTGTCCTGTTTGCCGCGCCAATTATTCCTGTCGCACAACACATCGCCGACTTGTATCCCCGCATAAGACTCTATCATGTGGTGGATCGTACAGTAGCGCGTCTCGCAGCGGGACTAGCCTCGGTTGTCGGCCGTAGGAACTCCCTAAGCTATTACAGCTACCTTAGCTGCCTACTATAAGCCTTCAACTTCGTGAGGAACCAGGTTAGCAGACATCTCCTGATTTTCAGGGTCCATTTCCTTATGCCTCTTCAGCGCCTATAACCCCGCGAATGGGATGCCATCCAGATTCACACAAAGATCTAGAATCTCGTGAAACCCACAGGATATTACCGGATCTAGCATGGAGCATGCATCTACGTGCACTTTGCATTCACCTGGTTGCAACTTTAGGAAAATTCAGGGAAACGCTCAAGTCTCGCGGTCAGTAGTAGTTGATGATTCGGTCTTCTCTTGGAAGCAAAAGCTTAGTGGATCCACTGGACCCTTTCGATGCAACGTCAAGTTTAAATATCTGGAGAGAACAGCTGATTGCCGCAGGATGTTTAGGTAGCATGGACGTATATAGACGAGCGGTCGGGCCCCTATGTCTCGGAGTAATAACAAATCACTAACAGTATATGTATATGACATGATGGATCTAAAGCACCCCTCTCGGGTTTACCTCGGGAGTTGAGAGTCAGTTAACACAGCGATCCATCAGCCAGGGCGACTATCCATTGCCATCATGTGGTTGGATGACGGTATTGGTTTGCCACAGGTCCCCAGAACCAATGGCTATAGTCCATACCTACCTAGGTAGGTAAGAGGTGGCGTTCAGTGCTATCCTATCAGGACAAAGTTGTCGGGATGTTCTCAGTTGTTGGCATCTCCCTAGAAATCGAATCGCAAGAACGAGCTGACGTCTTGGAACCAAGGAAGACATGAGTATCCGAAAAGAATCAGTCGAAAGACAATGGGGGTAGTCGCTGAAGCCCTCTCGCTCAATCGGTCTCAAGCGATCACGGAGCTGGAGCCTCGAGTCTAGGGACTCGAGTTCTACCGGGTTGTCGAGGCCCCAGACGAACTTGGCCCCGGTAGCCATGATCGGGTTCTCCATCTTTTGTAGGTAGACGACGACGGAACCGATCGCGTCGAAGAGCAGTTGTCCCGTCTTGAAGTGGCCTACGAGGCGCTGGATCAACCGGTGTCCTACCGCCTCGTCTAGGTACATGCTTAGTCCTTCGAAGACGATGACGGTAGATCGGTCTGCAGGTATTTGTTCTAGCCACTTATCCTCAGTGACGTCCGCGCCAACGAGGGAATAGTCGCCTTTGGGGTTGGGAAGCAGCTGCCGCCGAAGTGCCACGACGTCGGGCAAGTCGATGTCGATCCACCGGACGCCCGACGACGCCCATTTGAGCCGCAGACAGCGACTATCGAGGCCGCAGGCCACGTGGAGCACGGTCGCCCGCGGGTGCTCGGCCAAGAACTCGGCCGTCCAGTTGTCGAAGTAGCGGGCGCGCTGCGAGTAAGTCACCCGCTCTTGGTCTCCGATCAGGTACTTGGAGGTGTCGTGGTCGAGCTTCTGGAGGACGGACTTGGCCCATACGTCTTGGAGGAGCGGCTTCGGGTGCTTGGCGTCGAGCGATTTCGCGATCAGCGGGACGAGTGTCGTCTCGGGCGTGCCGGTTAGGGCAACTTTGACTTTCGTCTCTAAAGCCTGAGGTATCTCTTCCATCATTGCCGTTGAGGTATCCGACTCGACTTGCATTGGGATTTCCGCGAGATTTGACATCGTGGGAAGAAATTTATAGGTGAGTTTCACAGCAATGTCCCTGCTATTTATATTGCAATACAATGTCTCGATGTTGCAATCGAGGGGCGATTCTACGATGGACACTTCACAACTCGGCATACACACCACTGCTATACAGAAAGACCACAATTCGTGAGTGCTATAGCATTTACTAGACACTTATGCCGACGCGATTCAGGGTTCAGCCTTGGCATGCGAAACAGCCGATTGGCGAAGTAGATTGCGCCCCTGAACCGTCCTCAGGTGAATTTATACTCAGTCTTGTCGGTGTAACGTCTTGGAAAGAATGAAACGAGAGCGGCTTATAATCCTACAGAACCGACCGTAACATGAATGCGCCTCCAAGGGGCGCTGACTAGAGTCTAGATGTGATCGACAGTTGGCAATGAATTTGGAGAATGACAGATCTATACAGCCGCAACTTTATATAGCCGCGTGCAACACGGCACTGCACCAGAAACTACCCCAGATTTTCGTTCGGCAGTCGCCATATTACTTGGAGCTGAAGTTCTGTTTGATTAACTGTTGTTTGGCAGTAGGTCTGATAGTTGATTTTAATGTAACATGCCCGCGATATATCACTTTGAAGGAGGATTTCTCCGGCCTTGATATTGGATCTGCAAAAATTAGGTAGCTAACGGGTATAGAAATAGGTCAGGAAATTCGCAAAGCACGTTCTTGGACCCCTGAGGCCATAAGCTCGCCATCCATAACCCCATGGCAATAAGCCTCCCCGACGTACGTGCAATCAAGGGCCACCTTATCATGATCAGCCGAGCCCGCCATGCCGAGACCAACACCCGGCCCCTGAGCGGCACTACTCTTCGACGGCCGCAAAATATGAGGTACGCTTCCTCCAGGGATGATCACAACGACATCTCCCTTCTCGATATCCGTGGGCCCGAGGCCGACAAGTCCTCCATCTGTGAGATACAGCTTCCTCCCGTAATTCCGAAACATATTGACCTTGTACTCGTACATCTTCGTGGTGCGATGGAGCTGCATGTCGATAATACCATGAGGGTCCACTGTCTCTGGAGTCGAAGCAGGAACGCCGGCAAGCCACCGACGCCAAGGCTGTACATACATATAAATCCGAAACATCGTAACGAATACTGTCACATCAATTACAGAGAATATGAGCGGAAATATAGATAGCACTGGGAATGCCCGTACCCAACGACCCGGTTGCAGCTTGTGCTTGTTATAAGCTCGATAAAACGACGTGTATGTCGCCGCCGTCTCTTGTGTTCTGACTAGTCTGTCAGAAAACTGGCGAAGCTCGTCGTATAGCTTTCTCAGAGGAGGATACTCCGGGTCGGAATCGGGATACTGCCGCGCCGTGAGTCCGCCATCGGTAAGAGCAAGACTGGCTTGGAGGCGGGCGTCTTCGTCTCTAGTATACTGGTTGTGAGTGCCGGGAATCTTCTTGCCTTTCTCTAGGAATGAGTCTATTTCCCCGAAGAATTCTGTCAAGGAGCTGTAGTCGTGGCTGTTGACGGTCCAGGGCTCGTCTTCTAACTTGATCTCGTGTTTGCCAAATTCGAGAATTTTGCCTACCACCACTCCTGAGACACACAATACTCCGTCAGTGCTCACTTTGGGGTAAGTGTCGCGTAAGCTGCCTCCAGCTTTATATATAGGCTCGGACGTTAGAGTGGCATATCCGTATGGGACATCGATCTGAGGCATCGACCAATCAGGTACCCAAGAAGGCAGCCCCTTTACACACTTAACCCCCCGGGAGAAGCAGAGAATGTCGGGATCCTTTCGAATTGTCTCTTCTGCGAGCTTGGTGTACACTCCTCTCGGGTTTCCAATGTCTGCCTGGAAAGTCGGACCAGTCGTAGCCGCAAGACCGAGGAGCCCAAAGACCCTGTCCTCTGCCTTGGTTGCGCCAATCTTGTCGTCGTCCGAGTTGACATTATACTTCTTTACTAGTTCGTACAATGAAAGTCGCCGGTTTAAATGGTGGATGGCCATGCGCTCACCGAAAATCCTTAGGAACGGTTTTGTTAGCTGGGAGATGCTGTCTTGCAGCCTCAGTTCGGCTACGGATACTGCCTGGTCGCGCGTTTCGTTCCAGACGCGAGAGGAGATGACGTGGAAGAAGAACAGAGCCCGGAAGTTGTCGAAGGTGAGGGACCTGTCTCCGCATAGAAACACTCCTTCCGGAGCAAGCGATGCCTCCTGGATGATCCACAGACGGGTGAACCAGGACCGCTTGAGGATGTCGGCATAGCCTGCGGTAGGGAATTTGGGCGAGAATCGATCCACGACATTCAACAGCTCGTCGTCTTCGTCGCATGTCCGATTGACGATGGCATTGTTTATGCGGGCGCGCTCCTGGGGTGGAGCCATCGGAAGAGCCTGCACTGTTGGTTCGCTACAGATGGTGTCGGTGAACTCGAAGAGGACATTCGAACTTGTGGTCGCCGGACCCAGCCAGACAGTTACCCGAGCGCACCGGGTGTAAATCTCTCCCATAAGTGCGACGTGGAAGTTTCGCTCCGGAATGTCGTGTTGGTTGATGCATATCTGGTCGATAAATATTGGCAGAGTGGTTACCTGGCTGTTCCACAGAGCCCGTAGCGCAAGAAATAGATTCTTGTAGACCAGGAACTTTCGCGGGCCGTCCCCTGTTTCAATGAGAATAGGCCAACTTGGTTCCTCCCCTTCGCGCGTTTCCCATGTATACGAGAGCGCCTCGAACGGAGGTATGGGGTCGGTCAGCGGGTCAAGATCGTATTCAACCAACTGAACTCTTGGGATGACTCGAAACGGCGGCCATGCCGAGCGAGTTGGTGGTAGAATCTTGATTAGCCTGATCCTCCTCAATACCAAGCTTCTCGGGTAGGTATAAAGCTTGTATCCGAATACATCCATGTTGCGCGAATCCTAAGCTTGGCCTGGGTTGAGGGCATTCGCAAATAATTTGAGAACCGACAATTGAATGGAACTGCGAAGCTGAAATACGAAAACCAATGGGCCTCCATTGTAAGTGATGGTGATATGGTTCAGCTCGGAGTCTAGGCCCATGATAAGCGCGTACTATATAACTTGGCGGTCTAACAAGCCAGCCGGATTTGGAGCTAGATACCTTCAGCATTTCAGCTATACGACTTCATGTATGCTCAGCCGCATTCGATAGCGTACCCATTAGCGTATCTTAGGACACATCACTCTAGCATCTTGCATCTCGACGAGTCTAATATCTTTATTTGTTTGCCATATCCTCGTCTATATGTCCACTGTTATAATAACCACATTCCTGTGGTAAGCCCGGTCAGCCCTTACGTATCCCCTTCTGTCACCTCCTTCGCCCAACGGATTTCTAGAGAGGGATAACCAGCGGGTGGCCTCCCAAGGGGCACATAAGCCGAAGAAGGGAGTCGAACCCTAGAGTATCTTGCGTCTCGCCATAGCAGAAACGCCAAGAAATCTACTTTGACTCTCACGTTGAAGGAGTCTCCGTCTACAGTAAACTGAATTATAACCGCGTCGCAGACCGCCACCACCCACCAAGCACACGACCATGAGGATGTAGCCTACGGGGAGACTTGCCCGGGTACGTGGTACGATTTATTTTCCTTACAGTCCAAATCCCCTACCCCTTGCCCGTCGCTCCTATCCGAGTGGATGAGGTATGCATCCTAGGCAGGCTATCGCAACAAGGCGTGCATAATGCATCGGGTAGGACGCTGAGATATTCGGCGGAGGCAATATGCGAAAGCTGGTTGAACTTAGCAGCCCAAGAGTCCAGAGCATTCATGTCTCTAAGCGTATGCAGGAATTGGCCAAGAAAACCAAAACCATGAGTATTATGTCAAAGAAAGGAGCTAATGTAACCATTCCTGCTTAGAGGTGGACGGATGGGGAGTTGAGCGGTAAGAGATGTAAGAGTACAATCGTCCTCGTGAGTTGGAAGTTGGTGGTGAATAGATGGGAAGTTTAGGGAACCTCGTAAGAGTAAAATTAATACATACTCTCACGTAGACTCAGGTCCGTATGGAAGTTTACGCGGTTGTCATTAGCGAAGCACTTTTGCATTTATAGGGCTGAGCGATCTCACTTGAGAACTCACTTGAAAAAAAAAGGTTGCCCCTTTTTGACGCTGACGTAAGAGGCTTCCCCCCTTTTTTCCTATCCCATAGCTACCTTCTTGAGACATACCACACTTGAACTCTTGGAGCCTTTTTACAAATACATGTTAGCTTTTTATAACATATAGAAGTATTAGGAACTGGGCACGGAGTGACCTTTTCGTCAAGCGGTATTCTAGAAGTTATCACCGATTATCTAAGCAGTCTCTGTTTCACTTTCAGAGAGTTTTCACGGCCCAGTTACAACCAAGTATAAGATTACCTAGGCGGTCGCTAGTAATGCTGGAATTCTAAGTGGTCTCTAAATTAAGATATATAACCTAGCCGTATAACAAGCCCGCGATCCCCCTTTTGTTGTTGGTAAAGAATAATCTTATGGGAGAATTGAACGAAAGACGTTTACAGTAATGACATATTAAGTTGAGTCTCTTCAGTCAACAGCTAAGCCAGTTAAGTACCTATCACCCTGCCCAATAAGGAAATAGAGAAGATCGCGGAGCGCCAGGTTAGGGCAGATCCGGCCAGGGGCCGCTCGATTTAGACAGGGTAGGGGCGGAGAAAAAGCACCGGGCCCTCCCCTGCGGCTCATGCATCTTATCGCGGGTTCGGTAGGCGAGACAACGTCATCCTCTAAGAATAACATGAAATATTACAATGTCGCGCCCAATGCGACGGCGACACCAATTTCCCTCAGATCCTGGCTTTTCCGCTACCATTGGATGAAGCTTCTCCAATGACCAAATGAACGATCATTGGAATAAGAGTGCCGCTTGATGACCAGGCAGGAAATAGGAACCGTTAAAGCGCCCGGACGCGTTGCATTTTCCGGCCTTCAAAATACTGCCACATATTTTATGGCGGCCATGTTTACCCCTGGCAGCCCTGTCAGCCTGGCTCGAATCCACTCAGAATGCTGCATGCGAATTTGCCCTTGGATGCTGATCCCGACCTGGTTTTACCAATGGCAGCTTATTCTCCGACGTGATAGCTGCACGGCTGCACCTCTACCGTTTCGCCTGGAGCCAGGCCCGATTGCTGTTCCCTAAAATGACGTGCCCTTCTGATAACATAACGGTCGCAAGTCTGAATTATTGGTTCAGTTGCCTTGATTGAGTTACCATTCTATAAGCGATACATATCGTTGTCACGACAAGACCGTTGATCCTACCCTGTTTCTGGACAAATCGAGATCTGCTCCGGAATTGCTATGGTTTGTTTGTCAGTCTACCATGAAAGAGCCCGCAGCTTTGGTACTATAGCCCATATTCTGTGGCTAGGTGCCTGGAACGTTCGCTTGGTTAGCTGAGTGAAGTTCACAGCTACGCAAACGTGCAGTTTCCTACGTCACCTTAAAGGCAGGTACTTTTTTCTGCAGTCTATGGTTACTCAGGGCTTCTTATGTATTATAGCATAGTGGAAACGATGTAACCGATCAGCTACAAAACCAAAGGTTCCCCCCGTACTACTTGGCTCAGCAACTTGGAGCTGTATCGTTACCACACATTTCCTGCTTTCTCTCACTTCCTTATATCTGTTACTAAGATGCCTCCTCCAAGTAGCCACGAGAACAGCCGTCCTTCTGGATCTATTAGCCAGCCTTGGCTCTCCCAAGAGGCCGACTCATCAAATTCAGAAACGCTCCATGAAATCCCCTTAGGCGGCTTGGAGTCAGGTGTAGCCGACTATAATCCGAAGATGCCTGAAGCGCATCCAAAAATACCAAGAGATTCTATGGATTCGACTAACCCAAGGACATCTGGCACTGCCCAGCGTCTAGCAGAGCTGCGGGCCGAGATGAAAGCCAACCAAGAACAGATCCAGCAGCTCTCAGAAGCACACCGTGCTGTGCAAAACGCAGTTTCCGGAATCAACGCCACCCAAGAATTGCTGAGCGTAGCGCCAATGCAGGGCGCAGGAGGCGATGCACCTCAACGAAACGTAAGCACGAGGACTACGGCTAGCAGGTTTTCCCAGGCTGCAGGCCAGTCGGACAGGCCTGAACAACCCTTGAGTCAGCCACCCGGAGTTGAACGGCAAGGTTGGGTGGACGACGAGTATTACGACCACAATCCCTGGTACGGTCAAGCCAAAGACAAGCCAGTCTTCAGTCTGGGCAAGCCTTTACCCCACACTAGCCGATTTCAAAGGAAGAAGCAGCAAGAAAAAAAGCATCAAGATGATATAGAGAAGGGACAAGGTGGCATTCAGTCGAAGCCTTCTCGTAAGGGAAAACGTGTTCAGATCGCGGGCAATGGCGACGAATCACAGCAGCAGATGAGGGAAAACTCTGGCGGGCAGGGGCTGAGGCGCAACGATTCCGGCCAACCCACATATGACCATCAGCCATGGGATGTCGACTTCCGGGTCCCCGATCTGACTACCTCTCGTGAGGGAGAGAAGGCCCCTGGGTACGAGGAGGGCTCGAAGTACAATGTTGGTGGCGAACCTATTGGACAGCAGGAAGACGATGAGGCCGAGGAAGGCAAGAAGGATCCGAACGACTTGAGGAATTGGTGGGCTCGCATGCGCGCAAAATACCCCGAGCCGCTCGCCGAGTTTGCTGCTGTAAGTGTGCTGATGATATCCGGACTGATGAAATGGTGTCGCTGACGAGTCATGCCTCTCTGATAATAGACTAGCATGTCCGTTTTTCTTGGTATCTGTGCCACGCTCTCCGTCAATCTATCCGCGAACCAAGAACAACAATACGGTACTTATGAGACTGCGTGAGTCGTACTTGCTTGATAGTCCCTTTATTCATCCATATAGAGCCGCATATCCTTCGCATCGACTTTTCAGGTTGCCAACTAACCGCCCATCACTCTCGCAGATGCTGGGCTTGGGGATTCGCCTTCATGTTCGGAATATACCTTGGCGGTGGCATCTCAGGTGCTCACATGAACCCGGCCATATCCATCAGTTTATCCATCTTCCGAGGATTCCCATGGCGCCAATGTGGTCTCTACATCATGGTACAGTTCCTAGCAAGCATCACAGCCGCCGCCTTAGCGTATGGCATCTACTACGATGCCATCCACTACGTTGATCCCAACATGGAATCGAGCTACAAAAACTTATTCTCCTATCCTCAAGACTGGGTTACACCGGGAACCGCATTCGGTTCACAGTTTGTTGCTGCTGCTGTTATGATGATCGCCGTATTATCCCTCGGCGATGACCAGAACAACCCACCTGGTGCTGGAATGCACGCATTCGTAAGTACCATTTAGATCCCTCTATATTGAGCATGACCATACCGGACCGTGATGTCGTCTCCTCGTAGCTGTATCTAACGCAGCGTTAGATTCTCGGCTTGCTACAAGCAACCCTCAAGTTCTGCTTAGGGTATAATACCGGTTCAGCCCTGAATCCAGCCTCTGATTTTGGCCCTCGACTGGTTGCGCTCTGGGTCGGATACCGCACACCTTTACTATTCCAAAACGCATGGTGGGTGTACGGTCCTTGGGCTGCTGCGATAGCCGGTTCGATCGCCGGATGCGTCTTCTACGATTCATTTGTCTTCGTCGGCACCGAATCTCCGGTCAACTATCGCATCCCCAAGGCGATCCACATACGCAAGAAGCAGCTTAAAAATATTGCGACGAAATTTTGATGGGATATGTACATGAGTTGATGATGAGGGAATGTAACAGAACGGGATGTCGCGAAATGAAAGGAATTATGACACGGCAGAAGACGGCAGGGCACAGGGCACAGGGTATACGAGTTCATGAGGCTGGCCACTGGAATTCGTTCACGTACACGATCAAGCGTCTGGTTTCTCCCTTCGACGGTTCTATACAAAATACAAGACGCATGAGAACCTCATCTGCTACAGAGCAGGTGTTTTTAATTGAACTCATTGCCACTTAGCATCTTCACAACAAACCTGTTAAATATAACAACCCTAAGTAATCTGATTTTGGCCAAGATGCAAGTCCGCTTAACCGCAGGTAGTACGCAGATGAAGCAGCCACATTTTACCCCTTACCCCTTACCCCTTAATGGATTGAGGCGTACCGTACCGTGTCGCACCGTGCGCAGAATACTGTCCTCCAAGCAAGCTTACCTCATAAACGCCAGCCACCCCCGCCCCCCTTCTTGAATCAAACCTCAAACTGCCTTTCGAAAATGAACGGCGAATTTAAAGACGGCGCCAACTATCTAGCCCGGCTTAATAGTTTCCACCGAGTTGACAAGGAGAGGGACGAGCTGATAAAAGAACTGGTAGCCAACTGCCAGGACCTTAGAGCGCGCCTCGAGAAGAAGTGCAAGGAATATGACGAGGAGGCCCAGACGCGACGCCTCTACCAGTCGCAGGCGAACGAAGCTAACAAGAAGCTGGCCGACTTTCAGCGTGAATTGGTAAATTATATATAGGAAGCTCCTAGATAGTGCGTAATGAAATACTGAAACCGTGTAGGATGTGAACTCTTTTGCTTTCGCAATCATCGATGGCAACGAGGCTCTATTTCGGGATGACTTGATCTCCAAGGGCGAAGAGGGCGGCGTGATGGCTGCTAATCAGCTGCACATCGACATTAAGAAGCACCTTAGAACGGTCTATCCCGATGTGTCGAACCTGGAGAGTTGGCCTGTAATCGTCCAGGTTGCTTTCAACCTCGAAGGCCTTTCCGGAAGATATTCCAAAGCCGATTGTACCAAGAGTACGAGTAAGCTGCCCGAATTCACACGGGGATTCAGCCGCGCCCATACGTCCTTCTCGGTTATCGACGTTGGAAAGGACAAGGAGCAGGCCGATATAAAACTGTGCGAGATAGTACGCCTGATGCTCTCCAAGCCGCAATGCAAACATGTCATCTTCGGCCCATGCCACGACAGGCATCACAACCTGCAACTCAAGCCCCTTCTGTCGCACCCGAAAATTGCACTTCTCGAGACCATATCAGCCACGAGCAAGTTTAAAGAACTCGGCTACCGCATGGTCAGGTTTCCCGAAGTGTTCCGCTCCGCGCCTCTCCCGGGAAACGCACCGGGAAACCCGTCTATGATCTTTCCCCGTCCCCGGAGCGGAATGGAAACCTTCATCAAAGAATTCAAGAGTTCTCTCGACCTCGCGGGGAGGCAGGCGACGCCGACGACCCGCAAGTATTACCTGGTGAATTCCGCCGGCGAGCGCGTCGACGAGCCGACCCCGAAGCACACGATGGCGGCTGCCCAGCTCGTCGAGACGCGCATCAAGGGCGAGGGACGAGGCCCCTGCTACAGATACCACCTGCTCGGCGCCTGCGACGTGGCTTCGTGCACGTACTACCACAAGGAGCGGCTGAGCCCGGGCGAACAACTAGTGCTTAGGTCTAAGGCCCGAAGTTTCCAATGCGCATACAGGTCCTTCTGCTACAATCCGGATTGCCTCTGGGGCCATCACTGCAGATATGGCCAGAAGTGCCAACTCCATAGCTGCAGCTACGGCGACAGTCATGGCATAGATATCGTGAGTTGCCTTTTCCTGTTGGCGCCTGTATGGAATACCTGCCTAGAAGGAAGAAAGGGGGGGAGGAAGGGAAGAAATGTTTTACACACTGGGACAACGTCCTTGTGCTTCAGGAAGCCAAGTTGGTCTAATGGCTAGTGGAAGACGAGTGACCTCGGTTTCTTGATGCGAAATATCGTCTAGTTTGCGTCCGTGTACATGAGATCTGCTAACTTCTAAGTAGACCCCCGCGGAGAAGATATACGAAGATGGCTCGCGAGAAAGGCTACCTTCCTAGAAAGCAGAATGGACAGTCGTAAGACATATCTGTTGGAACATAACCGATATACGACTTAGTTGCTTCAACACCAAGATATAAAACTCAGGCAAGGGATCTAGTGTTCCAATGAAGTACACCTTTCACTTTTGTTTTAGTAAAGATACGTTTATTAGATAAGACAATTGAATAGATCTGCATAACAGTCTAATAAAGGTGGCATGGAGATGTCTAGAAACTGAGGTTTTGGGAGGTGAAAATGGAGTCCTCCAAGCCACACAAGAGGTCTATGAATGGAATATCCTGTCCGGCAAGCGCCTTCCCTTCTGGAAACCAGAACAACATCTCTTTATACACAGCAACATGGCCGTACTCTGCCTTGGTCAGGGCTTGCTCGACGGCACCGGTGTTGAGATGCTTGGTCAGACCCGGCGACCCGGCTTCTTCAATCGTACCTTGTACATTTTCGGTCTTACCTAATTCCACACCTGCGGAGGTTAGCTTTTTTCACGGGACTTGAATAGATGCGTGCTTACGTCGCGCGGAACCCATGCTCCCGCCGCATAGTCCCGGCCACCACCTCTTTCGACAGCCTGTCCTGGTCCCAGTAGAGCTGTGCAATCGTCCGCCGAGGGGGTTCCCAATCGGCGGGACACTTCGCCCGAGGTACTGCAACTGTTGATTTCTACTCCATGTTGATCCTTAATGAACATGATTTGAGTTATTTGACTCCAGGCAGCAGCGTCTTGCCAACGATATGGTCCTAGTCCAGCCTTTTGAATCCTTCGGCTAAGGATGTCGGGCCCTTGGGAGCGGTCCTTACTTTGAGTTTGTAAGATGGGGAATAAATAAATTGTTGATGCTCGGGTTACAGAAATTTGGATATCGCGTAGCTCTAGTGTAGCAAGCCCTGACAACTACTTACTCAGCCTAATGATATTTGACAGAAGCCATCGAGATCGTCCAGGACAGGACGAATCCTGCTGATGTTAGGGTTCCAACAGTGCTCCGTCAACGAAGCGACAGCGAGCGGTGTTGTTTCTTCTTCGAGATCTGATTCATCATAGTCGTCAACGCAAGAATCGCTTTCGAAAGATAAATCACCTTCAGCCGAGGTATCATCCAGCGTATGAAGCAGTCCAGAACTGTCAGAACTGTTCCATACGCTGGTATCATCTTTGAACGTAGGCTCAATATCAACATTTTGCTTGCCTACTTCACATTCACATTCGTAGAGGTACCTCTCCCCTAAACCGTCGCCACGAGGAATATAATTCTCAAGCATCCATGTCATCTCGTGGTTAGCGCCGTAGACCTCTTCCGAGGCTGTGCAGCATCTTGATACCACGTCTTTGGCTGTGAGAGCTCGAATGTCCATGAAGGAAGTCCAGTCGAGATGCGCCAGGCAACGTTTCAGTAGATGCTTCCGAAGACTCTGGTCTGGATCAAGAATTGCACTCCTCCCTAGTACTTCTAGCAACAGGACTCTTGCCTGCATCACACATAATTCTTCCTCCCATGGTATTTCCTTGATTGTGCCCTTTTCTTGGGGGACTAGCTCTTGAAGAATCTCTCGCAAAATCATAGATGCCGCAATGAACCTCTCCTGTCGGAAGGCGGCTACGGCCAGATTGAGTCGGAAAAGACGAAATTCAAAAGACTGCCGGGCCGATCCATGAGTTGAGTGCTCCTCTATTATTTTCCGAAAGCATTCCTCGGCTTTCCATGGATCACTGTCTTCTAACAGAATCTCCCCACAGTGCAACTGATAATGCAGTACACTAGGGTGATGTGGACCGTAGCGAGCCTTCGCGCACACAACAAGATGTTCATAGACTCGCTGCGCGTCTTTCAATAAATCTCGCCTATAGAGCGTTGCCGCTATCTCTTGTAGGGATTCAATCTCATATTCCCTCCACATACCGGTCCTATACACAAGAGAATGAAAGAAATATTGCCGCCGATGTCGGGAATTCTTGGAATTAGGTGTGACTGACTGGTCTAGGAGATCATCTACCAACCTGGTGATTTCTGTTTTCTTGTGTAGTGAGTTGAGCGCTGGTATTTGAGACCTCACGTTCCCGTAGATTATGAATCGCGTGATTGGGCTGTCCTCGAGCCGGGACAGAACTTTGTAGGCTTCACTGAAATGCCGCAACCCTTCTTCATGGTCACATTGGTGGGCATAAACCATAAGTGCCCAGATCCGATAAATTGTCTGTTGGCCTTCGGTACGTTGCATCGCGAGATCCAGAAGTGACGCAAACAGCTCGTCGTCGCGAAATTGCACTATATGTAAAGCATAAAACATGTGGATGGGGAATGGTAGTCTGGCCACAAAGGCTCGCTTCATCTTTCTGAAAGCCTCATTGGGATCAACCCAGATCTGCAAGGCTTGGCGAAGTGCTTGGGCAGGTAGAATTTCTTGGATGTTAGAGTGGACAGCTGCATTTACTACCTTGATGGAGCTTATACCGACCCTATGATCGATCCGGGACGGCTGTCGCAGAGTTTGCCCAGACCTGCTTGTCGAGCTTGAGGATGGACGTACAGTCAATGCTACTTTGGTCGGTCCGGAGCTTTGTTGTTGATATTTATGGGGCTGCTCAAGCTCATCTTGCTCCCACTCCCCCTTCACATCAAGATCTAAGCCTGGAGCAGGAGTTTGATTGTTCTGAGTCTCTTCTGAGGTTGAGAATGACGATGCAAAGGCAAGGTTTCTGATAACACTGAGAACTTGGGACCATGACCGTGTTCGGGGATCATCTGGACCAAACTTATTCAGGCGGTATGCATCCTCAGCAGCAACTCGTTCGTTTAACATTCCCCAAAGTTCGAACATCCCGGTCTCAGGCCATTGGGGAGCTACCATGAGGCTGCTGATGTAGTCCTCGATAAATTCATTCCTGTCTAATGAAGCGAGTGCAATGAACTCTATGAATCCCCCGAAGTTGGGCCCAGTAATACAGACTTTTAGCAATTCGATATTGGTGAGCAAGGTATCTTGTTGGGCGCATAGGTCGATCAAGTGCAAGGGGCCAGTCTTAGTTGCGTAGAGCAGGAAAGGTTTATCGGTCAAGGCTTGATATGAATCGTCCGTAAGAGGATATCCGAAGTCAATATTTGTGACGTATTTTATGCAAGCACACCCGATCAACTGGTGACATTCCAGGTAGTCAAGTCGAAAAAAGTCGATTTCCTTCTGGTTTCCGGTCCACTCTTCCTGCGGTCGCAGCAGGAACTCTTCCAAAGAAGAATGGCACAGGTGGACGTTGTTTCCTATGCAAATGATGAAGTCCCCGAGGAAATGGAACACAGCATCTTCCGAAATCAAATGGTCTTCCCATCCTTGGTCTCTGCAGTGAGATGTTGCGAGAGCGTAGCGGAGATCGTTGATAGATAATGGCTCGAGTGCGCCAACGATGAGCGCTAATAGTGTGCGAGTTACTATTGTTTGATGCGATGGCTTGCCAGGTTGGCCGTGAAGTTGGCGTATCAATTTCGTAAACAGACGGACATATTCTGCTTCCAAGTCCCCTGGTAGATCTTGCAGACACTCTTGGACTGAATGTGGGCTGTAGCAATGTCTCAGCTCCTTAAACACCAATTCAACCCACAGGAACATGCCGGCTGACTTTTCCCGTAATGTCTCCTGGACCTTGACCCTCAACCCGTTGGGCATGGCGGCCAGATTGGGCGATCCATGGAGTTTGTGTGCGATGAACTGGGAAATATCGTCTTTGGTGATTTCCTCTGAAAGCTCAATGATATTCCCCGGACCCAATTGTCCAACTGCAGAATGGAGGGCCGACTGGCGGCCGACCAAGAGGACGCGAAGCAAGGGATATTGGCGCAACCAGCCCTTAAATATCTTCAATGGACCATCATCGTCATTCCAGTCATCATCTGATTCGTCAATTCCATCGATGATAATGTAAAAGGGTTCCTTAAGGGCGGTGACGATGCCCTCTATGGCCCGGAGAAGTGGTGGAGTAGTCAGACTTTCGGAATTGATAATGGATTCGTATGTTTGACCCAAAATCTCATCAGTGAAGCCCTCGAAATTCAGAACTTGCCAGAGTATGGTGGAAAACATGGACCTCGACTTCCTCTGTCTCTCAATTCCGTGAAAGAAGGAGAAGAAAGCACACGGCGAGCCAGTTGATCTCACGTGGTCTGCGAGAGAGCCTGCCAGGACTGACTTGCCGCAACCTTTCGTTCCATGAATCACCAACAACCGGGACAGCGGCGAGGCTGTGCGATTCGGGGGGACAAAGGTGGGCAGCCACGGAGCGAGGACTGGGTGTGATGGAAGCCAACCAAGTGTCCCATCAAGCTTCGCACGGATGAATTCATGCTCGCTGGGATTGAGCAAACGTCTCACTTCAGATTTCTTTGCAAGGCGCGTAGCTGCGGCAGCATCTGTGAGGGAGGAAACCAGTTAATACGCTAAGCTATTCGGCAGTAAGTGTCCGTACTCACTTTCACAAAGTGTGAGATTGCATTCGAGCAAGTGCAGCTTCAATATCGTGATACTTGTTTCCAGCTTTTGTACATCGTCTTTGAGCTGCTTCTTCAGGCCTCGAACTACCATCCACATGCGTTTGAGCTTGCTGTCGCTACGCGCTGAAGATAGAACATGGTTGAGAGATCCCAATTGCTCTCGCAATTGTTGGACCAATTCGGAGAGCTTCTGGCGGTGGTTGGATGACAACAGCTTGGGATCACTCCTGGCATTAATCAAGTCCAACGCCTCCGTTAAGGCCTGAAGCTGGAGGTCTAATCCGTCGGTAATTTTTGACAAGGCCTTGCGAGTATTTGATATGTCGCGGATTAAAATCGCCGTGTTCTTCGTAAGCTTGACAAGCTCCGGGATTGCCGCCACGACTCCGACTACCTCCATGACAGGCTAGGTGTGCCGGAGACAGAATCGCTCTGTGATAAAGAACCAAGGGTCGCATTCCAGTATGCGTATGGCATATTGCGAATATATTATCTAGTGTGCAGGCGAAAGCATCGGATTGCCAACAGTGAGCAAAGGCGGAGCCAAGGCGTAGCCAAGGCGTGTTCTCAGTTAGGTATTGCAGCCCAATGCCTTTAAAGACGAATCGCCCGCGTGGCCACAGGATCCAGCTTGTTTCGCTGGCAGGTTAATTGCCAGACGTCCTGGCTGCGCCTCCATGCAGGCAGACCAGAAGGCATCGAGTAGGCAGACCAGAAAACATCGAGCAGGCTCTTGGGCACCATTCTGAGCCCGAGCGGCTTGCCCACTGTAACGATCTGAAAGTGAGGCTTTGGACTAATCAGAGCACTAACCTAATAGAACGCAGTACAGGCCGCTAATAGTACCTAGTTCAATATGAGTAGAAGGCAGCGTCGCCTGCCTAGAGCAAATAAGGGCATTCACTTCCTTATAGGCGTGTGGTGAAGGTGAATGAATAGATGAGCGACCGGGTTGGACACATAGGCGAAACGGCGCAGATGAGTCAGCACCGTGCCGTAGACCAAAAAAAGATGACCAAATACAGTGTGTCGATACCGTTTGCAATGTAATTCCCACTAAAGTAATATTCTTGCCCTATATTAAGCCAATTACAGCGAGCATACAATTAATTCCCAGGGCATTTTAGTGCTAAAATCCAGTGAATCCAATGCCTAATCTACAGCAGGTCTAGTGGATTATTATAGCGCCTTAGGTACCTTCTCAGAGTCTTAAATCTGGAATGCATATATCCCTGCTAAGGTACTCCGGGATACGCTAAAATTGGGGGTGCTTAGCCCTAAAAGCCGCTATTATTACAATGAGTTATAGTGTATACCTGCTGGCAAATAGGGAATTACGTAATTGTCACCTTAGCCAGCAAGGTCCTTACGGAGCCGCAATTAGCTTAGACTTAGGAAATACAACCTCTCGTCCCGAACCCCCATTTCCGCATAGCCCTTTTTAATATGGAAATAGTTATTTGAGTTGTGCCGTGCTTAGATACCTGGTTGTGAAGACATTTGTGTTTGACAAAAGGACTTTTGTATAGGTACCACCTTAGGAGGTAGGTATGTTAGTTCCTGGGGGTATCACGTGATTCTCCTTTTTCGGATCCTAGCAACCATCCGATATGGGATTCCCTAAGCTCCCTGTATTCCAGTACACAATGAGGAGCTTATGCCATAAACGGTGAAAATACACCGGAATTATGTTATCTTTTTCTTTATATTATGTCAGCTGGGTTTGTCGGCATATGGCCAGCCGTCTGGTGATATATCCCATGGCATGTAGATGTGTTCTGGACTCTTACCTTATTTCTGATTTATGGAACAACAGCCGCAGGCCTCATAACAACCATAATATAATGAACTATACTTTAAACAAAAGAACTCACAAAGAGAGACAATCAAAAGATGATCTAACAATAATCTTTTAAACATCTACAAGAAAAACCCCCGGCAGATATGACCCACTATCTAAACAATGGCCTGAACAAGATTATTGTTTGTGTCTTTATCTTGTTTAGATACCTGAGGTGTTCGCAAGCGTCCGGTAAGTTTTCCGGAAATACATATAAGGTTGTGTTTTCTTCAAGTGGCCGAATCTTTTTCACCTCGACTAACTCACAAACCTACCTTACACTTGCTACGCACAACTTCTCGAGTACAATCAATCCAAGTCTATCAACATGGCAACCGAAGCCGCCGGCACTCTCACGCTCATCAGCAAGGATGATGTCAAGATCTCCATCAGCCGTAAAGCTGCCAGCCTAGCACAGATCCTCGAGGATCTGATAGAGGATCTCCCCGAATCGGAGACGGAGCTTCCCGTCCCCCTCGATGCTGTCGACGGTGCTACTCTTAAGATTGTTGTTGATTGGTGCGAACATCACTCTCAACACTCTCAAGAGCAGTCCGAGACCTTCAACCCTAGCAGCCCTTGTGAAATCCCTCCTTGGGATACGGCGTTCCTCACGTTTGACAACAAACAGACTATCTTCGACGTCACCAACGCTGCCAACTACATGAATATTGAAACCCTTCTCGACTACTGTATCAAGAAAGTCGCGAAAAGCCTCATGGGCAAGTCGACCCAGGAGATGCGCGACTGCCTGGGCATCGAATCTGACTATACCCCCGAAGAAGAAGAGAAGATTCGGAAGGAGAACGAATGGGCTTACGACAAGTCACTTGACTAATAGATTGTCCATAATTAGCAGATATCTGGTACCATAAAACATGTGCCAATAAAAAGTGCTAGTTTAGTGTCTTCCTATTATTTAGAATTAAATAAATTATTTCATGAATTAGAGACTTCCAAACCGAAGTACTACGTGACTTTTTAGAAAGGATAGCACCTTGTAAGTAAGCCGACCCTTTTGGTTAGTAATAATTATATGCGGTTTTGACTTATTCTTTCGTCGGCAGGCGAGAAATTAAAATCCCAAGTTAGCGACTTCGATGATGCCTATGAACTTTGCTGCTCTTGCTGGGATTGTCCCGTTGTTGAATTGGCAGTGGTTTCGTTCTATTTTCATCCATGCGCTCAGACACCTCTCACCATTGTTAGCATAATTGTCTTGAGGGCGATCTTGGCAAGCTGGCTTTGTGTCAAGTCGCATTAAGTTCGATGAGTTTCTCGAATATCGGAAGTGCATACCTACCAGGTATCTATATAAATTTCTTTGCGGTGACTGGCTGGGGGAGGGCATTGGAATATGGATTGGAATATGGATTGGGAGGTTAGTAGTAAGAAGCGTTAAGGGGGGAGGAAAGGGGGTTATGGCGATTAGTAATCACAGTCACTCAGGTATCACCTGAAGTAAGCTAGTAACAATGGTCATGAAAAACATTAGATTAAAATAATTTCACTTGCCAGTTAAATCGCTATCACCTCTAGAAATAAACATGGACTTGAAGCCTTCAACTATCAGCTGTACTGTATTTGGTAAGCCCATCTGACCCCCCTACCCCTTTCCCCAGTCTTCTGTAATCTCACGTAACGTCCACGTTACGTAGGTAACATGGGAGATTTCTAGTAAGACACGTAAACTGGTGCCTAGCTGACAATATCCCCAATGAAACGTATGCGAATCCGGAAGAGATGCAAGCTTGGGCTAGGGAGAATCCCAACCGTAATGGATTCGCTTATCCGCTACACGATGCGGGCCTCCATTTTGCGCGTGGGCCCGAAGCGTGGGTCACGAGTAGAAGACATAGAGAGAAGGAAAAACGCACGGAGATCGACGATACCGTCGCTGGTTTCTTGGATCAGGCGCGCGAGATGATGATACAGGCTGCAAGGAAACTTGAAGGTGGGTTATATTTCTCGCTGTTCTTACGCATCGCAATTCGCTAACGCGGCAGTATAGAGAAAGAAGCAGCAGAGAGGGGCGTTTTCGATCGTGCTAGAGACCCAACGGACGACGTGTGCCCGTTCTGTAGGTTTGGATATCTTGGTCATAAGAAGGGCCAGCCTCTCAAGAACTGTAAGTATTGCCAAGAAGAAAAGGCGTATAACTGGCAATACGAGCCTGAAATATCTGGGACTGGTAGTAGAATGAATGAGGCCAAATATTAGAGTGGTTGGATTGACTGTGAACGGAATCAGGCATCTGAAGCGCAGCTGAGATGTCCAAAGAAATAAAGGGGGGTAGTTTGGGGGAGGCATTTCAGGGGTCATACTGAACTTTTACTGATTTAGACACAAGAAATTGTTTAAAGAGTAGATTAAATAGATTAATACTCCATGGACCTAACATAGACGCTAGCAATTCAATGAAGAAGGAAGAAGTGCTATTTGATACTAGTTCTAGTCCCATACCAACTCCCATATGCTTCAGGTATCTACTGGTGATATCTACGTCTCTCAACTCCAACCCGACTTGAAAAAAAAATGACCCAAAACCAGAAAAGAAATGGTATTTGACCTCAACAGCACGAATTACACCCCTCGCTTCCTTCACCCGAACCTTGCCGACGCGTCAACCAGCGTCTCGAGCTGCCGCGCCTTCGGATACGGCGCATGCTCCTTCAGCGCCACCATGCGGCCGCCGTAGAAGGTGTTCTGGAAGTGCTGCTTGGCGCGGAAGTACCTCTGCTGGCGGCGCCGGCCGTACTCCTCGTACCGCTGCGCGCCGACCGTCGCCAGCACGTACCTGGGGTGCACGCCGAGCGCCTGCGCGCCCTTCTGCCCGAACCCGAAGCTCGTCACGCTGAATGCGCTGACGCCGTCCACCTTGACGGTCCGGGCCGGGAACACGAGGTTCTCCCACGGCGCGAGCGCCGCGTCCACGTTGTCCGCGTTGCGGTTCCCCGGCACCCTGCTGCTCTCCAGGATCTGGCAGCACCCGTTCAGCATCCAGGCCGCGGCGGCGCCCTTCGGGTGGCCCGTGAGGTATTTCTGGCAGACGGCCAAGGCCGCGTTGCCGGGCGTGCGGCCGAGTTGCTGGAGTTGTCGGTGCAGGACTTCGACCTCGTTCTTTTCGTTCAGCTCCGTCGACGTGCCGTGCAGAGACACGACGCCGATATCGTCGGCCGTCAGGTTCCAGACGGCGAGGGCGCCCCGCAAGGGGGAGATGCGGCTGTCGTGCGTCCAGAAGGCGTTGCCGAATCTGCGTCGCGCCTCCTTCTCCTCCCGCTCGGCGGCTAGCTTGACTTCGTCGAGGAGGTCGCTAGACCCCGGCTCGGAGAAGAGCTCCTGGCGTTCGCGTATCGACTTGAGGGAATGTTGTAGTAGCTTCCTTCGGTAGTCGATGTTAAGAAGCGGTGACGCTCCGAAACTGGGGTTTTCGCGCACGTTGACCATGATGCCTTTCCCGGGGGCTGGGACCGATCGGCCGGTACCGTCGCTCGCGGTCTGCACGTGCGCGACGATGGCTCGGATGGGAAGACCCAATTCCAGGGCCATCTTCGCGTTGGTAAGCAGCTGCATGCCACATCCTTCAGACTCGACGAAGCCCTTTCTAGAAGAAGCACATGGACGAGATGTCTCGTGCGGCGCGCGGCCATTGTCGAGGTCAGCCATGCTATTGTTGGTCGCCTTCATATTAGCGAACTCCGCTGACGTGTCTTGGGTCATGTCGTCGAAACCTCCAACCAGGCAAATTTTGGCACCACCGTTGGAAATAAGATCGTAGCCTTGGTTGAGCGATTCCAACGCCGTGGCACAAGCACCAACGGGGGTCCTTGTCGGGCCGGCCGAGGACATGAGAAGCATGTTCAGCCATGCACCCGTCGTGTTGATGAACACCTCAGCCAAGATATCGCTTTGAACCGGACGATCGAGATACCTTTGGCGGTAGAGTTTCTGCAAGGATTGACCTCCTCCCATACCCGATCCAACACAGTTGGCTAGCTCGGCGACGTGGATCGTCTTATACAGCTCATATACATCTGTGATTCCGGCGGAGAGGAAGGTCTCAGCGGCGCATACCAAGGCCATTTGCGTGCACCTATCCACACTCTCGCAGAGATCCTGTGGAAGTCCGTACACTGTGGGATCCCAGCCAGTCGGGAGCTGGCCGCCAACGATCCTGTCAAAGACCCTAGCTTTCGGGACCATCAGAGTGGCACCCTTTCTGATCCGCACGGAGAACTGATCGCTCTTGGGTATCTGCTTGATTTCGGCTTTGTCACCGTGTTCTCGTACGAACTCCATGGCCGTCTCAAACGATGCGTTGAATGGCTCTAGATCGTGCTGGACGATGACCTCCTGCAGAAACTGCTTGCTATCCCGGTTGGGGTGGTCCAGGGCATTTGGTTCGATGAGCCGAAGGCCGGTGTGCTCCAAGAGCTGTTTCTCATACTTCACCTTCACCTCATAGTCATGAACCGGCGCGCCGCTAGCAACGTCAACCCAGGCGGCCGCCGTTCCATCAGCTGATGCAGTCGGCTTCGGGTTATGTTTGATAAGCCCAGTCATCCAGGCCAGCTCGATGCAGGCCTGAATGGAGAGTTCCCCTTTTAGTTCCATCTCCCATCTTGTCCGGGAGTTACCCCAGGGTCCGATTTCGGCAAAACCAACCACGACTACAACTGACTCTAGGTCAACCATGTCATCGAGCTTGGAGTTCAGGGGCTTGAGGCTGGTCTCGTAGTCCGGAAGTGCAGGGAAGCCCAGCTCAAGATCAATTAGAGGTGGTGCAGGTATCCCTGAGCTTGACTGCGACGCAGCGGCAGGCTTGCCTCCGATAGCGCCTTCATCAAGGGCTTCTTCGTCGGCGAGGGCGCGTTTTATCTCCTCGCTTTGACGCATCGACTGCCTTATTCCGGCGATAAATGCCGCCAGTTCGGGATCACCACCCATGCCTCCGCTTATATCCGCCAAGAGGCATTCAGTCTGGCAGATCGACACGACAGGGTCAGACATGAGTCCAATAATGTGCCGGCCCATTTCCTCAGTTGAGAATGTAATTACTCCTCTCTTCGAGATCTCCTCTGCAACTGCATCGTTCGCCGCCATCAGGCCCGTACCTCGAGTCCACCCGATAATCACGCCGCAGAGACACAAGTAGTCGCTCCAGCTCTCGGAGGACCACTTGTTCAGCAGCGCCATGAGGCCAATCTTAGATTCCGAGTACAAGCCGTCGTTTCCAAAAGTGCCGTGGTTGGGGGAAAGGGGTAGCAAGACCTGCGCCGGTCTTGTTCGGGAGCCCCGCGACTCCTTGGCAAGTTTGACAGCACCCATGATCCTCAAGACGTTCGTTAGCATGGCTCGATGCGCAAGCTCCGACTTGGAGTCGATATTATCGATCTCGCGACCCTTTTCAGGCAGCGCTGCGAAAGGTATGATGAAATCGAGATCCCACCCGAGACCGTTGACGGGGTCGTAGATGTGTGCGACTAGGTTTTCGATGTCCTGCTTGCTGGCCTGGTTGCATGGGAGGACCACGAGACGAGAACCGTCGGCTCCGTAATTGGCAAAGACCTTCTGGTAGATGGGGCCCGCTTCGGGCATGGCCCTGCTGGTCGTTACCAGAACGCGAGCTCCTCCCTGGAGAAGCGATTGAAGGAGCACAATGCCGATTGAGTTCGGACCCGCACCAGTTAGAAGAACATCTTTACCGGCAAATACTTTTGATGTGGTAGGGCCGTTAGAACTCATAAGAGTCGTTAGCCCCCGGTCGGGGATCCATTCACCCCCTTTTCTCCTGAGCAGGTGGGGAGATTTGGTTTCCACGGGTTCGGACTCTAAGAACTGGTTGTCGGCCACCGGCTGTAACTCGTGTATGTCGTTGGTAGGCTCGGAGTTAAGTTGTTCGAGCGCCGCTTTGACTACCTCAGCTCTACTATTTGTAGAGGAGGAAAGCTTGTTAAGCAGATATTTTCTAGCCCTTTCTAGTCTGCCGGTCGCTCTGTTCCTCAGGCTTGATATGGCAGCTTCGAGGTCTTCTTGGCTCATATCACTTTCCATGAGTTTGTAATATTCATCGAGTAGGTCGACATGACTCCAGTTCCAGACCGAGTCGTAGGACCGTTGATGGCTGGCCTTGAATATTGGCTTGATTCCATTGCAGAAATCCTCGCCTAGTTCCCTTTCGTAAGTATCGATTTTCTCTTGAATTTCCGCAGAGCTGTCGCTCATCTCTGGAGAGGATGTCGCTTCATCGTCTTCGGAAAGAAGGGCGGCTATCTTTCTTCGCAGAAGGGAATGCTCATCACGGAGTTGTTGCACCACCTTGGAATCGAGCATGGTCTGTTGCGGGTTCGATGCGGTAGCGCTTATTTGCCTCGACAACCCTACACTGTCTAGATACCCCTGGGAAATTACGTCGAAGAAGGCCTCGGCATCCGCGTTATTCTTCAATCTGACGGCTGGTTGCTGTCCTAGTGCGACTAATAGGACTGCATCCTGCCTCCCGGAAGCAAGACCCCATTTATCGCTCAGATAAGATCGAGCAGAGATCTGGTCAAAGGAACCGGGCATTTTTGACCCGACCATCTTCTCAATACGAGCACGCAAACATTTCTTCAACTTCCCGTCGTATGAGCCTTGAATCGTCGAGGCGAGTTCTTTCAGGGGCATGTTCTCCACGTCGTCTGCTAAGGGCCCGAACTCCTCCAGCAAATCTCCGATTATTTCGTTCTGCACTATTGACCTTCCCCCTGAAATAGCTTTTATGCTGTCATCGAGTTTGAGATCTGAAGCTGGTTTCTTTAAACTGCTCGCGACCAATGCCTTGACCGCATCTAGTGCTGTTATTGGGGCATCTGGAACTGGGGAATTTCCAGCAGGGGCAGAGGGTTGCGCATCGGCAACAGGCGCTGCTGCAGGTGCTGGAGTTGTGGGATTGCTCTCCGGTTTCTTCGTTTCTATCGTCTCCGGCTCCGCAGATGGGGGTATGTCATAGCGAAGGTCGTCGTAATTAGCACTAGTTGAGAGGAGGGATCGCTTTATCCCGTTCACTGCGTCGGATTGGAGATTAAACTGGCCCAGAGTCTTTTTGGCCATATTCAGGAGGGTAGGGGAGGGACCAAACTCGACCAACTTCTCAACATTGACCTTGTCAAAAAGTATGCTCTGAGTCTCTGACCACCGCACTGGCATAGCGAATTGATACCTAAAGTCGCCTATGTTAGAAACCTTCAGTTACAGAGAGGCTTGATAACTCACGCCAATAACTCCGTGAGGAGTACGTGAGCAAGCTCTTGCTCATGTTGTTGGATTCCCATCTTGACGGCCTTGCAAGTGAGTATGCTGATGTCGACCTGGATTATTACAGGATGTGTACAGTTCTCATGTACAACAGAAGAGAATATTGTGCACTCAAGAAAAGAGAGCAACACAGAAGAACATTAAACTGAACTGAATACCCTCAGGTATGTATGAATAGCAATTCATTTCATCCAGCTGATAGTTATGCTACTATTCAATGCGTTCGGCTTGTTTCTGTAGACCCTCCAGGCCTAAATGTTCTGTCGAGGCCGTCCCCAATTCCCTGAATCCCCAAATCCTGCAATCCCTTATTCCGGTTACAGTGGCGATAAAGTCCCGAACTTCAGGGCTCTCAATGCTACCGTCCTCCCGTAATCCCGCATTCCACTCAATTAAAAAGCCTAGCCTTTGGTCCATTTCAGAGGGTTCTTGGCAAAATAGATAGAAGCACATAATGATTCCGTACGTCCATTCCCCTATGAAGTCGAGACTATGTGCACTTCCTCTCCATGAAGGAACCTCGATCGTTCATATACCTCCTATAAGTCGCTTGACAGTATTCGCACCGCATTGCTACTAATAATTACATCAAACTAGCAAAAGCTATTGCCCACTCCGTTCGTTTACACTATACACGGTGTTTTATAATTCATCTCCATCGCAGCCATGTTAGACATAGACGGATCGGACTCAGGTCCGGATATCTTCACGCCAGATTCTGAGACTGGCCCTCAATCTCAGCCGCTTACCCTAATTAACAAGAATCTCGAACACACTTTCATAATACCAACCTTTCTATACGCCAACGCGACACAGTTACGAGACAGATTCCTAAAAACGCTTCGTAACTCGAGAGAGAGCAACGAGAGCAATGAGCCATCATCCATCATTGAACTTGTCTCAAATTTCCTCGGCTTCATTGCCACAGGATTAGAGTCTCAACTCGATTCTAGCTTGGATAAGGAGGTCTTAAAATTTGCCCTTCAGTCATTTGATCGAGAAGTGCTACACCACGAGGAAGTTCACGCATATGTGGCCTCACTTTCTGAGGATATCGACAAGCATGCGGTGATTCGATCCTACTATCTTGCCGTGGGCGCAGTGAGGCGACCCACAGGCGTCCCCGAGTCAGCTCTAATGCGCGCGGCTTTGAAAGGCACCGCTCGCGTGTATGCTGTATTCGGCGGCCAAGGCAACACGAAAACCTATCTGGACGAGTTGCGAGATGTCTACGAGACATACCCATCGTTAACAAGACGTTTCCTTCTTCCTGCAGGACGCGTGCTTGAACGCCTCTCTCGCGATGCTAGAGCTTCCCAAGCCTTTGCGCACGGTCTCGATATCATGCGCTGGCTACAGCATCCCGAATCGCAGCCGGATTTCGATTACCTTGTCTCGGCGCCGGTGAGCTTTCCCCTCATCGGATTGCTGCAGATTCTCCATTACGTAGTCACGACCTCCGCCCTCGGGACCCATCCCGGCGGCATGAGGAATCGACTTTCGGGTACGACAGGCCATTCTCAGGGGATCGTCCTCGCGGCTATTATTGCCGCATCTACGGACTGGGAGAGCTTTGAAGTACAAGGGAAGAAGGCCCTTACGATACTCTTCTGGATCGGCGTTCGCAGCCAAGAGGCGTACCCTCTCCCTTCTATCGCACCAAGTGCACTGGAGGATTCGATAGCGCATGGGGAGGGCGAACCCACCGCAGCACTATCTATAAGAGGCATGTCCCGCGAGGCACTCGAAAAGCATATCGTCAACGTAAATCGAGTAGTATCTGAAGACCGGCAGATAGTTGTGGCGTTGGTAAATGGCGCTAAGAACTTCGTGGTTGCCGGCCCGCCAATGGCGTTATACGGACTCAACGTACAGCTTCGCAGAGTGAAAGCAGGCGAGAACGGAGACGAATCGCGTGTTCCCTTCAGCCAGCGAAAGCTACACATCACCAACAGATTCCTTCCCATTACGGCTCCTTTTCACAGTCCTTATCTACGATCGGCTATCGAAGCTCTTCGAGAGGACTTAAAGGAGACGAAGATCTCTCCCCACGAGCTTGCCATTCCCGTGTACTCCACATTCAGCGGAAGGGACATCAGGAATAAGCTGCAGGATGAGGAGAACATCGTGCCGGCTCTGGTTCAAATGATCTGCCAAGACCCGGTGCACTGGGATAAGGCTATCGCCATGCCTGATGCCACACACATCCTAGACTTTGGTCCTGGCCGGACTGCAGGTGTCGCTGGCCTCACGAGCCGCCTCAAGGATGGCACGGGAGCCCGTGTCATTCTCGCAACCAACATTACGAACCCCACTCATCCCGAAATTGGGTGCAAACACGAGATCTTTGCCCGTAGCAAGTCAGATCTTGCGTACGGCGCAAACTGGGCTAAGCAGTACGGGCCGACGCTAATAAAAACATCTTCGGGCCGGACATTCGTCGATACAAAGATGAGCAGGCTGCTGGGCCTCCCACCGGTCATGATCGCCGGAATGACCCCGACCACGGTACACTGGGACTTTGTAGCCGCTGCGACGAAGGCTGGGTATGAAGTTGAATTGGCTTGCGGCGGCTACTACGACGCGAACAGTTTAACCGAAGCGATCACGAAAATCTCGAATGAGATTCCCCCAGGCCGCGGTATTGTGCTCAATGTTATATATGCCGCCCCCAAGGCCATTGCATGGCAGATCCCGTTGGTACGGGACTTGTGTGCCAAGGGGCTGCCAATCAAGGGACTCACTATTGGTGCCGGTGTCCCCTCGCTCGATGTAGCGAATGAATACATTCGCACGCTCGGGATCCGACAGATTAGTTTCAAGCCTGGCTCCATCCAAGCCATTCAACAGGTGATCAAGATCGCCCAGGCCAATGCAGGGTTCCCCATAATAATGCAGTGGACCGGTGGTCGGGGCGGTGGCCATCACTCGTGCGAAGACTTCCACGAGCCAATCATAGAAATGTACAGCAAGATACGACGTTGCCCTAACATTGTGCTTGTTGCGGGCTCCGGCTTTGGGGGTGCAGACGATACTTACCCCTATCTCAATGGCACCTGGGCCACCAAATTCGGCCACCCACCCATGCCCTTCGATGGAGTCCTCTTGGGAAGCCGATGCATGGTCGCACGGGAAGCGCACACGTCAATTGGAGCAAAACAAGCAATTGTCAATGCTCACGGCGTTGACGACCAGGAATGGGAGAAAACGTACCAGAAGCCTGTCGGCGGAGGCGGCGTTCTCACAGTTCGGTCTGAGATGGGAGAGCCGATCCATAAGCTAGCAACTCGCGCAGTCATATTCTGGGCTGAGATGGACCAGAGGATTTTCAGCTTGCCCAAGGAGAAGCGAGTAGCAGAACTCAAGAAGAAAGACACCCGCGACTACATTATTCGAAAGCTGAATGCCGATTTCCAGAAGCCGTGGTTCGGTCGCACTGCGGCTGGAAAGGCCATTGATCTCCCAGAAATGACCTACGCAGAGGTCGTTTCAAGGATGGTTGAGCTCATGTTCATTAAGCACCAGAAGAGGTGGATTGATAAGTCTCTTGCTAAGCTCACTGGAGACTTCATCCGCTACGTGGAACAGCGCCTCGCCTCGTATTCGACTACTCCGGGTACTACTCTCATAGAGACATACAGTGAACTGGACGACCCTCTACCCACCATCAAGAGATTCACCGTCGTACACCCATTAGCAGCCACGCAGCTCATGAATGCGCAAGACTGTCTACATTTCTTGAGCCTTTGCAGGCGGGCCGGTCAAAAGCCTGTACCATTCGTTCCGTGCCTAGACGAGGACTTTGAAGTATGGTTTAAGAAGGATTCGCTATGGCAATCTGAGGATCTCGATGCCGTTGTTGGCCAGGACGTCGGCAGAGTGTGCATCCTCCACGGGCCTGTGGCCGCCAAGTACTCAACCACCACCGAGGAATCAATCAAGGATATCCTTGATCGCGTCCACGAAGGCCACATTGAGTTGCTTAAGCGTGACCTTTATGAGGGTGATGCGGAGAGAATCCCAGAGATTGAGTACTTTGGCGACAACATGGTTGATACTACCCTAGGTGTTCACCCAGTCCTCGAGGGCGTCGCCATCTCTGAGACTCACAGGGAGACAAGATTGTTTATCCCGGGAAAGACTCTTCCCAGCAGAGACCAGTGGATAAAACTACTTGCAGGTGGACAAGCGACATGGCGACGAGCTTTATTCACTGCGGACATCTTCATTCAGGGGCATCGTTTCGAGGTGAACCCGCTACACCGTCTGCTTGCCCCCTCCCGTGGCATGAAAGTGGATATATCGTATCCTGAAACCCCAGACAGAACCGTCATTACCGTCGAAGAGACGGTCAGCGGCAAGCAGTTACCAACGATGAAGATCGGGCCCCTATCTGGGAACGTCATCCCGTTATATCTGATCGAGCACCGCACCGCTTCGGGCAGACCAGTCACACTTCCATTACTGTTCACCTACCACCCGGAAGCTGGCTACGCGCCAATTCGCGAGGAAATGGCCTCTCGGAACGAACGTATCAAGGACTTCTACTATCAGCTCTGGTTCGGCAACGACAGGCCCGTCGTTTCTTTGGATGCAGCCTCCGCCAGCTTCGATGGGGGTATGATCACTGTATCTAGCAGCGCAATCCGCCAATTCGCACGTGCAGTGGGTAACACTGCCGAGGCCTACATCGAACGACCTGGGCGCGACCATCTAGCACCTATGGACTTCGCTATTATTGTTGGTTGGAAGGCCCTCATGGAGCCCCTATTCCACGCCGTGGATGGGGATCTCCTGAAGCTCGTGCACCTCTCGAACCGGTTCCGTATGATGCCGGGTGCGACCCCCTTCAAGAAGGATGACAAGCTGAGCACCACGTCCGAGATCACCGCCATCGTCAACCAAGACTCGGGACAGATGGTCGAGGTGTGCGGCACCATCATGCGCGACGACGGGAAGCCCGTGATGCAGGTCACGTCGCAGTTCTTCTACCGCGGCATCTTCGCCGACTGGGAGAAGACGTTCCAGCGCAAGGACGAGACGCCCGTCAGGGTGCAGCTCAAGAACGCGCGAGACGTCGCCGTGCTGAAGGCCAAGAAGTGGCTAAAGCTAGAAAGGGAGGACGCCGACAAGCTATTGCTGGGTCACAGTGTCGTATTCAGGCTGCATACCAAGACCCGATCTAGCGACAAGGTCACATTCGCCTCCGTAGAGACGCTCGGCACAGTCGAGGTCGAAGTCCCGACGACCAAGGAGCTAGTCCGCGTCGCCACCGTAAGCTACGTCTCCGACAGGCCCTCGCGCGGCAACCCGGTTCTCGAGTACCTCAACCGGGCCGGCGCCAAGCTCGACCAGCCCACGTACTTCAAGCACCCGATCCCGATCCAGAACAGCCACGGCAAGACCCCGCTGGAGATCGAGGCACCGGTCTCCAATGAGAACTACGCCCGCGTGTCGGGCGATTTCAACCCGGTCCATGTCTCGCGCGTCTTCTCCCAGTACGTCAACTTGCCTGGCACTATCACCCATGGCATGTACACGAGCGGTGCGGTCAGGAGCCTCGTCGAGACCTGGGCGACGGAGAACCATGCGCACAGGATGCGCGACTTCAACGTCAAGTTTACGGGCATGGTGTTACCCGGCGATCGCCTCGAGGTGCAACTGCAACACATTGGTATGGTAGCTGGATCCATGATCGTCCAGATCGAAGTGATCAAGAGCGACGAAACCAAAGAGAAAGTACTAGTAGGCGAGGCCATCATCGAGCAGCCCACCTCCGCGTACATTTTCACGGGCCAGGGCTCCCAGGAGAAGGGAATGGGCATGGAGCTATACGAGAAGAGTGCAGTTGCGAGGGACGTCTGGGACCGTGCGGACAAGCACTTCCTTGACACGTTCGGTACGTCAAATCTCGAATGAAACTGAATTGAAGTCTTTCGCACTAACATCATGACACAGGCTTCTCCATTCTCGAAATCGTTCGAAGTGACCCCAAGGAGCTTACCGTCTACTTCGGCGGCGCACGGGGCAAGGCGATCCGGCAGAACTACATGGCGATGACCTGCCAGAGCCTCGAGCTGGCCGCCGACGGCAGCCCCAAGCAGGAGAAGGTCTTCAAGACCATCACGGAGTACACTACGTCGTACACATTCCGCTCTCCCGGCGGCCTGCTGTCAGCGACGCAGTTCACGCAGCCAGCCCTAACTCTGATGCAGATGGCCGCGTTCGAGGATCTACGCGCCCAGGGGGTGATCCGGAAAGACAGCGTGTTTGCCGGGCACTCGCTCGGGGAGTACAGCGCCCTTGCATCCATCGCTAAGGTCATGCCGGTAGAGACGTTGGTGTCTGTCGTGTTCTACCGGGGCCTATGCATGCAGGTCGCTGTGGAGCGGGACGAAGCCGGACGATCGAACTATTCCATGTCGGCGGTTGACCCGTCGCGCGTGAACGCACGGTTCAGTGAGTCAGCGCTCAAGCACGTGGTGCGGGCGATATCCGACGTTACCGGGGCGTTCCTCGAGATCGTCAACTACAACGTGCGCAACATGCAGTACGTATGCGCGGGCGACCTGCGGGCGCTCGACGTGCTCGGTGGCGTCCTCGACAGCGTCAAGGCGCGCAACGTGGACGTGCGGCTGCTCGAAGGAGGAGACCCAGATCAAGACCAAGATCTGCTGACCGACATCATCGAGGAGGCCGACCGCCGCACGCGGTCCAAGCCCGAGCCCCTGGAGCTGACACGTGGGCGCGCGACGGTCCCGCTCCGGGGCATCGACGTACCGTTCCACAGCTCGTACCTACGGCCGGGGGTCCAGTCGTTCCGCGCTTTCTTGCTCAAGAACCTGAAGGAGGAGAGCGTCGACCCCGAGCAGCTCGTGGGCAAGTACGTACCTAATCTCACGGCGCGCCCCTTCGCGCTTACGCGAGACTACTTCGCCTACGTACATGAAATGACTCAGTCCCCTCGCATCGCCAAGGTGCTAGAGGGCTGGTAACCTAACGGGCAGAGACATAACGGGCAGAGACATAAGCACGAGGTAGTAGCCATAATCTGCACCGAACATTTCCGTACGGAGGATATAATCATTCACATTTCCAACCGGAGGACTCGGCGTTAAGGCTTTGCATATCATGTTCTTTGTTGGAAACCATTTTTTTTTCTTTCATTTTTTACAGGCGCATGTATTCGAATATTTGTTGGGCGTTAGCTAGACCTATCAAATGGCAAATAAAGATATCCATCATAAATCTCAACTTACCATACGAGCGGAAATAATCCGGTGGTGTCGATAATTCCCGTAATTGCATGACTCTGCCATTTCCATCCGTACCTACATGCAGTTTGCATGCCGTCGTGTGAGCGCCAGACCCGAAGAACGAGAAGCGCAGAAGGAAGACATCTCGCGTAAAATTAAAATCGGATGAGTAGCATCTGCGCAAAACAACGTCGCTATATTGGTTTTTCTAGAAGCAGCAGCTTGCCAGTCTAACTGATTCAAGGTATTCATGCCGTTCGCCTTGGTTATATCTGGAAACATCTCCTTGGTCCTAATATCGGCTGCTTCGTTTCCCGTAATGTTAAGCGAATTTTGCGTGATAGAGGCTTTGGCGGTAGCTATGGCTGCTATGCGTCTATGCGTCTGTGCTCCCTTCTCACCTGCTCATGTATGCACGAAGCTGCAGCTCGCATGCTGTGCCGTATGGCGTGACGCCCTGGCTACCGTTTCAAGGTCCGTTCGTGATGTCAAGACCTATGTGATATCAATGCCCGGGTCGCAGGCTGGTCATGCCCCAAGCATCCGAATACGGTTTACAATCACTCGCTTGGACCTGGAACCCCTATTAGGATTTTGTATTTCAACGGTGTAGCTGAGCAAAGAAGCGTGACCCCCACCCATGATGCGCCAATTTGGTACTGCCAAGATCTTCAACCAGTTAAGCCGCAGTAAAACCCCAGGACTGTGTTCCGTAAAATCCGTTAGCAAACTCACATAAAAAAGTCATGACATGATACACCGTGAATTCGGAAGTAGACCAACATGTGCCTCGAAAGGGAAAGGTGGCTTTTTCTAAAAATACCGGGCATGCCCTCAAACTTGATTTATCATTTCCGTATCTTCGTTTGTATAGGTTGATTAGTCCCAAAAGTGCCTAGATGAGGTAGTAGATCGAGCTTACATACATAGTAGATCGTGTCTAGGAATATACATAGTATAAATCATATTGTGGCGTTCACCTATCCCGATTAGGGTTTCTCACACTCAGCTACCGTATAACCCCTTTTAGGGGGGCACGCTACCGGCTGCTAATACTTTTTTCGGGTGAAGCGACTTGACCACATCTTTTTATGCTTATGTCAACTTCACAGTATATGCCAACTATGCTTCCAATGTGCTTAGAGGTGCACGGTCCGGTTCGTTACGGTCGTGGAGGTGCCAACGGTTTTTTCGTGGCTTGCTGGCCAGCCCAATCCACGAGAGACCCAGGGTCGACTTTAGCCGACGGCCCTGCATCGAGTGCGTCGAAGTCACGTTACCAGCTACCGTTGACAACGGGCGTAGCACCGTAGTTGGACCGGGTACCTTCAGCCCGTCCAGAAGGGAGCGTGGCCTGGGGATGATACATGCGAGATGCTCATCCTATGCGGAGCTGCGTGGGTCTAGATCTGCTGCGGGAGCAGGTGCACGTCGAGTCCCAGAGAGTCTGACATACAGCAGAGGCTTGTCTGGGGTCGTCCAGACCCACCATTTGCTCGAGGGCGTCTCTTATCGCTTCCAGCGCTGGCATTCATGGGGTAGCCCAGAGCCATAAAAAAAGGACCGACCTGGCATACCAATTGCTACCCGCGTTCTAGACCGGCTCTCGACTTCTCGAATCGCTGCAGACGCCTCGTAGTTCTTGCTGCTGTGCTCTGTTCCAGGGGCAACAAAGGTTCATTGAAACCTTGGTCAGACCAGAAGACGTTCGATGCTGACCCGTTCCTATTTGACATCTCTCGGCAAGTGGTCATCAACGTCCATTGGGGTTTGCCTTTGGAATACTCGCTGTGGGGGCTAAGGCTACCGACGGACTCCCGTGATAAGACTATATTATCGTCGGCTAGTGGACTCCAGCCGGGCATATGGTTCTGGCTATTTAATATCTCAGCAGTATTTAATATCCGGCCTGGCGGTTAAGACGTCTACGAACTACGTCGGGTCTGATATAAGCACCTTTCTCTATAAGCAGCCAATTACTAGAAACCAAGACAGTGCAGCGGCAATCCTTCTACTACATTCTCGAACATCTCCGACCACCTCGTGCTTACTCGCAGTTACAAAGTTCTCGTCGACAGCGTCATCAACACCGTCAACATGATAAGACAAAAGCATGCGCACTGCGCGAAGAACAGGAAGCATCACATTCACGCCCAGCAACTAGATTATCATGGCTCGCATACCATGACGGCGTCCGACTTCGCGGGATTTGTAGACCCCATCTTAGACGGTTCAGCTATATTTGACGAGCTGTCTCAAAAAAGGTAAGCCGATGCCTTCTCACTACTCCTACGTGAACTATCTAGGTGAACCATCTAGCTAACACATATCACAGTCTCTTCTGGGTCGACGATACTGACACGTCTCGAAATCGTATCAATGGAGATGACGCGCCGATGGCATCGTTACAACACATATCAGGAAATCTGTCGTCGACAGACCCTTATCCCAATGCTTTGGACAAGTTGAGTACCGGCATGACAGATTTCCTGGGCAACCCGAGTAGCGAGGACCGGTCAATGGATCGGGGTGCAAAACACCGGTGCTGGGACCACGGTTGTAACGGACGGGAATTTTCGTCCAAGAGCAACTTCGTGAGACACGTAAAGGAGAGGTCGGGCGCCAGCACCAAGGGCGTATGTCCCCTATGCGGGGCGATTTTCACCCGCAACTCAGCCAGAGACACGCACCTGGCCAAGCAGAGCTGCAACAGAATCCGTCGATATTCTAATGGTCGACCGCGCCCCAGTCGCCTGGCTGTCTTGGGAAACCCCCGGCTAGCAGCTGCAGCAGTGGCGGCCACCCAAGATATTCATTGGCAGGCAGTCGACTGGGGCGCAGGATCCATGGGCGACTCAGGCATGTCCGGGCTCCCGGCCCCAAATTGATGCCGTCCGCCCTACACACACACGCGCACACACACACACACTGAGAGTTATACGCATAGGTATACGGTACGGTACTGTATTGGTAGTTAGACGAGATCCCCCTTCCCAAACACGAGCGATAGCAGACGAGGTTAGGAGATACATACATTGGATATACCCCTGTCATTGAAGATCCATTGTTGGCTTCAGGATGGACGCACATACGGATGGGTTTGGAATATCAAAGCGGCGTTACAACCTTGGTTACAGCAGTAGATGCCGATCACGATCACATCAAGATAATTATAATAATACCTTCGATCACTGCAACCCTACGGCTATGCAATTTAGTAAAGATCGGTGCCCAATGCCTAAGGGCGAAAGTCGTTACTTTTTTGCTCGGAGGGTGGTGCAATCCTACGTCAGAGCCTGCCGGTGCTCACATAGCACAAAGGACTCTCCAAGGGGTATGTATGTATGTTTTATGAATGTAGATTAAAAAGGGGTAAAGAAACAAGTTTAAGTGTGAAGGAGGAATTGGTCCTTGCTCCTATTGCCTATATTGCTGTTGGACCAATCAGATTATGGATTATGTCTCATACGTACCCCGGCGCTGTATAGCTTAGGTAAAGACGCGGTACCAGACAAAAATACTATATACTGCAGACCGCATAAGTGACCTCCACTAAAAGCTCCGTCGCCTTACATGGCACACAAGATGTGACTTGCGGGTTACCGAAAGAGACTTGACATCTCTTGGTGCAACCCCACCCACCTCCCGGGCTGCCCCGGCGGTACGTGGGGCTCTCTCTAGCCACACTACCCACTTACCCCATTAGGAAAATCGGAGATAGTATAGCATTCCCATATTCCCAGCTGGGCAGCCAAAACACATCACCAGGACTCGAACCACGACGTGAACCTCGAAATGTATAGTCTTGGTACGACATTAACGCGGCTTGTATAGCTTCTTTAATTCAATGGCACGGACAGTCGTATAGAAACTACGTCAACGCATATACGATTTGAAAAAACCCAGCCCACCTACCGTATACTCTCAATTCTCTACGCTCTATCGAACCAATCCCCCCCCGTCACGCACGCACGCAGACGGCAGGAGAACCTTGACTTACAGCTCGACATACATACTGGTGACGCGACCTACTTGTCACGGGCCTCGAGGAGGGTCCGCGCTTAGAAAAGGGTTGCTACGTAACATGTCCATAGACTCTCCGACGAGAGTCTAGAAAGATTACTTGGATCGAACCAAAGGCGAGGGATGTGCGGCTGCGTCAGACGGGTCGGGAGCATTCGGAATAGCCTCAGTCAAGCCTGTGAACTCGTGCAAATTCGGTATGAGGAATTATGCAAGGAGGGAGGACTAGAGCCTTTTTAAAAGTTCGAGCAGTCCAGTCACCGAGAAACCTACCTAGGTTAGGTAGGTACGCAGTATTCGGCAAGCGAAAATCCCCCTTCGTGTCGAACCAATCCCACGACGACGCCAAGACATCCGGCAACGATTTCCACATTCAGCTCGATCTCCTCGCAACGTGATAACCTCGCAACGGCAAGGGGCATAAAAAAGCTTGTCAGCGCTGTGCTTACTACTTAACTTTATGCAAGGACCTGAATAATATTCCGTAGCGCGAGGGCAACAATCGGAATCTCGCGCCTTGTTCCCCAGCTGTGCCCTTCTGAACTGTCTGGGGGTGGCCACTCCCACTACGAATGAAACGCCAACTACCGACCTAAGTACGACGGTTCCCAAAGGTCGGCGAATGCGCCCTCTCGGAGAGTTTCATCGTTATCTTTCTTCGCTGCCTTATGTAAACCTGGGCGAACCCATCGGCACGGCCCGAACCTGGATCCTTATGTTAGGTAGTATACCACACCTAACCGTTCCGTCTAGCCGTTAGGACGAAGCTATTCCGAGGTTATAGCAATGGAATCATGGAAGGTCTGCAAGTCCCGGCGCCGTCTCACACCGGTCGCACCGGAGCTGAAAAGCAAAAACGTACGAGAGATACGAGAGAAGATACGTCAGAGTCGCAGGTCAGCGTAACTTGCATTTTTTTTTTCACTTCCTCCTGCTAACCAAGACCGAGCCCAGGCCTACACGCCTACGTAACCCCGTCGCATAGCCGGGTTGCGGGCCGCATTTGACCCTCATCGACGAATACGGGGGCGCCGCCAGTGCACTTTGGTATCACCTTAGCGACATGGCCAAGCGCCTAGGAGGCCGACCATCTGCAGGTAAGGAAAGCAGCAAACGTATCGTGTCTGCGTCGTCATGAGTTGGTGTGGTAAGCCGCGGTCCATAGTCGCGCCGCGCGTTGGTCTTTTGCTAGACTCCAAAGCACGCACGCCTTCCGGGCGGCGGGGGACGGGACGCGAGCTGAGACGTGCAAAAATTGCGGAAGAGGGAGCATTGTGCGACTGTGGCGCCTGTGCCAACTCTTGCAGAATCGTCGCGACCATCAAATGCCGGGGGAAAAAAAGAGGCGTTTGTCGTGGTGGTGGGCAGCTTATTCCAGGCCGTGTTTGCTCCACATCACCGTGTCCCTCGCCCGTATTCTTGGAGGGGTCCACTGTTGAAAGGTGTCGATCGTGACGGCCACGATCGACGCTACGGTCCTATTCCACCGTGCCGTTCAATATAGTACGCGGTTGGTAAACTCGTGGGTGAGTGCATCAAGTCGCCAAAAATCCGGTTTTGGGTCAGCTTTTTCACTTTTGAATTTATCCCCCAAGCCCTAAGCCCTGACGAGTTCTGCCTAATAAAGGATTCTCTCGTCGAGCTTATCTTCCCTCCAAGTCCCTCCCCTCGTGTGTGTGGCCTCCTTGCACTTTTTACATATTAAAGTTGTATTGAAATTGGTATTGGTATTAACTATTTTAACGACTACGTCTGTTCGAAAAATGGTCGAGAGACCTCAGGTAAGGCCTGATCTAGAAAAGATAGACATTGCTTTCTACAGGAATCAACCGTCCTCGTCGCGATCGACCGCGCTTCGCTACACTCCCCTTTCACCGGAGAAACCCATATTCGCCACAATCTACCTTAGTCGAAGAAGACCCAGCAGCGGACCTCGATAGATCGTCGCGTCGGCGCATCAGTGGGGCTGGCGTCGTCCCAGAACGCACCGTGCGGGCAGACCTTGGTCACGTCCGAGTCGAACGAGGAGAAGACGAGAGCCTCGTCCAGGTCGAGCTTGCTGACGTAGTGGTACTTGTAACTATTATTTTTTGCACGTGTCAGCCGGGGTTCTGTGCTACGGAATACAAAAGGTGGTATACGTACGCCGGGTCGTACTTGACGACGCTGTCGTGCTTCTTCTCGCCGCGGATCGCTATCCTCGGGTCGTTGGTGGGGTAGACGCGGGCCAGGTGGGTGTCGTAGCTCCAGCCGGGGACGGCGCTGTGGTTGATGAAGCACAGCGGCCACTTCTGGATGGGCTGGTCGATGGTGCGCCAGATGTTGACCTGCGCGTAGCGCTTGCCCTGCTTGATCAGCTCGTCCGCCGTGTCGCCCAGGATCTCGCGCACGCCGTCCTCCCCTGTTACGGCGTCACGGTCCACGTGGGCCACGGGGAGCGCCGCGTGCGACAGCTTGTTGGCCGCGAACTCGCCCGCCTTCATGCTGTTCTGCCGGATGCGGAACACGTAGGGCACCACGATGTCCGAGCCCGTGATCTGCTTGACCAGCTCCGCAACCTCCTTGAAGTAGACGTCCTGGATGTATTTCTTGCCTGTGATGTTTACGTCAGCGATATTTGATAGTTTAAAGGAAGAGCTATAAAGCGTACCTTCAGGGTCGTTGCCAGCCAGGAATTGCTCGGGGGTCAGGGACGACTTGTGCTTGACAATTCCGTATCCATTGTGCTCGTAGTCGGGTTGAGGGCTCAGTGTTCGCATGTCCTCAACCTCGATCTTGACCTCAAGGGGGTCGTGCACGTTGGTCGAGCCGCTGGCCCAGTCAATGTATCCCTCATCCTTGCCGTCCTTGGTGCCATTCCACATGCCCATAAGGCCAGTGGTGCGAGACGCAACAGCAGCAGCCATGATTGATGTTTGAAAAGGAGTCTAAATATAAAGGGGGTATTGTTACTAGTGAAGCAGATGCAGAACGAGCGCGATGACGAGAAAGGGGTTTTTGGAAGCTGATCAGAAGCTAGAATGAATTATATAACTATTCTAATATGCCACATCTCGCAGGTATAACACTGCTGAGCACGGCGCTTCGCGAGGCGGTGATCAGACCACCAGTCAGTGAGTGTTGGGGATTTGTGGATTTCAGGATCTGGGGATCTGGGGAACAGGGGATTGAGGGATTGCGGGATTCAGGGAATTCTCAAGAGTCCAGCCCTAAAGAGGAGACTTGAAGAACTCATTTACCCAAAACAAAATCACTGTAAACTGAATAGAAAGGGAATCTTCTCAAATAGTCTGTGGAATAAATATTTCAATCGCTTTTTTCTGTTCTGAAGTTCCATCGTATGTTGGTATTTGCTTCTCAATTCCTACCCCTTTATTCTGTTGCCTGTGTGTGTAAGCAGCATAGTTGAGAGCTTGGGATATCGGAACCGACCGAAATAATGGAACACCACCTACAGGTCACAGACTCCCGCACGGGAAAGTCATACACGATCCCAATTGAGGGGGACTATGTTCGTGCCGCAGATATCGCCCGGATTGGTGCTCCTGAGGGTAAAGTAGACCTGGAAGCTCTGAAGGCAGCTCACCCACTTCGAGTAATCGACAATGGCTTCGCAAACACAGCATGCATGGAGTCAAGTATCACTCATATGTAAGTCTATCTAGAATGAATATCATCTTTACAACTACTAACTATCGCAATAGCGATGGTCTACAAGGCACAATTCGATACCGGGACTTCCCCATCGAGAGCTTATTCCACCAATACATTTACGAGGATGTCATGCATCTCATTATCTGGGGTCATCTGCCCAACGAGCAAGAAAAGGCTCACGTTCGTGAAGCTATGAGCAAGGCTATGAACCCGACCCAGAGTGTTAAGGATGTGATCTCGGCATTCCCGTATGTTACCCCCTTTTCAGATCAACGTACCTCAACATCACTGACTATAATATCAGGCGAGACGCGGAGACTTTCCCTATGATTCTTGCCGGAATGAGTGCATTCGCTGCCAGCGACAGTGTCATCTGCAAGACGCGCCACCAGCAGAGTGCCATGTTCCATGGACGTCTCGACGTTGCCGACGAGGCCCTCGTACGGACGATCGGATACCTGGCGACTACCATCTCGCTCATTTACTGCCACAAGAACGAGAAGCCGTGGCACGCGCCGGAACCGAGCCGTAACCTGCTCGGAAACCTGCTGCTGATGATGGGCATCACGGATCCCCAGGTCGAGAAGTGCCTAGCTAAACTCTGGATATTATACGCGGACCACGAGATGACCAACTCGACGGCCGCCGTGCTACACGCCGGCTCCACGCTCATCGACCCGGTGGCGGCCATAAGCGCCGGTATCATCTGCGGTTACGGTCCGTTACACGGTGGGGCCATCGACCTGGCGTACGAGGGTTTCAGGCAGATCGGCACGCCGGAGCGCGTGCCGCCGTTCATCGAGCGCATCAAGGCCAAGGGCGGCCGGCTGTTCGGTTACGGCCATCGGGTCTACAAGACCCGAGACCCCCGGGTGTCGCTCATCGAGGAGCTTCTGGAAGAGCACCGCGACGCCGTCGAGGCCAACCCCCTCATCCGGGTGGCCATGGCGGTCGACAAGTACGCTAACCAGGACGCGTACTTCATCGAGAGGGGCCTCAAGGCCAATGCCGACCTGATGGGCTGCTTCCTGTACACGGCTATGTGAGTTGTGCGACCCTACCGCGTCACCCTGTGTTGCGTGGCAAACCCGGTTTTATATCTATTCGCCGCTAACCTATCTTCCGTCTTGAACAGGGGCTTCGACACGGATATGATCATCGCCATCACCATCCTCTCCAGAGTGCCAGGCGCGCTAGCCCACTGGCGTGAGAGTCTGAGTGCGTTCTCCCCAACCCCGCCCCTCTGGTGTCACCGTCGCTAACAAGTCGAGCAGCGCAACCCGTGAAGCTGTGGCGACCTCAGCAGAAGTACAAGACGCCCCTGGCGAACTAAGGGGAACCAAACCTAGAATACCGAATACCCTTTGTAGAAAAGGAACATGCCCATGTAATGATGATGAAGATGGGCTCGACCGTTGCGAGACGGCAAACGTCCTCAGCGCGCACCTTGGAAATCTACCTCTAGCATAGTTAAATGTACATAGACAAGTACCTGTAATGGAACGGACTGGTTTAGACTACCTACGTCAGCACCGTTTAGTATCACCATGCTTCTGCACGTATTCCTGTATGAATGAGACCGGTCTCTCATGCGTACGCATGCAGTAGCATGTCGTACAGACCGCGATGCCAACCCGGTTAAAGGGCTTCTAGAAGGCTTCGCCTGCGATGAACACAGCAGGGCGCACTACTTGGACCGGCGCCCTATCATCCTGAGGCTGGGAAAAGACGCTATTCCAGCTTAGACTATAACCTCTCACAAAGCACGAAGCCGGGTCCTGCTGATCTTGGCGCGACGCGATCGCTGATCATGACCGACCTGACGGAAGAGTTCATCCCCCCACACACTTCCCGAATCCTCCAAACCATCGCGCGCATTGATCCGAACGCTTTTTTCAGGCTTTAGCATCCTTCGCACGTCCTTAGATTGACTTCCAAGATTCAGCCCCAGATACCTGCCCGCCCACATGACCGTCGATTGGTGCGCTAGTTCGAATACAGCCAGAGAGACCAAAACTCTGGGGAAGAAAATTTCAATAAATCCAGGGGGACGGACATGCATGGGGGTAAAAAAAAAAAATAATAAAAAAGGTGAGGGGGGAGGCCGAAAGGGAGGGGGGCGCGTGCCTTCACAAGGCGTCCAACCAAGCCCTGTCGCCAATCTATGTCTTAGATGTCATTGGAAGCGAGCTATTGCCGATGCAACGGTCGTAAATTTATCCTTCATTTACAGACCTTATCATCGTGCAGTTGCGGGATTGCAGGATCGGTAGAGGTGTGACATCGTCCCGTTCAGCCGGAGAGTTGGGTGTGTAGGACTGCTTTGCGGAAGCGACGAAAAGAATAAACCCCCTGTATTACACACCTAGGTGTGACTTTTATTCCGGTGTGCATAGTAGCATTCTTATGAAAATCTATACTCAGGGACTCAGGGGGGTGTGGAGCTAAAAGTAACTTGATAACTGACAGAGACTGAAATTACTATGTATGCATGTTACTAGGGTAGATCCGTTGGCGGACGGTGCTCCGATTCGATATCTAACCTTGAATCAACGTCGTATTCCCGGCTGTCAACGATGCCGGCCGTAATTATACAACAAAATGCATGTCTGACAACAACGCATAGACTACACACACACACACGCACGCACACACACACAACACACACGAGCCCCCCAACAGCTGTTTAGCGACGAAAGCACTGACCCGTGAGATCCTCCCAATCCCGATGGTTCTTGCATAATGCGCTGCACCACATCGTGCCGTCGTCGTTATGCTTCTCTCTCTCTCTCTCTGCCGGTCCCCCAATCCCGTATTCCTTCAATCCAGGATTCATCTACCCACGGTCTCGGTCAGTGTCAGCCGCGAGCTAAATTCCTTATTCTGGAGTGAGATGGTCTCATCATATACCTGCCTATCTGTTTTTGGTTTCAAGAATACCAGAAAGTCGACCAGAATAGTCAATCCTACCTTCCTTGCTACCGCCTATATGATCGTCGTGAGGAATCCAACTTACCCAGTCAAGCGCTGCCAGGTCGCGAGGTCACGCGCCACTTTTCGGACAGAGGACGTGACCAGCTATGTACACCTAGCAACGCTAGAGATCCCTTCACCGGTACGTCCCCGTAGCGGACCATGGTCCAGCTTCAGCTCGGAAGGATGCCATCCAGCAATCCACGAATTCACGGATCAGTTGTACGAAAGCGTCATAGTCAGTAGTAGCACAGAGATAAGATCGGACGATGCGCTTACCGACGTTATGTATCGTTGCTTGAGGGATATGTAGGGCTGGCTGGCCATCTGGAACGTATTTGTAGGACGACAACTTATGTTGCGGTGGGTCGTTGTGCCTTGGGATTCTAGGATCACTGCTACGCTGCGCTGATCCCGAATCTCCCGTCGACAAATGTGCTGTGCCTGGCTAGGACCCCTGGCCCCCTGTCGCGGGATGACTGGTCACAGCTCGAAGCCTAGGCTTGTCTTTTCCTCACGTACTTGCTGCCCTTGTCAGCAGAGGTTCTGGCCATCGCCTCATGATGCCGTTTGCCGTCAAGCCCGTCGTGTGGCGCCAAGACTTCTCCAGAGGCGAAAAAAAAAAAGAAGAAAGGACGGTTCTCCGTCATGAGCCACAATCTAGGCTTTCATATCGATGCGTCCGAAGGGCCGACTGTAAGCCTTCCGGGAAGTGCGAGACGTACGAGCCTAGTACCATCTATCCGAGAACCGTCCATCGCTTGGACGAGCTATAATCGCTGTCAAGTGACGTCTTGAACGATCGTAGACGAAAGTTGGTTATAATCTTCGAAGATGCTCAACGCGCCGAGATTTCTCTAGGGTGCGTGCGCAGGAAGAAAAAATAAATAAACAGTTTCTCAAAATCTTGGCTGCTGCCGAGAAGCCTCTCTGCTTCGCCCCCCCGTGAGCAGCTCTCGGGCCCCGGACACACCTGCAAGCAACCGGATCACTGCAGCTACCTACATGCAAGTCATGGAAGAAAAGAAGGAAACCGTCGTCGTCGAGAAGGGTAATTCCGTCGAGTTGCCTATCGACCCACCGGAGGAGCCCAAGCGGCCCAGTGAGATAAGCGGCGATACCATCGTCACGGTTATCGATGCCGGGTCTGAGTCTGAGAAGAACGAGTCCGCCGACGCCGCCCCGGCTGAGGCCATCCCGCCGCGGTTTACTGTCTACAAGCCCTGGCAGAAGCGACTGATCGTCCTGAGCTCGGCCTTCAGCGCCCTCTTCGCGTCGTGGACCGCCCAGATCTACCTGCCCGCGCTCAACATCGCGGCCGCGGACCTCGACGTCTCCATCACCCGGATCAACTTGACCGTCACCAGCTACATGATCCTCCAGGGCGTGACGCCCATCTTCATCGGCGGGTTCGCCGACAGCGCGGGGCGGCGGCCGGCCTACCTCGCGTGCTTCCTCCTGTACCTCGTCGCCAACGTCGGCCTCGCCAAGTCGGACAGCTACGGGTCGCTCCTCGGGCTGCGGTGCTTCCAGTCGGCGACCATCTCGGCGACGCAGGCGCTGTGCCAGGGCGTCGTGGCCGACATCGCGACGAGCGCGGAGCGCGGGCAGTACACGGCCTTCATCGCCGTGCCCGTGACGCTGGGGCCGAGCCTGGGCCCCGTCATCGGCGGCGCCATCGCCACGTACCTGGGCTGGCGCAGCATCTTCTGGTTCCTCGCCGCCTGCGCCTTCGTGAACCTCCTGCTCCTCGTCAGCTTCTTCCCCGAGACCTGCCGCAACGTTGTCGGCGACGGCTCCATCCTCCCCCGCAGGCGCAACCAGACCCTGGCGCAGCTGTGCCGGAACCGCCGCGCCAAGAACAACGCGTCGGATACCGAGAGCAACGCGCCCGCCACTCCGGAGACTGCGGTACCCGAGCCCCCCAAGGTCAGCTTCGCGTGGTCCAAGTTCCTGACGTCCCTCGTCCTCCTCTGCGAGAAGGAGCTCAGCCTCCTTTTCGTGTACGGCGGGTTCGTGTTCGCGGGCGTCTACGCCGTGGCCACCGCCGTTCCCACGCTGTTCGCCGATATCTACGGCTTCGACGGCCTCAAGGTCGGTCTCATCTACCTGCCGATGGCCGTCGGCTCCATAGCCTCCGTCTTGGTGGTCGGGAAGAGCATGAACTGGAACTACCAGCGGCACGCGCGCAAGCTGGGCATCACGGTGGACCGGGAGCGGCAGATGGACCTCACGGGCTTCCCGATCGAGCGCGCTCGGCTCGAGGTCGCCATCCCGCCCCTCATCCTCAGCATGGTCGTCATCACGGCGTGGGGCTGGGCGCTGGAGAACCGGGTCTCGGTCGCCGTCATGTGCGTGCTCGTGTTCCTGCTCGGCCTGGGACTCGTCAGCACCACCAGCGTCTTCAACGCGCTCATCGCCGACGTGCGGCCCGGCAAGACGGGGGCCGCCAGCGCCGCCAACAACATCATCAAGTTCCTGCTCGGCGCCGCCATGGCCGCCGCCATCGACCCGCTGATCCAGGCCGTCGGCCCCGGCAAGGCCTACTCGATCATCGCCGTTCTCTACGTAATACTCTCGCCCTGTCTGTACATGATCGCGAAGAGGGGCATGCGGTGGCGCAAGGAGTTGGCGGATAAGGAGAGCAACGATAGCACATGAGGAAAAAACGAGGAATAGATATCCCTAGACATTTTATGCATAGACTTATAGATACACGAGGAGTTATTAGGAGGATACCAATCTGATTTGATTTTTCGCATCTGTCAAGATCTTTGTCGTTCCATTGTCATGCCACCCCCCATTGCCCTGGGCGCTTGTGTTGCCAACCTTCCATTCGTGGATTAATACTTCGCCAAACGGCAAGGCGGCCGCCCGCATGCATTAGGCAGGTTTTTTGCTCCGTTCGAAGTCCCATGTGGATTCTGTACGTTAAACATACATATATCGACTTGAGTCAGCATTCGTAAAACTTGATTCGGATATGTCTGCCCTCAGGAGCCCGACCCAACCAACCTTTATACACCAGCACATACCCGTGAGGGGACAAAGCTCAATGCAAGACAAGTCTACACTTCTCATGCATAGCATGTATAACGCCTCAGCCAACAAGGAGGGTCTCTGGATTTTCCGTCTCTGGATGCAGGGGCCAGGGTGACGGGTACACCGGATGGCATGATTGTCAAGCTTGTACGCAGCTCTGCACAAATTGTTTCTATTACAAACTTGTCTCTATTTTCAATGTATCCATCTAACACACATGGGAGGTAGCAATCAAGCAAAGTATCTCATACGAGACTGTTTGTTAGGAGGTAGGTAGATGGAGTCGCAACTCTCCAATGGGTACCTTATAACTTGAGGTACGGACGAGAAGATTCGCTCATATCATCATTCACCTAATATGATTATATAGACCAATCCTCACATACCTCAGATTTTCTTTTCTCATTATATGTACTAAGTAGCATACGATACCCTTGGTTCAAGCAGGCTTCAATACGCTCGGACTATTTTTTCTCTGATGCCGAAAAGATTCGCATCTTGCCAACAAGCACAAGTCCACCAGATCAGTCTCACACAACCAGTGATGCCTGTCCCAGCGACTGATAACAACTTCAACCAAAGTAACGGAGCAAGTTCGCTAGCCCATCAACAAGACTACAAATAGAAATCAGTCCAAGGACCCCACCTACACGCGGAATCTGGACCTTCACTTCCTGGCTCCGATGCCGTCTGTGGAACACCAGCCAAACACCCAGCCAATGGATCTGCAAACATCTTCTTGACAGCTATCCTACTACGAGACGAATTCATCACGAGGACTTTCCGATCTTGTCAAAACAAAGGGCGACGCTTCTCTTTCAGAAGATTGAAGCATTGGTGGCTCGAGCTTCTCAACACGGGGAAGCCATACCGCAAGATATCGAAACAACCCTGTCTTCTAGCTCGGAGACAGCCGTCGATCTTCACATCTCCCGCGGACGAAGAAGACGGTTTCCTTGCCTACGATCCGACCCTGCTGATGATCACCTTCGAGAAATTCATGATGCGTCTTCTTCACGAATACTTCGACCCGACAAAGATGTGGACAGTCACCAGATATTGGTGACAACATATGCAGAGCATGCAGTCGTATGAATACATGAGAGTTGGCTGAAGATCAGTTCAGAGGCCTCAAGATGAAAAACACGCCTTGTGTTGGTGGTCAATATCATTATTCCATCCAGTCGATTGGAAGAATGGGCCACGAAAACAAACGCCGAAGGAGCCTCATCGACCTTTGAATCTGCCACCTCTTCCACTATTTTCATCCTCACAGGTCGATTTACATTCTGTCCCAGACAACATTCCTTGTGCTCTGCGCTCTGGGGAGCTATTTGGCCCATGGTTTTATGATGATATGACATGACTGGGTCATGAAAGTTCAACAAAGACATGTTTTGGCCTGAATCTCTCCCCTAATCGCGTTTTCATCGCCAGACCCGATGAATATTCCCGACTGTTTGAGGCTACCGCCGGCACGCCCCTAATGCATGACCGCCGAAAGAGCGAAGCCGAGAACCCTCAAGAAACAGAAGCATTTCTAGAGATCCAATGTCCTTCTAACTCAAGGGACCTCGAAGATTGAAGTTTACTTTGTATCTTCTGCTCTACTTACATCACCTCCACCTCAGGCCTCTCGCTCTCCGAAAGGTCACTAGCACTCATCTCGTGGCAGCTCAGGCTAGTGCGAAGACGGAGAGCCTAGAGTGACATCAGCATGGACGAGAGAGGACCGAGTGAGACAAGTACACCCACCAACTGCTGAGTCTTCGCACCGGACCACTCGAACAGGCTTACCGTATCTTTCACTGGTGCGGCGCCCTTTCACCCCCTCTCTAGAAGAAGGCAACGTGGTCTCCTAGCATTGATCGACTTCTCAAAGTTAGAGGGAAGCGGGACAACCGCGAGTACGATCTCACGGCCTGAGAAGAGACCGAGATATGGAAACATCTCATTGATGAGGAGGGCGGACCGCGAAGACTCGGCAGACCCTGCACATCGATAAAGAGGAAGATGGTACCCTAACTAATGAGGTACGAATAAGATTGGGATAACTTATGCAATCGCCACGCGAGATAATCTTAATATACTCTAATATTGTGACTATCCTGAAAATTGAATGGTGGCATTGACTTGGTCATGGCTGGTGTTGCCGTGTTCATCCTGGAGTAAATCGGATGAAATACAGCTGATCGTTATGATGCCACGGATAAAGGGACATGATGAATGGTAAAGTTTAGTTTCATGTGAGCTTAAAGAAGCTAACAACTACGTGCTTAGAACGATGAGCTACTTAGTATATTTATATGTCATTAAAATGCCAGTATGATCTTATTCCCTTATTCTGATGATATAGCTTGCACGCCCTTTGGGGTTTTCGGACACCAGAAAAATATAATGGGCCGTCAGCGGCTTGTATCTACCTCAAAGGTACATTGTAGCAACCATAACATGTGTAGGTACATCTATTTATTCTAGTAACCATTGCTGTAGTATGCCCACAGAATAGTCTAAGAGGGAATACCACAGTCTAAGATCTAAGGGACACCTGAGTCTATGGCTCGACATAGAAAATACCGCGGAAATAACCTTCGAGTTCCGAGACCGACTGGCTCTGAAGAGAAAGCATTGTACCGATCCAACCGTCCGGCCTCAAGACTACAATGCCACCCCATCCGTTCATCCCATAACATCGATATGCCGGGTCATCGCCCTTGGCATCATAGTAGACACGGCCAAGGGGTTGATCTCCAAGTAGCTCATACGGTGAAGAGGCACGCTCGGGAAGGATCGTGGCAAATGTCAAGCACCCTATTTTCTCGTTAGCCCCGTGTTCCAGTTAACCTTGACATAACAATGTGTACCTTTGGCAACTAGTAGCTGTAATACTGGCGAGCCTTTTAAGCTTTGATACACTGGTTCCGGCTTTTCAGGTCCGTCAAAAGCTCCCGAACGACTTGCGGCGAAAACGAGCACTCTGAAGCATGCCTCGTTGGGCAGTTCGCGTATTAGCCTTGTGGATTCGAATGTTCCCGGGCGATAGAGCGTGATATCTGGCCCTCTCATCCCTGGTTGGACCTCGAGCATCCGGCTGCTATTTGAACTTTTCACGTTTAACGGATTATCTTTCTGAATCTCATAGGAGATGCCAAGTCCGCTGTTAAAGGGCTCAGCCTCGTCCATGAGCTTCCCTAAAACTACGTTGACATCGGCGTCCGGGTCACCTTGCCAGCCTTCGGGGAGCCGATTCGCCATAAGCCGACTGATGTCTTTGTCGTATTGGATGAGCCGTTGGACATTCGGGAGCCGCTCGGCTTGGTACGTCTCGAGAAGACTGGGCTTCGCTAGACCGCGTAACACGACGCTCATCTTCCAAGCGAGGTTCACGGCATCGTGCATACCAGTGTTCATTCCCTGCGCGGCGCCTGACGAATGGGTATGGCATGCATCTCCAGCGAGGAAAACGCATTCATCGAGGAAGAAACTCTTGGCTATGCGTTGTCCCACCTTATAGATTGTCCACCAGTCGACGCGGTCGAATTTAAGGTCGAAGGGCTTGACAGCAGCAATGGCCTCCTGAACGGCGGCGGCTTCGTCGAAATTGGAGTACGCGTTGATTCGATCATCGGTGAACGCATATCCTATGCGTGTGGCCCCGTGATCTAGCGCAGCCCAGAGCACATTTCCATGAGTTGGAGACTCGATCGAGCAGTAAGTTCGCGGCTTCGGCAAATTCGTGGTGATCTGTCCGTCTATTCTCACCCACTTATCCTCAGTTTTGGAACCTTCGAAAGGGATGCCGAATAGCTGCCGAACCGACGAACGTCCTCCATCACAGCCCACCAAGTACTTGCATTTCACTGTCTCATGATTTCCAGTGCGATGATCGAGAAGAACTGCCTTTACTCGGTAGTCTGTTAAAGGAATGTTGTGATCTACCGAGGCGGATATGAGCTCGATGGGGGATTCCACTTGCACATTATACTTCCCCATTGCATTTCGAAATATCTCCTCCTGGAACTTCTGTCTGAGGACGAGGGCGAAATCGAAGGTCGTATTTTTCATGTGACTCATAAAAGTCCAGCCGCGCCCGGGGACTTCACGGCCGTCGGAAGCGTAAGTGACTGTGTCGCGGCAGGCGAAACAGTCCTGTAGTAGGGCATCGGCAAGACCGAGCTGGTCAAGCATCTCGCTCGTCCGGGGGAAGAGAGTGATGGCGCGGCCGTACGCATCTTGCATCGACTTGGCGTGTTTCTCAACGATACGGACGGAGACGCTACCGAATTTAGCGAGCTGGAAGGCCGTGACGAGACCCACCGGGCCGGCCCCGATAATGAGAACATCAACGCATGCGGCACTTTCTGGCATGGTCCCGGATTGTGACATGCGACGAATACATGTGGCGAGAATGAGAAGAGAGCGTGGGGGTATAGTCTCGAACGGACATGCCTTTTAAGCAGAAGGTTTTTATTTTTAATGACCTACCCATTTTGTTGTCGAATGTTATCTACCTACCTCGCCTTCGTCTGCTACTAGATAGGCCTAGATAAGGCACTATAAGATAGGGAATGCCCGCGACTTATTTAGACCCAGAGTAGTACAATCCGCTCCTTTGCTCGAGACTGTCAAGCTGTCAAGAATCGCATAATATCGAGTCTCCTATGTCAGATACAAAGTGTTGCCCACACGGATTGTCGTCAGCAATGATAGGTCATTATTATTGGAATTACACTACCTTGATCGGGGCGTCACTTGCGTGATGCATGATCTAGCAGACAGTGACAAGTGACGGGACATTTCAGCCACAGGGGATGGTCAGATAGTACGAAGCGAGCTGAAACGGACTGCTGCATTAGTCTCAGCCATTCGTAATCGCTTGTATGCAGCTACTCCAAACTGAGGTGCGTTATTTTGTGGAGGACAAGAGGGCATCTTGGGTTTCAAACAAGAGACAACCCCTGATTCTCAACGACCATTGGATGACCATTCCTGTATGCATTTATGAAGACATTTATATATCAGCAGCGGAACGGTACACATGGGTGCAACTATGGGATGTTTATGAGCCAAAAGGTGTACAAGAGAATAGGGGTTCCTTGGTATGTTCCAGGGCAGTCCAGGCCCCCCTCAGGCCCCCAACGGCCCCCAAATACATTAACGATAGTGCCCCGCGCACGTCATCGTCCAATGGATCAGGCGATGCTGAGCTTAGTTTGCTGGAGCTCTGACGCAGCTGTTTCGAGTTTTGAGACTTGATATAAGCGACGTATTTCTCGTATTAGGTACCAAGATTCCAACTTTGCTTTTTCCTCCCTCTAAATCTGCAACGGAACTTGATTTACCAAACTCCACACCAAACTTACAAAACATGTTCGGAAGAGACGACGAAGACAGCCGGAAGGAGAGACAGCAAGGTATGCCTTTGACGATGCTTCTACCCCGCATGCGATGTTCAGGGCCCAGATCAGCAGCTAATCACTTCCAATGTAACGTAGATTTCGGAGGCAACAGTGAGTCGCTACGGATCAGTTCATGATGGATCATGAGTTCACTCTTGTGTAATTCACAACAAATACTAATCTAATATCTACCTAAACTACTAGTGACCCAAGGTGGCGCGTATCCCGCCGGAGGGGGCTACCCTCGCGACGACGATGACGACCTGCGCGGGGCCTCCGAACACGCGAGCCGGCACGCGGGGAGCTCTGGCAGCAGCGATCTATTCTCGGGCCTGCTAGGCGCACTCACACAGAAGAAGCAGGCGCTGGCAGAAGAAGACGTGGATGAGGAGGACGCCGTAAAGCAGCACAAGCGGTTCTTCGAGAAAGACGACGATGACGAGGCTGATGACAGGAGCATGGGTTCCGCCGCAGCTATGCAGGCGCTGAAGATGTTCAGCGGTGGCCAGAGCGGCAACACACATGTATGAATGCTACGAACTCCACCCCCTCCACGACCGACTGCCCAGAACCCATTAACTGACTGGTTATTTGTGCAGGAGACGTCCAGTCAGAGTGCCTTCGTAGGTCTAGCCATGGCCGAAGCTAGCAAAGTACGTATAAGATATCGTCGCGTTGTTTAGATTATTGGCATATCTCGGACTACATGCTAATTCTTCCAATCGCCTTTGCAGCTCTTCGATCAGAAGGCTTCGCAAGGCAAGGTCTCTAGCGACAGCAGCAAGGACTCGGCTGTGATGAAGGCCGGTGAGATGGCCTTGAAGATGTACATGAAGAGTCAAGGAGGAAGCTCGGGATCCTCGAGTTCGGGTCTTCTTGGTCTGGCATCCAAGTTCATGTAGGAAAGGGGCTGGTCCGCTTGGAGCAAGGGGCGTGCTTGAGGCCCGAGCAACGACTGGCGATGGGCACAGGAACCTGGCGACCGTGAAAGTTACCTTGGAGGGGGGAAAAAAGAAAAATTTTCACCAGCGTGCATAGGTAGCCGACTAATGACCCTAAAAATGCAACGAAATTTCTCATGAGGTATGCATTATCATATGTTCGATATGAATTGGATAATAGGGGGATCGAGATCGTACAACGTCTCCTTGAGACAAAGAGGGCCGGACCGGCGAATAGATGGTCGTGGAGAAGTATGGACGCGTCAAGCACCAGCCAATCAGTTGTACAGCATTGGAGTCCGAATATGTTCCGTGCCGGCAAAGGTTTACGGTAGACTACTGCCGCCACGATCTCCACAACGCCATACCGCGGGCTCCGTGCCTGCAGCCCGGTAGCAGAAATCTCGGTAAGAGCTGGACGCGGTGAACTTGGCAATAGCTTAGGTACCTAAAATAATACATGTATGAGTATGAGAGACCTATATCAGTCCTCATTGAGGTCGACCTTAGAAGTCAGTAATGAAATGCTATCAAATAACGAATTTTCAGCATTGCCCTGTATAGCAAGTCTAGTAATACTAACTCCACATGAGCATTCTTGATTCTTTCCTCGTGATAATATCGTATACATCTAAATGAATCAGAGCCACCGCCGTCCCATTTTGTTGCCTGTGAGATATCCCCATGGAAAGGTAAAAGCCGTCGAACCAGATTCCGTTTCCTCAGGTATCTCCGAGAATCGAAATCGAAAGCCAAAGAGAAAACTAGTTCGTCAGGGAATATCGTATTCGTGAAAAAAACCCATAGGTTAGCAACCGCGACTTTTGTCCTAACTCCATGCCCGAAATCCCGACACGTCCGTAAAACACACATCATTTACCTCAGGAAATACCCATGTACGCCGTACACCCCGGAGGTCAGTTGGTCTATATAGGTACCGATTTCAACTGGGATGACGTCGATCAATTCTCAACGCTACTCCACCATAGACATAGGAGGCGGACCATGACCAGGACCAGCGTTATGGTTATGGTTACTAGCTCCACCGCTGGCATTCTTCTTTTTTTCTTTCTTTGCCCACCGGAGGCCGCAGGCATTGCAAAGGGTTTTTGGCCCTTGAGGTCCTTTCCTCCATTCCGGGGAATCAAGTGTCCCTAGATTATGTTAGCAGCGCGATCATCAAAATGCAACTCATGCATTGGCATTTACGTACCACAGTCGGTACAGACATATTCCTCGGCAACTTTCAGCTTCTTCTTCTTCTCCCCTGTTCTAGGGTCTCTGTCGATCGGTATCGCTATGCCAACGTCGCCCTTGATCAGAGTCGGGCTAGAATTACCAGTCGTGATACCGCGACTTCTCTCTCCCTCTACATATCTTAAACCAGTTAGCATCTCGATAGTGTCTGTATGCGATGCACCCTCATATCTGGCCATCTTGTCTCGAATCGAGTCCGGTCGGCTCCCTGCGGTCACCCCCTCAAGGTTCTCCCTCGTCAACGCTATGTTAAGCGCTGTCGGTCTCTCCGGAGGAGGCATGCCTTGCGAATCTACACTTGTCGAGTTGAATACCGCGGCACCCTGAGAGGTCGTCAACATCGTATCCTCCGATGCCGCGATGTCTGATCGGCCCTCCTGGCTAGCTAGCCAGCTCTGCTGAGATGCTTCCTCCTCTTCCTCTTCCCTTCGAAGCTCCGCAATCCGGCGCCTCAACCTCTCATTTTCGATCTTATGTTCCAGGAAAGAGTCCAGCAATGATGCGTTCTTGGTCGGATACGGCCGCGACATCATAAATACCGATTGGCAGAAAGGGGACTGGTTTTCCGGATTTGGCGCAAATTTGGCCGCAGCTATATGGGCATGGCCGACAGATTCGAATATGGCATAACTGCCATCCTTCTTCTTGAAACGGTAGAACATGCGCAGTGGGTTCCCCGTGGCTATGCATTCGTTCATTTCGGATGTAAAAGTTCCAACGTCGTCGGGGTGGATTAGATCCTTCACGAATCGGTCGACGAGCTCTTCTAACCCGTAGCCCGTCAAGGCTGATACGCTTGGCGACGTGTATTTAATTCTCCCGTGGGCATCTAATATTTGTAGGAAGTCCTTCAGCTCCTCGACAACCTTTGCGGGCCAATTTCTCCTCTTCGTGAATTCGGTTAAGGTGCTTCCTCCTTGTAAAGTCGGTGGGGCGGGGGTAGCGAAGCTCGGGGTCATGGCTGTCGGCGGCGGCGGAACCGGACTGTCGCCAGCATTTGACACAAACTGCGCAGCGTCATTTTGGGCGAGCGCAGCTTGAGGATTTGTATTTGCTGAGACCGGTGGGAACGGTTGCGGCGGAACAGCTGTCATGTCGCTTAAATCGAGGCTCATGGGGAGGCCATCGAAGCTTGTGAACATGGAGTTATCATAAAGCGGCATCATGCCACTCTGGCCGGTGGTTGTCATCTGATTCAGAGTGTGGTATTAGCCCAGGTAGGATGAAATGTGAGCGACTAGTAGCATTTGCGACGGTAGAGTCGTCTGAACACTGCTAATACTAGGAACTCACCGGGTTCATTGTAGCCGGCGCAGAAAAGTCAAAGATGTGATTGGAGTTTGGGTGCGGTGGTCCGTGATCCATGATAGCGGTAATGGGTCGTGGCGGCGACGGCGACGGCAATCTGAACGTGATCTGTAGTCGAATGCGACGTAGAGGTAGTAATTCTTGCTAGGGAATAGAGAGAGCTCGGGTCTTTGCAACGAAAGCATCTGGTCAATCGAACAAAGAAGAAATGGAATCAATCAAGGAGAGGGGGCAGATGCAGCTTCGCAGCTTTGCCAGATTTAAATAAATTCCCAGGTTTGGCCAAGGCACGCCGATGACGATATGGTAAGACTATGGTTATGGTGGGTTTGAGCTTGGGAGCTGGGGAGCTCTGGCAAAGCTGGGAGATCATAGGTCATGTATCATGTAGGATATGTTAGGTAGGATAGGATGAAGGATTGATAAAGGGGAGCATGGGGGAGGGGGAGGGGGGAGGTCAAGGGCATATTGAAAGAAACAGATGGGATTTCACTTTTCTCGATTAACAAAGTGGATTGCCGTGTGACCCTTTCTTTCTGTTTCTTACATTACCTATGTACAATACCCACATAGGTAAGAATACGTCAGAGCCTAAGAAGATCAGGGAAGAGCATCAAGTTCTAGGTTGACAATCACTAAATTCATAGGTGTTTAGTTCATACACCGATGCACATTTCGTTGCTTTTTTCTTGGTCTCCTCTACCGATAACACCCTCTTTTTTTTCCGTACCCAAGCTCTGCTCGTAATCTGACTGTTTGGTTTATTACATAAGGCTGGTTATGTATTTAAAAGGACATACCGAGAGGGCGGACGTAGGATCAGCGCAGGGTCTGTGCTCCAGCAGCCTAAACGTGCTAGCCTCGCTAGCTGCAGGCACCTACAGGGTGAGGTCCACAGGTACGTCCGGGCCTGTCCGGGCCTGTCCGGGCCTAGGTCAGCAGGGTCAGATGGTAGCCTGTAACGGATGACTGTAAGGCGCGTTTTCCCCTCTAAAAATTGCATCACGACGCGTCTCCGACAAACCACAAACCACGGAAACGGGCTTTTCATCTCCCCAGGCAACCTTGACTTCGCACCTCCCTCTGATCGTGAGTGGAAAAAATTCTAGGAGCATTTCTGTATCTTAGGTACCTAACCTACATAATCATCCCCACATCCTTTGTCCTCATTTAAGCAACGACTACGTGAACACCCACACACCCACTCCCGTAGTATGGGATGATTCCATTCTAGCCCCTAACTACCAGGACGCCAATTCTTCATCATGTCTATGATTGACAGGTTGTCCATCCAGGGGATTCGTTCCTTCAGCCCCTTTGGTTACCAGAAGATAGAGTTCGACACGCCTCTGACTCTCATCGTCGGATATAATGGTTCGGGCAAAACTACCATAATCGAATGCCTCAAATATGCTACCACTGGCGATTTCCCTCCCAACAGCAAGGGTGGTGCCTTCATCCACGACCCCAAGCTCTGCGGAGAACGTGAGGTCAAAGCACAAGTCAAGCTGAAATTCAGAGTACCCCCGGAAACAACCTACACAGTCACCCGTAACCTACAGCTTACTATGACGAAGTCAAAGAGAACACAGAAGACACTCGAGGGGGGCATTACCATCGATCATGCTGGCGAGCATAATTATGACTCATCCAAAGTCATCGAACTCGATAAAGCTGTCCCTGCCAAACTGGGCGTGGCTCCAGCTATCCTTGACGCTGTCATATTCTGCCACCAGGAAGACTCCATGTGGCCTATGGCCGAGCCGGGAAGCCTTAAAAAAAGGTTCGATGAGATTTTCGAGGCCTTGAAATACACCAAGGCGATTGATCACATGAAGATGTTGCGGAAAAAGCAGGGAGAGCGATTAAGGGAATACAAAATTCTCGAAGGCCAAGAAAAGAAGAACAAAGAGGCAGCCGAAAAATGTGCCAAGGAGATGACAGACTTGGAAGCTGCCATTGAAGGTAAGAAACAACAGTACGAGGAGGTGGTAAGGCAGAGGGACGAGGCAAAAGATCAAGCTCGAGATCTGAAGAAACAGGCCGATAGTTACCTCAACATTGTCAACGAGCTTGAAAGCAAGACACGTGAACTTGAATATCAACAGCGGAGACTAGACGAGACGAAATCCAGGATGGATGAGATGGATGAATCAGATGAGTGGCTGCAGGACACCCTAGCGCAGTACGAGAAGAGGGTTGAGGAACTGGGCCAAGAGCGTCAGGAGAACATCAAGCGAGAAAATCAGTACGAGAAGGATCTCAAAAAGTCGCGTGACGACATGAATGATCAGTTGGCTGAAAAGGGCATGCGCCAATCCGAGAAAGCAACATACGAACGCCAGCTCGATTCCCGTATTGTGCATATCCACGACGCAGCCAAGCTGCATGGCATACGCGGCTTCGAAGGAGATTTGGACGACCGCAAAGTGCAGTCATTTCACGAGCGTATCCAGAAACTTCTAGCCGATAAGCAGCGCGAACTCGAGAATCAACGGTCGGAAAATATCAAGGAGCTAGAGACTAAGGCAGCCCGCATCCACGACCTGGAAGGCCAGAAGGCTCGTCATGCGCACAATCGCAATCTCGCGAAGGAAACCATTGTCAAGATTGAAAAGCAAATTGTGACTCTACAAAGAAACCTCAACTCGGTTGACGTCGACGAAGGGAGCAAGGCGCTACTCGACTCCTCCTACAAGGATGTGGAAGAGAAACTTAGGCAGGCATCACGCAAATTAGAGGATGCCAACTTCGATTTGAGATTACAAGAAGAAAAGGGGAGGTTAGAGGAACTCAACGCTAAGAGTTCCAGGCTTCGCAACGAGCTTAAAGAGTCCACCGCACTCCTTTCTGACCGAGCAGAATTGGATCTTCGTAAGAAAGAGTTGGTTGAGAACAAGCGGAAGCTGGATACGCTTACTAGCACGTATAAAGATATGCTGTCGAGCATGGTTGGTAGCTCCTGGGAACCTTCGACCATCGAACGTGAGTTCGAGGAGGCGTTAGAGTCGAAGACTCTAGCCTACGATGAGTCAGCCCGGAAACGCGACCAAGCTCTGCAGCAGCTCGAGCAGGTGCGGTTGACACTTTCAGCTTCCAAGACAAAGGACAAGAAGGAAAATGAAGAGATGGAGCAATGCAAGTCGGCAGTGCTCGAAGCGCTCGAGGCAGCCCAAGAAGAGGACCCCAAATCCAAACCGAGAGTCGATGGCCTGCCTAAAGAGATTGAAATTGTCGAGGACGAAATACGCCAATTAGAAATGGACCTGTCTCTTTTTGGGCATCTCAAAGAGTACTACCTGGATTGTCAGAAAGAGCTGAACAACCATAACCGGTGCAGGCTCTGTGATCGCAGCTTTGTTGATGTGAATGAGAAATCGCGAGTCCTTAAGAAAATCAAAGAGGCCCTCCGAGACACGAAGAGAGATGATTTAGAAAAGGAGCTAGAAGCTGCTAGAGAGCTATTGGGAAAACTACAAAGAGCCCGCCCCCAAAGCGACACATATTACAGACTCTTGTCGTTGAAGGCAGAAACCGGCAGAGAGATTCAGGTCGCCCAGGAAAGAGAAGAGAAAATGGTCCGAGATATTGAAAGGATGGACAAGGAGGTCCGAAAACGACAAGATGAGAAGCAAGAACTGGAGTCGGTGAGCAAGGCAGCCCACAACATCTCTCAAACTTTTAAAGAGATTGTGGCAGCCGAGGCTCAGGTCGACCGACTTATGTCGCAACAGCAGTCAAGCGGTGGGGTTCGAAGCCCCGAAGACATCCATGAAGAACTAGAAAAATGTCTAGAGCAGATTGGTACCCTGGACAGCAGCATCGCCAAGCTATTAGGTGACAAGCAACGTTTGCGAGAGCAAATAAGCAAGCTTGAACTTGAGCAGAGCCAGCTGAAAAATGATATCAGCGACGCAGTTCGGAAGCTAGAGAAAAAGAAGGGTTTCAAGGACCAGATTCAAGATCAGAAGGACGAGATGAAGAAGCAAAATGAGCTCATTCAGGAAGCGGACAAGCAAGTAGAATTGGTCGAACCCGAAATCTCTGAAGCTAGGTCCATAAAAGAAGACGTCCAGCAAAGGGGACGTGCGAAAGAGAAGAGGATTACCGATGAGCGAGATGGGCTGGCGGCGTCCATCAACGAGCTAAAGTTGATCAATAACGACATCCAGGACTATCTGGATCGTGGCGGACCGGCGCTTCTTGTGAATACTGAGCGAGCTATTCAATCCCTTGATAAGGTGATTAAACGAATAGAGAAGGAGAAGAGTGATCTGACAGCGCGCACGATCAAGATCAAGGAGGAGAGTGACAATAGCGAATCGAGGCGAAAGAATATCGTCGATAACCTATCTTACCGCGAGACACTCCGAGAGGTCAAGAAGTTTAGGGAAGACATTAGAGAGCTCGAGTCTCGCAACGCAAATGAAGATTATGAACGATTCGACCAAGAAGCCACTAACTGGGAATCAGCAAGACAAAGGTTAAATTCAGCAGCATCAGGCCTCTCGGCATCCATGGGACACATGAATGAGAGGCTAGCTGAGCTATGTGAGCGTTGGCGTTTGGAATACGAGGACGCAGACAACAAGTACCGCGAGGCCCATGTCAAGGTGGAGACATCCAAAGCGGCGATCGATGACCTAGGCAAGTACAGCGATGCGCTCAACAACGCCATCATGCAGTACCACGCGCTCAAGATGGAGGAGGTGAACCGCATCGCGGGCGAGCTGTGGCAGAGCACGTACCAAGGCACCGACATCGACACCATCCTGATCAAGTCGGATACTGAGAGCGCGACGGGCCGCAGCCAGTATAACTACCGGGTGTGCATGGTAAAATCAGACACGGAGATGGACATGCGAGGACGGTGCTCTGCGGGGCAGAAGGTCTTAGCGTCCATCATCATCCGCCTGGCGCTGGCGGAGTCGTTCGGGATCGGGTGCGGGCTCATCGCGCTGGACGAGCCGACGACCAACCTCGACTCAGACAACATCCGGTCCCTAGCCGAGAGCCTGCATGCCATCATCAACTCCCGCAAGGCCCAGGCCAACTTCCAGCTCATCGTCATCACCCACGACGAGGAGTTCCTCCGCCACATGCGCTGCTCCGACTTCTGCGACTACTTCTACCGCGTCCGCCGCGACGACAAGCAGAATAGCGTCATCGAGCGCGAGAGCATTGCGTCGTTCACTTAGTCAACGCCAAGCTAAAGGGACTTAGAGCTAGGTTTAGGGCTGTTTCGGTGTAGGCTCATGTTAACTGTTTTCATTTTTACTTCGTCCGGTTGGGTTGCATGATAGGCATGGCGTGGCGTTTTATGATTTAACTTACCTTTCTAAGGTTGATCTTCTGCTAGACGGACAAACGGATGGATGGAAGGGTTGTACTGTAGGCAGACAGACCTGAGCGAGACCTTCTCTGCTACCTACCGAGGATGCCTACCTAAGGTTAGGTAGAGAACAAAATATCAACAAATATTTGGCACTGATAGCTTATACATGTTGAAGTGACAATAAGTGATTAATGGGTCAGAAGGTAGGTACCAACCAGCGGGTACTCGAACTTTTCCCGAGTATCATCAAGAATCATATGTAGGTAGCCTGCATGACAGTAGGTACTTTGTAATAACAATGTAGTAATTCCATTCGTCGCGTATCGATTATCTTAACACGGTACAAGAAACCCGTAAGCCTCGCGTCCCCGACTCTCTGGTTGGTATATCGCCCTTTACAGTTACTCATAACAAGACCAACGAAAAGCTACCTCTCTCCGTACGCCTGCGGCAGTGTAGAAACTTGCCAGCTCCAGAATGCAAACCGAGTGTTTCCCGTTGCCGAATCCCTGAATTCAAAAATCACTAACCCCCTTTCTTTATCCCCTGATTCGGACTGCAAAGCGTTAATCCCAACGCTGGTTTGCCAGGAGCGCTTCGAGTCGATCCTATTTGACTGTATCCGAGCCCTCGGCGTTGCCTCGGCCCTCGTCCGCGACGTTGCCCGCGGACGAAATATCCATGGGCTCGGCCGCGGACAGGGTTGCCGACGCGGGGTCTTCTTTGAGTTTCTTACTCTCGCCCTCGAGCTTATCCTGGGCCTCCTGCTTGGCCGCGTCCTCGTCTACTTCGGCGGTCTCGATATCCATCTTGTCGCTCACGCTATCTTCGGCGCCTGGGTGCTGCTCTCCCTCGGGGGGTGATTTGCTACTCGTGCGGCCGGTGGGTGAATTGGCTTTCCGGCCCACGGCCGCTTCGACGTCGATCCCTTGCATCTCGACACCGCCGGGACCGCCGATGGTGGACGTATTGCTGGTAGAAGCGTGCTGGGGGCCCATATCCTCCGGGCCAATCTCTTCAGGCCCTCGCATGTGCGGTTTTTCTTCCTCGGTGCCGGTCACGGATCCGACAACTCCCGCGTGTACATCTTCAGGGGTAGTAGCAGCGGTGGCTGTAGTGGTATCTGGCCGAGTATTAGGTGGAGACTGTGACTTTTGTCTCTCTTCGGACGGAGTGCTGGATGACGATGCGGTTCCTGCCTGGTTGGAAGACTCTGGGGTCGGCGGGGAACCAGACGACGCTCTTCTATGGACTTGGGCGTGCGGGTTCGCACCGCTGTGTACATGGTGGCTCGGAACAAGCTGGCTGACGGGGACAACACCAGCGCGTTGCTCCTGTCTAAGGAGCTCACCTTGTGTAACACCCACACCACGCGCGCCCATGGATGGGATGCCATTAACTGACACCGAGACAGTCTCGATACTTCCCATGCCGTTAGGGCCGTCAATGGTTTCTGTGCTCTCCGTATGAACTTCACCTTCCAAATCGTTACCCATTCCCCCGCTAGCTCCGTTGTTTTGAGAGCCAGTAGGGCTTCTTCGTCTTGGGCTGCCTAATGAGGATTGCGAATGCCCTCCGATTCCGTGGTGGTTGGGTTGGAGCCAGGGGATGGGGGTCAAGAGCGCCCCGCCTAATGCCTCGTCGCTCCCAGGGCTGGCCCAGGGAGAGGGCGCAGCAAAGGCGTCCGTAACTCCATTAGAGAGGAGAGAAGGCCTTCTCATGTCCGGTACCGCTGGGGGTAAGGGGTAAATGTTGCGACCAGACGTCACATGGACAACTCGATCTAAAGCATGGAGGTAAGTCGGCAATGTGCGGTAGTGGCGCTTGGGTTCTAATACAAGCTCTGCAAGGCGCTGTATGGTGTGTGGTGGATACTTGCTGAACGTATCTTTCAGATGTTGAGTAATATTATGGAGCGTAAACGCGAGTCCCGGGGGTAAACCTCCCTGAGGGACCTCTCCGGCAGGATAGTGTGGTTCCTCGGGAGGATATGAGGTACCATATGCGCTCATCCGTCGAGCAACGGGTGTATTCTCTTTATTTTCCTGGGAGGAACTCGAGCTTCCTGGCCCGGTAGGGGAGGAAGATAGAGGAGGGAGGAAGCTATCGGTTTCCGGTGCGTCTATCGGTACACCAGTGAATACCGGGTGCGGGTTCGGCGTTCTAGGTATAGGGTACTCATTGTGAGCGATCTAATCTCCGTGAGCAAGCAAGACAGTCTGAGAATGGCATTTGTCTCTGACCTTATCGATTCGTGCGACCATTCGCAGCATGAATGCAGGCCAAGCAGCACTGTGGACATGGTTAGAGAAGAGACGAGGGAGGGCATGGGGATGGAATTGGTCATCTTACTATTCAATTGACCCGCCCGCTGCGAGGTTGCGCAGAATACCGTCTTCGTCGATGTTTGACATGGCGGTATTTGAGATATCCTAAGATATCTTACCTTAGTTTGGTGATGGATGTGATGCCGAAATCGCGTCTCAATATTGCTGGTTCTTTTTTTTGACGTAGTCAGGCCTAAGCGCGTTATCCCACCTGCACTAGTAAGTGCGCACCGCCACAGGTGCTAGGTTACCTAGGTACCTAGGTACCAGTGAGGTGGGCACCTGGGCAAACCACCTGTGGCTAAGGTAGTAGGACAAGACTTCTAATTGGTTTGGTTTTTGGATTTGGATATGTTTATCTGCATCTTGCAGTTTCTATCTTGCATGCAAGAGGTATATGTAGATAGCATCCAATGATGTTGCGTTAGTGTTGGCTTTATATGAACTATGTATGTAGACATGGGACGTTGCCCACTTTATACCGTTCCATTTCAGGTCCAACTCTTACCTACAGACGTACAAAGTAAGTATTATGTCTAATAAATGCTTGGTCAACTCGATGCTATTTAGAGTTCGACCCGGTACCAGTCTTGCATTCGGTGAAGGTTTATTTTTTTTTACCTACATGTACGTCCTTATGTACCCATGTATGTCTCCAAGTACCTACCTAGTTTCAAGTCTCTTGAATCCCTTTGTTTCGAGTTTCTAGTCGTGCCCCTTACAGGCATGTTTTGAATGTCTCGGCAGGATGGCTGGGGTACCTCCGAAGATGCAAGCATATCAATCCATAGCAGCCCATCTCGGAGGCTCCAAGATGCAGATGGTTGTATTTACACTTGATCACGATTGTGACGGCCAATGCGGAGGAGAGACTTAGAGACATCAACTTGCTGACGTAGAGTTGAACATCCCGGTGGCTTAGCAATCTTGGCAATGAGTTCTGCCCTGTCTGCCCTGTCTGCCCTGTCTGCCTCACGATTTCACGGATTGTTCCGCGTCTCGAACAACCCTACATAAGGTACTTACATAGCTGTTACGTAAGGGCCCGAGGAACCTAAGGTTCTACAGGGTCCAAGGGACTGGGACACGCTATCGCATATACGCTTTTTTGCACTTGGTTAGACTTCTGCAGGACTTCGAAGCTTATATTCTGAAGATGGCGACAGTAAAAAGGGACAAAAGGAAAAGAAAATAGCTATAGCTACCTATTCCAATACAGCAATGACAAAATGCCAAGCGATATAATACAACGAGGCGCACTTAGCAATTGGAAACTCGAGGTGTGGATGGTGACCACAGACCGAGACTTGGATCTGGAAGACCTCATTTGTGAGATGTGAGATGTCGTAGGCATAAATATGACAAAAAGGCCTGCCGATACAAAAACAAAAATGACTGATCTTTTCGAGAACTTCCCTTTCAATCTTCAACTAGACATTTTGTACCTAGAACTGTTGCATTGCACCTCGTATTGCGGCAAGATGGGATGACCAAGATGGACTTGATAGGTTGCTTGTGGTGGCTGTACACGCCGGGAACTACAAGTATCTCCGCTGTTGTGACTGGAGCCCTCTATAAGTAGAACTGCTAGAGCATACTAATCCAGCGCTAGTTATTTAGCAAGCACACTAACAGATGTTACCGAAAGAGCCCTTGACTGCTTGAGTCCTGAGGCCCTGCAGTACCTCTCAGCGCATGGCGATCCCCGTAAAACCCCCAGTTCCAGTGTCAGCACAGCCCGTTAAAAAAACGGCTCCATCGCACCTGCTTGTCCCCCGTCCCTAGTATCCATCAGCAGACAGACATTTGACAGATTTGGTTCCCCAAGGGAAAAAAGGTTGAACTTAATTCTTCATTCCATTCAACAGAAACAAAAACAACTTCGTCACTGCATCTCGTCTATCCGGTCGAGGTAATTTCTCTCCCTTATTCATTAATTCTTCTTGTATTTCCTTCATCTGCATCAGCCAATTTCTCCTTACTGTATCCCTGAAAGCAGATGACCGACTCCTTTCAGCAGGCTGCATTGTCAAGTCACGATACGAAGCATCCAACCCAGCACATTTTTTCCTTTTGCCGCTCGCTTAGACCCGTGTCAACTTCCAGCTATTGAATATTCGGATCCGATCCTCCTGCGCAAGGTTGTAACAAGAGACACTCGACAATAGCCAGATGTTCTCCCTTCGCACATAAACACAAAGCAGCCAAGCAACCAGTCTAGCCCGGCGGACAGAACCGAATACCACCCCCTGCTTCACCCTCGTCACGGCTCAAACCAGTCAGCCTGTTTCAGCCGACCCAACACGTCCAACCCGCTTTCCGACCTTCTAAGTGCAATCACTTCTCACCATTGACATACATCCTCCGCCCGCCTATGTTGCAAACATATATCGCGACCTTGTTCTAATATTGACGTTGACGTCTTAAACGAAACCCAGATCGATTTTGGTCTTCGAGAAACGGACCCGACTTCTTTATTCACTACGTTATACAGCCACGACGCTGGTCGCCCCCCGTGACACCCCGCCGACTATCATTTTGCATTGAAGCAGTGGTAGAAACTTGTACAAATTGCCGATTAATAAAAAAGCAGTCCTCGACCGAATCTTCGTAGCTCGTCACCAATCAGGAATCCCGATCTTTTCTATCGGCATTCGCTATATGTCTGACTCCTCATTCCAGGAGGAGTCCAACACCTTCAATCTGGCGTTCAATCGAGACTCGCGGTCATTCCTGGCTGAGGAATCTAGGGGCTTCCAACAAATACCCTCCAACCAATCCTTCAATTATCCTCCTCAGCAAGAGTACGCCCAATACCCGCAAGCGCAGTATCAGAATCGCGAGACGTACGGGATCGGAGCCAATCCCACCATGGCCGCGACAAAGTCTAGCCGGACTAGCAGTCTGGTGAAGTCCACGGGCGAGATCTTCACCAGAAAATGGCCGCGCCTATTTTTCGTCGCTGCCGCGTTGCAGGCTATCCTCGGCATCGCCTTTGAGTCGTAAGTTGGACACCGTTGAGCATAAACTCGAACATCGGACTAATAAGCGATTCAAGATACACCTTTTCCCAATTCCAAAATGGGCTCAGAGATATGACCGATGAAGATTGGGGTCCCAACAAGGAAGATGGCGAATCGCAACTCAAGACGATTCCTACCTTTCTCGGCCTGTTGATGCTTGCCTTCATCTATGATATCGTACTGGTTTGGGATGCACTTCGCATGAAGAACACTATTCAGGTTATCGGCCTTTGCATCGCTAACTTGGCCTTCCTGGTCTACGGCGCTCTCCAGATCGACCAAATTCATCAGGCCATTATCATTCTACAAAGCTACAACGCTTTCACAGACCCCCACGTTTGGGATGAGGTCCAAGGTGTTCTTATTGCTATTCCGTGCATCATCGCGCTAGACACAATTGTTATTAGCTTCATAGCGTGGAAGCTGTATCAGGAATTCGCCTGGGACATCCTGAAGCACATAGGAGCTGACTACAGGATGAAGAAGCGATTCCTACACTACCAGGTTTGTGCCCATGGACCAAACAGCTGGGAAAAAATAAGACTAACAGGCCTCGCAGGTCTACATTGCCCTTCTCAAGTTCGACTTTTTCTTCTTCATCGGCTTTACGATCCAGTTCCTAGTCGTCGTTGGAGGCAAGACACGTACCGAGTTCGGATTGACCGCAGCCGCCATCCCCATCACCATAGCCATTCTCCTCTGTGCCGCATGGTTTACCCGACGTGAGTGGAAGTCTGGCATGATCATCGTAATGATTCTCTACCTCGGTGGCCTCGCCTACTTCATCTATAAGCTTGCTCGAATTTACGACCCGTACGAGCAGCAGTTCTATATGCCGGTCCGAAAGTCGCTGACGGCGTTTGCCGTGCTTACGATTATTCTCATCATCTTGACCATCATCAACGCGTTGGTCTGTCTGTTCAACTTTGGTCGTGGTCTGAAGCACCACCTCAACAGTCCGCGACAAGAGATCGACAAGGACCAGGCCAGCTATTCGATGAATGACGTCAAGCAGGCCCCGCTGCCTACCAGAATGACGATCGACTAAAAATCCCAAACTAGAAGAGGGACAATATAGATGTACAAAGTGATACGATTACACGACTTTCCTTTCCGAGCATTCCCCCCCAGATATCCAGCCTGTTGTGGCACCCTCGTGGAATAAGAAGGATGGCTTTCACGGACTTCACATTTTCTTTCTGGCGTTTAGCGATCAGTCTAGGTACAGCCTCCCGGGAGTTATAGGGCGGAGTCATTTTCTACTTGTTTTTATTTTCTTCGAAAGCCCTTCGGCATCTGCGTTCGGACTTGATGATCTGGATAGCAGTTTGCTCACAACTGGAAGAGGGGGAACATTATTGTACCAGTGCGTTTCGTGGTTGAGGAAAGGAGGATACCCCCCAAAGTTCGATATTCCAGGCTCGGTTGCATGGTTCCGGCTTTTTCGATAATAGAGATGATGGCATATCGGATATTCACATCTAGCTCAGATAGCTCAGCTGAATGAAGACCGATTTTCTGCCATTGATCTTGTTTTTGCTCGTATCAGTGACTCTTGGTTGGGCAACTATGCTCTAGACTGACCAGCCCTGTTTTACTTGTTAATCACTTACTAATTCCTTGGACGTGAAGGTGTTGTTTTTATACATTCATATTTTCTAAGAAGCAAGCTCTACACTCGCTTGTTGCCATACTATTAGCATCTGTTCCATGAAATCGATTCAAGGCGTACTTGGCTATCTACTTGGATCCTTCTTACTCTACGTTTGTCCACGCTGCTTCATATTCAAAACAGTCAACTGACCTAGAGTTTCCGCCTGGCATTAGGATGATGACATTTCTCGGCAAAGGTCAGTGGGACGACGCTCGAAACTACCTACCTAGGTACATAACTTGGATATTTGTCTAGAGCAACTCAGTGTAAGCTGAGAGTTGCAGGAAGCAGTGCCTCCGATTTGAATTTCAGGATAGGACTAGTCACAAGCTCATTATGAAGACTTGAGGAAGGTGAAAATAAACATTGTGTGTCTTTTAAGACTAGGTCAGAGTTCTCTAACTTTGATACCTGCGCACCTGCCAGATAAGTACGTTGGTTGTATACATGCATGTGTCATAGAGTTGGGGTTTAGACGTAATTTTTAACTTACGGATGTCGCGTCTGTTAGACAGATTAACCCTGGCATGTGTAGATGATACAGGAGCCAGCCACTCTCTGTTTGCAATAATGTCCTACTCCACAACCCGGAGACTCTGTCTTTCCTACATCCTACATCAAATGAAATCTCTACTTCATAACACAGGTTTCTTCACATCACAAACTTCTTTGCAATACAAGATATGATCTCTCGAATCACCATCCACTGAGCTTCAGGGCCGGGTGCTGCACATCTACTCCTTACGAATACTTCTAGTGCCAGTTTTCGCAACTCATTCACCTTCGAGTACTTCCCCATAGGTTCTTTTCACGGCTCGGAGTACTAGTCGTTCCATATTGAAGTTCTCGAGATGGAAAAGCAACTGGAGAGATTGAGCACTTCCCAGAAAACGAAGACGTCTAAACATTTCCAATACGCGATGAATACATTACTGTGTACGGTAAAAGAGGGATAATGGCGATGGTCCAGTCACAGGCCACCTCCACCCTTTTCCCTCGTCTCCCTATTCGTTCTGCGACACCCCTCGGGACGAAACCCAAAGTGATGTGGTATGACACGCATTCGAGGACCTCAACAGATGCCACCAGTTAGGACCTCTAGTCTTATGGTCCGCTGTCAGCTCACCGAAGCTCTTCGTATGTCGAGACCACATGGACCCCACGAACAGAAGATACAGACCCACAACAAAGTCCAACAAGAGGGATCCAAAGGGGTGAGCGGACGTTAAACAGAATAATAGTTCTGTAAACTACTTGCCTCAAAGTTGTAACTACAATTGAATCTGTGAAGAGCAGCAGCCCCATTAGCCCAGATACATCCGACGCTGCGGAGAAGCTCCACCTACAGGCTAGGGTTCACGACACAAGCTGGCGACAACACCGCTTGTAATCCCGGATATGATCAGTTGGAAGGTTGTAAGTCAGGCTCGGATATTTTGCCTCGAAGTGACAAGGATTCTATGGATGGTTCATCTCTGTTGGTACTAGGTACCGTCGCGGGTGGTATCGGTTAGTAACTTGTCACTTTATTCCCTATTGATAGCCTTGCTAAGAGAGCCCTGGAGCTGACGTAGTTGATATCTAGGCTGAGAAATGGAGAAGAATGGGAGGAGCAGGAGAGAAGAGCAGAGACGGAAGAAGGAAACATTTGTTTCAATTGCTTGAGAGGGACTACACACGATGCTCTTTACAGTCGTCGACGAGGACGGGTCGATGGTGATGGGAGAGATTTTTGAAACTTGACCACAACTAAGTTTGGCGCAGTCTTGTTGGCGCAAGACAAATACGTCAAATAAAATGCGCCAGAGCCAGGGACACGCGTTAGCGAGCCACCCCGCCGACGACGAGCAGCCGTTGCAGCTGGGAGAAATCCTTATTGTGAACGCGGCCAGTTGAGCCAGGTCTTGCCGATCACTAGTACTAGGACATGACAATCCCATTTAGCTTAGAGATATTGATCAACTTAAAAGCACGTTCAGTTGACAGATAGGACCCTTTTGTTTGCCCGACGCGAAACGTGAACGTATACTTCAGATTCCAACGTGGCATCTTTCCTGGACAAGTCTATCATGGGGTATCCGACTTAGGAATTGCATTCTACCTAATTCTGTTCCTCTACATATATATTATCTCTCTCCTTTCTTTGCTCTTGGATTACTTCCTTCCGCCATGATTAGTTTGAGACGGAACCTTCTGTTCGCATTTGTCGATCTGGTCCTTAAGCTGGCGGGCATGAGCTTCATATGGGTCTCTGACCCCCATGGTTCTCTGGATGAGACGTTCTTGCAGAGAAGACGTATCAGCTGGACAATCCCGAACTGGTATAGACCTGTAGCATGTTGTCCTAACCTCCGAGTTAGTCAGGTGTATATTGTACTCTTGCACCACGGCTATGAACCTACCGTTCCTGAGCCTGATCTTGAGTATGTTTTTGAGGCGAATTGGACGACATGGCCACCGAGCAAGCCACAGCAAATTGATCAGTTCGGGTGGTAGTTGAGATAAAATACGTATTTCAGTAACAACCTCTGCCGAATTTGGTCGTAGGTCGCGTCAATGTAGAGAAACTTAGTCATTTCAAAGCAGGGTTTGGCAGCGATATCAACTCATCAAGAATCTCGCGACACAGTGGAATAGTGTCGAGCAATAAGTATGAAGTCAAATAGTGCGGCGTGGTAAATGCTAGGAACGACATGGTCGCTTCTACTCCTAGGCCGAGTGAGGGATGATAGAAAATAAGCTGGACCATTTCGTTCCACAGCCAATTTTACTTCAAGGAAATCAGTTCAGATTCATTCAAATGTAAAAACTCAGGTCTCGTAAGCTAACTTGCCTGCGACAAGAGGTCATTGAGGCTGAGATAAACTCAAAGAGAAGAAAAGAGATAATGCTGCTGCATGGGCTCTTAATCAACAAACTTCAGTGTATCATTTCAATCTTACATGTGTATTTTTAGATACCTGGCTATTTTCAATAGGTTTAGGCGTACCAAGTGTTAGTATGCATTACCCGAACGTATTTTTCTTCAAGCAGCAGATGCTACATTTGGATGTGGAGTTGAGCGAAACGTAGATCAGGAGACATCTACTTCAGGTTGAATTTCCTGAGCCAACCAGGGCGAAGCAAAGCCGCGCATGCGTAAGGAAATGTGTAACCGCAGCATGAATCAGTTATGCCATAGAAGAAAGGAATCAAACCGGTTCTTTAGCATGTACATGTCGTGGTGGAGGATGGCGGCTTAAGATTGGCTTAACCAACGCAGCGCTCAGTCAAAGCTGGCTAAGCCAATCGTAAAGCGTGACCAATTCCTTTCCGCAGCCACCAATCTATGGTAGCATATCCGGCGGCGTCAGCTGTCTTATCTCGCCCATGCCGGTGATTATGTGTGTACAAGAAGCTCCCGACTTGCTTGACTTTATATGCGATTGGGAGTCGTTCCACCTCAGCTGAGATCCAATACGAAAGGCAACTGGCCGTACAGTACACCGAACACCAATACCGAATTTCTATTCACGCCATCTATAAGTATTGGGAGAAGAAAGGGGACATGTACCAACCAATCCATTTCAGAGCAAGGCACAATGTTGCCGAAGACCTTGATTCAACAGAAACAGTGTCAACTTTGGGTTCCAAGTCGTATGACACGACCTTCTCTCAACGGAACCCTCTTCTATTTTCTCATTCGCCGTATCATACTACCCCGTCTCATTCTAGGTCGTCAAGCCAGGATTTAGACCAACGACACAAGATGGATGCGGATCTTATTGGTATTGGGCATCTAGCTGAATCGCCAACTACAGAAGATTTTATAACAGCAAAACCAAGCCCAGCTGAGCAAAGCCCAAGCAAGCAAGATCCAAGCCAGAAAGATACGCATATTCCGTTTGACCATGCGGTCAATCATCATACCGTGTCTCATCCGCCGTATGTGTCATCCCCCTCAGGAATATTCCAGTCGAATAAGGGTGACACGGCCATGGCCGATCAGGACGACCTAATACCAACCCCGGATCACTCGTCTTCTTCGAGCTGCAGCCCCGATCTAAATATTATCGGCATCGGAAGCGGCCTAACAGACTGCAGTCTACGCACTCCGAGCTTTGAGGAAGACATGAGCAGCCCATATGCTAGTTCTGCAGATGAAGATTTAGACCTGGAGAAATCAGCAGACGAAGCGTTATCACGATGGTTCGGCGTAAGCCTTCACAGGTTAGTGCGTCCGCTTCGAGTCATCTATGCATTTGAGCAAGTCAAAAGGGAGTGTGCTGGCATCTTGCAGGATGAAGGTCACTATCAGCCAGATGCAGACGAGGAAGAACAGGGAAGCCAAGCGGATCCGTACGATGCTGGAGAGAGTAGCCGTTCTACTCCTGGTAGTCGACCGTGGTCTAATAGGGCCAGCTCTTATCCTTTCGGCGACAAAAGGCGACTCAGAAATGGGATGTCGAAATCCGGCTCGTCTCCCGACAGTCAAGTTAAAGTAAGGGGGAGAAATAAGAAGCACCCTTCCGAGTGTGAATTTAGTTGCCCATACCGAAAACGCAACCCTAACCGGTTTAATATTCGCGACCACGAGCCGTGTGCCATTAAATCCTACTCAACTATGTCGGACGTGAAGTACGTATACCTACCTAGGGGTACTTTATATATTAACGCCTCAGTGCTAACGTACCTATCAATAGGAAACACCTCCAATCTCATCACCTCAGGCCTCTAATATGTATTCGATGTCAATGTTCTTTTGAGACAGGCTCTGACTTATTGAATCACTCTCAACAATGTAGGGACCCGCCACAGTCCCACACCAATATTCAACCGACAGACCCTGAAGATGGACTTGATCAGACAATGGTTGAGCAGTTGAGAAGTCGAAAAAACAGTCTCAAAGAGTGGAGGGATCTGTATCAGAAACTATTCCCGGATGATACCAATATACCCGATCCTTGTAAGGCCACCCCCCTTTACGACTCTTCAATTCGTCTCGTCGCGGCCGACTCTAACCAAATAGATTTTGTTCTTGTTGTCGAGGATCACGATGTGCGTCTAAGTTACGAGCAAAATAAACAGAGATTCTATCAAGACATTCAAGACCTCGTTGCTCGACAACTACTTGATTCGTCAGCTAGCGGCGATCGACTTTGTGAAGGCACAATGGACTTGTTTGAGAACTTTATTAGTACCATGTTCGAATGCTCAAAACCCACTCATGAAGATCTACCAAGCCAAGAGGCCCAAGTCAATCCAGCAATGCAGCTCTCCGAATCGCTAAGAGACAGCTTCATCGACCAAACGGTCGAGAGAAATCTTACAACAACTAGTATGTTTAGTTCTGATCGTTCAAACGGGACATTTAGCACTCCGCAGTACATAGCACCCGGCTATCAGGGGATGTCTGTCCAAGATGGATCTCAGCAATATCTAGACAGCTCCCAGAATATGAGTTTCCCGCCGGTTTACCCACTTCCACAAGAAATGACACAGACATACAACCATTACACGGGGGGATTGGCGGCATACTACGACCCTACGAACACCATGGCCAGGCCTTGGTCGTCCGTACCTGTCCGGCACACCACTTCCCTGCCTGACGTTCTGCCAGACGATCTACAAGCGCCGATGACAGGCAACATCGACCCAAACCAAACCTTTCCCTGGACTCCAAATGATAATTATCCGGTGAACCCTACCAACTACACTGAGACATGTCCTGACCCGATCTTCTACTTCAACGACAAAGACCAATTCTCAACCCTGTCCACCAACGATATGCAGTAACAATGCAAGAATCGGAGAAATGTTTGGAATTCGGGATCTCTTTTACAACTTGGAATCTTATCTCGATCACTGTCCCTCCCCCCTTTTCTTCTCAGTACGTTTGTCTTTCGTTATTTTCAGATTAAACATTTTCCTCCTCCTTTAGTTACCTATGTTTAAGATATCGACAGGTTATTTTCAGGTCTTTCACTCAGGGTCTCCGAGCAACAGTCATTCTGTATTCTTCCGACATATATCAAAATCAATATGATTCTATTCTAGCTTCTCCCACAGATCTTGAATTGATAATTACCTACCAAAATCAGCACATAGTGCAGACCAGCGTTACACATTGACGAACGATCATGTATATTGAGAATGTATTACTTACAGGTAGCATGGTACGGATGCCACCAGGCCCTATTGCTATTAGTACGTGACAGTCATGTCATACAATTCATTAAAGAAGGCATTCGATATTTAGTAGTTGCTTCCTATCGCATTTATATAGGCTATATTCTAAAGCTCATTGTGCGAACAGTGGGCAAATAAGAAGCTGTGTTATTGTACCGACGCCATCCATTTTCATTTCCATTCCCCATTTGCTAGAACAAAGTAATTTCTTCCTCAACAATCACGATGATAGTTCCAACGAGTATGTCATCGACTTGGCAGTTATTTGAAGTAGGTAGATATAATAACTCGTATCGTGCCCGCAAGGTCTGGTATTTGTATGGCTTTCTTATAGTATGAGCCTTAGTCTCGGAATGTTGAATGTCTAGTCATATGCCCTCAATATGCATGACGACTTCGTCCAGGTCGTACGGTTTCCTCTGGTTGGGTCTTTTGAAAACCCCACAGTTATAGTGCGTCTTGGATAGGGGTAGGTACTGAGAGACTATCATTTCACACATGACCTGTTGAACAAGTCTAAACCGGCTAACTCAACTACACAACTCAAAGAAGGAGGTAGGTAAGCCCCTGCTTTCACATCGCACGAAGACAGGAGACCACCTGAGACCCAAGTGAACCAATCTAGTAAATCATGACAAAACATAAACATGCTACAAAAGGCATGGAAGTGGTATCTAGAACTAACAAGGTAATGAATGTTACAAGACGCCTTCCTGCCCTTTCTCCGTGCCTGTAGTCGGCGATGCGTGGAGAGACATATTGGTGATTCCCTAGCCTACCTACCTGGAGTACCTAGCCCAAACCAAAGCCAGCCTGTTCCTCAAACGCCGTGACCAACAAAACTCGAATTTCGCCCCGAACAAGTCTAAGGACGACGCTCCTAGTAAGATACCTGTCTTCCTGTCATCTGTAATCACCCAAAAAATCACAATATGATCTCCTTGGCGTCCTTGACAATACCCTCACTGGGGCAGTAGGGGCACTTGTACCGGGTTCCCTTCGCCAGGCGTTGCAAGCTCTCCCTGGCGAGCACGTGGCCGCACGGTAACATAACAGGAGGGTTCTCGTCGGTGGTTTGCTCCTTGCTGACGGGGCAGACGAAGATGGAGTGGTACATCATGCTGCGGGGCAGCGGCGTCTCGAACGCAAGCTCGTTGGCCGTCGTCCACTCGGTGCCCTTCGCCCGCGTCTTGCTGGTGAATTTCACCAGCTGCGGCAGTGCTAGGGCGCCTGCCGTCGCGGCCACGTAGAGCGGCGACTCCGCCGACAAACCTAAAAGGGAGCAGAACTCGCGCGTGAAGGACGACGCTACCTCCTCGAACGCCGCCGATATGTCGAAGATGGAGCTATACGGCGAGTATTCTAGGTCTTCTGAGTACACCATGGCGCCGCTGAGCTGTTGGATCTCGCGCAAGTGTCGCTGCTGAAATCGGCCGAAGTTGTTCCTCGCGTACTGCAATGCACCATGTACCCCGTTGTCCAGCGTATCCGGAAGCCCATTTACAGTTGGCCCCTTGAAGAGCCATATATACTGCAGCTTGCAGAGCTCGAACTCCAGATTCGATCCCCGGGCCTCGAGTTCTATGCAATTCTCCCTCGCCCAATTTATAGCGGGTAGTAGGTTGTGTGCTTTGAGGGCTGAGAGGATCGAGTACATGTCGGCGAAGGAGGATTGCAAAGCTTGGGACTGAAGAGCTGTGAGGTCGGACGGAATGTCGGCATCGGTTATAATGGTGTCGGTCGGTGTCGGAGAGTCGAATGACGACATATGCGACTGCAATATAGAAGGCGTTTGCTGCGCAAGAGGTTGCGGAGTCGGGGCAGTTTGACTCTGTGGTTGGGCTTCATTTATAAACGTAGACGCCACGCCGAATTGACCTTCGCGCAAGAGATGCATAGCGATGGCACGGTTGATTAGGGCGGAGTGCGAGGCCATGGGATCGTGGTCGGTGGGAAGTAAGCCCTTGACTTTGGAAAAAGCCGTTCTTAGGGATTTGTTGAACTCGTTCTGTGCCTTATACACATGTTTTAAACTGGTATTCAGTCCTTCCAGTTGTTCTTTAACAGGGTTTTGCAGCTTCGTGAGTGTCAGACTCATAGTATGCATATCGCCAACTACGTAGGCAAAACATGTTAACATTCAACAGTGCAAGTTGACTCGAGGTCGGCCAGAAAGCATCCTGATTTACCTTGTGCAATCGTGTCCCTGGCAGTGGTGAGGAGGTCTATGATGTCGTCTACATCTTGGACTGCATCGACCAGCTTAGCTGAGCTGGTCAGCTTCTCAAGATCCTTCTGCAGCTGCAAGTAGGCCATTTGTATCTTCAGCGGGCAACTCGCGGGTTTGTATGACCTGAAATGAAATGATTGGTATTCGTCCTGACTTGTGGTGTCGCGTGTTGGTGTTCAGTTAAATGTTTGTCGGAACCTGGTTCGTCACGGTGAACGAACATAGGTCGTGGTACTGGGTTTCATTCCGATCAAGCACATACCACCATAAGTTGAAAGGATGAAAAAGCTATTTAGCTTCAAGACAGCAAATATTACAGCGTCGGAATAAAGTTCGAACTTCAAAGGTCGTATGCATGTAGTTGAATTAGCTGCAACCTCTCTCCGGCGCCCCGACATACGCCGCCAAAGCCGATAATGTGATAATGATAAAAGATAACCTAGGTACAGTTTAGTGCGTCAGGGGGCTTAGAAGCACAGTCAATCCCACCATGACTGATAGGGGAGTCGACTGTCCTTTTACAGTAAAGCGGGGCCCCTTTGTTTGGTTGCTTTTCCAATGACGCATAAACCCCACTAAGCACAGCTGCCCCTGGGCTATGCTGTCAGTTAACGAGCTTAGTGAGTTGGCAGAATACCCGAGGCTTTGTTTCAGGGGCTATTCCCAGCTGAACTCCCTCGCCGTCTACCTGCATAAAGCTCTATTTATTACCACCAGTACTACCCCGAGCTACACCTCCAAATTACTACAAGGTGTAAGGGAGCCGACGTAACACCCGGACATCCATCACATGTCAATGCCAAGTTCCATATCTACGTCTAGCATACGTGTACGACGGGAAGCAGAAGCAAAAGCAGAAGCAAAGAGACTCACTGTAGTGACCAACGACTCGACATTTTTGTAGTTTGCTAGACATCGCTATGCCCCCTTTGTTACTTGTCGGCGCATCATGAACAGCAGAATCGTCCAAGATCAAAGGCCTGTAGTGCATGGATTCCAACCATGTCGTCAACCATGTCGTTGCGACCACCAATACTCCAAACAGACGCCAAGGTCCAGAGAGAGGACGGATATGCGCTTTCGAGAGCTTCCTCGCGAGGAAATACTATTACAAGCCAACTCGATGGCTCGATAACCCCCCTTTCCAAGACACCTTCGCTCATTCCCCAACGCCACGTCGTTATTCCCGACCCTGTAGCCTTCAGGTATGCTATGGAATCTAGACAGCTACAACTAGTCTGCGCATCGCTGCTAATATTTATTTTTGTCTTTATAGATATTTAGAAGAGGATCCCTGCGTTACCGTCGTCGAGCGAAGGCAAGAGCTCCAAGGCTACGAGCTGTACCTAGTCGAACAATGGGCCTGTTCCCGCCAGTGCCCCACCCTTGTTATCGTCACGTATACGGGAGATGAGAAACACTCTGTTGTAGTTGGGGTCCTGGGCGTTCCGGCCGATGAGAAAGCTTGGACATCAAAGTTGCGTCTCTACTTCAAAGCTATCCAGCAATACCATGCCCGACCAAGGGATACGGACTTGGGCGAGTTGATGGTGACGAATTTAAGCAGCTTCCCTTCTGCTCTAACTGTTATACCGGTACCTGATGGCGATATCAAGAAACATCGAAGGGAATTTATCGTCAACGAGGACCTCAAGAGATTAGGATGCTCCGGCCGAGCTGGCATGACTTTATCCGAACCTAGCGGAGCGGCTCGGGCCAAGTTCTATCAGCTCTACAAGGTTGCCGACAAAATCCCCTTCTCTGATGCGGTGGTGGAAATGGTTAAGATGTGTCAAGTGGCCCTGTTACTATTTGGGAAGCTCGAGCAGGTATATATCGACGGCCTTTTGTGCGACGTCACCGAAACTGCTATTGGGGATTGGTGGACCGAGTTTGGGGTAGAATACTACAACATAGAACCGACCGACGGTATTTTAGGGCCAACTACTGTCGTCGCGCTACTTGGTTTATTGATGGGCGCGCGAAATCGGTTAAGCTACTACGGAGCCCCTGTCCCCAAAGACGTCTTTGACGTTGACTCGACCGAGAGAGGCATCTCAAATTTCCAAAAGTATCAGAAGCTAGAAAGAACTCGTCGGCTAGACCGGCAGACCATGCATAGGCTCCACACTGTCACGGCGAAAGCAGCTGCGGGAGAGGGCTGGGGCGTGCAGAAAGCCGTCAAATCAACGGTGTCCGAAATAGGCGGGAAACGTGGTGAGATCGTTCTCGGTATGGTTAGCGGACGTGACAAAGGAGGTATTGGAGATATCGAAACTCTAGATCTCGACAGGTTTGTCAGCTTAGCCTCGGGAGAGCGCGCGAAATGGCTATGGCTTGGCAAGCCTAAGCGTTCCACGGCAGACCACGAAAAACCCATTCCCGACATGGGCAATATCTTGTTCGGCAAAGAGGACGCTTCTAGTCAGATCAAGAGGACCCACGTGGCCCCTGTCGAAGAAGAACTGGAGCTTCGCCGACGGGAGGATACTCCGGGTATCTACTCTACGCCCGCACCCGGATCCACGGCTAGCATAGGAGAAAGCCCTGGGGAGAGGGATGCTCGACGTGGCGTCTTCAAGAATGTTGCCCGGGATGCTCGCTCGGGTCTCGGACGAATAAAAGATGCAGTGTACAGTGGCGGTGGACTACGCGGCCATAATAGCCGTCCGTCGAAAGACGAGTCATCTGAGACCACGATCTCCGGACCACGATCATCCATCCTCACTGACTCGTCGGCGGGGATTTTAGCAAGCCCAAGCCCAGCGCCTGGCCAGATGGGTAGGGCATTTACCTGGAAGAACAAGCCAGAAGAGTACCTGAATGCCATGAAGAGGGAAAGAGAAGTTGAATCGGCGCCCGCTTCGGTTCTCTTGCTAGGGCCGGAGGATACGCCCATTAAAGAACCTCGATCAGCACTTCACACGAATGGGGACATCTCGAAAACACCCGGCAGCGATATCAAGCGGGTCTCAAATGCCAGGGAGATGCGAAATGAAATGGCGGCAGCAGTTGAATCTTCAGTCACGGGTTCTATTTGTGCCGAGAACGATTTGCAGGGCCCATTTGTTGAAGCAGAACAATTCAACACGAATTTGTCCAATCTTCACAGACGGCATAGCATAGAGGTTGAGAAGCCTCTAGAGTATGATTCTCTAAATAAAGCCCGATGGGCTCGAAGGTTGTCTTTTGGAGACGCCGAGGCAGCTCTCTTTCGACAAGAAGAATTATTGGACTTTGGCCAGGACAGAGACTTGACTATGCCCGAGAAACAGGCATACCTCACGGAGCTTGCCAAGACTCTATATGTTAATATTCTTGATATTAAGCAGAGCATCGCGCCGTGGGCGGACGAGAAGATCAAGTTGATCGAAAGGATCGACGACGAGTACGGACGACAACAAGAGCAATTGCAACAACTCTACTACCAGCGCACAGACGCATACAACCACACCAAGGAGAGCTCCCAAGAAACAATCAGCGAACAGAGAGCATATATTACGGAGGCACTCAAGGAAGTTGAGATCCAATCGGCCAAGTTGGAGTACGAGATTAACGCGTTGGTCTCCCGGGTCCAAGACGTGGAGGAAGGGGTCTTGCAGTTCGAAGCGCAAGTCGACGACGTGGAGCGCAGAGCCGACGAGCTAAAGATACAGCTCGAAACGGAGAGCTGGCTTCATTGGGCAGTGCGGACGCTGACGGGGATCGGGACTGGTCCTAACATTACCAGACCGCGACCACAACAGCAGCAGCAGCAGCAGCAGCAACGATGATGTCTCAATTTTTATGCCTTTTGCTTTTTGATCGGATGGGCAAATATTGCCTACGTTTTGGGAAATGAATACTTTTTTATTTATTAAGTCTTAAGATCGGTCGGCAAAACAAAAGGGGGAGCATAGCATCATGACAAAGCGAGCATTCGGAGTCCTTGGCAAGTCGTCTCTTGTTTAGTGTATTTAGTTCAGTGTATATAGATACCCAGATTGATGCAGTAGAACCATCAAGTTGGCTTGTTTGATATGATGAAGTGCAGTAAAATCGTGGTACTGTATCAATAGTGGCAGATGGCACCAACTGGGAGAGCGGGATTATTGACGTAGTTTCATTCGTTCAGGTAAGCATAAACCAAAGCCCGGAAACGGGCCGGGAATCTCCGACTCGGTTGGACAGTCTGACAAGTGTGGAGTAAAAGAACGGCCCAGAAGGTCAAATCATTATCGCCACGTGATTTGTCCTCTTACATCGCCCGATCGGACTTATCGGGCTACGCAATAACACACTAACCCCCAAACTTGCGGGTTACAGGGTCCACGGTGCAGGTGGCAGCTTTTCACTTGCTTTCAACCGTTGAACCTCATTCCCTTCCTCCCTTCTCATTCCAATCCTTTTCCCAACGCTTACACACGTACACATACACAAAAACTATCGTTCTTACCACGCCTCTACTACGAATTTCTCTCCTTTTACGTAATTAGTCGTTCCTTATTTCCCACCCCTATTTCGACATGAGCGCATCCTCCAGAGCTGCCCGCAGGGTGGTGCTAGTAAACCCCTTTGGTGGAAGAACTGCCGCTCGACCCGGCCTCGCCTTTCCTTCGGCCTACCTCGGACGCCAGAACTCACCACTATCTTCAGACCTGACCGCTCGAGCGCTCTTGATTCCTCTTCGAAGCATAACTACCGAGCGGCATTCGGTTGGACCTCCGGATAGTCCACCTCCTGGGTTCAATGCAGAGCAAGCTAAGAAGCCGCTCCCCAAGACAGAGGCCTCCGCGGCGAGCAAGAAGGCATCCGAGACAGAGTCCAAGACCAAGAGCTCAAACGATAAAATTGCAGCCAAACCAACAACGCCGTCCATTGGCGAGCCTTCCGCTGAGCCGAAGACTCTGACCGAGCTAGCCGCAAAAAAAGGAGCAGAGGTGGAAAAACAAGAAGAAAAGCAAGAAAAGAAGTTGACTCTGGGACAAAAAATCAGGCACGAAATCCAGCACTACTGGGATGGAACAAAACTGCTTGCGACGGAGATTAAGATTAGCAGCAAACTCGCATTGAAGATGGCTGCCGGCTACGAACTGACCCGACGAGAGAATCGGCAACTCCAGCGGACGGTCCAGGACCTTGGGCGCTTGGTACCCTTCTCCGTTTTTGTCATCGTTCCTTTCGCCGAAGCGCTCCTACCCATTGCCCTTCGACTGTTCCCCAATATGCTACCGAGCACATACGAAGGTCAGCAATCAAAGGACAAGAAGGCCGCGACGCTGCGTGCAACTCGTAAGGAGGTTAGCTCTTTCCTTCGCGACACTCTGAAAGAAACCGGACTACCTCTGTCGCCGGCAACGACGCAAAAGGAGGAATTCGCCACGTTCTTCCGAAAACTGCGAGCTACCGGAGAAAAGCCGAGTACAGACGACGTCATAAAGGTTTGCAAGGCCTTCAAGGACGACCTGACTCTCGACAATCTCTCTAGGCCGCAGTTGGTCTCTATGTGTCGGTACATGAACTTGAACACGTTCGGTACAGACATCATGTTGCGGTATCAAATTCGTCACAGAATGCGACAAATCAAGAGAGACGATAGAGCTATCAGCTTCGAAGGCGTTGAGAGCCTCAACGTTGCCGAACTACAGACAGCGTGCGCGAGCCGAGGTATCAAGTCGTACACGGTGTCGCCTGCTAGACTACGGGACGATCTACAGTCTTGGCTAGATCTGCGATTGAAGCACGGCGTTCCCTCGACGCTCCTGGTACTGAGCAATGCCTACATGTACGGCCAGAAGGCAGAGGAGGGCGGCTTCCACAGCCAGATCGAGGCCCTGACGGGTGTTCTGTCATCGATCCCCGAGGAACTATACCACGAGATCGAGCTCGAGGTGCACAATGCCGAAGGCGCCGCGACTAACAAGCAGCGGCTTGAGGTTCTCAAGGAACAGCAGGATCTTATCGAGGAGGAGAACGAACAGAATCAGGATAACCAGAGCACCGGCCTAGCTACGCCTAAGGATGTAGACGACATCGACGAAAAGGAGGATAGGGCGATGGCCGCGTCGGAGCAAGCTCTCGACAAGGACGTTGTGAATGAGGCAGCGGCTGCCGAAGCTGACCAAGCGCAAGCCCAGGATGTGCAACAAGAGCAACAGCAGATTAAGGTGGAAGCCAAGAAGGCAGAGAAATAAAGTGCGCTCTAGACGAGACGACTTAGAAATGAAAAAAAAAAAAAGATTTTTCAAGGGATGAAAATGAAAACTAAAACTACTGTTGCATTGCTTCTCTTTTGTTACATTAATCACCTTCTCGTGTATCAATGGCCCCGCATGGTTTGGGTTGCCAGTGTATGCCAGTTGTATCACAAGCGATAGGGGGAGAAGGAGTAGCGGTTCACGGACTTTGGGGGATAGGGGGGGGCTGTTGTCATAGAACATTGAAAGAAGGGATATCTTGTCATGGAATCGAGACAGGCGTAAATAGACTATACTCTTGATTTCTACCTTCTTCTTTTCCGTCTTACTAGTAATGCTTGGCTGAATGTGGTGTTAGACCTTGGGTGTAAGTCTGATGTATTAGGTAAGGAACTCAGATGTGCTGGCTGCGCTGTCGTCGTATTACGTAAGGTACATACAATTCCGAGCGCAATTCATATGAGATGCCGAATATTTCTGTCGTTTGTTAAGTATAATTTTGCGCACGTCAACTGCAACATGCGAGATGCGCGATTCAGCATGCATTTTCTGGCAATACAGTACTATGCTGAGCGGCCCTGAGGTAGTTGTAGTATCTAGCATTGCTACTAAACTGAGCCGCATCCCAGTGCCTGACCTGCCCGTGCCCTCTTCCGATCGAGAACATGTTCAGCGGATCTTTTTGAAATATATCTCTTCGCATCCATGCGCCTAACAAAGTTCAACTTGCCTCACTCAGCCTTAGATCGGGGTCCAGGGAAGCAGGAGCGCAGATGCGACATGCAGGGTCCAGTCTAGGTAGGGTTTGTGAAACAGGAACCGGGTTGGTTGACGAGACCCGAAGGAGGCATTCCAGATATCGGACCCTAGATCTCACGTCGTTGCTACTTGCTAATGCACAGATAGATAATACATCTCATCATGTAAGCGCGATATACACGTCATTTATTCGTTTATTAAAAAACATTTCACCATATCTCCCGTTTGGCGGCGTCCGTCATGAAGCTGGTAAGCAGCACGGCGCCATTCGCCTGGTCCGGGTAATACGGCGCCAGCTCCTCGGTGACGTTGTTCGCGGTGGAGTTGTCGTCCCGCTGCTGCAAGAAGAGACCGTCACTAATCATTACCGGAGCCCTGGCCTTCAGCGAGCCCACGGGGTTCATCTGGATGTCGCGGATGACGAAGCGGCCGGCGCCGCCGTTGGCGTTGCCGCAGTGGATGACAGCGGTCAAGTTGACGTAGAGGCTCTTCTTGACCTTGGTCACGCCGAGCTCGCCCTCCGACACGTGCAGGGACCACGGGCCGAAGGTCTTGTAGTTGGCGTTGCTGATGCCGATGTGGTAGCTGTCGGAGGACTGGTAGCCGTCGTCGCCGTTCCAGGACGCCGGCGTGCCCGTCAGCCACCGCACCGTGCAGTCGGCGTTGCTGACGACGGCGCTGTCGCCGACCTTGTTGACGTAGCCCATGGCGAAGGTGAGCTCGTACCCCACGCCGGGGCACATCTTGACCTGCTTCTGCACCATGGCGGCCGAGCAGCCGTCGCCGGGCAGGCTCGTCATCTCGACGAGCACGGCCGGGTCCCGGTTGCCGTTGGCCAGGTAGTTGGTTGCCGAGAACTCGATGTTGGACCCTAGCGCGCAGCCCGGGTACGCCGCCATCGTCCAGTTGGTGAAGCTCGGGTAGTAGCTCGTGAAGTCGTTGTTGTACACGCTCTGCTCCGGGACGCAGTCGCCGGGCTGCGGGGCGTAGCAGCGCCCGTCCAGGCAGTACGACGGGTTGCACACGTTGCCGCACGAGCCGCAGTTGTTCGGGTTGTTCCGGAAGTCCAGGCACGTCGTGCCGCACTGGTCCCGAGGGCATCCGCACTCTCCGCTCCGGCTGGAAAAGGGTTGGTTAGCATGCGACATCCAACGAATAAACGAACAGACACGAAGAAATAGAGAGATTACGTACCATTTCGAGTTCGGCCCGCACTGCCTTCCGCAATTACCGCAGTTGGCATCATCACCGCCGTGGGTATCGGCGCAGTAGAAGGCGCCGGAGCTATAAACACAAGTGTCGGGCGGACTCGAGCAGAAGCAGCGGCACATGGAGCCCTGGGCCTTGTAGAAGAGCTCGCGGCCCTTGGAGGTAGCGGCAACACCCGTGAAGTAGGAGGCCTGGGCGGCGCAGGCGATGGCGGGGATGACCTCCCACCAGGAGTCGAAGGCGTCGAGGCACGAGAGGATCATCATGGTGCCGAAGATGCCGTTGCAGCTCTGCCAGCCGAAGTCGGCGCACTGGTCGTAGCACAGCGACTGCACGGCGCACGAGCCGTCGAAGTCGAAGGGGCTGATGGACCAGTACTCGCTCAGGCTCTCGCAGAAGTTGCCCTGGCCCAGCTGGTACCCCTGCTTCGTGCGCGCCACCAGGCTCGGCGGCGACGCCGGACACTTGGGCGCCGGCCCGTCCGAGTACGACCGCCTCGCTAGCAGCCTCTCCGCCAGCTCCTTGTTGCGCCGCCGGTGCTTGCGCGCGCTCTCCACCTCTGGGATGCTTACGGGGAGCGCTTTCATGTTCAGCGCCGGTGACGCCGCTCGCGTGAGCCGGCTCGACGCGCCGTCCGTGCTCCACGTGTACTTGTTGCCGCCCTGGCTGACGCTGAGGACGCCGAAGCAGTCCACGTTGAAGATTGTGGTGACGCGGTTGTTCCGGAAGGTCTTTCCCGTAGATGCGCTAACTAGCACGATGGCGCCCGTGCTGGTCATGGCCACGTACTGCGGCGTTGAGGATCCGGAATACACGAGGTCGTACGCGTCCGTCACGCCTGCCGGCTGCGAGAGGTAGAAGGGGGGTAGGGTTAGGGTCTCCGGGTTGAGAATCGGGTCGTCGGCCGCCGGCTCTGCTGTCGGCTGCAGCATGGGCCCGATCGAGTTGGAGGTCCGGCTGACCATCGGTATGAAGTTTTCGTTGAGGACGCTCTGCGACAAAATTAGCATTGGGGCATCATCATCTAATAAGGAAATTAACATACAAATGGTGCATCTGCTCCTGGCTGTACCATGCACGGTGCAGTCGGTATGGCAGTCGGTTGTAAGATACCAGTCGTGATCGGTGCCGATCCGGAGGCGATCACGGTGGGCAGCGCGAACTCTTCGTATGTGTACGTCGATATAAATTCGTCATCATCGTCCGGCGTTACTTGCGGACCTGTGGGAACATATGGCGGGCTATTGGTTGTTAACATAGCAGCTGGCTCTGTATACGGCGTAAATTCCATTGCCACCTCCGTGGTGAGCGAGGGAACGCTAGTAGTCGCCGTGAATGTGCCCAGGGTAGCTTCCTACACCAGCGGATATTCAGTCAGCTCAACTTCGTTACAGGTCACTCAGAGAGTAAGGCTTACCGAGTCTGCTGCGACGGCCCGAGGACAGTTAACATCCCAGTAGATATTTAGATTGTTGGGGTCCGGGGTGAAGTCCTTGACCAGAGCGTTCTTGTACAGACGACACTTGCCGCCGGTTGCAAGCTCGATGGAGAAACTGCTGCAGCCCGAAGTCGCCTTGCAAAGCGCAGAGCATCCTTTGAAGTTGTTGTCGGTAAGTTTGGCAGAAGATGTGAATGCCAGGTTGAACAACGATTTGAAGCCGTTCACTTGGCATATGTCGGTGCTAGTCGAACATGCCTTGTCGTAGAAGGTGTTGTTGCCAGGCAAGACCTTCGCCAGAAGCGTGTTACTACGATGTGGTCAGCCCCTACTATATCTATCATTCTCTCGAGCATCAATACTAACACGGGTAGCAGATATAGACGACAGTGGCCGTCCTCTACGGCGTAGCTCTGACATAGGAGCTGCGACTTGCACAAGGCGCCGCATTGGTCTGGTACCGTGAAGCTTGCTTGTTCTGTGCCGAAATAGGCCGGGAGGATGCGATTTCCCTTGATCGCACACTTTGCCGCTCGTTTATCTAGAGCGTCAACGTCGTCGGCAGAAGCCAAACCGAGCGACGCTACCAGCGCCAGGAGGTGGTGAAGGCGCATGTTGAACTCAAGCGAAGATTGTCTGTCGTGAATTTTCTCTCTGCTCGCCAGTGCAACATCATCGGTCTTCCGAAGAGAAACTCGGTGCCTTTTGAATCCATCATTCCCCTGCCTCCTCTTCCAAGTTCCGGTTCTGGCCCAACTTCCACAGGAAACGATTCTCGTGACGATCAGGTCGTCAGAGAGCTGAGATAGAACCTCGTCGAGCATGCCGTCAGAGGAGGGCCTTCTAGACTCTCTTCAGCTCTGCGTAGCTGCGTGCTAGCCACGTCTAGATTGCTCCGTGTGGCTAAGACCAAGCCCAGCTGAAGGTAAGCGCCGCGCGAGGATCTGCAGACTATGCTATAGTGGGCTAAGAGGAAGGAAAACACACAGATCTACTATTTCGATAGTATCATATTTCAATAGTGTCCCACGTAGCTAGGAACCCATTCTTAATGGGTTAAAAGATTGTCTGGATGACATACTCGCAGAGTCGGATAGGTAACTAACCTCGATCTCATATACATTATTCCCCAGATCTAGCGGTGTCGATTACAAAACGGTCAGTGCTAAGGCCTCCGCAGTCTTCCCGTTACAGCTAGGCTTGCTAGTGCCGTTATGCAACGCTGTCGCTTGAGGATAAGCGAATGTTGTTAGGCTTCAGACAACTGAGTTTGCCTTCAGCTGGAAATATGTTCTAGGTCGTGTCTCGTCCGGGTAAGAGGTTCCCGTGTACAACAACAGTCTAGACTTCTCTGTACTGAATTCGCTAAGCCTCGGTAAGTCTCTCATGAGGCATCTTTAAGACTAGCGAATACTGCGGCAAGGCCGCACCTGAAGCCATCACGTACGACAGTTGGCTCTGAAGTCCGTAGCATGTCCCAGTGCGATCGAGGAATACGTGGCTAGAATATTTTATGGCATGTTTTTCTTCCACAAATCCTGGGCATGATGTGATTGTAAACACGTATTTTAGCTTAGAAGAGAGGCTGAATGCAGAATATATGAGTTTCCACCTTTGTATAGCAAGGGACTGGATGTCGTAACCAAATACTAATCGTCGTAGTAAGAAAAATATGTATAATATGAACCAATATTTTAGTGAGAAGTTATGCTTTCTTGGGGCCGTTGCCTGCTAAAACCTGACTGCTCATACATTCTCTTCAATAGGAGGTAGATTATCAAGTCAAACCTTTATTAATGTAACTGTAATTGACATCGCAATTGTAAATTATAATGTATAAAACAAGAGCAATCTATTCAAATTGAGCGGCATATGAGAAAAAAAAAGGAAGGACAAGTATCGTAAGAAAGCGTAGTCATCTTAGTTGCTTAGGAAGACAACCAATTCTTAGACCCCGTTATGGTACATTAGGTACCGAGATCAGTCATCTTAGACTAAGGCAGACTATCATCGTATATTCCTTCTAACGTGGCCACAAGTAAGCTTATTACCGACGACACCAGTCACCATCTAATATTTCCCATGGGCTCAGTTGGGGGGGGGGCAGGCTGCAACTCTTGATCAAAGTATTTACTCAATGATAATCTAATCGATAGAGATTAGACTGTTTGGACAAGCATAACAGTTTTGAACACCCAAGGAGACTGTATTTAGATGTGCTGTATTGAATTAATGGCACGAGCAAATGGTGAGGCCAAAAAGAACCAATTGAAACAAGACGCCAAAGCCGACATATAAAAGCGATCCGCCATGTTCCTATCGCCATTACATGATCAAGTGAAGCTTTAATACTAAGAGGTATAAAGGCGAGTCATCGGTTCATCGCCTGAAGATCAAGAACGGAAGCGGTGTCATGAACAACACATCATTCAATAATTTAATGAATGAACTTGATTTCGGAATCTTCATATACACGTGGTGAATCCTAAGTGAAGGCTCTGCATGTGGGGAAATAGGTCTGCGGTCACATGCGCGGTTAGAGTGTGGCTTGCACATAAGCCACATCTCTCATCCCCGCAGCCACAATGGAACTTAGCTTCTTATATTATTAGACTGAATACAGCCACGCGTTTTCTTTGCAATTGCTTCATTCTCATTATTGATTATAGACCTCGTCTATCCAACACTGCAAACCGGTGAGACTTTCACTTAAATGCTTTTAAGATTTATATGAGAAACTGGTCGCTTGTCGGGATACGCCTGATGACAATTAAGTATATTAGGTAAGTAGTAGATTAGCTAATCCTATCCAACAGTCACTATCGGGCTGTTATCGGCCGCAAGTGGTGAAGATGAGACAAAAATATGCACGCGGCTCTCCGGGAGGTGGAGGTGGCGCAGCATGCTAGCCTGCGGCGTGGGAGACGGGTCCTGCAAGCCGTTATTTAAGGAATCAGGCTCAGTGCCGATCAAACTTTGAATGTCCTCATTGCCTCTTCTAGAAGGAGGCTTATTTTCATCGCCCCCCTTCCTCCTAAATGCAAGAAGATAGCGTAGGATTGCACTTAACGTGAGGTTTACGTAACCGACGATGGAATGGAACCGAGGAGATGGCACACAGACACACTAGGTTAGCGAGATTACCAGGGAGTTGAATCACTACCAACGAACCCATACTTCATACTTGTCTGGTAAACATGTTAATCAACAGCAAGCACAATCTGTCTCATCCGCATTCGTACGTAGACTTGCGCCTTAGAAAGACTTGGTCGGTATTGGTGTTTGTTGGTGTTGGGCGTTCGTCTTGGCAAGAGGCTTGTTTCAGTTTCGCAGCAGGTTCGCGAGGTTGACAACACCTCCCCCTGCTCGAATCCTTCCAGATAAACCTTCGGCAACGGGGGTCGACGCCAGGGGCAGGGACAAGCAGCGTGCATGTAGTACACAGCCAAGCTCAGCTGAAAGACCAAGGAAACACGGAGGATGGTACGGAGACGGGACGGCGAAGCGAAGACAGAAGGATGAAGGGTTCGAATCTACCTAATATACCTACATATATCTCTCATCGATCCAGTCGTCCAAAATGTGTCTGCCGTGAGAGATTCATTTTCTTCTTCTATTATCTCCCTATTTCTGCTTCGTCCTGTTTCGTTTCGTTTCGTTTCGTCCAATCTGGTGAATTTTCCGGCTAGTATTTTCGATCGTCCTGTTGCTTCCTTTCGTAGCTACCGCTCGCCTAGCTATCAACGGCCGGCCATGTATTGCCAACCATCTTCCGCCCTGGCCTTGACGTGCTGGTCGCTGCTGGCGTCGCTTACAGCAGCTAAACCCGTCGTCGACCTAGCCGTTCCTCGATATCGCCCGGCTCCTCGACAAGATGTACAGTTCGGGCCGCGGCACTACCCGCACTACCCGACGAAGAGGTCCATGGTCAAACGGGATGCCAACACGACGTTCGACTTGGGCTTCGAGGCTAAGGACGTGACGTTGTTTGACGGGTGTGTATACTCGACTCATCGCATCATACATCTGTTTACTAACTCCACCCGCAGTTCGTGGCAAGCCCTAAACCAAACCTTCTCCCTATCCCTCGCCTGCGTCGAGTGCCGGACGTGGGGCACGCTCGTAGCATCCGCGGAATTCCCGGACGACCTCGAGGAGCTGATCGGCGACCTGAGCGACCTAAACCCGCTCAACGACGCCAGCCTGTCCGTCGGTTTTCAGGGTGTCGGTGCCCTAGTCGACGTGAGCCTGACCACGGGCGCCAACGGCCAGTTCACGATCCCGCTGGTCGTGACCGAGACGCCCCTGGGCATCACCGGCCCCGGCTTCCAGGTCGGCGTCGTCTTCGGCGTCGACCTCGTCATCGGCATCACCGGCGAGGTCACCGCCGAGGGCGGCTTCCAGGTCGCTATTCCCGATAGCTCGTCCTTTTCGATCCCGCTGGATTCTACTGTTAAGAATGTTGGCAAGTTGTAAGTTTTTTTCCCCTTTTTTTTTTCTTTTTAATTTCCTCTGTCTATTTCCCCACCCCGAGCCCACACGCCCGGTCAAACCAAACCAAACATCCACTCACCAGCTTCCCACAGCGACGGTGTATCCGCCAGCCTCCTCCCGCTGACCGCGTCCGCGCCGGCTAACGTGACGCTCGCCCTCCGCCTGCGCGTGCAAGCCGGCCTGGAGCTTCCTTCATCACCCCTCCTCGAAGCAAAGGCATTGGCGGGAGCCTTCATCAACATCCCGGAGATAATCCTAGGCGAGCAGTTCACCACCTCGCCAACGGACGGCAGCAACTGCCTGCTCCCCGCGAGCGCCGAGATCAACATCAACGCGGGCGTGTTCGTCGACGTGGGCGCCGAGGTCGCCGACATCCAGCTCGCCGACTTCAACCCCACGCTCTCGACGACGCTGTTCAGCGCCGCTGCCAGCACGTGTTTTATCACCGCGGGTCAGGAGACGGCTACGGCTACGGCGACGACGACGACGGGCGCGGGAGCGGCTATCACGACGGGCGTAGGCGCCACCGGCACCGGCACCGCGGGCGTGGCATGTCCCGTAGCGCTCACGACGGAGACGGTCGCCACGACGAGCGCGTTCACGATCACATCCTGCGCGGCCCCCGTGGCCAACTGCCCGGCGAGCCTGGCGCAAGTCATCGTCGTGTCGTCGCCCGTGACCGAGACCGCGACGCGGTGCCCGGTATCCGTGTCGCTCAACACGACCAGTGTGGTGATACCGCCGTACGCCAACACGACGGTGGCGATGACGACGACGATGTCCGGCGCGATCCCGTTGACGAGTCTGACGGCCCCTGTCACAAACACGCTGACGGTGGATCCGACGGTCACGCCGCCGGATGTGGCGAGCATTACCGGCACGGCGAACGGCGGGAGCGCGACCGGGGAGATGGAGGCTGCGGTTTCGACGCCGATGGCTATGTCGACCGTGTACGTGACTGTGACGGCTACGACGTGTGCTTGCGAGTAGTGTAACTGTGGCTTGTGGTGATAACCTACCTTAGATGGTTGGTGAACAGCTAGGTTCGATGGGATCACGTTGGGATAGTGGCCCCGTTGATTAGCGGAAAATCTTGGGTAAAGGCAACGACATTGAGGGTTGCATAACTACATGAGTAAATAGATACCCTGTGTGCGTATGTACCATATATCGAGGTTGGTTGGGTTTGAATAGCTCATGACATTTACGAGAATCTTTATGAACATTTAGAAATAAAAGAGGGTTGCAATTTGGCAAAATAAGATATTCCATAAATTATTCATTGAATTTGACCTTTTCATACCGCCCGATGGCAAGCCGGTAACTACCTTACAGTACATCAGCATAAATACAGAGGCCAGTACCGTGCCTTTCCTATCCTACCCCTCTAGTCGTCTACCCAGCCTAGCCGTCAATAGGACACCTATACGCCACTTCGCGGCCGAACTCGTCCACTTCTCTGTGACTGGTACCATTTTCGTCTTCTCCCCGCTTGGCCTGTAGCGCGTCTAGGCATGTCTTGTGGTATATATGTCTGCAAGCCAAGACGACGAGCGGCCCGAGAGGCTGCTGGTCTTTTCGCCGTCCGGAGACGTCTCCATTTGTTTCGACGGCCGAGTTCTGAGCGACCTGTGCACCGTTCGCCGCTTGCTCCCCCGATGAACTGGGACCAGCGCTCGTATCCGTGCTTTTGCCCTTTCCTTTTCCCGTGTAGGTTTCGGCCTCCTCTTGTGGAGGATCGACCTTGTCCTTTCCGCGCGCTCCGGCTGGGCCCGCGATAGCGGCAGCTTTCTTTTCCTCGCGCTTCTTATTGTCGATAGCCTGCTTCTCCTCCCACGCTTCGAAGACATTACCGGCGACGCCAGGGCCCCAGACTCGCTTTCCGCAAGCCTCGCAGGTTGACCCTCTGGGCCGCCATCCGCGCTGGCGGAGGTCCACGGCCTGTTTGACATTTTGGAAGAGCTGCTGGTCAAGAAGTCGGTTTGAAAGTCTTAAAATGTTTTCTTCGTAAGCGTAGGCCGAAAAGATTGAGGCTAGAACCGCCCGCAAGTCCGCAAGACTGGGAGAAGTGGCCGCAGCGCGAGTTAGGAAAGCTCGCAGGATCCGAAGAAACATAAGGTTACCCCCCGAACTTGAAACTAGGCGGTTGCTGGGCTGAGATCCGTCTTGGGTAGACGTAGCAGTCATAAGCGCCGTGAATGTGTGCTGCACAAGTGAGCGTAGGAGTCCCACCAATTTGTCGCTATCAAGCATTGGTGTTGGAGAAGCAGTGCCTCTCGAGACTCTGTCCGGTTTGGATGGCGTAACGACAGATGACAGACGCCGTGTAATTTGGACGGTAGTATCTATCAGATCGAGCCATAGTGCCTCATCAGGGGTAAGATCACCTGGTGACGGCGAACCCCGTCGACCAACCACGTTGAGCTTCTTGGATGTCTTCATCTGGCCTTGGCATAACCAAATACCCACATGGGTATATTTCTGTAGCCCTCTGAGAAGATCTTCGGCGGCATCTTGAACCTCTATATCTTCGGTATCCTCGTCTGTACTTGTAACTAGACCATGAAGAGCCGACTCTAATGTTTCTAAGTGTTTAGTCAGACGATCCATAGCGTCCTTAACCTGTCCTTCCCGGGCCATCAGAATAACGGCAGCGTCAATAACACCGGTATCTTCCATGGTCGGCAGTAGTTTGTCGAGTCTCAAGTTTGTAGCTTGTACGATACCGACAAAGTCGGACACATGAGAGGGGTTATATCGACACATGAGTTGCACGTATTGTTCGATGAAATCCCGATCTAGCGATGTAGACGTCTGCCCCGACGTCTCTTCAGAATCAGGTTCAAGTAGAGCTCTTAGATAGGTGTATTGCAGTTCGGAACCCTCATCAAGCGAATCTAAGACGAACCTATGCAGCTCCGGTGCATAAGATCTGAGAGTTTGAGCGGCTTGGACGGGGTCGAGTTCAACTAGCTCTCGCGAATGCTGTTTGATGACATCGTGGATATCTTGGACCTGTCTCTTTGGAAGGCTAGCCTGGGATCGTAGGCACTCCGCAATGCATTGGAAGGTTTCTTCCTGGTCTTCTGGATCCTCGAAGTAGGTCTGTAATAATTTCCCATACTGCTTGTCATTTCTGTATATCCGTTTCAAGATACGATAGAATCTAGCCTCTTTGAAGTGGGGAATGAAGATCGACAGGTCTGGCGGCTGATATATGGAGAGTAGATACTCTGCACTCAGCTGGGCATCTTCCGCCAGGTCTGCTCCAGGATAGCTGCACAGCCCAGCTAATACCTTATCTAGGGTAGAGCCCGGTATGAGAAGGTATTGCGGGAACTTGGGAAGATTTCGGGCAATGAACATGTCTAGGTATATGGTATCTTGGGGAGCGAAATCGTTCGGGTTCATTATTTCCAACAAAATGGACACCACGTATTGACGATCGACCGTCAAGCCGAAGATCTGCTCTTCTGGTAGATCCTTACCAGTGCCACCATTGAGTTGTTTCTCTTGGGACTCGTTTAAGAATGGATCTTCGAACGCTTCGTTGAGCGCACTTAGAAAGCTTGGCGCATCGTATTCGAGTATCATCCTGAGGTACGGGAAAGATGGCTCCTCTTCTTGATTTGGGCACGTAAGGAATGTCTTGTTGCTGCCTTTTGGCCAGGTGATGCTCTTCCCAGAAAACAGAAACCAGTAGATCTCCGCCTTGGCCTGCGACGCCACGTCGTCTTCCATCCTTTCGCTTGTGGGATAAACCCGTCCGGTCAGGGTGTAGGATAGATATGGGAACATCTTAAGTGCGTTCACCTCGAAAATATGATCCTCCATTAGATTTGCCGAAGTATTCTGTAACAGAGGTATCAACAGTGTGAGGAGGTCGATGAGAGGCGTGATGTAATCGAATAAAGCCTGGTTCCAGACGTATATGAGAGCATCGTAGAGGCCGTGCTGCTTGCAAAGCGACGTGATCTGGTCGATATCGAGAGTGGCGGTTTCCATGTGACAAACCATCTCTTCTAGGCGGCTTTCCCAACCTTTACTCACGTAGTGAGAAACCATTGCCTTGACGGCTGTTGGTGGTACAGTCGAAATCGTCTTTTCGAGAATGTACGGCTCCAATACCTCCAGAAAGATGCCTTCAACGTTGCCATCTTCATACCATTCGTACATCTCGTCGAAGAGGAAGTCGAGATCCCCAACGCTCTGGCAAGCAACGAAACAAGTCTCGGCAAGTTTTTGTAGATGTTGATCATCTATAGAAGCCTTGCTTTTTTGTCGTTTGCCAAAGGCATATTTCAGGGATGCGCTCATAATCTCCATGACTTTATCCCGTACCATCTTGTGCCTCAAGGCAGCGTCTTCCGGAAGACCAACGGTTAGCTTATTGGCATCCCCCGTATAATAAGATGTGGCTAACTGAATTGCCCCAATGTAGTCGCCATTTTCCATCAACGCTATTAGTCGATCGGCCCAGTTTGATACGGCACCGATGGATACATCATTGAAGCCCATTAGAAATATACGACCCTTGTAGGCCTTGAAGCTCATGTAAAAAGCGTCCGCCACGACGCCATGCATTGACGTATCATCCTCGTCTAGTTGTTCAACGAGACTATGTAGCTGAGTGGAGAAGAGATCGGCATGATATATGTACTTGCCGATGAGATCGAAGGCTTCAGTCATCCTCATTGATCGGTCTTCGAGGACGATGAGCCTCTGGGTAATTGTTAAGACGGTCAAGACGGAACGGCTGAGCCATTGAACCGCGACAATCGCTTCCTCGCACTTCCATCTACTCCGTGCTTTGAACTTTAGCATCGGCGGTTTATTCGCATCGTCTGACGGTATCTCATCCACATCTAAGACAGTGAGCACGTTGGACCAGCAATACACAAGCTTGACCTTAGACATAGTGCTCCCAGTACTAGGATCGGGTACTTTTAACTTGACCGCGGGAAACCATGCCAGACAGCCGGTCATAGCGCTGTGCGGCGTTACGTCCTTGGGTCTCGCTGACTTGTGCTGAGTCTGTGCAATTGGTGTTGTCGAGACTATGACGAGCAGATATGGAGTGAGCATCGCAGTAAGACCCATCGAGTCCGTTGCTTGTTCTACGTTTCCAAGTGGTAATGGAGAAAAGGCCAATACGGTGCTAGGTTTCAGGGGCTTGCCTGATGAGGGCAGTGGGGCGCCAGGATAGCGGCCAAGTATTCTTACTGTCTTCACAGTCCGCCCAAGTGCGCCGGTACCCCTAGTCGCAAGGTGAGAAAATGCCATGCCGTGATCATCTGCGGAAACTAAGGCTGTGTGTCTGGTGCCGAGAAATCCAAGGTGTGTTATCGACACGTTCGGCATATGACCGTCCGTCGTCCGGTTCTCCAGTTGGGTTGAATCGAGAGGCGGGATGTGTAGGAACGGTCTCGACGCCCGGCTCGTGTCCCAGGTGAAAATATTTCCACTTGAGTGGCCGCCGGCTATAGTTGTATGATCCGCAGAAACAGCAATAGCCGTGATAGATCCGGACTCGATAGCTATATAAAAGTCAACATCAAGCTGCAGGAGTTTAGGAGTAGAACCTGACCTTTGGTACCCGGACCCAGGATCATTTTCAGATTTTGGTTATAATCAAACATTAAAATTATGCCCTTGGTGGTACCCAGGACGATCGAAGCAGAAATAGCTATACAAGTGGGCGAACCGAAATTGCGCTTTCCAGCCTCGGAAAAGGCTTGCCCGTTCAATTTTTGGAGTTTCGTCCATCGTACAACTTCCCACGGCGGCGAGGTAGTTTCGGTCTCGCTAGGTTCTAAGAAAAACTGACTGCCCATAGACGCCTGTCTGCTATGTCCGGTGAGAAAAGCAGGCGATGACGGCCGCGGAGAAAGTATAGAAGGTGTGGAAATTCGAGATTGAAATCGTCGATCGAACGGCCGGAACGAAGGGGTAGGGCTGCTAAGTCCATGTCGCGATGCCAGAGAGAGTACTCTACTGCTGCCAGGAGAAGATATCATAGAGCCCTTGGGAAGCTGTTAGCTAACTCGCTCCACACATCATGCATGACACTACGGCCTACTTGAATAGAGGGTGAATCGTCCGGCACGGAGAGTAGAGAGTCCAGGGGGCTCCCGACCCTTCGAGGCAACCCATCATTAGATCCCTCCTCGGAAACATCGTCGCGATCGTGAAGCAACTGGCGATATCGGTTTACGAGCACTCCATTCTCGTGAGCTTTACTGGTTGTAATATCCTGCCGCTCCTCTTCGACGATCTCTGCTATGTGTTCTTGCTCACGATCCCCTTTGATGGTCTCCTCGTCGCTCGACGCCGCGTCTCCATCTGGAGATAAGTCTAGATGATCATCTTCCATACTGGCAGCCCCATCGTCTCTCTCCGGGGAAGGCAAGCTCATCGAGTTATCTGCATCGGGCGCATGGCTCTAGGAATGAGCAAAGACTATTGCGTGGTTCGTGCCGTAGCCTCCGACAAACAAGACTTCGATGTCTTAGCTTCTCGTGCTATCTCGGAAACGTGTAGTAAGCTAAAATGGTAGTATGCAAGCTCTATCGTGCACCAAGACTTGAATGGAGGGTATCGCAACGGGATCGCAAGTCGCAAGTCGACAAAAATAGACGCGGAATTAAATGGGAAGAAGATTCGGTATACAAGTGCTCTGAACGTTATCGCAACCTTGGAAGCTTCTCTCAGGTGTCGTAACGCAGATAGCTCAGCCTTATTATTAGCACACATGGAGGCACATAGGGGACATGGGGGGGATATAACAGCGCAATGAAACACCCAATCAGCATCCCTTACAAGCTGAAATGAGCTGAGCGATAAGTAAAGCACGGGCCAGCCAAGCACTGTTAATCCTAATCGATACCATCCACCTAGGTTAGCTGGAGCTTTTTCTTGGTAATCCCTGCATTTCAAACTTGACCTTTATTCATTTATAGGTACTTCATCGAAAGACTGCGATCAACTAATTCAAATTCCGAGTCGCATTTCGCATCACCTTCTGCCAAACTTTGTACCCAACTGCCCCGACACCATGTCGTCTATAGGACCTCAATTGCCGCCGCATCTCTCTAAGCGAAAGCGCACTCCCGAGGATGAATCAGCAGAATCTCCCGCCGCGAAGCTCCGAGCAACAGACCGAGCGCCAGTAAACCAGGACGAAATAAATATCGACAGCGACGACGAATACGACTACGGCCAGACCGCACCTCCACCAAAAGCAGCTGGCCCGATAGGACCAACCATGCCACCTTCGAATGCAGAGGAGGTTCAGTTGGATGACAGCGACTCGGACGACATCGGACCGACGGCTCCTCCACCGCCCCCTTCGACGAGACCTTCTATAGGACCTAGCCTCCCACCATCAAATAACGATGAAATCACCCTAGAAGACGACGATTCAGACTCAGACGTAGGACCAGCACCACCATCTGGACCCAAACCAGCCGCGCCGGCAAAACGCGTCCACGGCCCCGCGCCACCCCCAGCGCCGCTCTCCGAACGGCCAACCACCGCCGCCGCCGCCGACTCCGATTCCGACTCGGACTCAGACTACGGGCCGGCGCTGCCAACGTCGACTTCGCACCTAGCGCGGCAGATGCAAGCCCAGGCCGCGCAAGCGGAAGCGGCCGCCGCGGCCGCGGCAGCCGGCCCCAAGCGAGACGACTGGATGCTAGCGCCGCCGCCGTCGGCCGCGTACAAGGCGCCGGACCCGACGAAGATCAAGAGCCGGCGCTTCAACTCGGGGCCGCGCACGAACACGTCCAGCGACGGCGGCGGCGGCGAGCTGAGCAGCATATGGACGGAGACGCCGGAGCAGAAGCGGAAGCGGCTCGAGGACGCGGTGCTCGGGCGGGAGGCGACGCCGCAACAGCACACGAAGAGCGGCAGCGCCAACACGTCCAAGTCGGCGGCGCGTGGCGGCGAGCGAGCGCTGTCAAAAGAAGATATCGAGCAGCAGGAGCGGATCCGGCGGTTCACGGAGGCGACGCGCGGCAAGAGCCTGTACGAGGAGCACCGGCAGTCGCGGCAGGGGCGGGAGCTGGCGGCGGAGGAGGAGGAGGACGACCCGAGCCGCCGCGCCTTCGACAAGGAGAAGGACATGAAGCTCGGCGGCCGCATCGGCACCGCCCAGCGCCGCGAGCTGCTGAACCGCGCCGCCGACTTTGGCGGGAGGTTCGCCAAGGGGAAGTACCTGTGACGGACGGCGATATGTAGCCCGCTTGCCGTGTTTACTCGTTTCGAAACGGACTAGGGCAGAAAATAGGGGAAAAGGGGCAAGAGGACGAGGACGAGTGTTTGATGCCAGCTATAAAGATACCCAGGACTACTACAACACCGCTGATAGATGGCAAGATGGCAAGTGCAACGACGATACTCGGTCGTCTCTAAATCACATCTGAAGATGCTCACATGTAAGGAACGCATATGAAACCTGGTCAAGTTATTCTCCATGAACATGAATTATTCGTCAAATTCTGCTTCCCTGGCTTGCGAAACCTATGTATACTACTGCGCACGCCGAAGGTGTTCATCCTTCCTCTTAAGCATAGGTACATCCGCGCAACTAAGATAGGAGAAAAATTCCTCTCCTTCACCACCCTCGCCCTAATTGCATATACTTGCAACCACATCACGGCAGCTCGGTTGTTGAGAAAACCAGCCCCTTAAAACCCTGAGGTAAACACCGCTTTGCTCCTACTCCTACAGATATGCATAGTGATGTTGTCAGATTCGGTCCTTGCCTCCCAGATTCAGGACGCACGGATAAGGCCAGACCGTATAAAAAAATCATGAAACTGGTAGTAATGGAAACGTCAAATTTTCTCATGTACAACGCAAGGCAATTTTCTTGCCAGGTGTAACCTTATGCTCAACTTTTCGTCCTCTGGCTGAGTTCCGGTCAGGTGGGTAATCCTTGACCAGTTTGATCAATAATTGGCGGATAAGATGTGCGGGTGAGCGAGGCGTGGAACATTCAGGTAGGCGGATAGAAAATATGAAAAGGAGGCCCAAAGTAAGGACAGGGGTATGTGAGTATGCGAAAATGTTTGGCTCGTTGAATGTCGTACTGCTGTGTAGAGGATATATCTCGGAGGAAATAAATTGGAGCATTTATATTCGGTTCATTAAACCGAACTCTATGGAGATTAGAAATTCCTAACTCGAATCCGCCTGTGGCCGTACACCTGCTTCCAACTGTGACGGCGTCGTGTTTGTACCACCATTGGCACCAGAAGCCGTTGCTTCACTAGTTCCATCGGCTTGACCATTACGTCCTCTCCTCATCAGCTCATTCATTCTGAATGGCGGAAATCGGCCACGAACTCTCGAAAACAAACCAGCGCTAGCTTCAGCCGGTTGAGATTCAGCGCGAGGCTGTTGTCGCTGCTGCTCGGGCCGACTTCGATCCCATATACGCGGTTGCCGAGCATAGCTCCCTGAATCAAGACCTCCGAATCGGCCCGCAATCATGCCACGCGGTGCCCCACGGAAGTTACTCCAGGACGTGAACGTACGCTGAGGTGGCCTCGGCATATTCATACGGCCGTTACGAGATGGGTCGGTATTAGATGTAGGACTAGTCACGTCACCATCTGCGGGAGGCGGACGTGGCTTAGGTGTATAGTAATCGGCCTTGCAGAGGGGACAAGAGGCTCTCCTGTTAGTTAACCACGGGTCAATGCAGACAGCATGGAAAGCATGGCCACAGGTTAAACCACGGATATCGTCATTATCCTCCAGCGTGTCGATACAGATAGCGCATGTGTCGCCTCGCGTACCTATCAACTCAGGCGGGAGAGCAGCATTTATGTGCTCGTCGTCCTCATCTTCGTCGACACTGCCGCGATGATCATGGTCTTTGGTGATGATGCTTTCCGCGGTTTGGGACTGGGTCAACGTGTTTTCACTGGCCACAGCAATAGCGGACATGCCGTCCGGGTTGTCGTTCTCGTTTTTCTTGTCGTTCTCCAGGCTAGGTATCGACTTATCTTCGACAGCAACTTTCGGAGTAGAAGGAGCATCGGGATGATCATTAGCGGAATCGTGTTCCTTCGTCGGAATCTCCTGCACGATACCCTCAACACTCATCACACTATTAGCACGGCTCGCAGGTGCAGAGACACCGCCGGCGGTTGGCAACCCTTCTCTCGCTCGTGCTGAAACCCAAGCCTTGTACTTCATCATGGGAAACTTGTCGTTCACTTCGTCCATCGTCATCAACTTCTTTTCGCGACGTCGGCGGTGCGGCCTAGTAGGCATGTTCTCCAAATTGATAGGCTCGCCGTTCTCATCCAGCGCTCTAAGTTGTCGATTGCGAGCATTGTATCGGAAACAGTATTTGACGCCAACGATGATCCTGTATCCAAGGTTAGGATGCAAAGCCACTATCAGTGACTAGATATCAATCGTAGCTCACCAAAGGTTAGTGAAGACAACGCCGAATCCCAAAGCCACAAAGAATAGCAGGGGAGAACTAGTCCCTCCACCACTGTTGTCCTGGTTATTGTTGTTGCTGTTGCCAGACGAGGGATCGGGAGACGGAGGCGAGGTTGTGGATGCGGCAGAGGTCGGGGTGCCGGATGCAGAACTAAACGATGTTGGAGACGCCGTCGCAGTGTCGCTAGAACTTATTAAGGTAGTAGTCGCCTGTCGAATTTGATGTTCAATGGTCCTTGCGACAAGATGGGCGCCGCCCGCCAGAGCGTCGTTGAAGTCTACCATCTTCACAAATTGGAAGAGGCCGTTAGAACCAGAGTTTAGAAAGGGCCGGTCAATGGTCGAGTGAGGAGCTCATTAGCAAAGAGCCCTCGACTTGTGGCCAAAAGGGACAGAGTATCCTATCAACACGGCCTTGTCCTAAGCAGCGATGCCATTTACTGCGACTATCGCCAAATCCGTCCGTCTGAGACACTTATCGTTCGTAATATAGATATCCTCTTCCCTAAGCGATGAAAGAGGGAAACAGCAGATGGCAAATGATGCCAACCACTCAGTAGTGATAGAGAAAGTGCCAAGATTTGGATGAGTATGAACAAGTTGGAAGTTGGTTAGTTGAAAGGATGAGAGAGATTAGCACGAATGAAGGCTGTACACTTAGTTCAGCCGATAGGCCAAGGGGTGGAGAAAGAGACGTGCGGCCGCCAAAGGAACCACATGCAGGGAAAGGATTTGGGGGGGCTTGTGAAGGGGGGACGAAAGTCTGACGGCCCTGTGATGCGTACCTTGCGATAAGCTAAACTAGCAGGCTAGGCGCAAAGAGCAGTTGTTGCAGAGACGGTCGGATCAGGGCCGGTCAGACGGTGTTTAGGTGTTTAGGTGGGATAAAGGTACGGGCATGGGCGACTTGGTTGGGGCTGGGTTTTTTATTTTCTTTCTCTTTAAATCTTGGCTCTAAAACTATAGGTAGAGGTGGATCTTCCCATGACCCAATAAGAGGTTGGTGTCAGCGCCTAAGGTGCATGCATGTGTGATTGTCTTAGCCGCATAAGGAAATGGGATGCCACCTCATGTCAAAAGCCGTTTCGGGCCCTGTTTTTAGGCCATGAACTATGCCCTGAATGTCCTAAACTGGGCACAGTTTATCAGAAACAATACGCTAGGCTAGCGAGCCGGCAAGGAAAAGAATTCAACTTACTGAACTTTACAGTCAGGTAGACGGCTCATGTGTTGCGCATTGTCTTATTGCATCATGAATCATTCGTACATACAGTACGTATGTAGTAAGAAAAAGGTGGGAGGGAACAAAGCGATCTACAATGTGACTCGCAGATGGGTGGGGATTGGTGCAATTTACTGAACTGAACTGAATTTTGAGTTCGAGACGGCCCGCATGGAAACGGTTAACAGCTTGAACCGTCTTATCTCTAAATTGTCTGCCGGGAGTTTGGCCCCCTCCTGCTGTTGTTTCTACCTACCTACCTACATGTACTTAAGGTACCTACCAATACAAAGGAATTGTAGGCGAGTTTCCTCGACTCCCACAACCCCTTGAAACTTCAAACTTCATACTCTATACCAATTAGCGACGATGCTGCTCATGTTCTTATGCGGGACATATAGATGTATCTCGCATTCCAAAACAGATTGTTGGTTGTGCAGCTATCCTAGATCTACGCTACAGTATCACCTAGATCAACTGCATTTAGATGGGCGCTTAGAAGCCTCACCCCCAGCTCCAACCCCCTGAATGCGGCAATGTTTCTGTTCCTGTTTACTCAACTCAGTCCCCTAATCCCGCATTATGTCTTAAAATATGCCGAATCTAGAACATAGCGAAGATGGGAGAGCAAGAGCAAAGATTGGTCACTGAACCAAGTCGTATAGGTATCGTATCTCATCGTGCCACTACTATAAAAGATTCCATCTTACGCTTGTTTGCATCAGGCCATGGCCATCATGTGGCAACACATGTATTCCTCACGTGCGAGCAACTTTGGATTGAACGAACCCGGGTTTTAAGTAGTTCCGCATGGCTAGGTAAACCGTTGATCGTGATACCTACGACTTACATCGTCTGCATCGAGCATCGAGCATCGGAATCCCGAGACTCCCTCGTGCTTAGTGGCAATCGGAAGCTAAATCTAAAGGAGTACAGATCTGATAGCTCGAGGCACTGCGTGAGCCTGCCCAAATTCCAAGTTATCCCCATTCGATCCGGATACCAATAAGTACTCGAGTCGTACAGTAAGATGCGGTGTTGTTGGTCGCTCATCCATCACTAGCGTATCGCTAGCACGTCGAGCGACGATGACTACTGCTAATTTATTAGAGCCCGTCAGGACGAGGCAAAAGCCACAGCTCTCTACCAATTTACCAACACGCTGTCACTCGGGAACTAAGGTAGAAACCTGTATAGCATGTTAAGTGCTGCTCGTGAGGTGCCAATTACGTGTTTGCGTTACCCCCGACTTCACCCAGAGTTGCAGAGTTGCAGAATTCCAGGCTCGACATGCGAGACAACGACTCAGAAAACGTTATCGAAAGTTTGCTTTCAGTACCTGCTTATGGATGGAATCCATAACATATGTTTCCCCGGACACCGGTAAGCACGAGGCTGTGTTGTCTTAGTAATTTTCGGCCATCTTTAATGTGCCGACGGATATAAAGTATTCCATGAATCATTTATATGACTATACGGTGTAGTTTCAATAGGATTCCTGAACTTAATTCAGCCTACTATATGCCAGAAGCTAATAAGAGCTGACCACTTGGATGCTAGACCGACGGTCCTCTTGTCTCCAATACCTCGAGGTCCGACAATCCTTAAAGGATCTACCTGTACACTCTTTAATGTCGTGTCGAGATCGGATTCCAAAGCCCAGACGGAGATGCGCCGTGGTATTTGGAAGAACCCTAGTCCTCCAAACCATTATATGCACGCGGCCTCTATCGCATTCCTATATAGGTAACTATGAGACGACACCAATGCTCTGTCGGGCAGTGCTACCTGCTAGTGTCTAGAGCTATCATGGACCACGGCAGCACGGTCAGCAGGTTTGTGCCAAGGGACAGAGTCTGTCTTTAGTATTTGTCAATATCCCAGACCAATGGCACGCCGAGTAGTGACCGGACGACAGCGAGGCTGGCCGCAGTGCCAAGGGCGCCGCAGGCACGGCACGCGGCCTTGTAGGTGCAGGCAAACATTCAAGATGCGAACCTCTAAGTTTCAGGTAAGACGTATGCAGGTCTTGCCGTTTGTTCAAGTCAAATTGCACACCGCCTGGTAATTTAACCATTGTAGTGCGACACATGTAGAGGTTTAATGTATCTCAGTAAATTGATAGACGTCCTCTATGATTCCGTAATCAATATTCCGTTTATATTTTGTTCACCGTGTTCACCGACATGGCCTATGAACGATTATCATACCCAAAGAGTTATAGTAAACAGGTATCATCCAAGGTGGGACAGCAGAAAGCCCCTCCATCGCATAAGCCTACTCTATTGAGGTCGTCGGGTTCGTCCATGAGATCATTCGCTGTGGATTATTGACGCTGATCATTCAACGTGGATGCATGGGATAGAAACCTTTCGATTATCGTGAGAAACTATGCGATATAGAAGCATTCGATTCTCGGGATCTACCGACTAGACCTCGAAGAGACTTGAGTCTAGTACCCGAGTTTATAGAGGCAATGGAAAATGAAGGTAGAAAAATGACAGTTACCCATGCGGAACTTGCCAGAGATTGGGCATTCGCAAACCCCCGCCAACGCCAGCCCCACCATCCCCGCGGTTGGGACCGTTCATTTGATAACGTGCCAGCTAACTGGCTGTGCCATTCTCAATTCGGTAGGTAGCGTATGTAGTTCGCAACACAACTCTTCCGAACTTCACCACCGGTTAACCGCGTATCCGAACCCGAACGTGAGAACCGTCTTTCTCTACCCAGGCAGCCCAGGTCACTAAGGCTAAGCTTTCCGGTCTCGGTATCCCTATCCCAACGGACCTATCACGTCATTCATTCGGCAAGCAATGCCTCCGACGCAGCTCCCGGCTTCCGGAAACCCTCTGTAAGTTGAAATCTCCATTACGCGTAGTGGCTGAGTCTCGCCCTGCATCGCCCCCCTCATACCCTCCTGCAGGACTTGTCAGCATCCGAAGCTGCCGGGCTGATCAAGTGGAATTGTTAGGGTTTTCTTCGACATCACTATTGGAGGTAAGCGCTTACGAATCTATTACCTACATCGGGGTCTTATGTGCATTAGACCAGCCCATCGGCTTGGTACTAGAGGCTGTCACGTGATCTCTGGAATACGCCAACGTCTTCAGCACTCCAGGAAATAGGGGGTGTTATAGAATGGCTCTGACGAAGTATAGGTGAGCCTTTGGGTCGAGTAACCTTTGAGCTCTTCAAGGATGTGGTACCTCGTACGGCGGAGAACTTCCGCCAGTTCTGCACGGGCGAGTCGAAGAACAATCGAGGCCAGAGCCAGGGTTACAAGGGAAGCAAATTCCACAGAATCGTATGTTCCCCCTTAACCGTGACAGACCCAACATTGCCGTTCTGACCGGCCACAGATCAGCAACTTCATGATTCAGGGTGGAGATTTCCTCAACGGCGATGGCACTGGAAGTACTGTAAGTTAGCACAATGGGATGGATGAGAGCAGATACTAATCGTTATATGTCAAGTGTATTTACGGTACGAAGTCGTTCGCAGATGAGAACTTCTCTATGAAACATACGCAGAAGGGTCTTCTTTCTATGGCCGTAAGTTCCGTCTTCTCTTCCCCCTAGCTATGCTAATTACGGAGCAGAATTCTGGTCCGAATACCAATGGATCGCAATTCTTCATCACCACGGTCCCCACTCCTCACCTCGATGGGAAGCACGTTGTCTTCGGCAAGATCGTCGATGGCATCGAGGTTATCGAGAAGATAGAGAAGACCAAGACTGGTAGACGCGGGCGAGACGTACCCGACATGGACGTTGTAGTCGCCCAATGTGGTGAGATGTAACGGGCTAGCTAGGCAATCGTCAATAGTCCTCCAGAGGGATGAATCACTAGGGATCATCACGGGGATATTTCAATGGGTGTTTGCGAGGCGTAAGTCTCCTAGCATCATATATTTAGATCGTCGCCTAAGCAGCTCTAGTAATCAAAACGCCGAAGTCCCAAATTCATATTTCTCCTCAGCCCCCTCTACCAATTCCAATCTTCAGGGTGGTCGACAGATCTGAAGCGGTCGGGGCCCACCTCAAGCTTCAAAGTCTTAATAGGCAAGTTGTTTGCAGGGCCGACCCATAGAATCTTCCGAACTCGTCCCTCGTCGTGCGGCGTCGCCAGGGAACAGAGTAAACCCGCAAATTCATAAGCAAGCACTTTATGAAGCTTCTCATCCTTTTGCGAATCGTCCCATATCAGGTCATCGCAGGCTTCGAAGACGAAGAACAGGTTCTGGGGTAAAATGTTGACGAGGGCTGTAATCAAACTCAAGGCGTCGTCGATATCTATAGGGAATTCCACACGTATGTCCTTCTGCTTTCGAATCCTGGCTAGCATCTCTTTTGGCAACTCGCCCCTGGGGTCCTCGAAGACGTCTGGTAGGCAGTTGACGAGCTGTGTGATGATGGTGCACACGAACGACCTCATCATGTCCCCTGGAGAGGGTTCTGTGGTTTCGCCATGCAGGAATTTGCTGTAAGGTCGTTTCCCACCGGCGAAAGTGATAATGGCAGCCGGCTGCCGCGCCTCGCGTAGAGTCTCGGCCATTTTACAGACAATATTGATGAGGCACACCGGGAAACGATTTACGGACGGCGTTCGAAGACACAGGACGTCTCTCGTAGGATCGTTCATCCATCCATCGACCGCGCGAAAGAATTTCTCTGGCCTAGAATCCGAGTCTGCAAGGTCGCGATGCTTCAGGTTGGTGTCGTTATACACGATAACTCCTGCGAGATCGGCGAGTATATCTGTTTTCCTGAGTAGTTTTGGTGTTTTGTTCTGCTCCATGATGTTTGCCTTGGGATTGCGTTGCTGTGTCTAAGTAGATGGTGAAATGACCAGAGTTTAGAGAGAAGAAACGTTATGCATTTATATTCTTCGTAGCCAGCCTAGTGTTTCGTGTTTATTAAAATGCTAAGTTAGTGATTCATGTCCTCTTCATGCTGTTGCACGTGGGCGTTTCCTCATACTGGAATGAGTGGCACATTTTGTAAAATAGAAGATTCTCCTAGATCTGACAAAAGCCACATGAACTCGTTTCCCATGATCTCTTCTCATCCCAAAATCCAACCACGTAACGAGTACTGGATTCCTATGGTTAAAACACAGTTTATGAGAAGGTATTTTTTGGTCTTGCTCAGCCCGTCTTCAGAGTCATGGTACCTAGTACCCTGGACAACCTATCACTCATGAGATCCGTGTGATTAGATTTGATGGCATTCGTGATCGTTCAAGTCCTTCCCAGCACGACGATCATTAGGAAATATAAACACTATGAGATACATTTGGGTTAAAGAGATGTGTAATGAATGCGAATAGTCTAGCTAGACGAATATAAGAATCAAAGGAAATACTCTATCTCTACTTCGAACTCGCCTACGGTATCTTTAGCTCTTCCTGGACATCTCTTGCTCTGGACCTTGCCAGTACCGCCCGCTGATTCTCATCCAGCCCGTCGTTGACGTCTTTCAGGTAATCCTTGAACTGGAGGGTGATACTGCAGACCTTTTCAAAGTGCCTGGAGGATAGAACAGCGACCTCGTTCGGCTTCTTGTTTTCCTTCTGGGAGAATTCGTAGTACGCGAGGGCAACGGCGGTCTGGAAAGCATTCCGAATCTCGCGTCCGTTCCATGAGATCGCCGCCGTATCTTTATCTTCCATTACATAGCTCCTGCAGTTACGGCGGATTTCGATGTCGTCTCTCTCGTCTTCGAGCTTGTCGAAGAACTGATCCCAGATAGCATTGCGGTATTCTTGGGTGAAGTCCTTGTAATGAATGATGACCTTGAGGTGAACGTTTAGTGTGGCTATATAGGTAGTTTCATAGGGGTTGTAGAAGCATACGTGTATCCTTGAAACGAATGCGTCGTCAAATGTGCCCACCCTGTTCGTAGTCAAGAATAGAATGCCTTTGTAGTACTCCATACAACGGAGAAACACTACCACGTCAGTAGAAGATGGGTGATGCGTGGAAAAGTTAACGACCTACCAGAGACCATACTGTTCCTATTAAGATCAGCAATCATGCGTTTCTCAGTATAAACATCAGCTTCATCTAAGAGCATCACTGCGCCCCATTTCTCGGCGAGGTCGAACCATTTAGATAAGGCCCTTTCAACTCGGGTTTCGTCGTTTCCTAGGTCGCCGCACGTGAGGGAGAGTAAAGGTCTCCCAGTGTATTCCGCGATACACTCTGCCATCTACTGTGAGCCTTAAATATGAGCATAACTGGGCTATTGGGAATTTACCTGCTGTCTAGCACAAAGTCAGCTCTTCATTTTATCAACATACCTAGAAGAAATGGTGTGTAGACTTACATACGTTTTCCCAACTCCGGGACTGCCATGAAGAAGGAATATTCTTCCAATCCCCTTATCCTCGATGAAATCTGTTCCCCAAGAGGATGTGGAGTTGTTGTTGTTGGTGCGTACAGCGTAGCGGTGGACAAGGGCCTTGATCAGTTCCTTGTTATCTTGTGGCATCACAAGTCTTTCTATTGCTCTCGTATTGACATCTATATCGTAGCAACATGCGACATCGAGGATTTCTGCCGGAGTGAAGAGTTATCGGTTAGCTTAGTTACGTTTAGAGACGCTGTACTTGGACCAACTTACCCCATTTTCGCGCTTTCAAGACGAAACCCATAAGCCGCCTTGAACAAATCAAGTACCTATGCTTGACTCCTCGAGGACCGCTGGGAAGGTCTAAGCTCTCTACTTTGGTCGGATCTATCAGATCGTAGTCGATCCACAGGAATTTTGACGGCGGGTGTGATCTTAAACCTTGACAGTCTTTACAGGGGCACATTGCTGAACCATTTCCCACGTCCTCAGCTAGTTTCGGTTCCTTTTCCGCTTCTTCCTCGGCCTTCCGTTGCTGTTCCTTTGAGAAATAATCTTCTATTATGTGTCTTTGCGGCGGATTTTCTTTCCAGAAAGCGTCGCAATCGATCACAACTCGCCCATCAACCTGCTACTGTCAGTACCTATAGTTTAATTTCTACCGCTCTTGATCCCATTTCGAGGTTGGGGAACTACTGACCCTCCGCCTTGGTACGCCCATTGCATCTCCTGTATATCTGACTTGTTTGGGACCGAGTAACTGGTACCAGCGCTCTCCTTCTCTCTCGAGCGTCTGTCGTCTTCGGCCTGAGTCGACCTGGTCAAAGAATCTGCAGGGAATTACGCCTAGGGTGCTGATTTCCCTCTCGCCATCGAAAGGAGCGATCGCAATTATGCGTGACCATCGCCTAACGTGTCGTCCATCAAAGTCCAAATACCAAACAACTACCTTATATGGACAGAGCTTATCCGGTTGCAATGTTAGAACTGCAGGATCGATCTTAACTGACTGGATAACACTTGCGGCTGGCTTGCCATCAGACTCGGTATAGACTGTGTCCCCTGGTTTGTATAGAAGCCACAACATCCGGTAGGTACATAAGGGAGGATTTTGGGAATATCGGGCTTTCTCCATCTCGATGTTCTTCTCCCATGCCAATTCTTTCACGAAATTCATCAAGGTGTCGACATGATGGTACGTTACTTCGTCATCTGTCTTGGTAGCTGTGGATGTGGCCGCCTTGCTCTGTGGACGATGGGCTTCCTGGAACTCGTTGAGTTCTTGGAGATGGTGTGCGATCACGCAGTACGGCTCATCAATAGCGACGGACTGAGCCTCGAGGTTAATACCAGGATAATATTCGACGAACTTTCGCAAAACCTTGAGGAAAGGTTGGGAATACACGATGAGTTTAGTGCTGTGGATAGATATGCTGATGGACGGGTCCCTCAAGATGTTTTGCTCCATTAACATCTTCTGTGCTGTCGGATATCTGTCATCATGCGCTGGGAAACTTGTTCTCAGGACGCGAACAACCCTGAAGATCAAATTTTGATCGTGGATGGCGACCCCTTTTCTTGCCTCCTGCAAATCAAACGGTCCAGACCAATTCTCTCGTCCGAACCAGTTGCCCCCCGAGTCTGTATATTCTATTTCGAATGCAACTTCTCCTTCTCCGCTGCCGGCAAGGGGTGGCTCTTGGTTACTAGAGCCAACTCGGGTTCTCAAAGTTAGGTCTTCACCGCACCCAGGGCATTTCCTGAGACCAAAGTCGAGTAGAATCGAATGTCTATAGCCAATCTTTCGACAATAGAGCAATACAGGGGATTCGTACATCATCAAGGGCGACTCAGATTTCGTGTCGTTGACGGGTGCGGCATTTTCGGGATCGCTATTTATTCGAGTAGATCCATTGGGGTTGTCGACTAGATCGGGTTGAGAGATTGTCGACTTTACGTCCGTACTTGAAGTGTTGCTTTCGGTGTCGCCCGTAAGCTGTGATATGGGCTGTTTGATATCGGTCATCATGTTCGAGGGACCATGGGCCTCAATTTTGGTAAGCTTGGAAAAGAGCTCAAAGTGGTGGGACGTAGCCTACCTGATATATGAAATCAAGACCACTTACAGGCTTAGGTAACCCCAGCAAATTCAGCCACGGCCTCCAACACACACACACACACACACACACACCACGGACCCGTGCATGTTGATCTTCCTATAGGCTCATATATATAAGCTGAGGGGTAGGTGGCAGATGTAAGACGGTACATGTGACGCACCATCACGGGTGTAAGGCTGCGCATGTCCGCGCTACTATGGCAACAAACCACAAAAGGGTCACCAAATTCAGATCGCGCGTTCCAAACGACAATGCGGAGAAGACCGAAGCATGAGCGACCATAAGTTCGATCCCGAGGTCACCACAATTGTCCGAAGGTTTAGTGAAAAAGTCGCAGAAGAAATGCCCAAAGATCCGATCGCGCAAGCGCTCGGAACTTGGGGGGAAGGGGAGAGAGCACGAGAGAATGAAGACGTCGCATGGCAACATTGGCTACAGTTCACTGAGCAGCCTAGGTCCGTACCCTCCCCCAAGACAGAAAGAAGGAATAAATACATCATGGTACCTTACCTACTTACCTGATTCTCAGTGATCCAGATTCTGCGCTTCTAGAGCAACAATGCCGGAGAGTTGCCGAGGTCTGGCGAGAGTTCAAATCCCACTTCCCAGGCCTCGAGTGGACGGATGGCATTGACAAGCCTCCCTCTATCATGGCTCTTCAAGAGCAGGTGAACGCAGCCCAGAATGACTTAGAGACTCGAAGCGAGCATGGTTGGAGACGAATCAAAAATAACTTCTCTCGGTTTCTAGAATCTTTGGAGGGACACAAGGCATTATTCAGCGTCATCCCTAATGGTAACATGTACACGTCGCTGCTAGTGGGAGTCATATCTTCCGTCGTTAAGGTACGCTGCCTGACTCCTTAGTGAACAACAATTTATGTTTCAGGGGCTGACTCGGGCAAACAGGCTTCAGTAAATTACGGAAAAACAGCTCAGGGGTTTTCTGAAGCCTTGGCTGATCTGAGCAGCGATCTCCATCACGTTGGAAAGAGTGTCCGGATTCATGACAGCCGAGAAATGAGGCGATGCGTAGTTAATCTGTACGCCGAAGTCTTCGAATTCCTATGTAATGCGATGAAATGGTACCAGTCACCGGGAAGACGCCTGCTGAAATCATTCAATGCAAACTTTTACGACACAGACGTCCAGAAGCGAGTCACGAAAATACAGAGGCTTGTGCAGCAAGTAAGTAGAGAAACAAACCTGAAAACCCAACTGAGGATTATGAACTTCGAAGCAAACCAGCGCAAGTATAAAGAAGAAATCAGAATCGAATTCGAAGAGGCGTTAGACAGAAGATTCGGAAGCAGCAAGTACAGCAGTGAGGAGTTCAGCATCCAACTCGAAGCGCTGGACCAAAGATTCGGAAGACTATACGAGGATCTAAGCAAAAACTCGGCGAATCTCCTCCAGGCTAACGGAGAGGCGATAAAAGATAGTCAGTTCTACCACGTTTCCTTTCTTCCGTATCTTTAACAGCGCACAACAGAATATAGCTAACAGGACAAAGGGGAGCGGAAAGCCTTGATACTAGGTTCTACACATACAACCCGCCGTCTAGGACCCGATCAGCAAGAGAACGACCTTACCGACGAGACCGAGGAAATGAGGTTGACAAGAGACCAAGTGTGCGAGTATTCGGCGCATTTGAAGGAGTTCGCCGAGTATTATCCTGATCAGGTTTCAGCTTTCAGTGATGGTTCCAGCCCGGTTATCCCTGCAGAGGTTGACCAGTCTCTTCGCTTATGGGCCGAGGATAAGGGCACTCGCTTTCTCTGGATCGAGGGCCCGGCGGAAGATCCCCAGAACCGAGAACTTTCCAGGATGGCGATGCAGATAGGTAACAGCTCATCGGTAGCGCGCATACCGGCAGTTCTTTTCTTTCGACGAAGCCACTACGACTTCCGAGATAGACTCTCTCTATCCGCCCAGCAGGCTGGCTCTGTAGCTCTCTTTTACTCCCTGATTTCGCAGTTCATCAACCTGCTCCCCGAGGAGTTCCCAGATACTCCAAAACTGGCTCGCAACAAGTTCCAGCGGCTCAATGGAAGCTTAGCAAGCATCGACACGGCGCTGGAGATCCTGGATGGCCTGCTGGCTGTCGGTCCGCCCGCACTAGTCTGCATCATAGACGGCCTGGAACGCTTGGAGAGCCGCGAAACAATGGACAACATCGCGCTGCTCGTCAACATGCTGCGAAGTCGAAGCAAAGGACGTAGGTTCAAGATCTTGTTCACCACCCTCGGACGCAGCCATGTCCTTGGCAAGAAAATGGGTAGCAGAGAGCGGGCGGGGGCAACTCTCATGAACCAACGCAGGGGGGGATCGTCTCTGCCTGGCGGGGTGCCCATGGGCCGTCTACAATTTGGGCATATGTATTAACATATATATTTTGTTGACTATTTAAATGGCGTTGTATTTAAACGGTATTGTTGGAAAGGGGTCAGGGGTCAGGGGGTCCGGGTTAGGAACGCTTAGAATGAATAACCGATAGAATATACCCATGAACCAGGCAAATCATGCCTCAATTTAGGTATACCAGCCTATGGCTCGTATCTTCCCACCGTGCACACTTAGGCAGTACGCATGTGCCTTTTCCGTGGCCTTCCACATATCCCAAGCTCTTCTCCGGCGAGCTTGAGCAGTGACCATGGGGAGACCGGTATTCATATAGCACTCCACTAACGTTCCTATAACTATGGCGGATCGTCACATATGCAGGTAACATATGGTTCTTTAAGGCTCCTAGGTAATACTAATAAGTCTTAGAGATAGTCTCAAAATGATGCCAATCTGGTACGATGAACCACATAGGCAGCTAAGGTATTTGGATATCAGTAGAAAATATTTCCGTTTATCGTAACCACGCCGGCCATACCCATTACTCTACCAGCCTCCAGCAACACCAAACGCCATTGCTAATCAACCAAGGAATCAAAAGCAATGGTAACTCAGCGCCCGTTTGTTACGACACTCACGTTGCTCGCATGTGCAATCAGGAACTTGCAACACGTAAGCGCGAACTTACACGCCTTCGTCCAGCTTTCCTCGTTGTTCATGCCCAACTTGATGCTGTAGTGTCCTATCCTGTCGTCGCCGATCTTATCGCCCTCGATCTTGTAGGGAAGCGTCAGTGGGTTGACAGAGTACGCGCCTGGGACGCTGCCCGACTTCGTCTGCTGATGGACGAAAACTCCGAGCTGCCTCACCAACTCGAGGAAAGCCACCATTCCCTGGTCGAACTTGCGGTTCCACAGCATTTGCAAAGGGAGGTCACCAGAGGAGAATAATTCCAGAATACTCTTCTTCGGAGCCGGTGGGGGTCCTGTTCGATGACCACCTAGCCGGCTGGAAGACGGGGAGGGATACTCGAAGCGGATGATCTTGGATGTTGAGCCCATAGGTAGTGGCTCATATCCATCAAATTTATACCCTAGCTTATCGGCAACGGTGACGACTAGTAATAATGCCTGGCCCCAAGCGGCATTAATCTCGGGCCAATCCACGGGTTTTGCTGACAATTTGCCCAGCCTAAGCCCGTTGATTGTGGCAAAGTGGCCGTCGTGATGTATGGAAAAGGTGTCGTTGTAGACGTTGGCCCGCTGGAGCTTCGTGAGTAGCTGCGAGTCGTGGTCAAATTTGGAGTTGATGCTATCCCTTTCGGATTGAAATTCAGCGAGCTTCGTCGCGAAGGCGTTGCGATCTCTCCAGAATTGTTCCTCTTCCGCATCTAGTGTCTGCGATTCTTCCTCGAGTATCGCGATTTCCACATCTAAATCTGCCTTCTCTTTTTCTAGCGCAAGTAGTTGGTTCATTGATTCTTCTTCGTCTTTCCGTGCTTTCGCTAGAGCTTTCTGGGACTCGGCGAGATCTTCTTCGCTGGGTATGTCTGCTTGGACTTGCTTAAGGAAGGCAGCGTAGGCATCTCGTTCTCGTGCTGTTGATTCCAGTTTCTTCTGTAATCCATCTACTAGCATTTCCGTACACTCAATACAGACGGGGTGGTCGATATCGGATCGCGCGGACAGTATCTCGAACAGTTTATTTATACGCTCGGCTTCGTGGGGTTGGGCGGGTCTTCCATCGTTGCGCTGACCACTAGATACTGATCTCCGCCGTTGTGTTGGTTGTCTTGAGTTTGGTGACTCTATCGGGGGAGTGAGCCTCGGAGGGGCTACTTGCGACTCTGTAAGGAGAACGAAAGACATGGCCGAGCTATCGCGATGCTGGCCATCACGCATGGCACCAGCATTTCTCTTAAAGGTAGCAGGGCCGGTATCCTTGGATACCTTATCATATAGGGCTCTCCTCTCGGAATCATTTGGAAAAGTCAGGCGGGAAGATAGTGGTCTCTTCGATGGTTGGGAGGACGAAGCTGTGGTAAGAGTCAGTTGTGTGCGATGTTATTTGATTGCCTACCTAAGGTAGGCAACTAACCAACAAGCAGCTCAAACGCAGCTGGATTAAGATCTGCTAATGACCCATCTAGCTTGAGGGGGGTGCGGCACTTCTGACAATACATGACTGGTTCAAGCTATGTGCCGTCTTTTCCATACTGCATGGATATCGTAAATGTTGCAAAGTGGAAGTTGAAGTTGACGTTGCGGGTTAACGATAAGATATGCATATGCTCGGTACGTCATCAGCTGATCACACAGGTACCTGCATGGCTAGAGTTTGCCGGGGAGGACAACGGACCAGCTAAACCCACATGGCTGAAGATCGCAGTACAAAGGTGCAAGTACCGATTGGGCTAAAAATGACAAGCAAAGTACTTTTTCGAAGACTAGATTAAGTACCCCAGTAATTTGAGGCTCGGCTTAGCTGCATATAGCCCGTTGTTCGATAAGATACCGACGCGCTTATCCATCTTTATTTACATGTTTATCATCAAAGATCAAAGCAATTAAATCAACTGACAACAATTGCTTTTTCAACTTTCGTTTCGGTGTTTTATATGAAACCGGTTCGTTTTTCATTACTGAATCCAACGCCATCAACACCCCCCATACAAACTATGGCAAGGAAACCAGAATCATGGAACCACCCTCAAAGAGATTGAAACTTGGAGAAGCGTCCTACGACGACGACGACGACGATGAAGCAAATATAGATGAGCTTTCCATGAGCCCCACCCAGTTTGATGCCAGACAAGATCCACTTTACGAACTCGATAGAGGGAGAGCGAAGGCTGCAACGAGACTCAAGTCTGCCTTCGAGCGCATCTTTGAGAAATATGAAAGAGACTTCACCGGCATTGGTGATGAGATCGACCTTGAGACCGGTGAGGTGGTCATTAACAATGGACACCTTCAATCTCTCGAGGATGAGAAAGTCCGGGCCAGGAAAAGCTCCATATCAAGTATCGACGAAGAAAGGGGAGTGAGAAAGACAGATGTCGGACCGATCGCAAATTCGAAATCTAAGTCTTTAGTCCAGACTACATCGGCACATCTCCCTGTTCGAGGCCATCCTGCTGGACCGGACCGGATCGGCGCAATTAACAGCACTCATCATCCATTGCCATCTTTTGGAATGCCCTCAAATCCATATGGCTCCCCTAATCCGGTGATGTTCGAGCCCCCTATGTTCGGTAACGGGCCTAGCGATCCGCTCTGGCAAACTCCAGAGATCCCAACGCCTTATCACCCGGACATGTTCGGCTTTGTAGGTCAAGCTATGGGATACCAACCTCCACCGGGATATGGGTACGGACCAATGTTAGCGCCATGGGGAGGCTATGGGACTGGTTTGCTTGATGGTCTAACTCGTCCTCGGGCACTGACAAAACCTTCTCACGTGAAGACTCCTAAGCGCCAATCTTTAGCTCGCGTGCTGCCGATTGAAGATGATTCGGAAGAGGATGATCTTCTGTTGGGCAATAACACGCAAGATGTTGAAATTGCAGTCGTGGGACACAAATCCGCACCACCGCCTCCTGCCACGAGAACAGATGTGCAAGCGAATCATAAGGATATCAAGCAAAATGCTACGGCTGTATCCGAGAATACTCCCCAAAACCCACGCCGTGGACCTGGACGGCCAAGAAAGGACTCTTCGCCGGCAAAAGCACAAGGACTTATTGAGGAAACAGCTGGAAAGTGCGCCGAGAGTAGATATGCTACCTTGAGAGTTCCAACGCCGGAATCGACAAATGAACCTATAACTTATTTCGCAGCTACGACCATATCACAGCCACCTTCGGAAGAGGAGTCTACTTTGGCGAAACAGATTATGGCTAAACTAGCCCGGTTTAGGACATTAATTCCAGATGATACTGCGTCTCTGTATTCCCAGTCAAGGGAGTCTTCACGATCCCGCAAGCAGATAGAATTCTCCAGCGACATACTCTCTGGGTCAAGTTCAGAAAATATCGACACCTCAACTGCCACAGAAATGGCGAACAGCAAGGTCTTGGAAGTTTTATCCGAAGCAACAAATCCATTTGTTGAAGATGTAATATCTAGCGACTCTTCACATGGAAAAAGTGAGGCTATACAACTTGGTCCAGCTGAAGAGACCCACGTTGAGAAAGAAATCATTGCGGAATCCGAGGCTACAACTCGGAATCAAGAGCATCATGACGAGCCATCTACGAATCAAACAGACTGCAGTGGGGAGAAGAGCTCAGAACTCGATGTCTCGATGGAAAATCCATCGCATGCCGACCACGCCGACGGCGATACGGCTGACCTATTTTTCACTGCGGAGAATTCAAGGGAGCCAGAAATCTCGTATCCTGATAATAGCACCACAAAGGAGTCGGAAGCGGTATCCGAGGACAAAGAGGCGCCGTCATATAATAAATCCGGATCATCTGGCGACATCTTAGATAAAGAAATATTCCACACACCACAAGGCTCAGACCAAGACGACTGCTCTGATCGAGGAGACGACCAAACAGCCAATTTCGAGAACCAAACCACCAAGGATACGGAAGTGGTAGTGGATGCGGAAGTGGTATCTCACGATCCCGTGATTAATGAGATAGTCGACACTCCAGAAGCACACGAGTCTAATATCGCATCTGACCAGTCCCAAGAGGTAGCTCAGAGTCCACCACGAATCGAGTCGGACGAGACAAACACCCAATTGTCCGGAATTCAGCAGAGCGAAGAGAAGCCCACTGCTACCAATACCACAGAGCCCAGGACACTTCCCAATGATACTGCGATCCAGATGACAGACGGATACGACATACAAAATGGTGCTGGTCGGCATAAAATAAATATAAATGGTATATCTCTGCCAAGTGAGCCGGCAATAGGACAAGCTGAATGGTCGTTAGCTGAGGAAATGGAAGTCGAGCTTGATAGTGCACGACTGGAGTATGAGTCAAGTCGTCGCCAGCCTACCAATTCGAGTCGCAAACTCATGGGCCCCTCAACACCCAAGAAGCGGAGAGAGCCAGGCCCCAAAGAGCCTGGGAGCCGCTCCCGTCTCAGCACACCCTCCAGGAGGGGGCTGGCCCTGGTCGACCTCGTCCCCGACACCCTAGAAGACGACGAGGACGAGCTGTCGTTCGACCTCCCGTCTAGCGCCTTCCGCACTAGACCGGAGCGGCCCAGACCCGAGTCCAACCTGACGAAGACGCCGCGCAAGACCGGCCGCCGCCACGGCTTCCTCATGAGCTCCGGTCCCGGCTCCAGCTCCATGCACACGCCGCACAACCGCACCGCCAAGCACCCCGCGCCGGCGGCTACGGACTCGCGCGTGCTCGGCACCGGGAAGAGGAAGCACGGGTTCGGCGGGGGACCCCAGAGCTCACCGCTGGCGCGCTCCGTGATGAACCGTAACATGGACTTGGATAACCCGGACCTGCTGGCGAGCACGCCGTCGCGGCGGCACGCCAAGAAGGCTAGGATCGCGGAGGACGATGGTGATGGAGTGCGCACGCCTGGCGGTACGGTGCGCAGGTGCGGCGTCGATGGGTTTGTTTGCGATCGGGATTTCTGCTTTACGTGCTGCAGATAAAGAAAAAAAAGGCAGGGAGGTGGACGCGTTCAGCAGAGCAGACCAGAGCAGCTGTCAAAGTGTGGCGGCTGGCTACGTTACCTGAGCCATAATTACGAGAGCTATGGCAGAAAGAGCCGAGTATATATAGCTAACTCATCATGAGATACTTATGGCGCTACAAGCCCTGAGATTTTAATATAATAAATACATAGCATTCTGCTTCGCGTTTTTGTAAATCATAATCGTATGTTATGAATAATAACCCCGAGCAGGGGCAAATTCAGATATCCATGTTTATTGCGAAGACCATGTTTTCTGCTTGTAATCTACTTATATTTTTACAAATAAACCCGCCAACCATATATCGTATACATAAACGGTGCGTAATAGGGTATAACTATATTCAAGACATGGTCTAGTCTAATCTAGCGCGGGTCTTCAAGCAAGTATGGCTGGCTACCTAGGCTTCACCTTCGTCCAGCCACTCATGCCCTTCTCCCTCTCCTTCTCACGGTCCCTGCTAGAGACCGTCGTGCTGCTGGCACTGGTATAAGGTACTCTGGGATTATGATCACCACTGCCGGCGCTCCGAACGGTGTTAACGCTCATGTAGCTCTCGATGCCGAACCTGTGCGGGGGCACCCCAGAGCCCCCACTAGCATGGCTGCCTGCTCTTGATGGTATGCTACCACCGACCAGCACACCGTCGTCGAGGGCGTCGTCGGGCGTCCAAGCGTCGTCCTCGAGCAATTCCCACTCGGGGGCGGCGGGGTTCTCGCGCATGAGCTTCGCCTTGAGCCTGTCGACGAGCTCCATGATGTTGCTGGGCATCTTGAAGCTGCGGGTTAAGTCGTTGCCCGCGGCGGCGCCCAGGAACGTGTGCGCGGTGCCGTGCGAGTACAGGCCCATGCGCGGGGCCGTCCGGCCCAACTCGGCCGGGCTGTTGTTATTGTTACCGCCGGAAGCAGTAGGCTGCGCGGTGGCGGTGACGGCGTCGGCGATCTGCTGCGGGTTGCGCTGCAGCGACGAGTTGATGAGCAGGTTGTACAGGTTGCGGCCCATGCAGGCGAAGTCCTCGAGGCTGTTGCTGTTGTCGCCCACGGGCACGCCCTGGGTGCGGCATAGCCAGACGATGTCGTAGGCGAGGAGGCAGACGGCTTCTAGAAAGCTGCTGTGCAGCCCCGGGTCCTCCTTGGCCAGGATCGACACGGGCTTGTCTACGAACAGGGGCCGCGGGTGCGGGACGTGAGCGAACTGGCGGTCTCGCGGGTCGGGTGGCAGGAGGGAGGTGCCGGGAAAGGCGACATCGCCGTGATGGTACGAGGATGGCAGGGAGAAGATGGTTGGTCGGGGGTAGTCGTTGTGTGGCAGTGTGATCTCGGCCGGGAGGCGGATGGAAAGGTAATGTGAGGTAAGCCACAATAAGTGGGTGATGTGTGCGAGAGAGGCGGATATGAGCTCGGGTTGTGCATCTGAATAGTGTTAGATCTAGTCATCCTATTGTGATTTTGAATGCTTACTGTTCATGTTGTGCAAGTCGATGATGTCGATGCCGCCAATTTTGTATTCGAATCGAACGGGATTCCCACGCCGCACGCGCTGCAGTCTGTATAGCTTGGCTACCTCCATACATAGTGCGGCTCTGTACTGAGTCATGGCATCGTACTCTCGATCCCACGAATACTTGATCATCTTAATGGCTGTCTTCTTCTCTTCGATCTCCCGGTTTCGTCGTACAGCAACTCCCTTCGAAGCGGCCGCGAGAGCCGACTTCTTCCGGGCGAGGCCTGCCTTACGCTCCTCGACCTCTTTCCTGGCGGTGGCAACTTCGTCGCGTAGCTTGTCTGCCGCGGCCATGATCCTCTCCGTCCTCTCCTTGGCCTTCTGTTCCTCGGAGGCACAGTTTTCTATGTATGAGCGTGAAGACCGGTCTTTGTTCGGGGCCGCCGAACTCGCGTCGCTGACCGACAATAGTTTGGTGACTTGAGACTCGAGCTCTTCGGCCTCGATGAGGATCCTAGCATTGGCCAAGCGTCCATCGTATATTGCGTTTCTCGCATCTACCACGCAGTAGAAAGGTAGCCTCTTCGGGTGATGTGCCCGCTGGCAAATATCGCAGCTCATGGTGAGCAATTTGTAGGAGGCGTCTCCTCGTGGGTTGGCGGGATGCCTAGTAGCGAGGGCAAAGTCGCACTTCTATGGATGACAATGGGCCGCTCGAGGAAGTGCTATAAGGTTGATAAAGCAACTAAACTGCATTTCGGTCTATTAGAAAGCTATATAATTATTGGTGGAGAAGTGATGATGCAGGGCCATGTGAATAAGCATTGGTTGGTAAATGGTGAATGGTGAATGGTGAATGTGAACTTGAGGTGTGCCAGTAATAGAGTCCCTGTGACGTTGAGGGGTGGGTTACCTTATCGTGCCTTATCGGGCTTATCAGGTCTTATCGACTACCTATACCCTTGGTTGCCAAGACCTCGAGTATCCGATCCACGATCTTCTTGGGCAGCGACGCGTTCTGTTTTCAGGTGCGATAGTTAAATGCAGGTAACCTTGAGGCTTCCTTTTACTGAAGACAACTTTATTGTTTCGCTTCGATTAATGACTGGATTTATGATCAATGATCAAGAAAGTGAAAGTCGTCAAATGATCCATCAGCCTCAGCCATTTGACTCCTTTCCGAGTTGGTCGTGTCACGCGTCGCCTGTTCTCTACAGTAGCAGACTATTCTAGATCTAGTTGCCCGCTACTCGTCACACAAGGAAATTCGTATAAGGACAGCATATATACAGTCAGCATCATGTCTACTACGCCTAGATCCGTGTCGCCGATGAAGCCATCACCTACGAAGAATGGGACGGCGTTCAATCAATCGATGATGGTAGAATTGCCAACACGGTTGGGCGACGACACTGAGTCTATTGAGCCTGGAGAAGACGTAACGGCCAAACTGGTCCCTCCACAACAATCATCCCCTCGTGCACAGACCAAGGGTGAGCAACAGAGTCAAGATATGCCCCTAGTTAGGAACTCAGAGCGTCCACGTCAGACTCACACTCCTGAGCCGCAAAACCGCCGAAGCAACAGATCTGAGATGCAGAGCCCGGGCCACATCGCCGCATTCGACTGGGAAGACTTCGAGAACCGTTACGTGAAGGCTTTGCAGGAGGCCGATGAGCAAGAGAAAGCACTGTTAGAGGAATTCGACAATCTGGTCAAGGTATGCAAGGCCACATGCAAGGCCACTTCATAAGCAGCCAAGGTGACCCCTGAATCGTGGCTAACATATAACTAGTACTTCAACGTTTGGGCACAGGCTTCATCTGCCCACGACAATGAGAGGGCGATCAAGCGGTTACAGACTCGGGAGAGACACGTACGTCTTTCCGAGCAAACACTCTCGCAGAAGAAGAAACACTGTAAGTATTGACTCATATTTCTTCTGGCTCTTGACAACTGACTTTGTTTAGTGTCTGAAGTTGTGAGAGCCTTTCAGAGTGCTTTAGCGCTCTTGAGCACAACCCAGGCCTAAGTAACAAGTTGCTTCAGATCCCTGTTGCTTTTCTCTCTATTACAAGCAGATCGGTTGCCGAATAGACGGTCTTATCAACTAACACTACAGTACTTGATCTCATTTCGATCAAACCGGTGGAGAATCGGGTTGGGCGTGCATAATGACGGCGTTAGTGGATTTTCATTCAGCATGATATGACCATGACATGACGACCTTGACGACCTTGACGACATAACGACCTTTACGATACTTATGATAGATATAGCATGGCTTTGTATCTAGCTAGGTAAACTCATTAGCTTCATAATTTGCATTTGCATTGAGTCGGCATAAATCTGGTCTGCACATGCACATAAAGAGATTGAGTGTGACGCGCCTTTAAGCTTTAGTGGGGCCGGACTCAAGGTCTCGAATTTATTAAAGCTTCGGGGTCCAACAACTCTCCCTCTTCCATCTTTTACCTACAAACCGGGTTGCTTTAGCAAACGGTCAGTCTACGCAACGATGTCTGCTGCTTTGCAGACTCCCGGCGACTTTATCCAGGTCCCGGAAGTATCTCAGGTATGATATTTCCCTACTGAGCTATGATCTATCCTCCTTCGTGTCGGCTAATACTGACTGTCTAGGCAGGCAGAAATCGACTCGTTCCACGACGCGCATTTCTCTCACGCGGCAATCCAAGTTTTCGACGCCCAATTTTTCCGTCCAGAAAACGCCCAAGATGACGATCAATACTACGAGGAATGTGAAGAATACTACGAAGAGGATGATGATGGCCTCGGCTACTATCCGGATGGTGTCAAACGCACTCTAACCGACGAGCAAATCGCTATCTTCAGACACTCGGAACTCGAGGCTCTACGTCGCGCTCAATCCAGAGCTGCTAAGATCAGACAGGAATCCGCAGCGTTACTACAGGTAGCCAAGGAAGAAGACGCAGAGGACGCTAAGGAGGAGGATGTTAAATTCGGCGCGGACCTAGAAGCACCACCGCCCCCTGTCAAAGATGAGGACATTGTAGATGACAAAAAAGATGATGGGGAAGTGCAGGACGGCAGCGAGGATGGAGAGATCGAGGCAGAAGCACCGCAACTCACAAAGGCAGAAGAAAAACGCATCAAAAGGCAACGTGCGAGACGAAGGAAGCAAGAGCAGCGCAAGTTCAACCCCGAAAAGAAGCCTGATTTACGCAAGAGAACGTGGGATATTGTCGAAGCTGGTATGGACAGCTTGGATTACGACGAGCTCGAGAGTGCTCAGGGAGCGGCTGCTGCTCCTGCGGCACAGAGACGACGGATTTCGTACGACGACTGAGATGTGTTCATCTAACGAGTGGTGGACCGCTCTACGATTGACCGAATTATTCATGCCATCCTCTATGGATCCCAAGTGCTGGAACCTGCGTGGTCTGCATGGTGTCTGACTAGGTTCGTATTACAATCCTTATCTTCCCTTGTGTAAATTGTTTCCGTGATGAGAACCTTTGTATCGTCATCCTTAGTCGGAAATCCGCAACCGCTTGAAGTTGGCTCACAGCTGATGGATTGTCGGTTTCTACGCGGATGTATGTCGAGTCTTTTAATCTTCTCTCTGAAAGCGTCACATTCCACCCGTGTATATTTCAGTCTTGCATCACCTGTAATCTGCCACTAATTATTTGTGATTTAGGTTTTGAACCCATGCAATGCCAGGCCATGGATAGAACAAAGAAGATTTATCGGGATATGGCCTACGCATCCAGTCTCAGGGGCCAGGCGGTAGGATTTAGCTAAGCTCGTCACAAAGACCTTATTCGGAAAGTGGGCCAAGACTATTTACAATGTGACGGTCGTGCCCTTTGATCGATGTAGTAAGGGGTGGAAGTGGCACTGCATCCGAAGCAAACTCTAGGCAGTTGGAATATTTTCATGACAAAGAGCATGGTTGATATTCGCTTTATCGGCATTTTCTAGATGAATGTAATGCGTAATCTTGCCTGGCTCTTACAAATTTCACCTCTTTGAAGGCCCTTAGTTATCACGGGCTTGAGCTTGCGAGTTTGCATGCATTTATACGTGACATTAGGTAATCCCTACCCCCCTTTTGTCGTACATGTAGGTATGTACATACATGTAGTTTGCCGGCTGAGAAGTACCAAAGTATAACTTCCACACCTGCATGTGGGCACTTTTGCACCTCCACAACCTAGACCCAGCCAGGCGCCACTCCACCACACTCCACCGCAGACTCTCTGCTTTGGACCGGGTTCCCGACATCCCACTTTCACAATCCCACCACGACGACGATTTTGGCAACATCGTCACCCGCGCTTATTGCGTGCCACGTTCCCACCGAGGCCGCGACCAAGGTTCAGCGACGATATCTGCGTCGCAGTGTATAATATCCCCTACCCACGCTGGGCCGAGACTCAACAGCTTCGCCCATCATGGCGCGCGTTTACGCCGATGTCAACCAGAGCATGCCTCGGAGCTACTGGGACTACGACTCCGTCAATATCAGTAAGTGAAGCCCAAATCGATTCCGTCTAGGCCGAGCCTTGTACATTTTCTCCCTCCTGTCCCTTTTCTTGTTATTCCCATGCCAGATCATTCGGTCGCTTGACGCATGTATCATCATCTCTACAAGCAAACCGCCAAAACTAACACCTGTTGTGCAACCTAGGCTGGGGTGCCCTAGAAAACTACGAGGTCGTTCGCAAGATCGGTACGTTACGACTCCTTCCATACGCTATCTAACCAGTCACTAATCCTGTACCATCAGGCCGGGGCAAATATTCGGAGGTTTTCGAAGGAATCAATGTCGTCAACTACCAGAAATGCGTCATCAAGGTCCTTAAGCCGGTCAAGAAGAAGAAGATCAAGCGTGAAATCAAGATCCTGCAGAACCTTTCTGGTGGTCCCAACATCGTCGCTCTTCTCGATGTTGTTAGAGATAATCAGGTCAGTGGCAATCTTTTCTTCTGCCGTCCATATTGAAGCTGGAAACTACTTCTGGTCTTGGATGTTTTGTTCTATGGCCACGAGGACACAAATTTGATGCTAACCAGAATTGTACCGAGTAGAGCAAGACACCGTCTCTCATCTTTGAGTATGTGAACAACACCGACTTCCGAAGCCTTTACCCCAAGTTCATCGACATCGATGTACGATACTATATCTACGAACTCCTGAAAGCCCTCGACTACTGCCATAGCAAGGGAATCATGCATCGGGATGTGAAGCCCCATAACGTTATGATCGACCATGAGAACAGGAAGGTATATTTTCCAGGCCCTATCTTGGGAGAATACTGCTCACGTGCCTCCTAGTTACGTCTTATCGACTGGGGTTTAGCCGAGTTCTATCACCCTGGAACCGAGTATAATGTGCGAGTATGTTCTCAGACCCCTAGCACACGCTTCTCCCTCTCAAGGAGTAGCAGGCTCTTTGTCGTTATGCTTATTTTCGCAAGCCCATAATTTGATTGGAAGACACTAATATTATTCTCTAGGTTGCTTCTCGTTACTTTAAGGGGCCTGAGCTCCTGGTTGATTTCCAGGAGTACGACTACAGCTTAGATATGTGGAGTCTTGGCGCTATGTTCGCATCTATGATCTTTCGCAAGGAGCCGTTCTTCCACGGAAACAGCAATTCGGATCAACTTGTCAAGATTGCCAAGGTTTTGGGAACTGACGACCTTTTCGACTACCTGGACAAGTACGAGATAGAGCTCGACCCCCAGTATGACGACATTCTAGGCCGTTTCGCGAAGAAGCCTTGGCACAGTTTCGTTAACACCGAGAACCAACGATTCGTCACCAATGAGGCCATCGATTTCCTCGACAAGTTACTTCGATACGACCATCAGGTTTGTGGCGCTCCCTTGATTTTTAGCAACTCCGACGACTAATACATATTATAGGAGCGTCTCACTGCCAAGGAGGCAATGGCGCACCCTTATTTTGCGCCAATTCGAGACCCGGAAACCCTCAAGGAGTACCTTGGCGGTGCGACTGTGAGCTCCGAGTCTTGAGAGTACAATCCAGCCGACAGACCGCGTACTTCTATCTAGCTGTTCTTCTACGATCTTGAGATACCCGGGCCTTTCCCTACTCTATCACATCAACGACGTCAGTCTGCCTTGCCACAGGCACGAGTATATCCAGTCTTGCATGCCTCGTGTTGTGAATTGGCCCACTCGTCCCCATTGGGTCCGTTCTTAGGTAGTCTACTAGGTAGCCTACTACGAAGCCTTACCCCTTAATGCCATACACGGTTTAATCTGCGCCGTGGCGGACAGGAATAAGGTGCTAGAGGCAGGATGAATGCGAGACTTTATTCCAATCACGACACCGTAAACTAGTAAACCCCGTCCGTTGTCACTCTGCGATGATTGCTGTTTTCGAGATCTAGCTAGGGTTTCATATGATCTGGGTATAGAAATGGGAATAGGAGGGGAGGGGGGTGGTGCGAATTAAGTATCACTGGACGGGCTGGGTTTTCTGGTGGCGTTCCGGGGCGGCTTTTTTCTTTTACCTACCTTCCAAAGCGGTGAAACAGGTACTTTAGGAAGCATCGCATAATTGGCATGGACTTTTTTTTTTCCTCCTCGAGTCTTTCTCCTTTCCACTCCACATCCCACTGTAACGAAATACGAGGCAAAGGTTTATTATAGGGCTAGGCCAGCATGGGAAGCTAGCGAGTAGCTACATAATCAGAAGAGTTCAGAACGAGCTTCGAGGTTTTGAGAGACGTGCTGTGCTTGGATATGACGTCGTCAGTACTGGTCTTCGTTTAAAGGAGGTAGTGGTTCTTAAGGTGTGGTTTCAGACGTGAAGTAAGGGCAATGTAGTTTCAGCTGTAGGTACATCTTGGAGAGCAATACTATTTGTGCTGTGATACACTCTATGGTAATTATAGTAGTAGGCGATAAGGACTTGGTGATGAGCTTACTTGTAATACATAGCACTTAGAAAACCAGAGTTGATATTTCCAACCCCTGGCTGCTCTAAGCCACTCGGGCTTCAACTGTGCTCGCTCACCATCAATTTCACGCAACCTAGGGACTCATATGCTCAGTATATAGTAAGCAATGAATCACGATACAATTTACTCCGAAGGGCGAGCAATGGTGTTGAATTTGCTCTCACCCGCTATCTAACGATCTATTTACAAACGAGCCCGGTATTTCCACCAGATATCCTCTCACTCTATCCCGTATATCCACTCATTTTCCTTTCCCAGTCGGGGGATGTCGTCATTCGGTATACTCGGAGGGTTGTGCGTGTAGGCATGTTAGCATCGTTTCAAAAGCTAAAGGATAAGGGGGTGGTATTTTACTTACGGGGCGGACCCCTTGCTGAGAGCGAGAAGTGGACTCGGAAACTAATGAGGTCGAGGTAATGCTTAAAGGTATTCTCGTAATAAACTTGAAACTCGACGTATCGTATGCGAGCTTCTTGGAAAGGAAAAAGGTGGTTTGCTGTTTTGAGCCGAGTCGTAGCCTTCGGGGGCTACGATTCTTGGTGGGCTTTTCTTGAGGGGTTTCTTTTCTTGATTCGATCTTTTCTCGATGGTTTCTTCTCGGTGGGTTCTTTTCTTGATGTGTTGGTGCTTTTCTCGATTGATTCTTAAATCTTGGTTTCGCAAAATTTACCTCGCTCGAGTCTTGGATTTTTCTTTGGGCACGACGCCCGACTTAGGGGCGGGGATTGCGGGTTTTTTTCTCAGTCTCCTGCACCGAAAGGTTAGCATATACGAGTCTTGTTGAAAAGCGAGACGAACGAGGCTCACCTTTGATAGAGCGCCCTCTGTCCATAGTCACGAATGTAAAGTTAGAAAGCTCTTTGCTTTCCGGTTCCGGCGAATCCAGTTCATGATTCTGGATCGCACGCGCGATTCCCCTTAGAAGGTGTAGGGAAGCTCAGCTGTCCTGGTTGCTATAGTCGATTTTTTCTGATAGTACATGTTGTACAGTTCGCTCGTAGTATGGCGTTTCACAGCTTTTGCTGTACGAAACTTGGGAGGCGGCTGTATTGGCGGCGGTACCCAAGATGTAGCTTCCGCTGCTCTCATAGCCGCAGCAGACTTGACGTTTCTAGGTTGAGATGATTCGAGTCTCATGGACCTTGGTTGTCTCCAAAGTCCGGTAGGACAGAGCGGGTGTCGCTGCATCGGAACTTGCTGTTTCATTGTGAAGGCCGGCTTTGAGCCGGATCCTCCCTAATCCTCCAGAGTTCAGGTGGATGAGTGATTCCCTCCTGATTAAGGTGAGATGGTAGTCTAGGAGACTTCACTGTTGTTGCTGTCAAGTGCCCGGTCCATTGCGAGATAAGCGGTACATCTCGGGCCTTCGTCTTACAGGCGTGACCACACCTTAGGTGATGCCCAAGGGTACGATTCAGGCTATGATTGCGCATTAGATATGATTTTTCCTGTGTTTCAGCAGAGGAATGTAGATAATCACTTACCATAAAGCGTGTGCTGCCTGAGTGTTGCGAGACTAGTAGTGTAGACACAAGCACTGCTGCGAAGCATGTGCAAAACAAGTATCTTCAGAGGACGCCACCGCGCGGACACGGTTTCGGAAGAGGCAATTTTGTGCCAGTGACGGCGATGTCAAGAGCTGGGCTGTGGTAAGCCTATGTGCTCGTCGTCGAAGACGACGAAGTCGAAGGTGTTTCGGACCGCCTTGTAGTCGTTGGCGTAACTTTCCGGAACCGCCAGCGGTCTGGTGTTATTCTTAGCCGCCTTCTCGACCAGACGCCTCTCCAGCCTCATAAGCTTTGAGGCCTGCTGATGGGAGTTGGGCGGGAGCTCGTGCGTTTTGTTGCGCAAGGTGGTTGGCCGGGCCTGGACGAGTCTTCGGTTTGAGTGACTGATGATTAGCCACTCAAATAGCTATTGGAGCTATTGTCGTGCCTCTAGATCGAGGTTGTTCTTTTAGTTTCTGAAGTTTGGTCTTCAGAAGCAGGTCTTCTTGGGGCCGGTGTTAGGATGGCCATGGTTCTGGACGGAATGGTAATCCGCAGATTGGTCGTAAGACGAGATCTTGATGTTTAATATTGCTCTTGCTCGGGGCAGTATAGGATTGTTCAGCCCTTATGCTGGGGCTTGGGTCGGTAGGGTTCTTTGGTAGAAATCCTCCTATACCTGCTCGAATTTTCTTTTGAACTTCTTTTTTTTGTCGAATGAATGAATGAATGAGTTGGTGTGAGTCGTTTGGTTTTTGGTTTTTCTTTGGGGTGTTTTAGGTTGGTATTGCTGATGTACCATAGGGTTGGTGATGGCAGAGTCACCCCCTTTCTTCATCAGGGGTTATCTGAAGCCTCCCACGGGCACCACATTTTGTAATGTATAGATTTTGACATTTTTCGGTGCCATGGGAGATAAGGCGAGAGACTTCTGCTGCCCTCGTCCCTCGGAGCCAACGTGATGACCGGAAGCGATCGATGAATAGCCCGGGGGGCGGCATCACATCATAGTGCGATGTGGAGGTTGTGGTAGACAATAGTCTGAAGGTTGTAATGGGTATGCAGAAGTCTCGTAGCCGGCGCCATTGGATGTAGTTGTTGTCCTCTGGCTGTGAGGTTGACCGAAGTCATGGTTTCCTCTTGTTGTGTTAGAGCCTCCTCAAGCTCATGATGGGTTGGTTCGATGTCATTCTTGGTGTACGTCCGAGTTGGATTGGCGTACGTCCAAGTTGAACTTATCTTGGACAGTGCCTTGACGTAGTGCTATTGGATGCTCTCCCCATCCTCAAGCAAGACGAATGACATGGCCCGGTAGTTTAGCCCATGTGGAAATTGGTGCAGGTTGTCTTTGAACAGCGCTTCCTTGGTATTTCGACAGGTATGTTGTCATCAGGTGCTCTCCCCACCTTCTGACTCCAGATCTGACCAAGGTATGTAGAGTATGATGGCGCCAGTGAGTTCAAAGAATGATGTGGTTGGCCGACGTAAGAGTTTCGGCATCATGTCTCTTGGGCTGGTCAGGGAACTATTGGATGCTCTCTCCACCCAATAGTCTCTACCTAGCTCTTGAGAGTTTTCGATTTCTGGTGTTGTCAAAGAGTGGAAAACAACATGGTATTTCTCGGCAAAGCCTTTTGGGCTTTGTGAATGTCAAAGCATTCAGCAAACTATGAGTTGAGTTAGTCTAAGCAAAGGAAGCGAGTTGAGTGAATGAGACTTACTAATTGCATTGGTATTAAACCGCCTTATCCAGATGGTAACCGACCGCTCGACACTTAGAAATTTGGTGATTGTTGTTGGTAAAGATGAACTTGATTTGACCAAGATTTATTTTGAAGTGCGTTGGTGTATGATCGGATTTTTTTTTGGCGATCATGAAGCGAGGATGATGTATCCTAGGCTAAGTTTCGAGTGTCTTGTGAACGGCCGGCACCATCTCTGTCGATACATCGACACATGCTCCTAATGTCGGGCTGTGAAGGATGCCTTGTGGCGCTCTCCACCGTGGTGGTCAAGGAGAGCTGCCTTGGCTCCCCCACCCGGTTTTATTTGGACGCTCTCCACCATGATGATGGTGTCGATTGGAGAGCGCTCCTGAAGTTACCGGGAAAGCCGCGACGAACAACTACCCCCGTTAGTCCTGAGTCTTCGAGTCTTGAGTACGAGTCCATGCGAATGCGACCAAGCATTCAGGGCCTATATATATGTGAGCATACGAACGGTATTGCAAGTCGGAGTTGTAAATGGGAGATACTTACGAGCAATGGTGCTCTAGCCCGGCTGAAGTCATGTCGCTGCGCCCCGATGTGGACAGTCTCAACCTCCTTCTCCCTTTCAATGTTGGTGTTGATAGGGAGAGTTGTTGACCGCCAACGGACTGCTATAGTACCTAGGTAGGTACAATAGCCCATATGCTAGAATAGGGGACGACAAGGAGAATACTTCCCGAGGGTTCAACAATTGTATAATTAGCATGCATCAATAATACATGCTAATTATACTGCCTAGTACCCCGATCCGTATCCGACCCACCGGCACCCTATGCAGCATATGGTGTCCGGCTGAGGCGAGAGTGTCCCATCGAGGTCGCAGAGATCGGTGTTGGTGTTGGTGTTGTTGTCGTTGTTGAGTAGGTGTATTCTCGACCTTGCTAACGGAGAATGATCAGCTTCGGCTTTTGGTGCCTTGTTGAAGCTGGTGGCGATGCCGGTAGTGGCGGTGGTGGTGGTGGTGGCGGTGTGGCTGTTTGGTTGTTTGGTAGGTATGGCCTTGGTGAATTTTCTTTTCTGGTCGAATACGTCCAGGGGCTCTCTATCATGGCGTGTGGTGTGCTTGTGTTGTATATGAGAGACCCCTTTCACCAATTGTTGTGGCCGATGCTAGTCATTGCGACGTTGTCGTGACTAGTGGTCTGTGTGACTGCGGTAGTCTTTGTGACCGTGGTGGACGTGGTAATTGTTGTTTGAATGTGATGAATAACTCTCCAGCTTGGTGTTTTCTTTGGCGTTTTACTTTCGCTTTTGCTGGTGGTGTTGTTGTGTTGTGTGTGCTTGGAGAGCATTCATCACCTTTTGGTCTTTCTTCACATGGATTGGACTCGTTGACTCTCGGAACTCCTGGGACAGTTAGTAGATGGGGGGTAGGTGTTGGGGCATGGTCTCATGCGAGAGAGACAAGCGAGATCGTGGACGGGGTTTTTGTTTCTTCTGGTGTAGTTGCAGTTGTGGTTTTGTTTTAGTACAGTCCACGATCTCGAAAGGTGACCGCGAGACCCTAGCCCAGCAGGAGAACTTATTGGATGTTGGTGGTTTGTTTGTATGGTAGAAGTTCTGTCTCCTGCCTGGGCGAGTGTGGGACGGCCCCCGCGGTGGTCATGAGGCTTTGGTGGTGCCATCATGACTAGGTGTCTCTCTCGCATGTGTATCGACAGTTGATGCCCTGCCTCGAGTCCCCTCATGACTCGAGACAGGGCGCTCTCTCGTTGCCGCACACAGGCCGGTTGGGGGCGAGTAGCCGCTCCGCCCTGTGCTGCGTCGGAGAGAGCACAAGGTGTTCCTCATTGTGCATCCAGTGTACTCCCTCAAGTACACTGGAATGACACGACCGAGTTGTCGGTAGAAATCTCAACGGACATCGACTCTGACAGTGGCTCTCGAAGGCCGGCGCGGACAAGACCGGACGAGAGTTGTCGGGGGTGGGTGGCACTCGAAGGGGCGGCGAGAACAAGACCGCGACGAGGCGTTGTCGAGATGCTCTATGGATGGCGAGGAACAAGTCCATCCAAGCGATCGTTGAGAATGGTGCTCGAGAGGCGCGGCGCGAAAGCGGGACCGCGGACGAGCGTTGTCCAGGGGCTCGAGTTGTGGCGAGAACAAGACCACAACGAGCATTGTCGAAGGTTGCTCGAAGGACGGCAAGAACACAAAGCCGTAACCGAGCGGTTGTCGATAGGATGCTCGTAGGGCAGCGAGAACAAGACTGCTACGAGACATTGGCGACGGGGGGCGCTCGCAGGCCCGGCGAGGACAAGACCGGGGCGAGCTCGATCGAATGTTCGAAGGACAGCCGAGGACAGGGCTGCAACGAGACATTGTCGAGAGGAATGCTCGAAGGCCGGCGAGAACCATGACCGGGACGAGTATTGTCGATACTACTAATGCAAGACGGACGGCGCGTAACAAGGACCGTGTCGAGACATTGCCGAGAGTAGTTCGTACATAGATTCGTTAACAAACTAGCACTGTGACTTGTCCTCGCAACCTCCTGATCTATGATCATTCGGAATTCTCAGAACTAAGCCATTCGCCGAACCAGAATCATCGACCCAAGAGTACTGGACTCAAGAGATCTCATCCGACACCACTTCCCGTCACCCCACAAGGAGGTTCCTAGGGATAGCTCTCCACCCTTCACCCGTAGGTTCCTCGGGATTCCTCGAGCATAAAGTCTTTCGCTCGGGCGACTTGCCGGCCAATCCTTCCCAGACATCACGGTCAACTTCCCCTAGAGCGGTTCCGTTCACACACCGGAGCTGGGTCGAAACTGGACGCGACGAAGAAGCACTATGAGCTACTCGATGATAGATGATAGCGGTGGGCGGCCAAACGTTGCGTTGTCTTCGCCCGTCATCCGCCGGGCAGAATCAGGGGTCGGTACAACGAATGGCGGCCGGCCGACCCGCACCCGTCACCCTGAAGGATTCCTAGGGATTGGTTAGAGCTGTATAAAAGCATCCGCCTCCGTCACCCCACAAGGGGGTTCCTAGGATTTGGTTAACTTAGCGATTATGTGAGCATCGACCGGCCCAGTGCTAGAATGTTAGTAAGAGGGGGGTGAGGGAGAGGGGAGGGAGGTTCTATGTTAGTAAGAGCAAGCTGTGTTCTTCAAGAACTAGAGAGCACTGGCTGGACCAAGTTCGGGAGTGGAAAAAAGCGGTTCAGGGAGGGTGAAAGATGGAGAACGGATCAAAATCGCGATCAACCAGTCGATCACCAACCCATCTCCCGAGCTGCCAAGAATCTGGCGCTTTCTTCCGTCTCCCCTTCGGACATGTAAAAGGCTACCTGCATGTCGAAGTGGTCTTCCTCATCGAGGACTGGATCGTTCTCTCTGTCAGGGATACCGGGTGGGGGCGGAGGTCGCGCGCGCACAGGCGGTGCGGCGGGGGGCGGAGGTCGACTCGGCGCCACGTTGATGACCATCGCGTGTCCCACTATCGGATTCCCGTTGCGATCCAGCAAGGGAGTGCCGTCAGCGGCGCGCAGCTCACCTTGAGACGGCCGAACTTGGTTGTTGAGACCGGGGCCAGGAGATGCCTGGGTAGATCCACCGAGCTGTTGAGGAGAGGCTTGGTTCTGCGACTCCTGCTTTCGCTCGTTGCTCGGTGAATTTCCCATTAGGATGTCCAACTCTGAATCGTGCAGTTCAGAGAAGGACGACTCTGGCCCACTTTGACCGAAACCAGGAGATGCCTGGACGAACCCACCAAGCTGCTGAGGAGACGCATAGTTCTGCGACTCCTTCTTGCGCTCGTAGCTTGGTGAGTTGCCCATCTGGACATCCAACTCTGTGTCGTTGCGTTCAGAGAAGGATGGCTCTGGTACGGTCTGGCCGAAACCCGAACTTGCCGGGGCGAACCCACCGAGCTGGGAAGGAGAGTCGTTAGACTGCGGCTCCTTCTTGCGCTTGTAGCTCGGGGAGTTGCCCATGATGGTGTCGAACTCGTCCTCGTCGAGTTGGCCGACTTTGGACTCGGACTCGGGTTCGGGCTCGGCCTGGTCTTGCTGGTCTTGCCAGCCAGTTTGCTCTTGCTCAAGCTCCATTGGAGCTGGCAGTTCTTGTGCTTGCTCTTCATTAGTATTGTCGACCTGCATCGACTCCTCAAACACTTGGGACGATCGGGGCTCTGCCGGCTGCTCGGGCAGTGTCTCTTCCTCCTCGTCCATGTCATCGACATCAAGCATCTCCACTTCTGGGGCGAAGGCCTGCGTAGCAGGAGGGCCGCGGTAAATGGGCTGAGGATGCTTGACGACGGCTGCTAACTCGGGCGCGCGTGAGAGCGCTGCCACCTGGTAAACAGGCGCAGGCTGGGGCTCACGCGGGAGTTCTGCAGCCTGCTCGGGAACGCGGACAAGAGAGGTATCTTGCTCAGGTCCTTGTTCGAGAGCAGCTGACATGGGTGGCGTCACAGGAGGATCGACAGGAGCTGCCTTGGCAGTGGGCTCGGCGGCAGAAGCCCTAGGCTCAAGGGGCAGAACAGAAGAGGGACCAGGAACGACAAGCGACTGATGGGAGGAGGGCTCGGTGCGATATTCTCGAAGCGGCCATGCCACTGGCACCCGCGACGAGAACGCAATTTTCCTCTGCAGCCGGTCCCATTCCCGTTTGGCGGACAGTCGCTTGTGTTCGGCTAGACGACGCTGGTAGGCCTCTTCTCTTGCGTCTTGTTCTGCCCGTTCGATGGCTCTAAGATTGTCGTAGTAATAGGAGCCATCGCCTCCGACAAATCCAGGCAACCTCTCACCGGTTCGCATGTCGTGCAGAGCGAAGCGGTTGAGCTTGGCGCGCTGCTCGCCGCGGCAGCGGAATTCGAGGGCTTCCAAACCGGTGAGAGGGGTGGGGACATATTTGCCGGAGAGCTTGTCATTGAGCTTACTTGCGACCACTCGAGCTGTGGTCACAAGGCGATCGAACCAAAGGAGGGACAGGTCGTTAAAGGGGCCGAGGTCGAGGTCCCAGTCAAGGTGCTCGAACTCTTTGGCCAGGAGGGACCGGAAGCTAGGTTGGCAAAGTACTTTGCCATAACGCCGGATCTGATAATACTCCTGGCCGTCGAGAAACGCACTGGCAAGTCGCGGTAATTAGCATTTACTCTTCACAAGACATATGCGACTTAAGTGGAGAGTGGGAAAGGAGAAAGGAAGCGACAGGTATGAAAGTAAACATGAGGTAACCAAGGGAGTGGTAAGTAAATGAAATGAAATGAAATGGAGAGTATAGCAGAGTGAAGGGTATAGCGAAGTGCATAGTGAAGAGAAGAGGAGGCTAAGTATAAGTGTAAAGACGAGTACAAGGTGCAAAAAGAGGTGGTGGGATTGCGAAATGAATGGTGAATTGAGTGGTAGAGAAGAGCCAAATAGATTGAGAGAAAGTGAAGAGTGTTGCGAAACAATACAGCAAAACAACATGTAATACATGACGGAAGAAGACATAAGTATTAGCGAAGGATATAACTTACTCCTTGATCCCTATAAACCAGGGGACAAAAAGGATATAGGGAGCATGCCAGAGGATTGGGGTCAGGCCGTGGTTCATGTATCCCACAAGGCAGCACGCCCCCCAACAAACAAGCCAACCATATGAGGTATAACCCCAAAGGAGGACTTGAATGATGAGGTATGGGATTACATACCAGACCGACAAGTTTGCCTCACTGGCGATGCCTAGGACAACGGCGCCGGCAAAAAAGACGAAAGCAAGGAACACGACGCCAAGTGTCTGACGCACCTTGAAAAGGTACGTGGTGACGGACAACAACAAGGCGAACGTGCCCAAGGGAGAAGGATCGGCCACAAAAAGTGAGCCGATGGCGAAGAGGAGGAGAGAGAAGAAGAAGGTGAGGAGAACGGTCTTGCTAGTAGGGGGAAACATCTTCGCGGTCGTCTTGGTGCGATAGAGAGAGAGAATAGAGAGGTCAATATCGCTGAGAGTCTTAAAGTTGCTGAAGTGCAAGTTCAAGACTGAATTCTGAGAGCTTCATAAAAAAAACTGTCAGAATGGTGGAGAAAAAAGTAAGAAGAAAATTGCAAGATGATGCGAGTCCAATTGGTCTTTTATGCTTTGCGGGCGGCGACGAGGGCGGTGGCAGAATCAGCAGGGCTTCCGGGGCAACCGCGAATTTTTTAAATCAGAAGTCCTTAGGATACCAAAATACAGCTGCATAATTAACTTTTAACTTTTAATAATTTAAATCAGAGATACAAGTGACAATGCAACTGCCCTACCAAAATCAAGGCTTGTTGCCCCCCTGATATCTCCTGCGCAGTGCAGCCATGCTTCGTGATAATGGTTGAGTATACCCATTGAGTATACCAACATGTACCCCTTTTGCAGGCCTCTAGTTAGCCAAAATAACAGCTTTTATTTCGAGATATCTTAGATACGCATCGCCTCATCCAACGTGACGAAGCACCTAGTTACCCCTTTTTCACGTTACTCAGCCGCATTAATAAAATAAAATTCTTAGGCCATTAGAAAAAAGACTACGAAATAGTTGGATAAGTTTCCTGATTTAACAATTATAAATGTATCATAATTAGTATCTCTAATATATACACATGTACCGAGCTGGAAAAGATTGTCTTGAGGTATCTGGTGTTGTGCTCTAAGGTAAAGTTGGCATACCCAAGTTGCCAATTAAGGGGCTAAATGTACCTAGGTACAATGTTGTGATCCTGCATTAAGTAAAATACCTACCTAAGGTTAGGTACCTGAGTACAATAGCTTGTTGCTGTGTAAGTGGAAAATACGTACCTTGAGTTTCCTAGGTACTTGAAGTGTTGATTCTGATTTAATAGGTTGATCCATTTTCGTATTTTTACAACCTGGAAATAACTTGAGGATCAGAGTGGTTTTGAATCAACAGGTATCTCACCTTACCGGTTTGGGTTGAATTTCTGATCTTCCATTGTTGGGAGATCGCACTAGCAACTTGAACCAGGAATTCCTCAAAGTTACCATTGTTACTAGGGACGTAAGTAATTGTTGAGCACACGACACGGCAAGTGCATCAAGTACCTAGGTAGACTGAATCAAAATTATTTTTCTTGCTTCCTAATGCGATGTATCTAGGTAAATATATGTTATTGGTGATCTGTGTTAATTGATGCAATGACTCTCGAAATATTTACTCATCCGTATTTGCCCCTATAGCGCAAGCGATAGCAAGATCAAACTATTTGGTAGTCCTCAGTTATTATGAGTAATATACAAACAATTCACAAGTGATATTCATAGAGAGCAATGTTGTTTACGTAGTGTCTAGACTTCTATTCGTAACTAACGCACACACCAAGGAGGATATGTCAACATCCACAAACACCTCTAGTATATCTAATTCACTTCAATCCAGCCCGGTTGGCCAGAGTCAACGAGTATACCCTGACCTGTCCCTGTCCTGGTCTAAGCCCTACTCTTCATCCTTGGAGCCAATCGAGGATGTTGAACTGGTTATTGGTTGTGGTGTTGGGTTAATATCGTGTATTTGGATAGAAAGCTAATTCCATTATCTAGACCTAAGAAGGTAAAAAAGCTACCTAATATCAAAGAGCTGTGCTAGTTGCAGAGTGTCAAAATCTTCTAATTGTAGAGTGTTCGTAGTGTTCTTTTAGGACAATTAGCGACCCGTCTATCAGGCTGTCGTATATGTAAGCCGCCTAAGGACCACCTCACCTTTAAGGTGCCTAACCTACCTCATCTAGGGACTGAGGCCCTTGGTCCTCTGCATCTAGCCCTTCTGTTTGAACCAACCGACCAATAAAAGGGTTAAAAGCCAGTAGATTAGAGTCTTCATATTGGGAAGCATGGGCTATGGAATAGTAAGAGTAGGGCTAAGATTGGGCCAAGCTGAGGTATACTTGATAGTTTTAACCGCATATTCTCCTTGATGTGTTGGGAAATGGTAAACACATTGTATATAAGCGTTGAATTACGAATGGCTTCAGTGGAAATTTGCTGATAGATGCGTTAGATGACATTGCCAGCTTCTTGAAAAAAAAAGAACACTCTGCAAACTCTGCAAATAAGACATTTTTACACTTTGTAAATAGCATTGCTTATAGATTAAGGGTAGACCTTAGATCAGGCCAGGCTGAGACAGTTCTGATTTTACATTCTCCTTGGTGTGATGGGAAATAGTAAATTAATGGCATCTTACAAACGTTGAGTTGCGAATATCTTCAGTAAAAATCGAGGAATTCGGAGTGCCTATTGGGTGTGTGAGGTAGTGCTGCCAGCTGCCCCGGCTGTTCCCAAAGACATTCTGCGAACACTGCAAATAATAAACTCTGTAGATAGCACAACTCTTCATAGAGGGCTTAGTGAGAGCTTGGTAGCACATGGAGAAGCAAGATAGTGTGCAAGTGAACAAACCATGCCAGTAACCATTGGTATCTAAACTAACATAATACTATAAAACGCCTCCAGCTCATTAGTGACGTCCCCAACATACGCCAACCGGGTCATAACTCATAACAGTAAGACAGGGCTAGAAGAAGAGTCTGTATACCAAAGACCGTCTGCTTGCCCCCTATTTCTTGCCTCTTGCAAGTAGTCTCTCTTTGAGTTCGACAACAGTATCACTCCAGGTCATGAGGTTACTGCGCTCTCCGTTCCCATACGCGTGTTCCGAATCAACGCACGTGCCAATCTTCGTCTGAAGAAACTCGACGATTTTGTCCACCTTAAACTGCTCTCCGTAGACAACCTGCGCCTCTGGCTTGATGGTGAACTCAATACCATTCTGGGCGCTCTGTCCATGTATGGCAAACGTTAGCTCCACCTTTGTCTTCAGTGGGGCAAGCAGCACAGTTGCGCGGATCGCCATCGACGAACTCGAGGTCCTGGTGACTTTGGTTATGAAGGTACTGTTGAGAATTCGCACGTTCTCCGTAATGTACTTGGCCTTTTTCCAGGCTCCGCTGACCATGTCTAGAAGGTCCTTAGGTTTTGTCTGCGCTTGGACCAACCCCTTGAGGTGATCCCTGATGCAGTCGACGAAATATTCCTTTTCGGGCGTGGCAGGCTGCGGGTTTCGATCCCGATTGGCTGCAACGTACCACACGTCAATTCGTGCATTGCCGGGGGTCAGACCCGCAAATGCAGGGGTGTTAAAGAGTAATTCGATGTCTCTTTGATATGACAATATAAGTGAGCAATCTTTGGTGCTGCTAGTGAGAGCCCAGCCAGTTTGCTTCTCGATGTCTTGGACCTTGGCTATTTTCTTGTTAGTTCCCGATGATGACAGAGTAGAGATTCTAGAGAATACTGACCTTTCAGAGCATTTACATCGCTAGCAGTCCACCCTTTACATTCCTCGCGGACCTTCTCTGACTCCTGTATATCGGAAACGTAATCCTTTTTCTTCTGCGATAACTCGCTGATGCCAGATTCAGTCTCATCGAGTTGTTGACGCAGCTGCTCGATTTGTCGCATCTTTGCTTGGATATCCTCGTCAACATCCGTGAGCTCGGTCCGAGCAGCTTGTAATTCTTCAGGGTCGCAATCTGCCAATTCCTCAGCAGCAGACTGTAGATTCTCGTGGTCCACGCTCAACGATTCAAACCGCTTCAACAGCTTGGGTAGAATCGAATCAAGTAACTCCTGCTCCTTGTGCAATAGCTTCTCGTCAGCTGTCATACCCTCAGCAATTTTGACTAGACCCTCCTTGAGTCCATCTTGAAGTTTCATGCGCCATTCATACCACATAGCCTTGCTAAGTAGTCGCGCGTGCGTCTTGACGTTCTTGAATTGGTTGTCCATGAATAACTTGTACTCGGGTGTTGCAGAGATGTATTCTTTAAAAAGTGGCGGGTTCTCCTCTAGAGTCTCCGTCTCGATTTCGCGGACAATCCTCCTGCCCTCTGAGATATATTTCTTCAATTCGCGGCAAGACTGGGTAGTGTTAGTCGACATCCTACTTTAAAGGCCATAGGCGTACTCACATGTTGATATAGTTCCAACATCGGGACAGTACAAGCACCTGCTACAACGCATCGTTCTAGGGACAAGTCCTCCTTTCCAAGGGCAACGTCATCCCTCATGGTCGTTGCAGCTTGGGTGTGACGTCGCTTTGTTGTAGTCAATTCCATAAAGCGGACATTGGTCAAATTCAAGAAGTCTTGAAGATGAATACGCTCTCCGTCGTCATCTCCTAGAGCTTCGGGATTGGCCACAACATGCGATTCGTCAAAGTTAATTGTGCTGGTAGGTTGGTCAGACTCGACATCCTTGAAACGTCCTTTGCCCTTGGGAGACGACGCCGCTGTGGGTGTCTTCTTTGGTGAAAGTCTTAGCGTTGGAGTGGATATGCTATTGCTGGTATTCTCCGTGTTTCGGGAAGTAGAACGAGTCACCCGTCCTGTTGTTTCTGCTTTAGACGGCGGTGCATGCAGGCGCACGTTCTTGACGGGACTACTCTGATGATTCTTGAGTCGCTTGATTCCATCTCTTTCTTCGGCTTCGTCGTCTGAGTCTAACTCGGCAGGACGTTTGCCAAGAAGACCTTTAGCACTGCCAGCATGCAAGCTTTTGCGGCCCTTGAAGGGGTTCTTCTTAGGCGTCATGCTAGAGATCATATCCTTCAGACTTGCATTAGTATTCTCATCTGCACCGTCGGCCTCCCTCTCGAGTATTTTGCGGCCATTTTCCTTGTCCGCTTCAGATTGACGTTCCCGGTCAACTTCATGTTCCATAATCTGGGGGTCAGCAAAGGCGACACTGCGGGCGATTTCACGCGGGACGAAGTCGTCTGCCGTATCGCCGATGGAACCACGTCGGTCGAATATCGCGGCCACCTTGGGGGATCCGAGACCCGGTTTATCAACACCAACGCCAGAATAGCGCCTAGTCTGAGGAGTCAAGATGACTCGCGGCGTCGACACACCAGTTGACGGGTCCTGTCGGAAAATTGAGGTAGCATGGCCAGTCTTGGAGGCGGATCTAGGCGTAGAAGCAGATTGCTCAGAGTTATGTTGGGCCGTTCTAGCAGCAGGCGACTTGGATTTCCTTGAAGGCGGGCCCCTTAATGGAGTTCGAGGTCCCTTCGAGTTGGGAGAACCTAACGTGATTGGTTTCGCGGATTTTGGCGTCGACACGTCTCGAACAGGCGAACTACTCCTTGGCGTGCCAGATCTTCGCCAATCGCCAGTGCGACGGAGCCCTTTGCCCCGAAATGCAGCCAGGCCAGGGCTTCCTGTCTCAGACGTATTTGTGCCGGCGATGACTGCGGATAGGCGTCGTTTCGAAGATGAGTTCAATGCTGGCAGGCCATCATCCTCGTCAACTTCTTGCTCCATGACGTGTCTTGCCTCAGTCCGATCCTTGACGGAAGGCGGTCCCTTGATGATTCCACCCATTGCCATGGTCATATCCATTCCCATCGTAGCATCCTCTTCACCATTCTCGTCATCTTGAGTAGTAGGAAGAATACGACCCAACCCGACTGTCATATCCATCGTCGCTTCGTCATCGCGAGCTGCAATGGTACGACGCCGACCCTGTGGTGCTTTTCTCGTCGCGGCATTAGGTCTGTTTCCAGCCAGAACTCCACCCATAGCAGTAGTGAGTTCCATAGACATATCCTCGTTCTCGTCGCTATCTTCGGCATCGAAAGGATCGTTCTCAGTTTGTGAGTTTTTTCGAATACCACCGACTACCGTGGTGAACTCCATAGTAGCCTCGTCCATAAACGACTCCTCTCCAGCTTTGTCTAGGCTAGCTGGTTGTAGAGTCTGCGTTCTGTTGCGCTGGGGGAGAATACCACCAAGTGCTCGAGTTACGTCCATTGACATCTCCTCTTCTTGAGCATGGTCTGGGGAGTCATTGTACGATCTAATGATACCACCAACGGCACTCGTCATGTCCATGTCCATGTCCATTTCCATTTCCATAGCACCGGTATCTTCCAGTTCATCGTTGTTTTGGTCGGGATATGGCCTCGATGAGATTGCTACATTCTCCTGATCTTGGGCGGGGCTCGCTGGTTTGGGTGCGGGCTTCCTGGCCCATCCAAAGGACGGAATAATCTCTTCTTCTTCGTCAAGCTTCTGAGTTTCAGCTCTGCGAGAGGCGAGTCTGAGAGCAGAATCTAGCGTGTCGTTCGAGTCTGTCGGGGAAGCTGAACGAGCGGAGACGGCAGATACACCGGACATGGCAGATATGGCAGACATAGCGGACACGCCAGTCATTTCGTCAACATCAAGGTCCATAGATACACCATCAGCATCTGAATCACTTCCAGAATCGGATCCAATCTCTTCCTGCGCCTCCATCACTCCATCTGCCGCCTCGGAGTCAGAGCTATAGACGCTTGAGGCCATGGTGTCGTCATTCGGGCTGGCGAAGTTAGGTAGCGGGGCGCCCGAGCTTCTGCGTCGTCTCTTTTGATGTAGGCCACGTTGATCATCCGGAGAACCAGGAACAATATCCTCTACTTGCTCAGGAGGCGTAGACGGCGGGTCTGAGGGTTCGGTACTTGGAAGAGCAGGGGCAGGGGACTGGGCAGCATGTGAGGATGCGCGTCTTGTATAGTCAGTTGAGGTGGTCGAGTCCTGCATGTACTCGATTTCGTGAAATGTATGAAGCGTCGCCTCAGCGGCGAATGACACTCTTCGGTTTGCAAGAGATTTTCGTCGAGCTTCTCGTCGATCATTAATCTCCTTCTCCAATTGAGCTCGTTCTCGCTCCTCTCTTTCGCGCGCCGCAGCCTGTTGTTCTTCTTCGGTACGTACTGCGATCCTCGTTCCTGACGCACTGGAGTCGTCATTCTGGAAGGGGTTTGGCAGTCTATCAGCTCCCTGAACCGTCAAGTTTGGGGGCGAATTGCGAGCAGGCATTTTGGAGTTGTATGAGGGTATCTCGGGCAGCAATGGTATTGTTGGTTTAAGAATTGATCTCGGAGCCGGACGAGGGGGAGCTGCTAGAGACTGTTTGGCTATGAGTGAGCAATGCGCTTCCGTATTGTGAGTACTGTCGCCTACCACGCGTCTATTTCCAGATCCAGGTTTCAGAGCATCCAATCCACCAGGGCCCATACTCTTGCTTCGTGACTTCTTCCGGCCTCCATTACCAGCTAAAGAACTAGCCACATCCACAGTGATATTTTCTTTCTCCATCCGCTTTCGCACGGGAGAGTGCCCTGTCGACTTTCTAGGTCGTCGGGTGGACGGGAGCGTTGTATCACCGCGGCTAGACATGTCGGCGACAAAGAAGGAGCTTAGTATTTCTTAGTTGCAAAGGTAGCGACGTTCCATAGCATAGGGCGTTCCTACTCGTTATTGTGCGACGTGCGGCTTCAGGGCTGTCGCATAACGATTGGGTTAATGTTACAAGTTCAAGAGCAATATATGAAGCTACGTTCGGTGGAAAAGAGAGACAGAAGCCTATGATTGGATTTATGTGAAAGTGGAAGCTGGTGAGGGACGCCGAATAGAATCAGATTTCGATGTAGCTCTGGGTCAGAATTGACGATCGCGTCAGTAGCACCCTTGTTTGTAAACATTGAATTTATGGTGGGGGCGTTACTAGGCATGCCTAGCGCCGATCTATCCTGTTATCGCTATCGAAGTGCATTATCTCATGTGATCCGGGCGCCTTGCATTATCACGCTAGCCACAAACACAATTCACAGCCACATGAGGCTAAACCTCAAGTGGATCCCCACACACAAGCGAGCACACAACTAAAAGAATTTGAGAATTTCCCCATTTTCAATCTTGTACCTTTTTTTCGCAAATCGCAACCACCAACAACAACCCACCCCGATCCCAACCACATTTGCGACCTCGACAAAACATCGCAAACATGGCTACGGAATTAACTGTTCAGTCGGAGCGTGCTTTCCAGAAGCAGCCCCATATCTTCCAGAACGCCAAGGTCAAGACCAAGTCGACGAAGCCTGGCAAGGTGAGGATGGACGATACCATATTACCACGCCATTATTTGCTGATATCTTTCTCTTCAGGGTGGCCGCAGATGGTACAAGGACGTTGGCCTGGGTTTCCGAACCCCCAAGACCGCCATTGAGGGCAGCTACATCGGTACGTAAATACGCGAAATTGATTCAGATGGGATATTGGAGGTCGGAGGTCGGAGGCGCCTTACCGGCAGATTCTCAGCGAGCCATGGAAGTTGGTTGGAATCCCACGAGGATTATGAATTGAGGCGACCGAATATTAGAAGTGGACCAGAACACGATGCTAATATTGGTGGCAACATAGACAAGAAGTGCCCTTTCACCGGTCTCGTCTCTATCCGTGGCCGTATCCTGACCGGCACCGTCGTCTCCACCAAGATGCACCGAACTATCATCATCCGACGCGAGTACCTGAAGTTCGTCCCCAAGTACGCCCGATACGAGAAGCGACACAAGAACCTTGCCGCACACGTCTCGCCGGCTTTCCGTGTTATGGAGGGTGACCAGGTTACTGTTGGCCAGTGCAGACCTCTTAGCAAGACGGTACGTTATCTCTAGCTTCCCACACGGCCTTGCTCCCGCGCCCTTCTCCAGCTAGAGCTAGAAATGGTTGCGAGTGGATCAAGACAGATTACTAATTTGTACGGTGCGATAGATTCGATTCAACGTCCTCCGTGTACTTCCCCGAACCGGCAAGTCGGTGAAGAAGTTCAGCAAATTCTAAGTTGGGGATCTTTACTGGGCATCGATGGCGTTGTTTCTTCATGGTTCTTCATGATCTCAGATATGGAACGGGTGATTCATAGGCTTTCTGCCAGGGCACATAGATGCGCCATCGGCAATTCTGAGAAATAAAAAGGATTTCATAACAGACTTGCATTTTCCTCTAATTGGTTTGACTGTTATCTGATACCCATTAAGATATACGAGCTACGCGAGTCCTAGGTAAGGGAAACTTGTGGTTGTTTACTACCTAACAACTACTGAGTGAAGAGACTAAAACCTGAGAGTAATTCAACGCGAAGTCTCGCCCTCGCAATAGCGGATTGTCTCATGCCTAATTACTCATGGGGCATTGCAGCTTCAATCAGGATGCCATGGCTTCTTGTCCGCATCTGAAACTACTGCTGAGTGTGATCAATCATCCGACGAGGATGAGCCCGACCACATTCTGAGTTCGTCCATACGTCCCCCTCCCGGCTCGTCTTCCAAATCCACCTGGTTCTCCACACATGGACTATAGTAATAATCCTCGTCGACATCTGTTGTCGTCTCTTGGGTCCGGGTGTCTGCGCCCTTCGTACTCATAAGCCAAGGATCAGACGGCAGGGCCGGTTCTCACGGGCTGGTGATTAGTACACGCCACGTAGACCCTATATCCAATCCAGTCCGCCACGAAATGCTCCAGCTCTGCTACTCGAAAGATGGCACAGCCACCAGGCTTATAATCAACTTTGAGTCCTAGTTGCGGAAAGCACAGATCACCGCCTATAAGCCAGCTGTTAGCGACACCCACAAAGTGGGCTCCCTGTGAGATGGATCTAGCTAGTACTAACCTTGGTAGTCTCCCAAGGAAAGGAGGCATGCAAGCCCATTCTTGACATCGTTTCGATCTCGATGACGTTCAGTGAACACGTTGATGCCGAGTACGAAAAGAGACGCCCGGTTAGGTCGCGAGGCCGTCAGCCGCTTGTGCATAGGCAGCGTGGCGAACGCGTCAAGACACTCTTTATACTCCTTCGGCACGAGTTACATCTTACATATCTATAATTTATAAGCAAGTAATGAGCGAGTGTAGCTGTCTCAGAGCACTTTAGTCTTCTATTTTCATATAGATCTTATTCAAATGCTTTGTATAGCGAACATCAGTATATATTTTAGACTAAGTGAAAGCCATAGGCGTTCGATGACATCCGAACCTTTAACAATTACCAATAGGCTTCCCGTATTGGTCTCACTGGATAGTCAAAAATGTGTAAATCAACACGGAAGGATGGCACCCTATCACTTTACCCTTTAAGCCATACTTCTACTGGTCAGGCCTATTAGTTACTACTAGGTAGGTTAGGTATTCAAGGTTGTTGGTATTGGTACACATGTATAAGTGCAGCGTGAAAATGTAGACGCTCAGATTCTACACCGTATGGTCGATGTATTCGCCCATCCACCCCAAAATGATGATAATATGTGTATATTGGCATATAATTGAGATTCATCACACATCACTACAAAGAACAACACTTTTCACAGGACAGAATTCATTTCTAGAAAGTAAGGTGTTTCTGATCACATGTCGACAACTTATGGACCTGACACTTCAATACTTACAAACACCTTATAGATGCATATCGGATCTTGATAACGAACTTTTCTGGTACTATGCACCCTACGTCAATACCATGGTTATCGTCAAGAACTCCATGAGATTGACTCAACGACTGTTTTATTCTGGGCCTCTCAATCCGCCATGGGTTGGTGGGACAGTCTTTGGGCCTCGAGCTCCAGCGACGACCCGCTGCGCAAGCTCGACCCCAAGCTCCGGGAATTTCTCGAGCGGGAGTCGCCCGTGAAGTACAGCACTGCGCAAGCACCGAAGGAGTCCGCGGAGGAGAAGAAAGCATCGGCGGCTAAAGAGGAAGAAGAGAGAAAGCAGAAGCAGCAGCAGCAGCAGCAGAAGAAGAAGGAGATCGTGCCGCGAGAGAGCCAATTCGAGGACGGACGCTATGCGCACCTGTGGAAGACGTACCGGCCGCTAGCCGAGATCGAGGCCGAGACCAAGAGCGACCACGAGAGGCTGATGGACGTGTTAGAAGGCTTCAAGGATCGCAAGAATCAGATCGGAAAGGCGGCGCTGGAGAATTGCGCCCTCGAGCAGATCGACTGGCGCGAGTGCATGTCGAACCCGTCCTTTACCGAGCGTATGACCATGTGTCGCAACCAGGTCAGGAAGTTCGAGAAATGTTATATGACGCAGAACGTGAGTTATCGTGCTGATTAACTAGCTTTACACCCTCTACTTATGAACCAGAATTGAAGGCTAACTGTACATGTTGTTGCGCTGCAGAGGTTATTAAAAGCCCTAGGTTACCTATCGACCCTCGACCGCTCCCCCGAAGTGGAAGAAGAGATCCAGTTGCACGCCGACACGCTATACCACCGCATGCTCTCGCAAGAAGCCGAGGTCGCCGCCGCGAAGCAGGAAGGCCGTCCGATACCGAAATTCCCGCCGCTGCTCAGCCGGCTGCCCGCAGAAACACGACAGAAACAGCGACAGCAGGACGAGGACCTGACACAGGAGCAGCTGGAAATGCTAAAGGAGAGGTTAAAAAAGGTGCCCGAAGAAGACCGGGCCACGGAGGAGGAGGCCGTCCGGGCGGAGTGGCGCGCAAAGGCCGAGATCGCGTCACGGCTGGACGACTTGTGGAAGCAGCAGGAACGGGACCGCCAAGCGCGAAAGGAGAGGGGCGAGGAGACGATGTGGGATAAACTTAGTGGGACTTTCGGCGGCGGTAATGACAAAAAGTGATATTTCTTATCGCTTTACAGTCCTAGACAACTGCGCCCAGGAGTGGTGCTGACTACCTAGATTCAAGTCCCGAGCGCAATTTGAAGGCAAGGGATACAAGTCTAGCCAGTCGAGAGTTATGCGGACTTCAAAATACGGCATATGGTTCTGGTTTGACGATATTGGTCCCATGTTCAGTTGCGACTATATCAGCGCGGTTGTATTATACTTACCTTACCTTAACCCTTATGTATATTACGGTTCATGAGATAATGCGACTCCAAACAACTCCTGTCAAACTTCACATTCTGTGTAAAAGTATCGTGGCGACTAACCGTAAGCCCGACGAATTCCATGACATTAAGCCTACTGGTGGGAGTAGAAATCCCGCGGCCACAATAAAAAAAACACAGAATGCGGTTGTTAAAACGGAGAAAAAGAGAAAATGAAAGGTCTCCCTGGGAATCGAACCCAGATTGGCGGAATCAGAATCCGCAGTGCTAGCCATTACACCAGGAAACCACTTGATTGGAGCACATGATTGGTGCGTATCAAGCGCATCGCAATTCTGGTATAAGTAAGGGTTTAGCCTACGCCAGTGTTCGCTAATAATTCAGCAGCTATCTTTCGTGTCTTGCGCTTTGAACACTTTCTCCCGTCAGTACCAAGACATAGAGCTACTAAAACTATATCCTCATCAATTATATATTTTTTTATTTATACGCGCCATACAATAAGCCGCGACGAAATGCATCTATATATGAATTATGAATTGTGGTAGCGTTGCAAGAAGTCTAGCAGTGAGAGGGCGAAAAACAGTAGATAGAATAGAAAGGTGTGGTGGGGGTGGAGATGACGATGGCGGAGTTACAGTTGGGGAGAGGCGGTGTGGTTCGTAAAGTTGGGCGAATGAACCGCCAATTTTTCACCTCCTCGTCTTGGAGGATCAGCGAAGTCCTTACATGACGGGACGATGGGCGAAATCAGACAGTCAGGAAAGCCCCGTTTGACAGTTAGGGATGCATCCGCCAAGAGATCGCCAAGAATTGAGGCAAATGCTTAATTTAACAAGTTCGAACTAGAAATAGAAAAAGTAAACCCTCTGACAACCTCACTTATGTCTTGGCTGTTCCCCAAGTTGCTATTCAAGGTCCTCCTTGGAAAGTGAAATAGGCGAGTGGTTATTCTCTAGCGACGGAGTCCACTAGACAGCATGGCACAAGTGTTCAGACTCAATTAGTCTGGGCAGCAATATCACAGTTCAGTACTCATCGAAAGTCACGGAGACACATCAAGGCTCGCTTCGACCTAACGCGGGTTGGGAATAGATATGGTATTTCGCTGGAAATTTTATATTAACAGATGGAACCCCGACCTATCAACTATCCCGACGAACACTGGTGCCGAATCGCTGCAGTATCACCAACGGTCCTCCGTGCGCCGATGCGCTTGTGCATGGGCGAACACAAGCACAATAATACCCGACAGGTATAAATCGTGCCTGCCGATGTCATGATGCGTTAGTGTACCGAAGTGGTCGACCCGTACCACCGAGGGAAGGTCAACGGCACAATAGGTTCGGTCTACCGAGTCTGAGGCGGTACGGAGGCGACTGCTCTAGCAGCAGCCTTCGTCGCAGGCGCAGAGACCGCAGCAGATCTCGCAGCCAGCTTCCTCACCACCACGAAGGTTTCCAAAGTCGGGCTGAGGCTCGGAAGTCTGTTGTCAAAGGGGAAACCTTGTCAATTGGGACTACAACTTGTGTGGAATAGAAAGGGAGCACATGTTAAGAAGACCTACGGGCTGCTGCGTGACGACACCGTTCGTGGCGGTCATCTCCATCGGAGCTTGCTGCTGGGGCTCTTGGGGGGCAGGCATTTTGGCGCGAGTGTCTTTTGAGAAAGGTCTGGTTTTTGGTGGTAAGAAAGATTGACTGGGCTAGTTGGCGACGACTACGACGGAGAGAAAACGATGGCGAAGGACTTAAGCGGTGAGGGTTTCTTTTCAAGCGAAGATGAGGGGAGAACTCCTTTATCTATTCGGCGGATATAACGGCAAGGGTCTATCATCCTAGCCAATGATCCCACGTCCAACGTCCCCTTCATGATTTCCCTGCTGATGTACAAGCATCCATTCGTGAATGGGTTAGATCCCGGTTTCTTAGGGGAGCTTGTATGGGACCCTTGCCTTGATTGGCAGCAGTGCGGGCTCCAGCGCCATCTCTAAGCCACAAAGCTTGAAGACGTTGGCCCAGAACCATTGGACGGGTCGAAACGAATTAATCCTAACTCTGGATTTATGTTGAGTTACCACACATACATGTGTGCACAAACAGCCAGTAGCCCGTGACGATGTGGTCAGTCGTAAGCACCTTGCGCCGCCTAGTCCAATGGCAGAACGGGGTGTCATGCCATTAGTTAGCGCCGTCTATCCGTTCGTACATGTTATGCAGGGCACCCCAATTGGATCCCCGACGTACAAGCACCTAGCCAACCAACCCTCCACCATGCCGACTACATGCCTTGATACGGGGGAGCTCCGCTTACGAGAAGCCAACCTGAGACTTCCATCCAAGCTGAAAAAAAGGGTGATCACTTATCAAGCGGTCAATCCTCTCATATAGGATAGGATAGAATTATCGGATTCGCATAGATAAACCCCATACCCTCGTATGATATGTCTTTTCACATACCCTCCCTATCTCGGGCATTAATCAGGACGACGACGATATTGTGGTTATGATCTTCAAGACTTATTCCCTGTTGTTTCCAGTCCGTATATTTTCTGTCAGTCTCCGTGCGCGCTGACGTAAATAGAGTCCTGAGCGACGCCGCTTTAAGACAGAGCTTGGTCCCTAAGCTAGCGCTGAGTTGTGCCTACAAACAGCGGCATGAAGTTAGAAGTCTGTAACATTTCAATGCACAAACAACTTTTAGTCAACAGTACCTCGTTTCTTTACGAAAGCTGTCTGCCTCATTGTTGAAAGGTGAGGCATAAAATCCGATCGTCATATTGCAGACTGGAAATTCCAGTGTCATTCCACTTCTTGACCTTCTCTCGAAAGGGTTGAACAACATCTTCTTGGGCCCAACTTGCTTATGCGTGGGAATGGAAAAGCCGACAATTAATTTCATATTCGCCATGTCGTTACCTATGGCCAAGGCCACGCTGACTACCGTTGCCATCTCGAGCGAAGTCCAACATTCTCACCCGGTTCCTCGAGGCGTACCGCGACAGCTAACACTTCGTCTTCGACGCTGCGGCCGCCGAGCAGAAGCACAAGCTCACCAAGTGGTTGATCAATTGTATTATCCTGAGTCATCTTCTTGGCTTTCTTATATGCTCTGTCTCTGCCTAGCTCGATCACGGCTTTAATCTTCTTGTCCCAAGGCAACAAGGCGAAAAATAGGATCTTCTCCATCCTACCCACCGGCACTCTGCAGTAAGCGCTGACAATCTTTTGTAGCGGCGTCTCATCTGATCAGCCCGTCGGGGCTAAGCGGCCCAGGCCTGCTCAAGTAGCCGCGGCGGCGTGTGAGCTCGGGCTCCTCAATGGGCCTTGTTCCACCCTGGCTCCGAGCCCACATATTTTGCGCTTCGACGCAATGTGTGAAATGAACCATGAAGCTCGTTGTCGAAAATCCCCGATCGCGACCAGCATAGTCTCTATACAGAGGCTCAGCATTCGTGTTCTCAACACGCACTTGACACCCTTTGCAGCTGACGCCATGTTCGATCTTGGCACTATCTAGGTCATACCGTGGGAATGCCGTAGATGCCAGATGCCATAAAACGTTTGCTTAGACTGTCATGTTGCATTGCTATAGCTCGAAATGGATGATAGAGGAAGCCGATCGATGTCAATATTGCAACGACCTGGTCTTCAGCGACCAGATATTTCGGCGGTTCGAGTCTCCTTTCCTCCTCCTTCGTCCAATAGAAGCCAGGCATGATGCGCAGCTTTAGTTCTAATAGCTGGTCCAGCTGCGTTGTGGATATCCGTGCAAACTTAGCAATAGTAGCTGGACATAAGACGTCAAGCTTCCGCGAAGTTTGAATGCAGGTAAAACAGCAGCGCGTAACGGTTCAGAGAAAGAGAAATCTCCCAAACCTCCCGCACAACATGCAGTTGGGAGTAATGAGGGTCTGGTATAGATCCACGATGGTGAAACTATGGGCAAGATTGGTACGTAGGAGGCCTCGTAGACCTTCTAGCCCATGTTTCGCAACTAATCTATATTCCGCAGAGCCATCGATAGAACTCAAGCACGACGATTGATTTGGCGAAACCGAAAATAAGAAAGAAGGTCGAGGTTATAGAGTACCATCGACATCAGCTCCGTGGGGAGGCGATCCAAGATTTCTAGTCCCAAGGCTGGCAAATTCTTCAAAGCTGTCTGGGGAGATTCTTGGACCAGTTGCACTTCATGTGAACGAGACCGGAGTAGGATAAGGTCGTTGTCCCATCGATGATATGAACAGATACGAAGAAACGCGTTCGAATGATTGTCTGTGTCTGGTGTCATTTTCAGGTTACTTATCGTAGGACAAGATATTAATCCTACTAAAGTTATATGTCATATACGAGATGGAGAAATGGTTGATTGAGACTTGATAGCCCAGGTGAGAGACACCTAACGCCAGGGTTTTTACGGAGGTCTGGTTTTGGTTGAAATGAGGCAAAGAAGGTGGATAGATGCGATGTTACTAACTTGTATTGATTTGCCGACGAGCCAGTCCCCCGTGAAACATAAACGATGACATTTCAAGTAGGTGACGATGAGATAATGTGAGTCGTTTCTTTAAACAATCTTAAACGTGACCTCAATAGGTCAAACTAGGTGTTCTAGATTGACGGGGTGTGCTAGGCTGTATTTGATATCGAAGAGGGCCTCGAAGGTTGTGAAGACGACAAGTGTGCTAATGATCAGGTGCGGTGTTGTCGAGCTGGCAGGCGCCACGATAGCCCGGGAGTTAAGAGCTCCTACAAGTTGGTCACCTCCTTCTCCTCAGCGGGTGCCGCCTCCTCCTATGAATAGGGAGAAATAGGAGACTTGGGCAGCCCGGCTTAACGATATCGCCGGCGGTAGCATTAGTTTTGGATCTTTTGGTATCGAGTACGGGCTTAAATCAGAGGCTGAGAAGGCACATCCTAAGATGATGAAGATAAAGGCGGAAGTGTTCAGCGAATGAGAAATACAAGCAGGTACCAGAGCCTTTAAGCTATACGTCCGGTAATTGACATGGATTAAAAGAGCCTCAAGTCTTGCCTACTGAGTACCTGGAGCGGCGAGTAGAAGATGTGGGGAATTATTCTTGTGGATGTAGAATGACCCCGAAGGCATTTGGACAGCCCAGGGGAGAAGTCATGATAATAGTCACGAAGGACTCATAGAGGGATGGAGGTGTTGCGGGTCTTGTGGACGAGGGGTGAGACATGTCGGCCTGGATAGGTAGAGGTGAAGGCTACCTTAAATCTATAAGCTCGAAGCAATTAGGAACGGCCTGAGTAAAAGCGGCGACGCGTAGTAGTAATCCCCAATACATAAAGCTTTTTATATTTCCGCCGGCAGTCTAGCGATTTTATTGCAGGGTTTCTCGAGAATAACCTTCAGAGCGCTCGAGAGCTACATTATCCCGATACCGGCGATACGTCCGATATGGTACATAGTATGCGTACAATGCGCCCGAGCACTTATTCAGCCTGCTGTATGTCGAATCATAAACCTACCGATGAGACATCGATACAGGCCATCCACCTACACCAGCCAAGCAATGCTGGTGAGCGGTTATTTTTCGCATCTTGCGTATTTCGCCTGAGCAGTTCTTTAAACACACGAGAGCGTATCGGGCAGAATGTGAAAAGCATATGTACTTGTCATTTCCTCGTGTTTTCATATCCTATTGACGATCCCCATCATTACCACCACATGCCGCGCGAAGCTCTCATATGCGGGTATCATAACGTACAAGCAACGCCAAGTTCGTATGCATTTTTACGGTCCAGTCGCCCCCGTGCGCATCCAGCCCTTTCGTTGCGCAAAACAGCAAAAAAGAATATGCGTATTCGATATGATGCGACCCCCAACAGCCAGTCCAACAAACAAGTACAATTCATCGCACCGTGGAGTCTCTCTAATGGTGGACTCGGCTGTCCAACTCGTACGAGCCCTCGTGGCCCTGGGGCGCGTAGCTATCCTGGGGCGCGTAGCTATCCTGCGGCGCGAACCCGTATAGGGGAGTAGGCGACGACGTGATGTCCGCGGTCGGCTTGTACTCGGTGCTGGCGTTCGGCGGCGGGTAGTAGTAGCCGCCCGCTTCCGGGTTGTCCTGCGGGTTGACGGCGGGCGCGTAGTTGCCGCCCCGCAGGGTGCCCTTTCGCTTGCGGTGGACGAGGATCGCTCCGTAGATGAGCTGCATCAGGGACGTGGCACTGTTTTTGCACATGTTAGTTTTTCCCCCCTTATCTACATCGTGCGGCTGGTCGCTTGTGCGGCTCCAGGTAGGTCGGCGGGGGTTGGTTTCACGTACAACAGGATTAGAGATAAGATGATGGAGATGACTGATAGCGAGATCAGGTCCAGGATGAAGATGATGCCCCAGATCGCGGTCTTGATGCACGCGAATGACAGGTACAGCGCCGGCGGCATCGACTTCCGCGCGATGAGGACGATCTCGACGATGTTGAAGATTATGTTGAGGAGCGTGATGGCGATCTGAAGGCCGGCCGCAGCACTGCATAATTCGGACCAGCGTTAGCTCGTTACACCCATTCTTCTCTCTTGCTCGAAATATGGAAAAATACATACGTGAAGAGCCCACTATAGTCGCTCAGCGCGCTGTCGTAATCTGGCTGGTCTACGAGCCACAACAGCCATGCCGACGCTGCTAGGAGGATGATGCAGACGAGAAACTGGAGGACCCAGGCGGTGACGTTCACGCCTTTCTTGTACGGGTAATCAAACTTGGCCATGGCGACGGTTCTTGCTTTTGCTCTTGGCTGCGATGTGCAAGGGAGTCCCTGCAATTTGGTACCGGCGGATTGGGTGAAGAAGTTGATGAACAAATAAAAAATAAAAAATAAATAAATAAAAGAAAGGCAGACTGGATCTGATTTAAGATATACAAAGACAAAGTACTGCAGGACTGCAATTTAATATATTTATGCGGCCGCGCCTTAATCCCCACGATGGATGTTGGCTGTGCTACCGTTAGGTTGCTGGCTGAGCTCGCCGAGCTCGCCAAGAGGAACGGCGCGCTCAACTCTCCACATGTGGATGCTGGAATCAATACGACCTGGATTTAATTTTAGTACAAGACGGGGAAACACACCCTCATCCTTCCATGACATGTCCGTAGAACGTCGAAACCAAGATTTGTTCTAGAGGCTTACACGGCATTGTGAAACTACGGAGTCAAGATAGATACAAGATAGATAGGACTCTGAATCACGATTCTACGTTGTGATGTTTGCGGGAGAGCTGCCCTCTTTAGGGCTTATGCTTCTAGAGATGAGAGCTAGGTTTCAAGGATTGATATGTCTCATTTTGATTCGATAGCCAAGTCAGGTAGGTCAGTGCTAAATTACCACGTCGCCAAGGGCTTAAAAGATGGATCACGACAGTTCAGGTTGGATTTGCCAAGACTCAGGGCTGAAGGTAACCTTAGACACCCGCAGAATCAAGCTTAGTGGCTTGCGCAAAAAGACCCCTTACCTTACTAATGTACCTGGTATGTTACATGCGTTTTCCCCCCCTAAAAATAAATTTCGTCCCGTCTTTCTCTCATTATCTCGATGTCGAAACCAAGACTTGGCACTCAAGTTCTGCCTATAATGCAGGGGCAAGTCTTCTAATCATCTGATCAAGGCCGCGGTATGTACTTATCCATCGAATTATTTCACTATAGCTTCAGAACCTGTGTTTTCATACACGGTATCTGGAAGCTCCGCGACCGCCACAGTTCGAAAGGGGATAGTCGTTGACGCCACCGTCTAGGATGAATACGACGTGTAGCGAAAAGCGAAACACGAGGCGCTAGCTATGAAAGACATTTCCGTATCACCTTCGCTCGAGAGCAGCGGCTGCGCGCTCGAGGAAGGCATTGAAATCTTTAATCTGTTTGAGGCTTCCGCCGCCGTCGCCGGCCGCACTAGCCTGACTTGCTACTCTGGAAATCAGCAACTCCAGGTTTGCGAGCTCGGCTGTCTTCTGTTCCTTAGGGTTGAGGTCTGGAGCCGACTTCCCGTTCTCCATAGCCAACTCGATATCGTCCATTGTAGAGGAGAGTCCCAATTGGTGCTAGAACTCGTCAGTAAAATGAAATGACTATTATGAATCGCCTCGGGGACGAACGCACCAGTGTTTCTCTATTCGCGGTCTCGTGTCGGATCCTCACTGCATCCATCTTAAGAGCTACCTGCTCCTTCTCGGCGCGGATGCGCATTATCTCGGCACGAAGTGTGAGCTTCTCTTTCTGGACCGACCGCACCCGCTTCTTAAGCGCATGCATCGTGTCGAGGGCTATGGTCTAGAATGGCATTAGACGGGGCGTATGTTTCGACATGATCATGATGACCTACATGCTCCAGGAGTCGTGTCCGTAGTTCCTCCTGGAATGCTTCTAGAGCTCGGAGCTTCGTCCTAAACTCCCTCTTTGTAGCCGCGTCCTTGGCGTTGACGGCGGCTTCGTGTAGCGTCTCTAGACTGGTGTCGATTACTTCATCGCATATCTGGGACAGTACGTCGATCACGTTGACGCCGCCGCGATTGGCAAATGGAATCTCGGCGTTGAGGATATCCGCATCCGTGTCATCTTCGTTCAAGTGCATGCGTTTCGTGTATCTTTGAACGGTAATAGGAATCGCTTCGCCATCACCCCGTATTCTTACGCCAGATGTCTTCTTGGCCTTTGGTGCTTTGGGCTGTGATTGCTTGGCTGGACTTGTTTGCGCCTGTTTCTTTTTGCTCTTCTTAGCTGGGTGGGCGTTCTCAACTACTCTGGAACCCAACTCGGGGGATTCTTCACGTGGTGAGCTGACTCTCGGGCGTTTTTGGCCGATTCGTCGGGCAGCTGTTTGTACGTCGACCTCTTCGGCTTCCTCCTCCTCGGCCTCTACCTCCTCCCGAGCCTCCTCTTCGACTACCTCGACTTGGCTCTTCGCTTTGGGCGGCTCAGTTATGGGCTTGGACTTGACCCGAAGCTTAGGTTTCCTAGCACTACTAGTACCTGCAGCCTCTGGGGGCGAGGACAGCGCATCCACTATACTAGGAGTAGCCGGTCCATTTTGACTTCGCGTAGATCGTGCGGACCCAGTAGTTGCAGTGCGTTCACCCCTTCGCGGTGGCCGAGCTGTCGGCGTCAACTCATCGATATCTCTGCTTGCCAAGTCCAGTGATGCCCTCGTACCTGATCGTGTAGACCGTGTTGATCGTGTCGAGGTCGCGCCACTTATCCTACTCTTCCGTGCTAGAGGTGAAGACAAGGTGAACTCACCCGTAGCGCCAGCGTCCTCGTCAGCCACATCTCTCAACAACTTCGCGCTTAAGGTCAGGCTCTCGGGAACTCTAATCGAACGCCTATGCCCACTTCCTGGAGCATCAGCCGGGCTTTCGGTGACTTCTTCTACCATACGTCCGACAGACAACCGAGAAGCTACGGATCCACGCGATGAAGGGCGCTGTACGACTGCTGCCAGGGGCTCTAGGGTTTCGTCCTCATTTCTTGGCTCTTGCTGTGGTGGACTTGGAGTGGCTGGAGGTTCTGATACATTCTCGGGACTTTCATCTTGGACGAGATTATAGGGGTCTGCTCTAGCTCCACTGAGTCGGGCAGAGGTCCTTCTTGATGAACTAGGGATGCTTGACGGTGGCTGCGAGTTTGTTGGACCAGGATCAGCATCCAATCGCCGTCGTTTCGCGGAGGTGTTCGGCTCTGACCGTGGGATGGACTGAGGAGGGGGTGGATCCGGAGACGCCTCTGCGCCCGGGAGAACGAAACCAAAGGAGTCGTCGGCAACTTCGTGGCGTCTATAGTTTAAGTACCTAGTTAGAAGAGATAGTTCAAGCTGTGTTGGCGAGAAAGACAAATAGACACATACCCAGCTCCACGCATGCGCTGTTGCATGCGCTCCTCACGACCTGGTAGCTTGGTGTTAGCTGCTCATATTCGCCGTAAATTTGGCGTTTACTTACTAGTAGCCATGACTATTTTTGGATTCGGATTGATGAAGGTGAAGCTTGAGAAGACGACACCCAATGCCGTTCTTAATCGAATCGCACAAACACTGAAGGTCGAAGATGATGGACGCGTCGTGACACGCGCCTAATCGATAAGGTCGAGGGTTCATTAATTGATTGGCAGTACCCCTGTACTTAAAGTATCTGCTTAGCTAATGCTACCCCTACCTAAGGTACCCGCAATCATAACCCGACTTCAGTTAATCAAAATTCACGCACACAACAATTTCACAACACAGACAAAAATAAGGCAAAAAGAGATCAAATGATGAGAGTGGGACTCGAACCCACGCGGATTGCTCCATGAGGAATTAGATGCTAAGGTGACCTTAACCTCACGCCATAACCAACTCGGCCATCTCACCTTCGGACGGTACGGTACAATACGTGCTCGTATTTTCCGTTTTATGGACTTTGCCTCATATTGCCGTCATACTAAGTATTCAGGTACAGAATAGCATTGACAACTATTTTTATTAAATTATTGGCTATCTAATGTTTTTGTAGGACTAGCTAGGAGCTATTTCGGAATCTACCCTTTCTGCATCAAGTCCCATGCCGTCGATATCGATACGATGGTCGAAACTAATATGCACTTCTTGCGTCCTATTGATGTCTATCCAACTCAAAGCGATTTTATCGCTCTCTCCGTAATCTAAGGAACGAAATACCTGTACTCTGTAGCCGTGATTGACACCATGACCGCTTTCTCTCCTTTGTTTGCGTCTGGGGGATCTCAGCGCATCTCTAAATGACCCCGAATGGAGATAAAATGCGACCAAGTCCCTAATATCTCGTACAAACACTCGAAGCACGGGGATAGAAGCCGCCATGATAGTTGTAGCAACTTCGGCGCTGCCCCAGATGACTAGATTTCCTCCTTCATCTGTTTGATACGGTGGTCAGTGACTATTTTCGAGCTGCGGCAGTGGTTGAGGGAACCCACAGAAGTACTGAAGGAATCTTTACGTTACTTCGGAAGTACTTTTGTCTAATGCAAGGATCTACTGTACCTAGGACATGCAATATTGGACCCCGACGACGCACTTAGTACGGTATTGCCTTACATATAAGTACATTGGACGATAAAGGAGAAATATTTAGAGAAGATCATTGAGATATTACTTGGCATTTCTGTCGTGGTCATGATCAACTGAGTATAATCCTCTTCGTCATTAGCGGCGGATCTGTCCGGATACGCAGACATCCCACTGGTAGATCGGGATTCGTGATGTTTCACTACTTACAGAGAAGGACGTGTCTTACAGGTGTTGAAGACTATCGAAAATTTCCCAAATTTGGTTTTGTTTATATAGCTTACGCTAATGCTATCCTCCCCCCTTTCTTTGCCCTGTCGTTTTAGACAGGACCACGTATTGTTGTGCTATGGCATTACAAAACCCAACTCCCTGAGTTTATATATGTAATGCCGTTTTTTTGATCAGCGATTTTTGGCTGGACGAGCGACACATTTTTATCTCGTCTCGAGGTCTTTGGACGCCCCGTCACGAGGGCGTACCATCAAATAAGGCCCGTCATGATCCGTGGTAAAGACATCCTGTAGCTGATACTCCTCGCGACGGCCGTCTCCGGCAGGGTACCGCGTCGAGGGCACCCTGGCGCCCACCTTTGCTAGCTCGCCAGGCGGCAATTCCAGGTCGAAGTACCACAGCGTCTTGGCGACGACGAGGCCGAACTCCAGGTACGCCATGGCCTTGCCCGCGCGCCCGCGCGGCCCGACCTGGAAGGCGGCAAACGCCCTGTTCATGGCCTGCCTCTGGGCCGCGGGCGTCTCCGACGCCAGCCAGCGCCCCGGTTTGAAGGCGAAGGGGTCCGGGAAGTACTCTTCGTTGTGGTGCAGCGCGTAGATGTTGACGCCGACGATGACGCCGCGCGGCACCACGTGCCCGTCGACGACGAGCGGCTCGGAGCCCTTGTCGCCCAGGGACTGCTCCCGCCACAGCGTGCCGGGGACCGGCGGCGACATCCGCAGCGTCTCGTCGATGCAGGCACGGAGGTATTGGCAGCCTGCGAGTTGCGGCCCGCCCTTGATCTCGGCACCGCTCGTAAACGCCGAGCGGATTTCCATCTTGAGCCTCTCGTAGGACGTGGGGCTTCGCGACAGGTAGAAGAACAGTGCAGCTATGCCGGTCGTCACAGTTTCTCCCCCTTGGAGTCGGGTTTTATTAGCACCACGGTTTTCAAAATTACAAGGCAAGTGCGGAGATGCTGTCTGTCAACTTACCCGCCGGGAAGAAGAAAAGCGCCTCGGACCATATTTCACTCAGGGAGAGGCTCTCGTCATCGGGAGAATCTACGTAGTCTGCAAGGTGAGAATATAGATCGTACTTAGCATGCTTCTCCTCCTTGAGACGAGACTTGATCATCTCCTGCCAGAGTCGTAGATAACTTTTCTTCTGCATCAGGTTGATGAGTTGGGCGATGGGCTCGAGGCGAAGCATGGCCAGTGACGGACTCTACATGTACACGTTCAAGCGATGATTTCCCGTCTTGAATTCCCTGGCGATGCGCTGGTGCGTTGGGTCGGTCTGCAGCTTGAGATCGTAGCCGAATGCGAGATGTCCCACAATATCGGCGCCGATATACTTGCTTCTGTCTGACATGTTGATAGGCGCAGAGCCTCGCGACATTGCAAGAAGTTGCTGGACGAAGATGTCAACTTGCTCTAGCATGATGGGCTCAAATTTCCTCATCGAACTCTCGGAGATCAAACGCCCAATAAGCTTGCGCTTAATGCGGTGCTTGTCTTTGTCGATCACATTGAAGATGTTGGGATAAGGAGTAAAAAGGGAGACGAGGTACGTCCGGGCTTTGTCGACCCGATCATTGTCGTATATGTCTTCATCCGATCAGCGGTAGGTTGGGAAGGAATATATGGGCTACATACCATGTAACGCCTCGACAGTGTTGAAAACGAGGTTATTGGGGCCGAGTCTAATCACCGGGCCTTTGGTAAGGCGCGTGGTTAGTATCTCGAGCAGACGCGCTTGTGTATCTAGCAACTCACCATACTGTAAGTGAGCCTGCCTTGTAGCAAGATGGAGGCTTTTCCTGACTGAGTGATACGTGCTGTAGGTATCACTGATCTTGGCCAGCTGAGGACCTAGGTAGTTCTTTAAAGGGTGAAGCAGGAGTCTATATTCGGTCCTGATCATTAGCTTATTCGGCAGGTTAGCTAAGAGTGAAAGCGTAGCTATTGCAGTCGTAAGTAGTGATGAACCTACATAAGTCGCAAGTAATCCAGCAGCATAAAAGGCAACATCATGTAGAAGGGACGGGATTGGCATTGCGAAGATGATGCTTTCCAGCGCCCTGGAGGTCAAGAAGTGGAGGTGGGAAAATAAAAGGGAGTACACATCCTATCCCTTTATCTATTACATTTGTCACACCACAAACATTATGTATGCAGATAACGGTGGTAGCATAAGACTCTATAATTAGATGTTAGGGAGGAAACTTACCACGTTGCAATCTCGACCTTGTTATGAACAGTTATTAAGCTATCTATTGCCACAAATTGAAAGTTTGGCAAAGGCACATATATATACTGGGTGTGCCGCTTCAATATTTTCGTGGACCTTCATATGACTACGGCCATCACTAGTGCCAGAAATAGAATAGATTGAATGATGGATGTTCTTTCGTGTCTTATCTTACCCAAAACAGATTTCCCTGAAACTATTCGTATAGTTATCATTTATGACATGATTTCAATTGACAGAGAACTCAATCAAGGTCACATCCGAACGTTGAAAATTAACCAAATTTAACAGAAGTCCTGAATTCTTTTTTTATTCATGTACAACTCAAGCACATGCTGTCTCCCCCTTTTCCACAACAGAATCGGACTCGACGATTGAGATGGTTGGATATATGTATGCTAAGAGAAACTCCACTCGAAGTACCTAATTAGTTTGGTCTGGCTGATCCAATTGCTCCAGGTCTTAGCTATCTGGCAATGGGATATGATTTAACGGTTTAAATGTTGCTAGATACCGCAAGATGTAGGCAGGTTGCAAGATAGATGTATATCACCACCGCTGGTACTTCCTATCGAACCATTTTCTCTTTGCTGTCAACATTGCGTCTTTCAGTTCCAAACATATTTACACGAGCCTCGATGACACGGTATGAGCATTCAGGTATGAGAGAAATGATGTTACTGAAAGCAGCTCACAATCTGTTGGCTCTCATCTGTGTAGACGAACGACTGTTGGCGGTGCCTCCGCATACGGGTAGATTGGGCCCGATTCGCCGTGAAGCATATACTTCTCCAGTTCATCCGCAAGAACCGGCTTAGAACTCCACTCATCCTCCCGTTCGCGTATGACTTCAAAACGAACAGATTCAAGAACCAGCCACCGACGTGTTTCTTGTACCAAGGCCTCCCAGGTTCCGTCGCTCAGATTGATGTCCTGTAGACAAAGAGCCTTAAGGGTCTTGCGATGCCGGCGCAGTAGATCCACGAGCTCGGTTTGCGTCATCTCTTTCCGAAAGAGCTTTATAGAGCGTAGACAATGCCAAGTATGCGTTCCTAGATATTTTTCCAGCGGTATATCGCATTTGTCGTTGAAGTTTAGCGACAGTTCCTCCAGCTCGGTAGCCGTAGCCAGAACCGTCTCAACGGCCCCCTCCATAAGGATTTCCCACTCCAAGGGGTGTGAAAGTTGCGACATGCGCGCGAGACTTAATGACATCCGGCGGATGTGCCGAAATACGTTGGAACAGTATTCCAATTCGTGTGGGTCGAGGAGAAACGTGGCAGGGGAGAGTCCGCTGGTTAGGCGGCTAGCCATGTCAAGAAGATCATAACAATAGTCGACCGACAGCGCCTGTACCGGTATGCCAGCAACCGATATTGCACGGCACATGACGTTGAAGCCGTGGTCGATGTTTATGCCTTCAGGGTATAGCGGAAACCCGGAGGGTTCCTTCGCAAACGGAGGATAATCCCTAGAGAGTGGCCCGCCGTATCTTCCTTCATAGTCCGGGGGAATAATATGGACGACCTGTTTACCCAGACGCCCGGTAATGTCGGCGAACCCACCGCGACGGACACGAAACTCGCAATCGCCTTAAAGGTCCCTTGTGGGACGCCAATGATTGGTAAGGATAACGGTTCGGATATTTGGCATCCTAGCGAGAGCCCCAGATATGATAGTCAGGTCTTTCTCGTCCCTCAGTGTAGCATTGTTTTCCTTGATGTGCGCATCATAGTACTGGCGACCACGTTCAGGATATTCTACACTGTCATCATAATCTTGGTCCGAGTGGAAGAAAACTCCGGAATAGACAATTTCCTCGACGACTAAACTTATTGTCGGGTGTCTAGATATCGCAGAAAGGACTTCGAGGTCTTTGAGGTGAACAGAGGCGTATGCTCGGTTGAATAGGAGTTTGGTCGATACAGAATTGAAATTCTTCGAGACGAGCCGTAGAGACTTAAGATCTACTTTGGCCAGGTTCTCGGCTATCTGGAAGCCGAGTTCTAGCGGGACCTTTTCCATGTTGGCTGCGACCTATGAATGAGCGTCGGGGTGTGGAAGATGAAATGTTGAGCTTGGAAATATCATACCTAGATGAACCGGTTGGGTTCTTGTGGTGATTGGGTAGGCGGGTAGTAGAATATAGAATGGTGTTTGTATTTTGGTTTGGGCGCCGTACGAAAAAGTAGGTAGCGGAGAAGCGGATACGGGCTTCTATATGTACCTACATGGATGAGCACAGACCTTCGGGATTAGGATCAACCTCTTACACTGTGGCTTCATATGGCCTCGCATAAGATGCAGCATCGTGCTATAGGTACTTTCGTCACGGAATCCGAAGCTGGAAAGTAAAACCGCGCGCATGCCGTGTCTGGCATACCGGAACCTCAAAAGGAAGCCCACTCCTCCCGCCTATTTGTGTATCCACTCTACCGGACTGGCTTTAGTCTGCGTAGGGCTGAACTCTCCCCAAGCGCCCCGTTTGACCGCCGTTGCGGCCGATGCGGAGCCCTTTAGGGCCGGCCCGTGCTTTCCGATATTAACAGGCGTCCAAAGTAGCGCTTGTTACGTACCTACAAACCTGAACGATGACTGGCGTAGGTATAGGTACGAAACACTAAATAGGTTGGTTGTACTTTTATGGGAGCTCAAAGCGATTGTGTATTTCAATAGTATGATATTCAAGGCAACGCCCAATATAAGAGAACCCTACAGGCACTAGCAATAAAAACACACCGTTTCTTAACCATGTATCTTGAGAATTCTAACATAAATCCTGCCTCACACTCATTTCCGTTGGATTCGGAGACCTTGCTTTCATGTGGTTATTCCTCTGGAGGTTATCGCGGCTGCCCTAGGGTTCTATAAATAAAAAGAACAATGGTTAAAACGATGGTTAAAAGGCAATAAAGGCTACGAAATAAGAAGTTGGTGAACCTAGGCCTGAGACACAAGTTCAACAAGGCATATATGTCTAGGCTACATCCAAAGATGATGGATTTGATATCTTCCTTGAAGTAGACAACTATCTAGTAATATCTGTGGACATGCTAGGTCGTCTTGTGAAGGCCGAATGTCTTTATATTACTCCAAGCTAGCTCCAAATATCCAAACATCGGGCATGTCAATTTGTTACTCTATTCAGAATACCAAGGCAATGGCAATTCAAACGCGCCTTCCTCTTGGATTGGTGTTTGCTTCCATGTTCGCAGCGAGTACACGGTGACTTGCGTGATTCGAGGGAGTTGTTAGAGCCGCATATTAGTAGGTATCTAGGTAGGTATGCATTTATCTCTACATTAGGTACCTAGGTAAGGTAAGTACATATTGCATTATATTATATTTAGACCTTGGAATTGGTCGGCCAGGAAGTACCTACCTAATCTGTATGCCGTTTGAGCTGTCGTAGAGCTACCTGCGCTGGTCTAAATCTCTGCCGAGCAACCAGATATTCACCGCCCGCCACATAACGCGAGGAGACAAACTCACGCACACTTTTAAACGTATCCTTGGGGAAACTGCAGTAGCATATATCAGTACCAATAATTCTCTGCCGAGCACCTGAAATTTCGAGGCATAAAAGTGGCTTAACTCCTTCCCAGCCAGCACATCCAGCACATGAAAAAAGCAATCCATTCGCTCGACACCTTGGAAGAAAATTATATTATAATTCATTCCGACACTCATAAATCTGTCCAAGTCCTCTAGATACACCTACCGATTTTTCTACGAACCATCATTTTCTTCAATAGGTGACTCACTCCACAGTAACCCACGTCTCGTCACCATGTGAATATCTCCCCTCAATCCGATCAGAGCAAATACGAATCAATAACAGCGACCCAACTCATTCCTACAGATTATACGGAATCGTTCGTCCCAAACGCGATTATTAGGAGCATGAGTCACCGCCAGTCTCAACATACCAACTTGTGTACACCGTCACACTAGACGCGACTTCCTAAGGTGAATATGACCTGTCCCTTAGAGTCACATCAGAGACGCGGAGAGCAAACTAGCTACTCTCATCGCAACCCGGAACACGATGCTAATGGCTTATATTAGTCTATCTTCGCACGATCTTGTGTCTCTACTCCTCCCCTGACATAATGTGTGTCATATCGCAAACCCTCTGCCCTAGATGCGGACGCAAGTCTCAGGGCTACGTATTTAGCCCGTGCTGTGATTTTACCAGCCAAATCACCGACCAGCCTGATGATACCTTCTTCGGCCACCGACTCTCCTGCCCCAACTTTATCTGGCCGATCCCTGGGCCTATCCCCGTGAAGGTGCAGCACTGCGAGGATTGCCTCTATAGGCCCGGTTACTCGTACTCGGCAGTTAGCATTAACGAAGATAGTGCTGGGGCTGCAGTTGACTTGTATGATATCATCGCCGACTTGACTGAGCTTCACGGAGAGCTTGACGGAGACGAGAAGAAGGACGACCGACACCATCGCCATCTCACCCTGCGCATTCCTTACTGCGACCTGTGCAAGAAGCCCTACTATTGCCTTAGTGACAACGAGAACACCTCCTGGTTTGACGAGAAGGAGAAGGACGGCGGCGAAGACTCGGCAGAACCTACCATCCAAGGGATAGAGTTCGAGTTCAGCTCTATCCTGTGGAAATGGATGCGACTGACCAGGCTGTGGCAGGTCAAGGGACACGAAGCAATCGAGATCAACCTTCTGACGGGATTTATCCATCGACCTTGCAACACATGCATCAACCGCGAGACGGTCTTACGTGGCAAGGTGATCCTATTCATACAGAGATGCGACACGTCCGAAGCCTGGGCTGTCTGGATGTGGTTAATGATGCGAGGTTCGGACCAGGTCAACTTCTGGCAGCATGAGCTCAGAAACTTAGGTCTCCCGGCCCTCGCACCTCCCATAGTACTGGAATACCGCGCCTTGATGGCTACTGGCTGGAAGGCTAGAACTGGAGTAGCTTGGGAGGATATATACGACGTGGAACTCGGAGAGTACCCGCTCCTATTCACACCTCACAGCGAAATTTTCACAAGTCTGTCGCAGTGGAACGCCTTTGCCAGAATTTACCGCCAGCCCGATCCGGTCGCAATGCTTCCGCCTCCCTTGTTGGACACCAACAACGTCACGATCGAGTACGAGCCTGCCGTAGAACGCGTCAGCCGTCAGCAAATCGCCCAAGACGGACACGAGCCGGCGCAGGCCAGCGGCGCGGCCAAGAACGACAAGGCAGTTTTCGCTGCGACAACCCCCTTACGACTCAGACAAACCGTCCCGGCATTGCATAAGCCGGCCTTCAAGATCAGGCTGCGCTCGAGCGACGACGACGAAGAAGATCACCATCCGGCCAAGCGGCTTCGCTTCGCGGACGAGGTGGACATACTCGGCGAGAGCCCGCGCCAACCGCACGCCGATGTCCAGCCGATGTCGTCTAGCCCCGCCGACTCCGACCACACGCTCGTGGAGCCCGACGACATCCGCGAAGACAAGGACGATGACACCGTCGCCGTCCTGACGCCGTGCGAGTTCGGCTTCTACCACGTCCGGTACATGGAACCGAACCGTTCGTGGCAGCTGCCGCTCGGCGTCGATCTCGGGGAGGAGACGCCGCTCGCGCTTCTTCCGCGCAGCGAGCAGCCCGACGTAGCAGAGGCCGCAGATAAGGGAAAGGGACCCGAGATTGTTCCGGAGGCGGAAGGCAAGGGGAAAGAGCCCGAGATGGCAGCGACCGAAGGCAAAGGGAAGGAGTCTGAAGTTGTGGCGACCGAGGGCGAGGGCAAGGGCAAGGGCAAGGGGCCCGAGATTGTAGTGATCGGAGACAATGGGCTGGGCGAAGGCCTACAGCAGCGGCTGCAACAGCGCGCAGGCACCGGGCGACACAAACGAGATCCCTTGGTGTTGTCGTCGGACGAGTCGTCTACCTACTCCGACTCCTCCGAGTGACCATCCGTCGACATCATGGCCATGTCCGGCGCACTATAGGAACGGACAAACGCTATACTTCTTGATGAGTTTGGTCTCATCGTTTCTCCCTTGGGTGGGATTTGTATAGATACAATGCCTGATAGGCAGTACCTAGTCGACGATTTCCTAGGGGGGGTTTTTATAGGGGGTTTGGAGGTTTCGTACTTGGTTCTCCAGTTAGGATTGGACTTGATCATCGGGATGATGATATTTTCGAGCTGCGTCTTCTATACCCAGGCAAGATAGCCATGCAGTACAATAATACATGAGAGTCCAAACGATGAAAAAAAAAATTGTGCCTCGTGATTAATGAAAAACATCGTCCTGTGGCGTTAGCTGGATGGAATGTGGCTAGTGAGACAATCGAGCCACAGTTAACGTCAGATTGCGTAGGTACCCTGGTACTACCTAGTGTCGCTGTAACATGTGAGACCCACTTCCTGGATACACGTAATGGTCTTCGGCGCCGCGCATCGAGACCTTGTTGCGGACACATGCACTCCTAGTGAATCAGCTTACAACGAAACTATTGATTTGAATGCCAACATAATTAGAATATTTTCCCCTTCTTAGTCCTGCTACGATTCCCTACCTGCTCTTCGAGGGTCAATATCTGAACCACCGCACCCGTGTTTGCTTTCTGCGGCTCTGAGCTGTTGAATCAGGGCCGCTGGATACATATACTTTCAACCATCAACTCCGCCCGTCGAGAGCTCGCCATAGCTCGAAACGGAGTTCCGAGCATCCAAGATGACGGCTTGGAACGTTCGTGACACCCGTCCTCCCATGTCGGTAACGTTGTGCTGAATTATTCGCAGATATTTCGCATACTGGGAGACTGCTCCCACCTCCTCTCGAAATGCATCCTGATCTTCGCGATCCACCGCAACAGGAGTGCTGAAGGTACGTCTTCCCGAGCAAACCCCTCTCGATCTATAGACCAGGTACGTCGGCTAACACATCATCTCTACAGGTGTCTCCATGATCACCCAAGTCTTCTACGCGGTCGTCTTCTGCACGAGATACACGGATTTCTTCACCGAGACGTCGAAATGGAACTACTTCTTCAAGCTCTTCTACATCCTGTCGTCCTTCTACATCATCGCCATCATGCGATGGCTGTTCCCGCGGACGCGAGAGCGAGAGATCTCCTGGAAGCTCGGCGCCGCCGTTCTGATGGGATCGCTCTTTATTTCGCCTTTCACCATGCTGCTGTTTGAGGGCAAGGACCGCTGGGGCTTCTTCACGGTTAGTCTAATTATCCGAAACCCTATTCTCTCGGCATTCATTACACCCGAGCCGTCAATTTGTGCGCGGCCAGAACTTAGCTGACAAGTGGCCTCCAAAATAGTGGATGTACGACTTCTCCCTGATCCTCGAGTCCGTCTGCGTGCTCCCGCAGCTCCTACTCCTCCGACAGACAACCGTACCAACGGTGATCGACTCGTTCTACCTGCTCACGCTGGGCTCGTACCGGGGACTCTACATTCTGAACTGGATCTGGCGGGAGCTGGACGTCAACGACCGCAAGCCCAACACCGTGTCCATCGTGTTCGGCGTCGTGCAGACGGCGCTGTACGTCGACTTCTTCTGGGTCTACTACTCGCGGCAGCGCGTCAAGCTGCGCGCCGGCGGCATCGTCGACGCCGACGACATCCGCCGCGGCTGGCTGCTCAGCCGCATCTTCGGCAACAAGCGCTTCGCCGCCGCCCACGACCCCGACGACGAGGAGAGCGCCCCGGTCCTCGGCGCCAACGGTTCGTCCAACCCGCCCCGCCGCTCCAAGTGGGGCGCTAGGGGCATCTCCATCAGCGCCGACGAGGGCGTTCGCGAGCACGACGCCGCTGCTGCGAGCCGCGGCGCCGACGGCGACGGTTTCAGCGACGCGCCTGTCGACCCCGACGCCAAGATGAGGGACCCCGACGAGCTGGCGCGAGCCCTCGATGACGACGACGATGACGGGTTGCCGGCTCCCGCGGAGACGAGTAGGAACGCGAGCGGAGTCGGCAACGGGAACGAGTGGCGGGACACCTAGGCTGGGAAGTTAGGCGCGTGTACTATCGCGGCTGTGGCTAAGGAGAGGGACTGAGGACTGGTGTGGATGATCAATGGGGCCTTATTAGGATGGGACTGGCCTCGAAGGGTATACCCCCCTACTGTACGGTAGCATCACGGATGGACACTTGATTAGGCGTACATGCGAAGGGAGTCAAGGTTTTCGAATCATGGAATTGTTTCCCTCTCCCGACGAGAATTTATATGGCTCGTGAACTGAGATCTCAGATAAACGGTAGCTATGTAGTCTGGGTTATGTGAGGCTCGGTTAAGACCCAGAGCTAGAATGGGGATGTACTAGCACGCTGTGCTGTGCTGTTAGAATGCATCTATCGCTTCGAAGAGCTGCGTTGGGAAGCAGGGGTCTAATCATATATCTGACTACCTAATATTCTTGTAGTTTTTTCCGTGATTCCCTTTGGGTGGAACTTATGGACTTCGGTTATGAAGGCTAGATAGACAGTGAAAGGAACTTCACGAAAAGGGTACGATTTCATCGCGTCAGCAAGATATGACCCAAATAGGTCATCCTATGTGTATACATTTCAATATATGGCGTTATATATAAGCTGACCGAGGATGTTGTAGGTAGTGAATCTGACTCATCCCGATACCCAAAGCGGAATGCTGACGGCGCACATCCAACACTACCGAATCAGGGTGCGTGCGCAATCTTCCAATACGCCCGCAGAAGCCCGAGCCCGCCGCCTTGGGTCTCGACGGTCCTGCCGCGCCCGCGCGTGTTGGGGTCGCGGGCACCTGCATCTGCATCTGCATCTGTGTCGGCTTGGCGTCTGCTCTTGAGTTCCCCCCGGACCCAGCCGTCTACCGCATGCGCCTGCATCGGGTATTGGGCGAGCAAGATCTCCTTGTCGGACGGCGCGGCGCGCCACGGCGCACCGTTCGGCACGCCGTAGTTGCGGTAGTCGACGCCGTTCGTCGCGTGCGGGATGCCGTCGTCCGCCATCGTGGGCCAGGGCCCGGTCCAGCGGGCGCCGAGCAGGCCGGCCGTCCACCACTGCCCGAACTTGCCGTGCTTGTCACGCGTGCCCAGGGCCGCCCGCACGTTGTGCCTCAGCCAGCCGCTGTAGGAAGAGCAAGCCTTGCCGTGCGAAGCGCTGACAGCGGCGAAGGCGCGATCGTCAACCTTGGTGCCGGACTCGGGCGCGGGCGCGGCGAGCGGCGCGCAGAAGGCTGTGAGGTGGTGGAAGAAGATGCCTTTGAAGGTCTGCCCGTCTTGGCTGCAGGTCCCGCTGGCGTCGCACGGATCTTCCATCACGCCGGCGCGGCCGAGCCCGTGCCATCGTGGAAGTTGGCCGGGCTGCAAAGTGGAGATATCATCGATAGCTACATCTGAAACGAGATCGTAGCCGCTCGCTTTGATCACGTTCTGGATGAGCTGGTGCCCGTCCGAAAGGTACGACGACGCACCTGTAACTTCCCACAGCCCGCGAAGCCCGGTTAGTAGAACGCCTTGGTTGTACGACAGAACCACGTTATCCCGCTGGTCACACTTCGTGTTGTTATTCTTGGCATCGGTGTAACCGCTGATGTGAAAGCCGTCCGTGTATAAGCCCTGGCTGTCGGTCATATTAGAACTGACAAGCCATTTATAACCCTCTACGGCAGCTTTGAGGTACTTGGCATCTCTAGGTCCACTACGTGTGGGAGGATTGGGGCTATCGGTGTTGTCGACTCCGGAAAACGGAGAAAGATTGCCATCACCAGGGAAGTAAAGATACATCGATATAGAGGCGGCGATAAATAATTCGTTCGTGATGGCATTCTTATACGGCAGGAGGCGGGGGTTCCAAATCATCCCACCACCACATAACTTTGTATCCCATCCGTTCAATGCGAGGTCCCAGAAGATACGGGCTCGGTGGGAGAAGGCAGGAATCCAGGTATTACCATGATATGTCTGATTCGAAAAGAAATCCGCAATACCTTGAAGAGTGTTCGCTTGGGGATGAGGGACCTCACGTTCAACATTAGTCCTGAAATGTAAATCCGTGTGCACATTCACAAGCTGTATGGTCTCGAGCCAGCCGAGCACCACCCAGAGAATGTCATCGTACGCCTGATTCCGGATCGCGAAGGCATCTTGGCCGAAGTAGTACGCCGTAACCTGAGTGAAATACTTTTCGACTAGGTTTGACTTCAGCTTCCAGTCTACCGTGCTCTTCCGGTCCGGGTTGATGTGGATCAAAGCCTCGGAAAGGGTCCGGGTGGCGCCCGAGACGTGCGTGCCCATGACGGCAGCCGTCCAGTCAATAGCGTCAGGCCACGTTCCGAGCCACGGGGCGAAATATGCCGTCTGCATGACATGCATCGCATCCAGCATATCCACCAGAACATCAAGATCTGGCGAATGTGACCCTCTGTTCTCTCCGGCCGCCGCGACATCGGCCGGTAAGAAACTTTGGGGCGCAATTGGGTCGCATCGCTTCGCCGTAAAGAATATCGGACATTCCTGTACCAACGATGGTTGAGCCACGCTTTGGCCAGACAGCCCGTGAGCAGCGCTAGCGACGGCTAAGACGCAAACGATCGACAGGGCCATCTTGACGGAAAGCGACGCGAGTTAAAAAAAAAAAACGGAAATAAGGAAAAAGATATGCAAGAATACTCGATATCTAATCTGGTATTCAAATCATGACTGTCGGAAGATGCCGATTTCTAACGCTCAGATAGTCTATGAGTGTTCATGACATCAGGGCCTTGAAGCAAGAAAGAGTACAGAAAGAGTAAGCAGCGGCAATTCACGGTTTTTCGCCCCTGAGCCGATCCTCCAACTTGTGCGACTCCAGCTGAAGGAGAGGCGCACTGAGAACCAACAAGACGAGCACCTAAGCCACTATTTTGTCATCTGCGAAGTCCTAGCCTCCAAGATCCGATGTCATGAAACGGGTTTTGTTTTCGAGGAATTCTTTCGGCTGAAAGTGGTGCAGATGTGGGGTAAAATGCGCTAATCTCAATCTGTCCTAGGTTGTGTATTTTTAGTAACATCGTCGTCGGTGAAAAAGGAGGGTTTTCTCGACCTGCTATTAAGGAATTCATCCTACGAATATGTAAACATCTTCAATACATCTCACAGCCGGAATTCGCAATTCGCTACAATGACCAAAGTACGGCAGTTCGAGAGCGTCTTCATGCGCATAAAAACCATGATACACGTCAGGCGCCAAGTAGTCTCGCTTAGGCGGGTTTTTAAGTATTACATATTATATTTACGGTTCCTGGTTAAGATTTGCTTGTTCCGATAACTATTCGGAATCAAGATGCGTGGTATATGACTTTTCATCGCTTCGGAATATCATTCTTCCCATTCGGGCACATGCTTAAGTGCTCTCTCGGATACGAAGCGTTGCGAAAAGCCGGACTAAATGATTTGTGCTCCCCCTTTTTGAAGGACGATGCTACTGCAACTGCCCGAGTTGCCAAGTTACCGACCTGATAACTTCGCACCTTCGTGTTGATACATGTTATGGCTGATTGTTGTCTACTTGCACCGTGCGCAACTCATCTAACTCTTGAAGGGCTCTTGAAACGGGCCCTGGCTTAGCTTTAGTGGAATTCGAATTCTCCAGCTGGTAGGCGTCGGATCCCTCAACATGCTCCACGTTGCTTGAGGCGTTCTTGTAAGGACTGCATTCTCTACTTGTGCCTCTTCTTCTGAGGAACTTGAGTAACGGCCATAATGCTGGGATAGTACCAACGATAATGATGACATCCATCTGCAGAGGCTAGTTAGCAAAACACATGTATGTCTTGTGCTCGATTTCGATCCATACCTCAGCACTATGATTGATTAGCATAGTTGCTTGGAGATAGAGTGATGAGAACTTACGTATACAATAGTGTTATAGAAGCCCAGTACCATGTGATATCTTGCTGCTGGTCTAGATTCTTGATCAGATAGGCCTTGACAATGGTACAGGCGGCAGCACTGGCGAGGGTTAGCGGTTAGCGGTCAGCGAGCTCACAAGGATGACGGAGATACGTACAAGATAGTACCCCCCATCATGAAACATAGTCCAACCTTCATCTTCCGAGAGATGTTGAGCTTCGTGATAAATGTCATAGGGAACACGGCGAGGATTATATCCACGAAAGCATTGTATCCCGATTGGATTATCCCTGCGCGTACTCTGCTTTGATTAACATTGCTAGAGACTCAAGTGGATTATGGTTATTACACATACTGAATCTCGGGATCGATGCACGTCCCATGTAACGACTTGTCCCATTGATACGCAGTAGGGCTGCAAAACCGAAGAAGAAGCACTATCGCCATGAGATTGAGCATAGCCATGAGGATACATAGTCCCCAAAGGAAGTACAGATGCCGCCTCTTCACTGTCATCCCCATAAGTCGGAGAAGGAAGATGAAGATGGATACTTTGCTACTGCTCGACGATATTATGGACATTACGGGGGCGATGGTGCTGTATTTGATAGCCTGGGAGAGCTTGTAAGGAGTTTCGATGTCGGCCTGATGCGTTCCAATACCGTAATATACCCCGATAGTGACGAGCACTGAAGATACGATCGCGTTGAGCTGTGCCGACGCTTGTTAACAAAATAAACTTCATTCTGATAAGTCGAGACTTACCGCTCCGAAACACATAAAGAAGTCATCCCAGCCGGTCTGGCGGATGACAACTATGATAGGATCAGCAATGGTCTTGCTTTGGGGATTTCAAACGTGGGCCATTGTAGAATCCCGGAAGCTGCTAATTAGAAATGTGACTTACGAACTCTTCCGCACATTCTTGCAATAGTGACTACGATGACAAGAAAGCCAAGCACCCAAGAAACGGCGTGGAGCGTCGTGACATAGTCGGTCGTGTCGGCCATGGTCCAAAGACCCGGGAGAGGCTCAGGACCAAGATGGCTCGGATAGTGATTTACGAAGCTGGGAGACCCGAAAACCAATAAGATGCAGGCAATAAAGCCAAGCCATCAGGCTCGATGCTTCGAGGAAAGAAACCAGGCCCGCGCTGGTTATGTCGTTTGAATCAGGTATGTCTAGAGCACCCGAGACAATCGGGATAGATCAGCTTTGAACAATGATATTCTCCATCGAGTGGATTGAATGGCAGTAGACAGTCTTTATTTACACATCGAACTATAATTGCTACCCCGGAACCAATCTCGGTAGCTGGGGATTGCGACCTTGGCCAACCAAGCACGAAAAACGAACGTAATGCTCAGGTAATAGGAGAGATTGAGGGAAAGTAAGTTCAGACGGCTCTCAGACGGATCAAGTGCGCTTGATATATATGATGTTATTAGTCCACAAGTGTGATGCTGCCACTCCACAAGTCGATGAAAAATGCTAGCTCGGGCTACGAGTTGAAAGGTTAAAATGCTAACAAGCAAACTGACTTTTAAGCATCCCTACAACCTCCAGATAACACCCGAGCCAGGTTACATCACGAGGCAAATCCTCGTCTACAGTACAAGGGGAAATCATATCATGCTCGTATATTGAAATACTCAACGCAGAATGTTATGGTTGTAGGCAAAACAGCCGCTCGCGCATTCATCACGAACACAACTGTGTACGACATTGTCCTGATAATATGGCTGGCTTGATCCATCCACCGCAGGATCCGATACCACCCGTTGCCCATTCCACAAAGTCATTTCCAGTAAAGTCCATACATGAGATGTCAGGGCGCACAGCTCATTACTCAGACTCCATACCACCCTGGATTGGATATACGATCTTCCGCAATTCCCATCGTTGCAAATCGAAAATCCTAAAAGGGGCATGTTCATCATGCTCTCTGAAACAGACAGAATCGAGGCCCTCGAGGCCGCTCGGAAGCTTGTGGCTTACTTGTCCGACGAGTCTGAGTCGTCTCGCTCCGAGTCAACCAGAGTACAGGCCGTACGAACAGCCAATGGCCTCGTTCGCTCCATTGAGAAGCCCGAGGATGGATTGATGAAACTTGCATACAGCGTGCGTTACCTTAGACACTCTTCCGGCTCTCATCTTTTGGATACATCAGTCTTACCACTTAGATACTAGCCGGCCGTATGGATGGCGATTCGAATTTGCGTTCACTTGAATATTTTCAATATTATCGTGGAGAAAGAGATAATTTCAGTGGAAGGGATTGCAGAAAGAAGCGGCGCCGACGAGGCTTTACTTCGTAGGTTCTACATACCAATCTAGATCACCAAAATATAAAAAACAAAGAAATACTAATTATAGAAAAGGTCGTCTCCTCCGGGTCCTCACATCCTATGGCTACGTTGCCGAAAAGGGGGTCGGGTTGTACGGAGTCAACAAATGGACGAAGCACTTGCAGAGCCGGGTGACGCAGGGAATGGTTAAGTTCATGTAGGACATACCCTAATCAAATTCCGGGTTGTAGCTTCACTGAGGCGCCTATAGATTTGACCTGTCGATGCCGCCCATAACAGCAGCCCTCGAATTTTTCAAAGAAAATCACTTTCAGAACCCCGTCGATCCAAGAAATGGTCTCTTCCAAAAGGGTTTCGATGTCGACATTCCACCCTTCCAGTGGTTGGCTCTGCCCGAGAACAAGGAGCTCTGGGACGATGCGAACACGTTCTTTGAGGGCGACAGGGGCAGTCGCCCATCCTGGGTTACTTGGTTCCCAGTCAAGGACAAGCTTCTGACCGGGAAGATCGACGACCAAGCTCCACTTCTTGTTGATATCGCCGGAGGTCGGGGACATGATCTTATGGAGTTCATCGGTCAGTTTCCTAGCATGAAGGGGAAGTATGTCCTACACGACCAGCAGCAGGTATTGGATAGCACCATCAATCTGCCGTCCACGGTGGAGAAGAGAGCCATCGATTTCTTTTATGAAGCCCCTGTACAAGGTAAGTCCCAAATTTCTCTTACCCTAGGTTGATATCCATCGTCCAAGGTCCAAGCTAGCTATTGACTGATCTCTCTTCCCAGGTGCCAAGATCTACTTCATGAAATTCATTATGCACGACTTCGCTGACCCACAAGCCCTTCGCATCCTCAATCACGTTGCGTCTTCTATGAAGAAAGGATATTCATACCTCGTAATAAATGATTTTATCCTTCCAGATACCGGATGTCCCTTGATCGCTACCGAATGGGATTTGATGATGCTCGTCATAATGTCTTCGATGGAGAGAACAGAGCCTCAATGGCGAAGCTTGCTTGGTGCTGCCGGCTTGTCTATTAAGGGACTGTACCAACCCCCTGGTGATGGACAGGGCATTATTGTTGCTACCTTGTAGCTGTTGGGTCGGAGCCAGACAGGAAGAAAGAAAAGACAGATAAGCCGAGAATGATGACTTGGATAGTGCCGAATCGAAGGGCGATTTTACACGAATTCAATAAGTTCCGTCCGTATAGTCCTTGGCCAATATGAATTTCATCTCATATTTCAACCTCTGAAATCTTCACTAGATCGAGACCCGAGGCATCACGATGGTTAGCTCCGGAGGTTTCATCTTCCAATCGATCATATTTGGCAGTTCCCAAGAATACGAAGTACGAAAAAGGCAAACGACTAGAATAGATTGAGCGTCTGCAGCGAGGACAGTAACACGAATGTGACAGCCGACATCTGTAGTCGCAACTAGAGGAGAGCGTCAGTGTGACCCACTTTGAGATACCAGCAACTTGGTCTGGTCTGGGGGTTCTGGATAATGATCGACACGACCAAGAACCCCTTTTTCTGGTAACATGCCTATACAGAGTATATTGTCCTCGACTAGACTAGGGAGGTGTAAGTCGAGATAACAAAGGACATGATACCTGTAGATCAGGGGCGAAACAGAGCATACGCATTGTTTTATTTCGACGACAACTCGTCCAAGCTATTCACGGATACTAGCAATTCGAATCCAACTTCAGTCGCAAGGCCTGAAATTCATGGCGAACCGCAAGTCTCCTTCGATGACGGATGTCGAATTCCAGAAGGACAACGCTAGTGTTTTTGTGACACATGGAACCGAACTCATTGATATGTACGTAGCTAAGTCTTTAAAAAGAAAAGCAGATTTCATCATCTTGCTCATAACCTATCGAAAATAGCGTATTTCTACCAGTAAGAATGCCTCCATCGTGGCAGGTTGAGGCATGGAGCGTAGTCTCCTTGGACTAATTCAGTGGGGCGGGATTGAAATCCTACCGAATTCCGAGTCTGATTAATATTTATAAGCACTGACGTTGTTGTTAGTCACCTTTTCAGCCTTGATACCATAGTATTCATATAGTATGTCAATTATTAAGAAGATTAATTCAGTGGGGCGGGATTGAAATCCTACCGAATTCCAAGTCTGATTAATATTTATAAGCACCGACGTTGTTGTTAGTCACCTTTTCAACCTTGATACCATAGTATTCATACAGTATGTCAACTATTAAGAAGGTCGCCATCTTTGGTGTAAGTGATGGGCATCTCATGACGATAAAGTCACCGAGATGTTATTCTCATGGTCTAAAATCGGTTTGCAATCTCCACTAACGCTACTGCTAGGCGGCGGGCAATTTTGGCGCGCCTATCACGGCCGCTCTTGTGAAAGCCGGATTCGAAGTGACCATCATTACTCGTGTGGAGTCCACGTCAACTTTTCCATCCGGGATCCCAGTCATCAGGGCGGAGTACACGGTTGAGAAGCTGACCACCGCGCTGACTGGCCAAGATGCCGCTGTCTGCGCTGTTGGCCCTGCCGGTATCTCGACACAGGTTGCAATGATTGACGCCGCCGAGGCTGCGGGGGTCAAGCGCTTTATTGTTGACGATTTCGGATGGGGCCCCGACTTCCGTAGCCTGCCCGAGTTTCAACCGATCGGAGCGCCGAGACGGGTCGCGTGGGATTACGCAAAGAAACTCTCCGAAAATAACCCGCAATTTACCTGGACCGGAGTCACGATTGGCAATCCGATCGATTGGGTAAGATTTCCATGGGCGTGAGCGGGACGGACGGTGAAAGCTGAACGATATCGATAGGCAATCAAACGGTTTCCCCTAATGGGATTTGATGTGAAACAACGCTCTGCGATCATATACGACGACGGCACTGAGGAATTTACTGGTACCACCCTGGATGGAATTGGACAGGCTATTGTCGGCGTTCTGAAGCACCCGAATGAAACTAAAAACCGCTTCGTAAAAGCACGATCCATCCAAACATGTCAAAATCAACTGCTGGATGCCTTCCAACGAGCTACGGAGCAAGCCTGGGAGGTACAGCGAAGCAGTACGAAGGATATCCTCAAAAGCGGAAGGGAAAAACACAAAGCAGGAACTGGCAGCTGGGTTTTGGAACTCGTGGTCTATCAGCTTTACGATCCGGGCGAGGCGCGCTGCATCGTGGCATCGAAAGAAGAGTCAGACGTTGAGCTCCTCGAGATGACGGAGGAAACCCCTGACGATATCGCTAGAAAAGTGTTGAACTCTGTTATAAGTTGAGGACTAGATAACGTTTGTGTGCTGGTATCGAAAGGGGGTGTGAGTACAAACATTTTCATGCTTTGGGATAATAATATTTAAGAACTTCTTGATGCGTACCTAACGCCAGTCATGCGTTGAGGTCCGGCTTACATGTTGTGAACAGAATATGTTGATAACACGAAGCGTTAGGACAGATTCAGCAACCCTAACTCGGGCCAGTACTCTCCCAAGTCCATGAAGCTCGCAGCCGCAGGCCCGAGTCCCTCGACCGGGTCCTCGGGAAACGCACCAAAGGCATCCACAGGAAACAGCCAGAAACCAAAAGCGGTCTCCACCGCATCCAAGCTTTCGTCAAGAAATTGCTCGTCTTGTCCCGAATTATCGAACGAGACCTCTGCTTTCTGCAGCCACTCTTCTGCGCTCTGTTGATCATATACGTAGTTGAACGGTTCTTGGGCCAAAAGAACCCGGTACTCGGTGCGTGACATCACCCAACCTCCGAAGTAATCGTAGAAGAGCTGCATCCATGCGTAGAAAATACGGCTGGGGTCCTCATTCACGAATACTCTACCCAAATCTCGGCCTATCGGCGGAGGGTCTACATGCAGACGATCGAAATTCAGCGCCATGGCCGTGATAGGAAACGAAGGGCTTTTAGGACCTCGCCGGCCGCCTGGGTATCCGAGCACGTAGCTGCCTACGTGTCCAAGCCTCCAGCGACCGGCTCGCTGGACTTGGACGAAGAATACCTCACGGAGCTGAATAAGAGTCTCGGTGAAACTCGTTAGATTGACTTAGGCAATGTGCATCTAGCTGGCTAGAAGTAGGGTGGACCATTTGGCCTACAATGAGATGGAATAGAGGTAAGAATCTGCTTGGAACCCACACAGTAACAGCTGCGAAAAAAGGATTCCGGATTCTAATAATGAATTATTTGTCTTTTCGGGGGTTGTGCTAGCTCGCATAATGCAATCAAACAAATTTAATATCCTCCCTTACTTACACCAACACTACAACCCTTAAGTCTTCTAGGAAGTATCTAGGATGAACAACCCACTGTATACCACCATGAAGTCGAAGATAGTATCGAGATCCCCACTGGCTTTCAGTACACGATATCATTATATACCTCAAATCACGCGTCTAAACCGTCGCAATTTTCCATTTTGTGGAAATCCTTGGCCATGGTCGGGAACCAAAGCCATATCTCACCATACACGCTCCTTTCCAGTTGACGGTTTTGAGGAGCTCCCAAAGGACCAAGAATTTGAGGAGGAGAAAATTCCGGGATACAAGGCAGAAAACTTTTTCCCCGTTAAATTGGGAGATGTGTTTGCGACCAAATACCAGGTCGTAGCAAAACTTGGCTTTGGTACTGTTTCCACAGTCTGGCTTTGCCGGGATCTTGAGTAAGTATTAAAACTCAACACAATAGGATCAGCGCTCTTACTCACAACAATACACTACATAGACAAAACCGCCTTCTGATGCTTAAGGTCGGCACGGTCCAAGATGCCGCTAAGGTGGACAATGAATTAGTTGTTTCCCAGCATCTCAAGTCGACTGAGGGCGAACACCCTGGCAGAGCATTAGTCCGGGTAGTGCTAGACGATTTCCAACTAACTGGACATCATGGGATACACCAATGTTTGGTCTTCATCACCAGATTCCGCAACATGTTTCCAGGTAAAGTGTTGAGCAAAGATTTGTTCCAACACACATTTCAGCTCGTGCTCTTAGCGCTCGATTTCCTGCACCAGGCAAAAGTAGTGCATACAGGTTTGGTCCACCCAAACTGCCAGATTAAGCATGCCGCTCACTATGGTTTAGACTTCTCAGTTTTTACCGAAATCGAGCAGGCTGAGCTACAATACCCATCCCCTCGGAAAATACTTTCGGATCGCGTCATCTACCTCTCTCACGTAATGCCTATTACTTACGGTCCGGCGGTGCTCTGCGATTTTGGTGCTGCGCAGGTAGGGGACACTCACCGTAGTGATATAATGCCTGGCGTTTACAGAGCGCCTGAGATAATCATGGATATGGAATGGGATTCAAAAATAGACATGTGGTCTGTTGGTGTCATGGTATGTTGCGCAGAGTCGGGACTATCACCTGTTGACCTAACATGAAATAGATCTGGGATTTATTTGAAGGGGGTCCGTTATTCCACGCCGTGAAGGGTGGCAATCTTGACGATGAGCAACATCTTGCCGAGATGGTTTCTCTCATGGGCCCACCTCCAAAAAGCTTCTTGGGACGCAGTTCAAAGAGCAAAAAGTACTGGGATTCTGAAGGTAAAGTTTCGAGACTAGTAAGATTACTCATGATCTTGCAAGCTTACAAGAACAAGGTAATTGGATCGCTGCGACTCCTATCCCTAATCAGTTATTCGAGAGCCGCGAGAAGCATCTCAAGGGCGAAGATCAAGACTTACTTCTTAAACTTGTTCGGAAGATTCTACGCTGGGTCCCAGAAGAGAGGCCTTCAGCAGAAGATCTTTTTGAGGACGAGTTTCTGGTACAACACATGAGCAAAGATAAATCTAATAATAGAAAAGGTCCATGAACGGGCTATTTATCCCTTTCTGATCTTTATAATGTCAAATGTTATATTCTTAGGACTGCCATTCGATACAATGATCTGACGATCTTCGCCCTCGTGACAAGTCTATCCAACGTTATAAATAATAGATGACCTAGCCACCTAAGATGGTAGGTAACTCAGCCCCTAACTGTTTGAATAGCAATTCCAACCTCTTATTTCTCAAATATACCTGGTTGGCGCAAGGCTCATTTATAGTGTGTTTTGACATATTCCCTGGCAAGTATATGCAAGGAGTTCATTGAGATCATCGTACATAGGATCACCTGCCTTTTGTATGCCTTCCCTGCCTATGTATTAAACGCTTGTTTATCTAAATAAATCTACACACGTCGTAGTATATTTTATGGCAATGCCGAGCAATTTGGGCGATGGTGTTAGTTCCATCAACACGAGTAGACGAATACACAAATCTTGGCAACTTAGTTCTTTCATAACGGGAACTATAATAAAATTCAATGCTATAAGTGTTCATCGAGAAATTACTCTACACGCTATTTGAAACATGACCTTTGTCATTAGACGTTTTCATAGGTAACCAAGTTAGCGCAAACCTCCAAATTATATAAGTACCTAGGTAGTTAACCTAAGACAGTGGTGCCTCGGTTATTTCAGCGGATGTGGTCAGATTGTTGTGTTCATCGGGATTTCACTGTTTCGGCAAATAAGATAAATCTATAATTTCTTTTATTCATCACAAGAAGAGGCTTGATGCCACTTTACACCATCATTATGAATCATTCGTCCTTCTTACTCCATGAAGTTACTCCTGGCCGCAAGCACGGCATTGATGTTGAGGGTATCTTAATCACTTAGTTAATTCCTGGCTTCGAGTTATGGCCGAGGTTGATCCATCCATTATATATCTGGCTAATACCACTCAACTGGCAGTCCGTATCCCCTAACACTTATTGTTCAACGATAACCGGGGTCTAGGGGCGGAAAGGTCAATCTAAGCGTGCAGTTTGATTTGGAATTGTCGAGCAGACCACTTAGAACACCTCAACTTGCTGACAGTATATGCGAACACGTAAAAAAGGGTCAACGATGACGGGCCATGATTGGTGAGAAACGAATTTTGAAGAGCCTAGGGTTCGAGGGGACATGAGGTCGCACATGATTCGTTGGACCAACGTCGTATCTACCGCCGCCTAAATCTATTAATCTACAGGCAATTTGAGATTAGACGACCAAGATAGGGCCGAACGGCACATAGGAGACGATGTGGCGACAGGGCATTGTACTGGCCATGTATTTAGAAGTTATGACCCAGATGATCGCACGAATCGTCCGGGCTATTCCACCACAAGCCTTCACTTCTCACTAACCATAGCAGCCATTTTGCCCAAGATGCAGTGGATTTCACTCGCCCTTGCGCTCCTCGTGGGCCAGAGCTCCGCCCAGGGGGTCATGGAGATGATGCGGTTCCAATGCTCGCAGCTCGTTATCGACAGATTAGATCCTCTGGTTAATCCGGGCTTGATCCCGTCGCCGCATCTCCACCAGATCGTCGGAGGCAACTCGTTCAACGCGTCCATGGACCCGGCGGACCACGACCTCGTCGCGGGCTCCACGTGCACCAGCTGCACCTTCACCGAGGACTTCTCCAACTACTGGACCGCCGTCCTGTACTTCAAGGCCCGCAACGGGACGTACAAGCGCGTGCCCCAGTTCGTGAGCGAGGGGCTCCGCGCCGACGGCGGCATCACGGTGTACTACATCCCGGCGCCCGACGCGGCGACCAAGGTGACGGCCTTCAAGCCCGGTTTCCGCATGCTCGTCGGAGACGCCGCGGCGCGCCAGAAGACCGACGTGCGCAAGGTGTGTCACCGCTGCATGCCCAAGACGGGCGACAACAGCAACGTGAACTGCGGCGCCCCCGACAGCCAGGAGCTGCCCACCAAGATGTGCGACGGCGGCATCCGCTCCGTCATCACCTTCCCCACCTGCTGGGACGGCAAGAACACCGACAGCGTCGACCACCAGAGCCACGTTTCCTACCCGGCTTCGGGCGATACGTCGGTTGGCGCGTCCGGTAGCTGCCCCACGACACACCCGGTCAAAATACCCCAGGTCATGCTGGAGGTGATGTGGGACGTAAGTGTTGTCGATGTCTCTTCTCGGTCCTCCTTAAGAACTCGATTCAACTCCACTCATGAAGTTCATCCGCTGACTGGTAAACGCTACAGACACGAGTATTCAATGACCCCGAACTGTGGCCCGAGGATGGCTCGCAGCCGTTCGTCTGGAGCACTGGCGACTCGTGAGTGTCTCAAGCGATCAACGCGGTTGGGACTGCGGCTAAATATAATATACAGGAGCGGTTATTCGCAACACGGAGACTACGTTTTCGGCTGGAAGGATGACTCGCTACAGCGTGCGATGAACAGCAGATGTAACGGTGCCGTGTGCTCGGCCCTCAAGGTCCAGTCGTCTGAGGACGCGATGAAATGCACCAAGCCGCGGGTTAACGCAGAGGACTACGATGGATGTAAGTCACATCTAATAACCACAGTTTTCAGCATGTTCTAACATCCTTGCAGGGGTAACTGAAATTCCGGGCATGGCCATGTCTGCTTAGATAGGTTCTGCGAGACATGGAGTGTTACGACAACCACAGGTTCCTAATCATCTACTTGATCCGCATGCATGTTATGGCCTAAGCTTTCGGGTCTCTAGGTGCTCGTCCAATTCGTAATCCGTATTTATGGGCTAAATAGAGAATATAGAGTTGTCGGTAGCTTTACCGAGTGGTCTAGATTAGTACCCCTCTTGAAAACTCCAGCGTTGTACGTTGGGCCTAGACGTACCATGTGAATGCTTGTCTTCATGGTTCTGACTTACTCACAAGTAGTGTGGGACTTCTTGCTATCATTTTACCAATTTATTTTATTCTACCAACTGGCATTGATGCATCTTAAAAGCGAGTGTGTCACGCACGTCAGTCTCGACATATTTAAGCCTAGCAGGTATTGAGAATAGCTGAGCCATGTCGGAGACCCAGGTGGACTGTGGTCTTACGTCCTGGCCCAGGGTCTAGGTACTGACTTGGTTTTGGAGATGCGTCGTATTGATGCCGAGCTGGCCCGTCACCACCCCAAGCTGCTTTCCTCCAGCGTACACCCGGGCGCTGTTGAGACCGGTCTAGTCAACAATCTCAAACTCACTCACTGGCTCTTTGCCCCCGTCTCGACGATGGGTAATATTGTTTCTCCCGAGGAGGGCACCTTCAACTACCTGTGGGCTGTCAGTGCTCGGCGGAACATTATCAAGAAGGGTAGTTTCTATGAGCCGGTCAGTGTCTTTTCCTCGGAAGATGCTGCGGTTGCCAAGTACAAGGAGTAGAAGTTTGCCAAAAATCTGTGGGAATATATCGAAGAGGAGTTCGAGAAGTGGATGTATTAGCCAGCACTGAAAATTATACTCAAAATATTCAATCTACCCTTGTTGCTTTGACTTTCCTCGACATAGGTACCTAAATCCCGAGTCTATACCAGTCCGTATACTTCTGATACATCTCAAGATCTACGTAGTGATCGACATACCCTATAACTGGTAAAGTGGGGGGGGGGGGGGCTCCAAATAGTACTCTGTATACTCCAATCCTTATGCGTCCGTACGTCCATAGTCTCTTACGCTATTGTAGAAGCGCTCCTCCCCACAGCAAGACATTGTGCTACGACGCCAAAGTGTTAGTAGGGATTGCCTTCTAGTGTAAGACTTAATAGGATCCAGTAGGTACTGGTAGTTGCACTGACTCTTCTGTTCATCACAGTCCCCCTCGGTGAAGGTTCCATCCCCCGAACTCGCAATTTTGATACACGAGTTCCGTTGGTTGTCACAACTATGTATTGTTGCATGATCAAAATCTTCCTGTCAACTTAGTTAATACGTATAATCAAGACAGCGTTTGCGCCCACCATTTCTTGCCCAGCCACTAAAAAGGGACGAGCTGGGTTGCTATTGCGTGTAATCTTCAAGAATCGTGTACGTTGTTAGCCTTTGGGTATTCAATTGTTATAGATGCACTAAAAGCCGTGATTAGGAGATCGGTAGACTATCCATACCGGCGATGCTTTGATACCTCCAAGGTCCCCCGTGAATGCCTGTAGTTTAAGTAAGGTAAGTGACAATCCTTTTATGATCACCAATGGGGTCTAGCCGCTTACTTGTAGGTTTTCCTCGTCCCACGGGCTTAACGGCGTCGTCGCTATTGCCGTTCGTGCCCTCGACGAGAAAGTAATAGAGCCATCTATGAACACTGTTGTTGAGAAAGTTGATGTTGGGGAGTTTGGTGTCAGGATACTCGATGTTGTGAAACCTGGTGGTAGAGTTCCCCTGGATGAGGTTCTAGTTGTGGACTCTAGGCTAGTTACCACAAAATCAGAAGAAGTGAAGATCGATGATCCGCTCTCGGATACCTTCACAGTATTCGAGCTAATAGTTAACATTGAGCTGGTGAGAGATGTTTCTGCCTCTGCTGACAGATTCTCCCTCGCTTTCAACGTGAATAATGTTGCGGTGGCGACGGTAACTCCCACGGCTAAGACTGCGGCCCCGAGAACAACTTTGTTCCAATTGATCTTCGGCTTTCGCTTTTCTTGTAACTTTGGTGACTTTGTATCCGAGTATTTCTCGGCTGTTGACGGGACTACTTCCGGAAGAGTATCATCATGATCAATTTCCAGACCTGATCCTATAACAACCTCTATTCCCTCAATTGAATGGATAGTTGGCGGCATGTTCTTTTCGAGACCGGAGTCTTCACAAAAGGTAGCTGGTTGGGAATAGGGATAACCATACCTACTTCCTAGGCTTGCTCAATTAGGTATTAATAGCAGCATTTCACCCGTATTTGAGACCGAACACAGCTCGCATGCATCCCGGGGGCGTACACTGAGGGGTGCCAGGGGCTACATCAAAATCTCTCCAGAGACTCATTGCTCAATAAAGATAATACATTGGTCCATACCTCTGTTAACGTAGCATCGCCCATCCCTTTAAAACACCGGTAATCCTTTTTTACTCAACCAGTTAAAGTCCACGCAGTCACCCGAAGGGGTCGCATACCTATGGCATAGCCCTACGGCATAGCTTGGAAGAACCAGCATAATCAAAACGAGGGCATCTTTCGACTTAGGGTAGTATTTGCAACCATCTGTGACTCTCTCGTGCCTTGGCTCAAACTGACACTGTTTTAATATTGGTATTTCACTGAGGTGTGTCAAAGGTTTCTAGGGGTAGGGTCAGTGTTTACCGCGACAGCTGGCGAAAGTTCTGCCGCTATACTTACAGGTGCAAGACGCGATGTAGTACGCTATAGCTTAGCTAGCCTTAGGGCATCGTGGCGCTGTAAAGTCAGGGGGCCTTTGGAGACAGCTGGCAATTGATTTGGCAATTAATTTGGCAATTTAATTGGATAAAAAAGCAATAGGGGGGTTTGCGCCAAAACTCACCAGTTACGAGCAATAGCTGAGTAGGTAGCTAGAACACAATGCGATCCCAGCGTTGGGACCTTGGTTTTCAATCGAGATCTATGAATAAGCAGTGTCTTTCCTATCCCTAAACTTCCAGCTGAAGAGACTTCTATAGGTATATTACGTAGGTATTATTAATACCTACCTGACATGCTGGCTCATACATATATCGCAACTTGGAGCATGATGCCTTGATCCAGTACGATGGTGCCGAAGATGATATTAACCGTGAGCCGCGGCATTGCCGAAGTCCTCCGCAAATGGATCGCGGGGCTTGAAAACCAAATACGGCCCATCATGAGTTGAAGTGAAAATGTCGTATAGGTGGAATTCGCCTTCCTGGCCTACTCCGACCTGGCCAAGCTTTCCAGGTGCCGTCTCAAAGTCGTAGTACCAGAGGGTTTTGGCAAGGGATAAGCTAAGCTCTAGGTATGCCGTGGGTTTCCCGGCGCAACCACGTGGACCGACGGAGAAGGCAGCGAAGGCATCATGTATCGCCTTCCTCTGCGCTGCCTTCTCGTCCGAGTCCCCAGTGATCAGCCAACGGCCCGGGTCGTACTTGAAGGGATTGGAAAAGTACTCCTGTTTCACCATACTAATTAACCCCGTTTTGACAGTCCATAAAACTCCCCGAAGAATAAGTGACTCATAGAGCAAGGAGTTGTACTGACCTCGTTGTGATGCAGTGAATAAATGTTTACGCCAACCTTTGTACCATTAGGGATGATATGGCCGTCGACTACGAAGGGCCCGCAGCCCTCTTCCTCTGGTGCCAAATGTCTCCAAAGCGTACCAGGTGTTGGCGGAGACATCCTTAAAGACTCATCTATGCAAGCACGGAGGTATTGGCAGCTCGAAAGTCCCTTCCCAGAAATCTCAGTTCCTTTCTGGAATGCCGTACGGACTTCGGTAGCAAGCTTTGAGTAGCACTCCGGGTTCCGCGACAGATAAAATAACGTGGCACTTAGAGCTGTAGCCGTTGTGTCACCACCTGCGCGGACCACTTAGTACTCAGGGAGAAGTGAGAGAAGGCTCTCTAACATACCTGCTATAATGAAGAAGAATGCCTCGTACCAGAGATCGCCAAGGCGGAGGCCATCGTCGTCTTTGGCGTTGACTGCGTCTGCGACGAAGGAGAATAAATCACGCCTCGCATTTGCATCATCGGCCATACGGTTACGAATCATCGTTTCCATCAGGCGTGCCGTCTTTTCTCGCTCTTGGCGAAAGAACAAGTTGATCCAAGTTTGAAGCTTGTAGCGCGGGATGATGGGGATTTGCATATACACGTTCATGCGGTGGTTTCCGTGCGCAAGCTGTTCAGCGAGGAATTGGTTCTGTTCGTCGGATTGGAGGTTTAAAGCATACCCGAACGAGAGGAGACCGATAATATCAAAACTTAGGTAGCTGCACCGGTCCTTTACGTTGATAGGTTGCTGCTGATCATCACGAGCGAGACTTTGAATGAACTTATCGACCTGTTCTACCATGGCCGGCTCGAAGGATCGCATGGAGGCTTCGGTAGTGGCTCGCCCAACGAGCTTTCGTTTACGGCGATGCATGTCTCTGTCTAGGGAATTCCAAGTGCTATGTGCGTTAGGCTTCGACTGCGTGGCAAGGTACGTAGGCGGCTTCGTCACTCTCTCATTTTGATATATGTCTTTTCAATCAGTAACCTTCAAGAGACGTTGCTTAGCTTCGAGTTACCTCGCAGAGCAGTGGCGGAATTGAACACGAGCCTATCCGGTCCCAGCCGGAAAACGGGTCCTATCCTAGGTTAACGAACCACCTAGGAAGATGACCAACTTGAAGGATGTACAAACTGACCGTATTTCTGGTGATTTCTCCATATCTGTAAGTGAAGGTTTCGCTTGATTGCAAAGTAGCCCGCATAGCCGTTGGTGAGCTTGGCCACTAGCGGCCCTGGGTAGTTTCGCAATGGGTGTAAGAGTAGCTGGTAGCTGAGACCGAGAATGACCTTTAACAGTAATTAACAATTGCTTGCTATAGAACGGGATTGATGGGGTGGTTACTATAGATAAGAGGACGTAGAGGACATATGCAGCAGCTTCAGTTGATAGACTAGGTGAACTTGTCATGTTGAATAGCTTACTAAGTATCCTTAGAGCTAGATACTAGATGCTAGATGCAAGCTGAGAGAGGCCGTCTATGCAAAGGAACAATGAGAACTGAGCGGTTAGGTAGCCAAACTGCCAAATATTAGGTCTCTGCTGACTAACATCCCGGTTCTAATGCGCCACACCGGCCGGCCTTGACCGTTGGGTGTTGGAGGACGAGGAGAAGATGATGTGCATAAAGGCGTGTTTGCAATGGAATATTCCATCCCTTACATCGAGGAAGCGCCTATGATTTTGATAGGCCAGCCTAGTCGTGTCGCTTTATCTTACAAAATCCAGGGCTGTGTTGGTCCTTACTTTTACAGTACATGAGATAACTATGTGTTGGACGTGTGGCCTTTTATTCATTTGATCAGCTACTACCGCAACAGATGAAATCCAATCCATCAGACAGCCATGGCTTCCAATAATTGCTACGTTTAACTCGGGATATTCTCGACAATAAGTATTATATCACAGGAAGAAAGCCTTGATGGGACACATTGTAACAAGCTTGCTCGGATAGGTGCTCATTGAACCCCAGTAGTAATAATAGGAGTAACCATAGTAGTGGTGTGGCAGTGGTAGTAATGAGAGACCGAAATTCGCTAACACCTTATAGTTACAGGGGTTCTAATGTTGTAGGGCTTATATTTACAGCAAGTTATAGCGCATGCATCGTTATAATTATAGCGGTGCACTTGTTTTAGGGATTTCCAGGGTTAGGGGTAGGGTTCTGGTTACAGCTGGTCATCCGAAATTTAGAAAATACTCAAGCTCGGCGAGCAAAGAAATACATACTATGTAGCGGATGAAAAGCCCAACGAGACTGTATCTATCCCCTTACTAGTTCGATCTTGTGCACCAACGCATAGTACTCTCAGCGGCAGGTCGAGGTGAGGTAAACTACTAAAGACAGGCAGCCGGGTTGGCTGCACAGCTGCAGTTGGTCTGCAGTTAGACGAATCGGATCACTCTGTGGTCGAAGGCCCCACAATAGGGGCCTTGTTCCGGCTGTTATCCAACGTATTCAAACTCATAGCCTTGTCAATATCGGGTGTAAGATTCTTGATGTGCCATTGGGGGCGAAGAATCCCAAAGAGGGGATAAGGACAAAGAGCATGAGATGCTTAGCAACCCCTAAGTCTCTAAGGGTAGGTGTTGGTGGTACATGGATTACAGTCCTAAGAATGTATGGTAAGCTGTTGTAAGGTTTGCTATTTTTAGCTTTTTTTTTTTTTTTCATCTTTCTTGAGAAACGCATCACAATGCGAACCGAGTTAGAGACTAATTCTGGACTGGAAGAAAACGCTGCTAATGATGCTGGAGCCAAGGATGTCGAGGCAGGACCAGCCGACATGAAGACTTCATGAAGCTGGACCCTGTGTATTTGGAAGTATTCTAACCGAAATAAGCGGTCTCACTAGCAACATGCTTGCCTCATATCCACACGACATTCCCATACGGCCTGTGACCTTTCGAGAATGGGTAGAGATATTGAGTAATTGTGCTGATGAGGTGGAAAATGACAACATCGTGGACGTGGACCGCACTCCAGCAATCCGCCGGGTGGACTTTTACGTGGACGCTGCAAAGTCGGAAAAGCGAGCTCGAGCTTTCGTATCTGAGAAAGCCGTGAGGGCTAGTAATAGGCTTCGTGAAATTAATGCCGTGGATTGTGGTTGGGTCAATGATTGGATGACGGAATAGGGTATGTTATCAAACTAGAGAATTGAGTTGACTTGACGGTCGTCACTCTAAAGCCCAAGCTGCCAAGGCATAATATCCTATTGTAAATTATCGAAATACCTTCGTGGTTCACTCTTTTTTCTTTCAGAATTCAGGCTCTCAGGCCCCACACGTCCGGCCCCATAAAAGTCCGTTCTATTCGCCGAGTACCTAGGTAGGTACGCATGGCACCTTAGATACCTACCCTACCTGGTACCTACCTAGGTTAGGTACCTAGGTAGGTAACGCTGGCCACTTTAACGCGACGCGCTGGACGTGACCTTTTCGCAACTATCACGAAGAAGCGCGCGCAGAAAGCTGTTCTAACGCAATTACCAACTATTCTTGGTGCTGAATCCACTCGAATCGAAAGCCTCTCGAGCTTCTCCTGGTGAGCGCATCTAGAGTCGACCTTTATTTTACCCCGAATTGGAATCCAAGGCACGCACGGACTACGGAAACGAGCCAACGCAGCGTCGCCCAGAGACAGGGTGGCACGTTCCGAGCAGCTACTGTCATTACTTCCCGAATTCGGCGAAACATGCTGACCATAACACCACAAGCGACATACAAACACGAGATTACCACTCACCAACTGCGCCTTCTGATATCCGCACCTCTTTCATTCAAGCGTTGCCATACACGTTGACAATGGCAGCCCTTATGCCTCGCGGATATCGCTCCGTCACCGAATACCGTTTCCGCGAGGAACAAGCCGACGCTATTGTTCGAGTCGCCTCCTACCATCGTAAAGATTACTGTTACTCCGTGATATGGTTCTCGCCTCGCGAACACGTCGGTATTCGTCCGTCGATAGCAACACCCTTCCAGCGGACTTGTAATACTGAACTCGGCTCCTTCGATCGGCTACCCCTCGAGCTCTTGCATGACGTATTGTTACGTCTGGACATGTATTCTCTATTTAACTTTCGGCAAACAAATCTCGGATCGAGACGGATGGTAGACTCTCTCAAGCAATATCAGATGGTGGTCTCGCATGGATTGAACCTTCTCTGCGCCTTGTTACGAACACGACTTGCCAACAGTATTTCTCTGTTTGAGTTTTACGACGCATTATGTACCAAGGCTTGTACTCTTTGTGGCGAATTCGGCGGGTTTATATCCCTCCTAACCTGGACTCGATGCTGTTTTAAATGCCTCCAAGAGGCTCCGGAAACTCAAGTTCAAAGTCTTGCCTTTACCCGGAAGCAATTGCGCTTGACCAAGGCCGAAATACGCCAACTGAGGTCATTCAAGACTTTGCCTGGAATATACTCGATGGAGGATTCCGTACGCAAATCCCGCATTACGGTCGTTTCTATTCGTCAGGCCATATTGGTTTCTGGCCGGCATCCGCATGGACAAGCGTATGCACCGCTAGCGAAGACGGGACGAGATAACAAATTCAACTTCATGGGGTCATGCGCACTTCCTTATTATGCTAGGCGAACCGGCAAAGTCGAACACGGAATGTCATGTGCTGGGTGTCAACTTGCTATCGAAAAAAACATCATCGGCTGCAGGAGCGAAAAATGGGCATTCGAAGCTCGTGACAAGGTATATGCGCAAGACAGCTTTTTGGAACATTTTCGATGGTGTGAACAGGCACAGCTCTTGTGGAAATCGAGCAGCGAAGGTAATAAGAAGCCACCAGAGCTACCAGAGGGTGCGCGGAGAAGAGGCTACTTCAAAGATAAACAATGACAAAGGTGTGGAAACTGTTCGCCAATGTATTGTGGCCAGGCTATCTACAAAGTGTCCAAGTAGAAAGCATCCGGGATGACTTGATCGTCCGACCCCATGACGCTATCCACGGACGCCATGAAAGCGAGGCTAGATGCTGTGATGGTCATGCGAGAGGGCTTGCTGGTGAGGGCAGCAGTCTTGCGGAGAGGGGCGAGAAGAAGCAAGGAGAGAAGTGCTGTGCCCAGAAATTGTTGACCTGCAGGGGTCGATGATCATCACCGTCTTAGTGGCCCTAACGGCACATACGAGATGGTACTCTCGTTCCCAATAGGGCCAGACTAACCTGGCTGCTTTGCATCACGGGTATTACTAACCTCCGTGATATATTATGGTGTTTCAGGGTGGACCGCCGAGCCAACCCGTGAAGGTCACCCTAAAAGCAGGTCGGAAAGCCTCTGGCTTGCCAGAATCAATATATTTCCCCAATCCATTGTTCAATGATTCCCTCAGTGAAATGTGAAACCCCCAGTCCCAGACATGAATCTCTGTAAGAAGTGTTACCCCCCGTGCTCTGCCAGGCTCAGCCACTTCGGACAGTCATGAGAGTGATCGCAAAGAATGCATCGTCTCCCGTGTGTGAAGAGTTCATCATCGCCTGAGTGAGTTGCGGGATGACGGAAATAGGGCAAGGCAAAAGGGCTGAAAATGACGATGGTGAGGTTGGAGATGGAATCAAGTGGCAGTGCAGTGATTTTAGCGGAAATGGAATAAATAAAATAGTAAACAATGAAAAGAATTCAAGCTCGAGAACCTATTCTTATGTTTGAGTGAATGAATAACGAGTGCTGGGATGGTTACCTACGTAATACCCCTCCGTATCTGATTCTTGGTTGTGGCAGGAAAAGTTAGATTCTTTCCTCCTACAACATCAATATACCCTCTTTTCTTTTCACCAGCCTTGCTGGGGTGGGAAATACGTGAGACAGCCTATTTTATGGGTCGAATATGGATTTGTGTTATAGATGTTATCTTCATCTGTGACGTAAAGCCTGTGGCTACTGGGGTCGTTCCTGTGCCACGAGAGTTGACGAGCACATAACTCACCCTCGGATGAACCTTTCAGCACTCTCCCGGAGTTTCAGCGGCATTGCGAAGATGGAGTTGAGAGGTGAGATTGCGAATACGAAACTTTGAAACGACTACGCTCAGCATTGAAAGAAAGACAGAAGGAAGAAGGCGATAACGAGGGTGACGCTATGACTGAAGAACAGCAGCCCTTAACGATCTCTGCACCCGCACTGAACCTTCCCAACCCCCCCCTCCTAGCCTACTATCCATGGACCACCAGGGAGTATTAGTTGAGAAGGATCTGAGGCTAGCCGTGAGCTAGTTGGCAGTTTGTGAGCTGGCGGCTGAAGACGCAGGCTTGAGAAAGTTACGACAAGATGGCTCTAGGACACGATACTTTACTACGTATCTCATGCGCTCTGGGAGGAAATAGGGGATACGACTAATGATATAACGCTTACTTAAGTTTGTATTTGCTAGGTAGGTAGTTTACATGTAGAATGACTGGACTCTTGAGCGACAGCACTGTTGTCGTCGCACCTGCAATGTTTTTTTTTCTACCACGACTGAGATGATGAGCAAATCTCTCGACAGAATGTAACGTGAAACCCTCATCGATATATCAATATAAATAAAAGGTCTACGGGGGATACTTCCAACCCCTGAAAGCGTAGCAACCAAGCCTACCAACTATATCTACCATTATCAACCGATATCCACTTGAAAACATCCATCATGACCGAAACTTCACTGCACGACAAGCTCGACGCCCTGTACGAGGTATGGATGGGACTTACACCATCGTCGCCGCCGCAGGCCTTCACGGCGTTCACCCGGTTCTTCGCGCACGACTGCAGGGCGTGGCTGAGCAGCGCGCAGCAGGAGCCGACGGAGGGCCACGCGAAGTTGCACGGCGAGATCCGGGCGGCTGTCGAGGCGGGCCGCGCCCGCATCCAGCGGCGCCAGGTCACCGGCCGGCTCGTCTGCGGCCGCAGCTCCAAGCGCGTCGCCGTCGAGATGCGGAACCGCATCCTGGTCTCCGGCGCCGTGCGCGTCGACCAGCCCGAGATGGCCGTCGCCACCTTCGACGACGACGGGCTCATCACCGAGTTCAAGGTCTACAGCCGCTACGGCCCCGTCGTCGGGTCGCCCCCTGGAACTTGCCCCGCCGGGGAGGGTGACGACGCGCCTTGTGGCGAGCTTCGTGCGCGGCGCGTGTAGATTACCAGCTGCATATTCTATCCTAAACTGCTCGTCCATCATCCCAGGTAGCGCCTAGTTAGGTAGTCTTAATTAAACAAGGCTGCGTGCCGAACCTCCCGAGTTACTTGACTGCGAGGCATACATCCTCAGCAAGTTTATCACTAGCATGAGAAAGGGACCAAGAGACCGTTCTTCTTTAGAGGCTCGAATTGAAAATGTGTTGAAAAGCTAAGTCCAGGAGCCTGTTCAATTCGTCCTGATAGACCTAGGTCTACACCGTAGTGCATACCTCGTAAAAGCAGAGCGCCAGCCATTCGACCGTTCGCGTGATCCCAGTTTCCCAAACTCCGATGAACATGAAGCCGCCCACTTGTTCAAAAAACCCCCGACCTGATATACAGTTAATTCGTTTTAATCAACCATCCCCAAAGCCCATTTTGATACTGCACACAACCCAGTTTTGCCCCGGCCGGCTCATAAAAAGCGGCGCTCAAACTCTTGGTACAACTTCGGGCTGATCTCGTCACTGCTCATACCCTCAACCTCCCATAGAACGCCCTTCTTCGCGTAATGATCCAACAGAGGTTCACTCGTCTCCTGGAACTTCTGAAACCGCGCCCTATATACCTCCTCCTTGTCGTCGGCTCGTTGTACGAGCCGTTCCCCGGTGATGTCATCGAGGCCGGGGACTTTGGGCGCATTGAACGAAGTGTTGTAGACTCGACCGGACGGCTCGTGGACCCAGCGCGACGAAATGCGCTGCATGATGACGTCGAATGGCGTCTGTAGGGAGACTACCCAGTTTATCGGCACGATGGCATCTAATCTCTCGGCCTGCGTCGCAGTTCGAGGGAAGCCGTCGAGCAGAAAGGAGGCAGCAGGGTCCTCGGATGCCTGCGGCGACAGGCTTGCTCCCGCGAGAGGGTCGACTTCGAGGGCCGACCCGAAAGCATCCGCGCCCTCCAACGAGCCATCTCCCATGGCCGTCGACGAGGCCGAAAGTGTCATAAGCTTGGGCCGTCCCCCGAAGAGCCAACCGCGGCGGTTCAGCTCGTTGGTGATCAATCTGAGTATAAGGTCGTCGGAGACGAGTCCGCCCGTCTTCATTGTTCTCTCGACCTTGATGCCGAGAGGAGTCCGAGTCTTGACATTGTGGCGGAGCAGGTCGCCGGAGGAGATGGCGGACAGCTGGGGGAAGCGCGTCAGGAGTCGCTCGGACTGGGTGCCCTTGCCAACCCCCGGTGCGCCGACGAGGATCACACGGGCCGCTCGGCGGAGTCGCATAGTACGGCGGCGGGGAAATAATACGGGAGCGTCGGGAATTGCTAAAAGCGGACGGCGACGGTATGTATATATATAAACCTATGTGTGGGAAGGCGAGCTACGGGAGGATTCGGACGTCGCGGTTTTTGCTACGGTGTAACACTGGATGTTGGAAACCGGGTTTTGGAATGGCTGCAGCCTTCGAGAAGCGATGCGGGAGGGTTCGGCGCAAGGATGCTACTTTGATGTCGCAAGCGAGGCGCGTGCGTGTGACGTATTGCGAAGAGGTCTAAACGGGAGGGAAGAGGAAAGAGAAAAGATAGTACAGGTCAAGATAAATCCATCATGACAATAATGAGCTTTGATTTTTGGTACAGGTCAATTAAAAAAAATTAGGTGGTTGAGAACCTTAGGCTCAACGGAATACAGAGATGTTGTGAATGCGCTACGCGGGGAAGCCAAGGCATAAAGAAAGATTGTTATACGGCAGGGTCGGCCACAGCTTTTTGGAAACTCAGCAAGGGTTTCTTGGGTCACGCACCTAAGGCCTAAGGTTGTTGAGAAGGTGGGTTTGATGGGCTTGCGTGCTCGCCATGCTTGGGTGGACTTAGTGGACTTGGTGGGATAATATCCGAAGACCGGACTTCCCCCGGAGTTGAAGTGCCAGGTGCCAGATACCAAATACCATCCGCTCGGCCCGCGCTGACCGACATCTCTGATAGAACCTAACTCTGGTTGCATATTGTAATTCCGGTCGCAATAATTACCTAATTCACTATTCGCTTTGCGTAGAACCTGCACTATCAATTGTTTGTATTATTTAAACAATTTGGGAGAGATAGACAGAGACAGAACAGAACAATCGTTATTCCCTGGTTTCGCCATGACATTCTCCAAGCCAGATCGACAGTTCACTAGGTAGGTGTCTCCAAGGAAATGTTAGGATAGGAATGTAGTTATATTCGTGAGAGGAATATTCGTTTCTTCGGCCAAACCAATGACTACTACTATTCCATGACCAGTCGTCGCATTCGATCGGCCAGACCTGTCCCAAGCTACCGGCATCCGTATCGTACATTCGCTCTAAACGGGTCGTGGTAACGAATCCATCAGAACCAGACATAACGCGGCTCCCTTCCTTCAAGCTAGCCACCCAAATTAAATCCGCTACCGCCTTGTTGTTGCTGCAGTAACTCTGACACCTTCATATGAACATCAAAGAATTTGGCGGCGCACCGGTCGAGGCAGACGCTCTCACCCTTATTGAGGTCAGGTTCTCGATAATCATTGGGGACACACTTCTTCGCGCACGCCTTGGTGAGCCTAGCAGATAGCGTTAGTGTTAGTAATAATGTCCGTATTAGAGATCATACATCCAAGGCAATATTCCAGGTTTGGGCTATGACATTCGAAAACCCTGGGGGACTCTTACCGATCGTGCATCTGTGCCATGAGCTTCACCTCTGCCTCGATGGCAGATAACTTCTCCTCCGAAGTGGGTTGCGGTTTACCGAAGCCGAGGAACGACATGGTTGGAAATGGAAGACGTCTTGGGGAATTGAGATGATCTTGGGTTGGCGTCCGTGACGAAGAGTTCGAATAACTCTGGTGGGCTTAAGCTTGCTGATGTCCACTAAAAAAATCGATAAGCTCAGAGGTCAAGGTCGAATTCGGAAGGCGGTGTCCGGATTAACTGTCAAGCAGCCCCGGACAAACTCCGGGCAGAAAAAGATAGAAATAGAAAATAAATGAGGTTCAACGCCACGAAATAAGCATATGAAAAGACTCAAGGTAGACCATAGCTTTGGCATACACCACATTTATACGTAAGTCATATCATTCATCGTCCTATAATTTCTCATGATGATATTGCTTTTAAGAACCGTTGCGACTGACACCTACATGGTGCTTGATCTCAATTAGCCAGCCTATCTGATCTTAACCCGGATGCATCCTCCGCTTTTATGAAATTCTTGTTGCGAGATCGAAGCTAACATGCTCAAGTCTAGAAATGGAATGCAGGCACTATCTTGCCATTCTGCGTCCCTATATTTTCCAATCGTCGCCCGTCAGGACTGCTGTGTATGCACGGTTCTTCTCTGTTAGCCGCCATAGTTCGGCTCGTTCTAGACATTCGCAGAGTTCTAGATTGCAATGTCCATCGTGGGGTAGGAGTATACACGGTTCAGTGCCTAGGAAATCTGCGACCGGCAATTCTAATGTACCAACGGATGAGGCGGTAGCCTTGTCAAGTCGACAGATTGTTGACAATCGGGTTCAGAAACTGAAGGACTACGATGCCCTTCACTATCCTAGACTCGAGCACTGGCCTGACCGAATAAGCATACCCACATTTCGGGAAAAATACAGTCATGTAGCCACTACACCGGCCTTAGAAGAGGTCGTTCTTGAAGGCCGGGTTATGTCAGTTAGGCGTTTGGGAACCAAGCTTGTCTTTCTCACCATCATGGGCGGATATCAACAAGTTCAAATCATGATCAGTCTACATCAACTTTCAGAACCGAGACCCGAACCTAAGCAATTCAGAGAAGCTCTCCATCCGTTCCTTCGTGGTGACATTATCTCGGTCAGAGGCACAGCAATGCGGACGGACGTGGGTGAATTGACTTTAAGGGCCACCGGGCTTCCTAAGCTATTGAGCCCCGGCCTAGCCCCGCTTCCTGAGCAACTGATTGACCAAGAGACCATGGTGTTGAATAGACATGTTGACATGCTAGTCAACCGCCGAGCTTCTGACGCATTTCGACTTCGATCGCATATCATTAAAGACATGCGAAATTTCTTTTACGAGAAGAAATTTCTCGAGGTTCAAACACCTATCTTAGCAGACTACGCCAGTGGAGCGGCTGCACGGCCATTCCTTACATCGGCTACTGAGTTACCTCGGAAAGAGCTTGCACTGCGAATTGCCCCTGAACTGTGGCTTAAGCGCTTGGTCGTCGGAGGTAACGATAAAGTCTTCGAGATTGGTCCATCGTTCCGTAATGAAGGCATCGACACTACACATAATCCAGAGTTCACCATGTGCGAGTTTTATTCTGCTTATTCGAACTTGCTCGACTTGATTCTGATGACTGAGGAGTTGATCACTCGCCTTTTCAGACACGTCCAAAGCCTTATGGAAACCGAGCTTGAGTCCCTCGAGATACCCAAGATCGAATTGCCAGAGAGAAACTGGAAGCAGGTTGAATTCATTCCAGAGTTGGAAAAGATTATCGGCATTCAATTTCCGGATTTGTCAGGACCGGATGCACTGCCCGACCTCATCGGGCTCTTAGATGGTCGAGCAAACTTTGTTCGAGGACCAGAACTAACGCTACCCAAGCTCCTAGATGAACTAGCTAGCGAATTTCTTGAGCCGTCCTCTCACGAGCAGCCTCTATTCATCATCCACCATCCGGCTTGCATGACTCCCCTTTCCAAGTCATTTACCTGTCCCAAAACAGGTCAGCTCGTATCAGCACGTGCCGAGCTATTCATACAAGGTCGCGAGATTGCGAACATGTACGAGGAAGAGAACAATCCCTTCGAGCAACGGCGTAAATTTGAGCTGCAGCTTGAGTCGCGGAAGGACAAACCGGGGATGGAACACGAGGGCCCGGCCGAAGTAGACGAGAGCTACGTTCAGGCTCTGGAGTATGGACTGCCTCCCACGGGAGGTTGGGGCTGTGGTGTAGACAGACTAGTAATGCTATTCTCCGGAGCGCAGAGGATCGGCGATGTCCTGAGTTTCGGGAACTTGAGGAACGTCGTGTCGCTACGCCAAGCCGCCAAAGACGCTTGATGACTCCTCACGAGTATCGAAGCTTTCAATATACAATATCCTTCCAGACGCCGTCTTGGCGACATATGTATCGGTACCTACCTAAGTTTCCGTAGTAACTAAGTGCTTGGTTAGAAACTTATACACTTCGGATTTACCCATGTCGCCGCATATCGCCGAGTCGGCGCTTGAAAGGAAAGAGATGATATCCCTTGCCCAAAAAGCATGATCCTTCCGAATGGGTTGCTAAGCAAATCCACTTTGCCATGCCGGAGCGGTTGTTCACCGAACGGAAGAGAGATAATTAAAGACGCGGCTCAGCTGACAAGCCTCAAAAGACGGCCGGGTAGAGCATGCAGCATCCACTAGCCTCGTGCAACTCGATCTGTTGACCCGTTAGTGATCCGTAGAACCTACAGATTGAACTAACCGCAGCAGCTCAGCTCATAGGCGGGTGGGGTCCGACCCGACACAACGTATCATCGAAATCAGTAGGGCTGCAGGCAGCTCTACTATTTCAGGAATGGCCCGCGGCAAACTGACCAATAAAAAAGTCGGGTTCAGCTCATCCTTTGACAGGGGTGGCTAAGCCCTACGTGATGGGATGTTCACTAGTTACCTGGGCGATCAAAAAAATACGTGACTGTATAGACGAGTGTAAATGTTGGGCCAGCCTGGTTGCTTCGTATCCAAAAGCATGCATTCGGATGGCAAGGCTTCTATTTTTATCAGATCGGGGATCCAAAGTAAGTCACCCGCGTGCATGCTCATGGTCAACATTCTACCTGGAAAACAGTATATATAGATGCATTCCGCGAGGCAGTTATGGCAGTCGACTGGAAGCATTCACCATCGAATCTTTTACATCGCAGACCAATTCTCAGCCACCTCTACATACATACATATCTACCTACCTACCTACCTACCTACCTACTTAAACATCCACAATGCTCTCCTCCATCGCCGTCTCTTTCCTCCTCGGCCTCGCCAGCCTGACCCAGGCAGCGCCGGCCCTCGCCGTCCGCGCGTCCATCAGCGACATCAGCGGGGCGCAGAACGCGTGGGCGGCCGACACGAGCAAGGTGTCGCAGTTCCTGTCGGCGGCGCCGAAGCTGCGCGGGGCGAGCCTGGCTGGCGCGGCGCAGGCGGCGCTGGACGCGGAGCTGGACGAGCTGACGCGCAAGAAGGTGCTGGACGGCCAGTTCGGCGGCGACCCGTCTGTCAAGGCGGCCGACGCCACGCTCACGCGGCCCGACACCTTCCAGTTCGTGGTCGACGGCCTGCGCACGCTCGCCACCGACGGCGCGTCCATGTCCGCCGCCGACGTCGCCGCGCTCGTCGCCCGCGTCAACGACACCCGCTGCAAGAACGTGCTCCCCGCCATCGACGCCTACTTCCGCGCCGCGAGCAAGAAGCTCAACAACGGCCTCGCGGCTCTCGCCAACCGGCCTGACAACTGCCCCGCGTGAGCGTGGGCGGGCGGTCGGTCTCTACTGCATTGGATGGGGCGGAGGCGTAATCAGGAAGGATGATTTTTTGGTGCATTTTCAGGAAACGGGGATGCATGGTTCTGGCGGTTGGGGGACGGGGGCGTAATGGTCAGGCTTCTGTTGTCATTCATTAGACTGCGGAGATTTAGCTAGGAATAATATTAGACCCTTATTTGCAATGATCTTTGTCGACGTGGTACCTAAGAAATAGGGGGCAGGTGTTTTTTAAAATCTAAAGCCGGCTATACCGCTTCGGCATAAATTAGGGAGACGAACACATCTTCAACAGAGAGACGGCTAGCAGTACGGCTCCGGCGTCACAATTAAAAGCAACACTTACATATTATCTATTGCCGGAAGCTAGCTTACATCCTCCGCCTAACGGAAGGTGAATAGAACGAAGACCTTTGCAGCGACGTCTCTAATATTGTGAGGTTGACGGCGAGAATGCTTATTAGCACTACTGCGCCAGATCCTCACAAGGCCATGTCACAGATGCACGCTTACCCATCTCAGAAGGAAGTAGTAATTACTAGAAGTGAGTTCAATTCATCGCGTAACTAAGAAAAGACGAAATAAACAAGCATCAAGCGTATTGTACATGAATCCAACAACCTCTCCTTCGGAGATAACCATCCAGATTGGTACCACCGAGTCGTAGACAGGGAGGACCGAGGCCGAAAAGGCCAGGAGGTTAAAGGGGGTGTGGACATCAGCCCGAAGCATCGATGCCGACGGAAGGGAAGAAGTCGAAAGGTGGGTAAGCAGTCCGATCCTGTTCCTCCGAGATGAGAGGAGAGGAGTCGCATGCCCCGTCGTATATTCACAGGGAAACCTCGCATCCGATTATTTCGTTGACGAAGATGACCTGGCTGGTGGCCTGATCGGTAAAGGGGAGTGGAGAAAAGAAACGAACAAGAATAGAAAAACAATCCGCACTGTTGCAGCATCGTGCTGTCTTGTGAAAACGACCCCCTTCAGAACATTCCTATACGTCCTAGGACCATGAATAAAGTCATATATGTCCGAAACCGAGTCGCGGTAGTGACAAGGTGTGAGGTCGTCGAATACTGAGTTTGTTAGATACAGGGGTAGCTGAAGAGTGAGTTCGGTAAACGCTGAAGAGAGGGGCTATAAGGGCCTATGCCGAGAAGTTGAGACGCGTAGAGTCGGTCCATCGGTATCCATTCTCGAGGATTTCATGGCCAAGCGAATTGGAGTTGGGGTGTCGTAGACAACCCGAATATCAGAAGAGGCGTATAACAAGATGGCCCCTTAGAGTTAATGGGGGCGTGTGTGTGTGAAGAGGGTATGTAGTAGACTAGGTCTGTGCCTCGGTGAGGCACCACGGCTTCATGCCTAGCCGTGTAAGCGTACGTGGCTAACGTAACCACGTAGCTAGAACTATGCATAAGTTCGGCAGAGCAGAAGCCCTACCAGAAACCAGTCGGGGCGCTGTCCCCAACGGTGTTGTACGGTCCATGGTTCTGAAGCACGCCAACCTGTGCTTGGACTAGCTGGCGGTACCGTTCGATCTCGACTTCCCAGCTCGGGGCCACCCTGGTGCCGTGCTTGCCAGCCATCTGCCCTAGGTCACTCTGGGCTAATGTCTGGTCAATGTAGCGTTCGAGCTTGTCTACCGTATCGCGGTTCTCCGTGATTTCCCACGAATAATCGATCCCAGCGTGATACTCGTAGTCTAAGACCTGGATTCTCCGGTGGCATTCGGCGATGGTGTCATTGACCTTGTTGCGGGCGTCCTCGATATGTTCATAGGCATAATCCATAGCTTTCGATGTCTGTTCCTTCCAGATATATATCTTCTTGACATCACTCGGATGGTCGGGGCCCGGTCTTCCATCCAGCACAAGGGCACCCGGCGATCCCCCCGAGGCGTCGGATTCCCGAAACTCCTTCCTAGTCATCACCGACAGGGCCCAGAAACCAAACTGGGGGTCTGCGATCTCGGCATCGCTAGCCACTCTCGTGCTGTGGAGAAATTCTTCCATCGACTTAAAACGTGCGTTCTTGTCGTCAAAGATCATTTCGAGGGCGCGTTTCTTCTCCTGGAAGAAATTGTCAACCTGCCCCTCAAGCATCTTGCGGAGCTGGCAGCCGCAGCATTCGATCTGGCTTGCCTGTCTGGTCATCGACATCGTCGTGAAGAAGTATGACGGCAACTCGGCATTGCAGGTCGAGCACCTCACCAGATGAAAGTCCGGTCCGCGCGTCGTCATGGCTTTGAGGCTACCGCTGTCCATCGGTTTGCCATTGACCGCCAGGATGAGATCGTTGTAAAGAGTGCGCTGCATTGCGAAACGCACTTCGCCGAACAGGGGGAAGTAGTACTTGGGGCAAGTGACGCCCGTCTCGAAATCATAGAGATTGTAGATGGCCTCCAGTATGTACCTCACCGTGCCAAGAGCAAAGGGGATCCGGTCCAGGAAGTGTCTCATCCCGGTTCCGGGCGTGAACCAGTCGATGTCGTGGTTCAGAGCTAAAGGGATAGCTTCATATAGAATCGCCGCCATCGCTCTCCGCGTGTCCACGACTCCATGGTCCGAAGGGACCACGCCGAATTCGCCCTTGTATGCCTTGTAGAGACGGTTGGGACCCGTATAGTAGTACGGGGAGAAGTCGGAGCGCACACGTTTGTATCCGGGCTTCTTGTTGTGGCGGATGATTGCTTTTAGAAAGCGCACGGTGGTTCCGAAGTGAAGCAGTTCACAGTTGTGGACACCGAGAACCTCGAGGTTCGGCAGCTCCCGGAGGCACTTCATGAGAACCACAATGTCCAGGTTCGGCACAGTATGAAGATGCAATATCTTCATCTGCGAGCCGCGATTGTGGATAGATTTCACTAAACTGGGCGTTAGCTGTAAGAATGGGTACGTCCACGTATGGCAAACTTACGCAGCCTGGATATGTCCAGGAGCCGGGCCGCAGCACAAGGCCGGTCATAGGTGCCCTTCGGAAAAGCAGGATACCCGTACTCATTCGAGTCGCCCTCGCCGTCCTGGGCTTCTTTGTACTGGCCTCGGATATTCGACACAATGACGAACGATGCCGACACATATACAGGAATATCACCCCTCTTGCGTTGTTCCTCGGTGGCCTTGGCAGTTTCCTTTGCGATCTCTTCGTCGGTGAACTCAAGATTGAGGAAATTCCCGGTGGTCAGGTCTACGCGAGTCTGCTTGTATATTAGGTACAATGCTATCATTTCATCACATTGGATCCAACTTACGGAAACCTTGTTGATTGCGAACATGACGGTTTGGCACGTTCGGCTAAGATTGGAGAGGTCACCCCAACGGTGTCCTACCTCCACCATCAACTTCTCGCAAAGCTCCGGCATCTCGAACACACGGGTGAGCGCAGAGGGCTGCTGCGCTTTGCTGATTTGAAAGTGACCAGGAAGCTGGGAACCGGGTCCGCGCGTCGGTAGGAGGGGTGCCTTTTCTCATAAGTTAGCAGAGAGAACGAAGAGAAGCACCAGGCCTACTTACACTCATCACGGCACCTGCGATCTTGGGATAGTTCGCAAGCTTCAAGTAAGCCGCGTTCAATCCCGTCACCGGACCCGGAGCTCGGATGTAATCCGGGTTGTTGTAATCCTCGGGACGCGGGTGGCGGAGGATATTGTACTTGGCGCACTCGTAGTTGTCCTCGTCATCACGGCCAAGGCCGTGATCTGCGGTGCCGCGGTTCTCGCGGAAGAACGTCAGCTGCTGAGGTTTTTTACCTCCCAATATCTGCTCGTACGCCGGCGAGAGAGAACCGAAGGTCGGACAGTGCTGCTCTACGAGTTCATCCAATACATCCTTCTCGGTTCGAATGAGCGTGCTGGCGCTTCGCTCGCCGACTGGTTCCTTGAAGAAGGCATGCTGATTCTGGTGAGCGAACTTTTGGATCAGGTTGGGATAGGGAAGATTTCCCGAGGCATTCGAACCGCCAACGTAGTCCATCCTCGAGGTTCTAGCTTCGGTAAGCTAAAGCTTCTATGAAAACGTCGTAAATGTCAGCATAGTTACTCTCAAACGTCAATAGTTATGAAAGAAAGGCAAATCAAACACAAGAGGTAGCCAAGGGCTAATGGGATAATGGAAGGATGAGATGCTAGACAATGTGGGATGCTTTGAGGAAGGGTAGATAAAATAGCATGGGTTCTTACAAGGTAAAGAGAAGATAAATGATGATGGAGACTATGATCAAGGATTGCGAGAGGCTTGACAAGGTCCTTGGCGAAATATTGTGGAAGGAAAAAAATATTGGAAGATAGAAGGTGTTCCAAGGTAGAGAGGTAGACCAGCCAGGTGTTGACAGGTAAAGAAGGCTGATGGGAGCCCGGCGAAAGGGAGTAGGGTAGTATGGGGAACCTCTGCGGAGGCCAGTGTAAGGGATATGGGGGAGAGGTCAATAGTTTGAAGAGAGGCGCGATAGTAGAAATAGAAACCAACTTGAGAAAGGCGTATGGTTTAGTAAACCTTTCAAGGTGCCGCTTAGCTTCGAGGAATATTGCAGATCCAACGCGAACGTAGATAGGCGTTCTCAAACATGAAGATATTCTTCGACCAGCTCCGGGACTAACCTTTCCTGAGGTAGGAGTTGAAAGTGGTTGAGATGAGATGGGTTGGAGAGAAAGGCGTATCGCATACAATACTTACCTATGTGTAGAACACTAGGAGTAGTGCTTGCTCGGAGATTCTTGGGCAATAATGACGGGTAGGGTGGTTAGGGTACGGGAGACGGATTTCAAATGATGCTGAGCTTTGACGAGTGACTTGAGATAGATTGCAGGAACAGTGATTTGATTGAAGAACAAATGTAGCTGAGACTGATGAAATAAGACTTACCTGATGAACTTGAGGTTTGGTGTAGATGTTGTAGTGACACTGATCGATGACTTTGTTGAGTTCTGTAGTTTTAAGTTGAGATGTGCGAGGGGCGAGAGGCGAGGGGAGATTAGGAGATGTAAATCTTCCTTAGTAGATGCCTTGTAGACAGTGGGAGATGCTAGGTGGAATGATGTGGTAGGTGATGGTCGGGGGGACGATAGGTCTGGAAGAATCCGGAAGCGGGATATGCCAGATGATATATGTAGCAAAAAGATAGGGCTTAGGGTTAGGTCAGTGAGCCGGCGGGAAAGTACGTGTGAAGAATAACGGCGTCGTGACTCTTAGCTGGAATCCGGTAGCATCGGAAGGCAGGGGAGAGAGGAAGAAAGCGGGACTAGTACTGTTCTCAAACGCAAACGTAGAAAATAAAGTAAGGACGGTGTTGACGAGGGTGCTTAGTTCCTATGGCGTCCTTTCAGACTCGTAGCACGATCCTCGATATTAGACGATTCACGACTGACGAGACAGTACTACTGCCCGTCGAAGCCAAGTTTAGCTAACATCTATTGCGTAGGTGTTCGTCAATATCCATCGCTGGGACGATGAAGTTAGAGATATGTTACAGATCCTTATTTGTCATGGGGACGATATATATAATAAGACGACGTAAATATGGTCAAGCATTCATTTCTGTCTGTAGGGTTAAGAAACATCTTTACGTATTTAATTACAAGAATAGTCTGCCCTAGGACTAGAGACAGCCCGTAGGCATATTCACGAGATTTGATAGATAATACAGCGCCGTTTATTTGTATTTCGTTATTCAAAGTTCTCTCGATATCGTGTTCGACCACGATTAGATCATCACTTACAGTCGACGACCCAATAAGATCATCGTAGTCAGAGAAAGTATATTGCTTGTCAGGGAACAAAATAGACAAATAAAAACCAGGAACAACAAAATGCAAACGGCGTGAAATTGGATATCAAGATATCCGCAAACTTATACTAGGTATGCTCCTTTGTTCAAGTATTGTTGTATCACAGGTACCATATAGGTCGAACTTTGTCTACCTGCTCAACCAAGTTCATCCTACCAGGCTCTGGCTTATTGAAGCATAAGAAAAGGCGAGTTCGAAGGTCGAGTCACACAAATATTGCGAGTTGCATGTAGCTTGTATTGCTTGGTTTGAGGTCTTGAATTATGATTTACGAGATCCCTGCCACGTTTGGCCGTGCCCCTTGCTAGCGACCTTGATTGCGACGACTACGTTTGACGATATCTTCTCTAACTTGGTATTTCAGATACGTTGCTATCGCACGGAAAGTGCTAGAAAGGTTAAGGACTGCAAACACCCTGAAAACAACGAGTAAGGTTCGTTTGTGGTTATCACGTGACCTCCAAAGTCGAGAACAGGAATCAAAGTCAAGAGATCAAGGATAGACTGAGGGCAGGTGGCTTGAATGGAAGGAGTGGTGTGCTTAGAATGCACCACGGGGTGATGGGGTAAGAGCTTTGTTAGGCTAAGATAGGAATAGGGTTGGTCATAATAAAAAGAGTCTGGAGAGAGTAGGCGAGGGACCGAGATACAAATCGGCACGCTTTGCCGACCGGACTGACGACGACGGCTCACTGACTAAGCCAAGTCCACCGGCCGATGCTATCCTATCACGGCCCATCCACGATTATCAAGGTCATTTGTTGCGTCCTTCGGGACACCCTTTGTCTCGAATTCATGTAGAATGCGGAGGTGCCGTCGGAAGGGAGCGATAGCCGGGTATTGTTGCCGGATATGCTACTATACCGCTATTTGGTCTCTGCGAACTGACAGTACAGTACGCATGGGCATCGTGCAGCACGGCTGACGATCTGGAGGGACCCTAGATACATAATACACATTGCCTACATGATACGAGCAGTCATACGCATCGTTGAGTAGCTTTTCGATAAGGATATCTGCAATCCACAGGCACATGCCAGGCTGACTTAGACATACATATAACCGTGGGGGAGCACTGGCTTTTCTATTTCCAGTCCGCCGGCACGGAAGATGGGGGACTACAGCGAAATACGCGATGCCATCGGCTGGTCGTGTGCTTCGTCACGCGCGAAAAGGTATGCTCGTTGAAAGGTCCGATAGTGGAGGAAGTCCGGTGGGAATACGCCTCGCTGATAATCGTACCAACGAGACATAAAGACATACGCAAGCCACCACCTTACGTATGCTACACTACCTAATCTTTGGTCTGCTGCCCACAGGAGCAACAGTGCAGGCACCTACAGGCCAAGCTGCAGGCCAGAAGGTGGGGATGCATGAACGTCCACATTCGTGCTGCAGGGTGTTAGAAAGGGGGAAGAGAGGGGTACAATGCATTACGGTTGCATACATCCTATGCGCTGTGGTGTGTGGGATGAGGTGATGATAGATGCACTAGCCCCATATCACCATATCGGGGGACGAGTAGCTGCGCCGTTCTTGGGTGGTAAGGTAGCTGGGTAGTCGATAGGCAAGCTCTGATAACGAACTGGATGTCGGTCGAGTCACCGTCACCGCCTCTTGCAAAGTTGGATAAAGGAGAGAGAAAATTGCAAGCAATGAGAAAAAAGAGGAGGCAAAAATAGAAACCCTTGCGAGGAATTCCGTCCGTGGGAGAACAAACATTTTCCCCAGATGCCTTTTATGGACTCTGCGACAGTACAAGTTGAGGGGATGACCCATTTTGATCTGATGATTATGATGATATCGATGTTTCGTTTACATACGAGTCGAGTCGAAATTGTATGCTACGGGATCGGAGATTTCGACATTCGCGGCTAACGAGTTTTGCCTCTCGACAGGGATGGGTTTTTCTTTAAGAGAATGCAAGCAAGGATCACGAGCTCTCGAACCAGTCGGCAAGGGCAACCACCAGGTCCGGACCTGGCCTGTAAGAATGCAACACTGTCGATACTACACGGAGATCGTCCTACCCCAGACCCCATGAAAGCTATCCTACCCAGCCCGCCGTGTGGCTTTTACTGTCTTAGCTGTCCGGAGATCAGAGTCAAGGGAGACACCTAAAAGGTTATCACCAGGACGCTCGTGACTGTGATGAATCACATTAGTCGTTCGTCAATATGTGATATGGGGTGAGCATAGACGTTAGAAGCAAGAGTCGCTCATCTCGAAATAATTTGCCAAAAGGACGTGCTGGGATCCCTGTCGGCTTCGACTATTCGATGGCACTCAAATTGAACACCGCCTCTCCCTTTTCGTTTCGAGGACAGCAAAATACGGACTAGAGATGCACAACTAGACTTGTCAGGATACCAAGTTTCAAAATAGGAAGGGATAGTCATTCGTGGTGAATATCACCACGGAAAATCCCATGCGAAGAGTAGAAAATTGGCACTGCCTTGTTTGACTTGATTGTTTTTGCCAATCGCCAAATGTTTATAATGACAGGATATTTCCATGGCTACGGGCAGACGGGTCGCTGTATTCCTAATCATATAAACCGTCATTTTAGTCATATTGCTACCTAAGTCGTCTAGCTGGCGATCACCCCACTTCCATGTTCGCTGTATCTCCCTCGGTTGGCATCACGAGTGTTAGAGTAGCGTCGGTGGTTCGAGGTTGGCATAAGAGTCCAGGCTTGCGCCGGTCATAGCGAAGGGATAGGCAGGTAAGGCAGGACAATGTACAACTATTCTGGCGTCATCAGATCCAATATCCTTATCTCTCCGTCTTCGGGTCAGCTTGACAATCGAACTACCGTGAGACCGATAGTACAAATCCCATCCTTGACTATGGTGAATCCTGTTACAACATACGGCAGGAATCGAGACCCGGAAAATCGATCTCGGAGGATCCTGATACGTGCATAAAAGTCGTGGTAACGTGGTAAGAACTGAAACATTTCCTATGGACTGGATATGCTATGTGATGGATCCCCGGACAGTCTTCAGGAAACTTCTACATAAGCGCGGCGCATCAGGCTGACAATGCCTTAGCTATGTATGTGGACAGGGAACTTTCCGTGATGGTCGTTACAGCGCATAAGTGCCTACCAGGCCCAAAAAGAGATCCTGCAGCGAGCTATGCGTGGGATTGATCCAAGTTAAAGCAACCAAAGCTCACTGTCAGCCGCCGGCGCAAATCATCGAAAGGGAGTGTGCACTTCAAACTAACAGACCCACAACGACATCAGAGAAGTCATGCGCTTATTTTCAGGATTGCCCTTGGTCGACGGGGGACTCGGGATCTGGATGGCTACACCATAAGACAGCACTAGAATACTTGATAGGCGGGGAGCACCGCGATAAACGCAGTCGCAAGATGGTTGGCGGGCAGAGCCTTGTACGAACGAGAGAAGTATACATGGCGCGAGATCAAATGCGACCCGACCCTGGTACTGGAGTTGAAATCGCACAGCCAGATGCTACAGATAATTTGGAAATACCTACCGTCTAAGGCAAGTAATAGGAGCCGTAGCATGTGAGGATGTCGACCTTGCTATGCTTGCTATGCACATAGCCGAAAAATGCTAACCGTCGGGTTTCGAAACCCCTTGATAGGTGTTAGACATGCATGTAATAAAAATAGCCGAGACAGCTATTTTTGTAGGTCTGTTCTGCATAACATTCTAGCTCTACATGCCTGCTGATATAGGGATGGAGGCTGCCATATTCGACACATAATGTTAACTGGGCCGTATGTTTCGGACGCGCTGTCGACAAACGCAAATGCTGTTTGTTACTCAAGACGTTAGGCCGACTCAGATTGTGGTCTGGTTCGATGTCTCGCGTGGGCTGTGACACGCGTGCGCCCAGTTATTAATCTAGCCGCCTTTGGTATCGTTGTGCGCATTGGAGTCGAGGAGGAAGGCTGATTTAATGGTCTGGCGCTTGTTTGAAGCTGGGCGCTGCGCTGTGAAAACCTATTAAGCTGTCCGCTGTCCTATCAGAACGCGTTATGATCCATCCGACGTGACGGCGCAGCCACTGAACGTAACGAGAGCAGAGCAGGGCAGGGTACATCGAGATTTGGGTAACTCTATGGCTAAAAGCCGGGCCGTGTGAAATAAATTGCCAACGTCGAGCCAGGAACAACACAACGAGCAATTACTAGCAGGGAGTCGAAGGTGGCCGAAGAATTTGAAGCTCTAGTCCCTAGCTTATGGGCGAACTCTCGCTTCAAAACCATTCACTCTAGTATTAGTATTACGTACAGGAATAGCCCAGGAGAGTAGGACCTAGACGAGCCTAGAGAATAGCGCCCGCTGCTTAGTTGGGAGACTTTCGCTATCGTAGTTCGAGAGCTGTCGAGTGGACCTCAATCTTGATGTACTGCGAAAACATCCAAGTTCCGTGAAGATGAAATCGGGTAGTTGGTATCTGATCATTCGACCGTAGGTGAAATAGGGAGGTAAGGCCGTAAAACTTGGTGTCGTGCTCTTATCATGGCGCTATGAGCATATACATTAGTCATACGCGATTCCTATAACTGCCATTCGACGCCGTCCAAGAATTTTAGATGCCACGGGAAGCGCAGGATCCTAATGGATTTCGTTATGCCAAGTTTATCACATGTAATCGAACAAATTGCTGCGCGGCGCACGCTTGTGGCGATGATCGTATTCCATAAAAGCGTCGATAGGCGCCTGCCTTATATAGATTCGTGTTGCGAATTCCTATCACGGAAGTAGACGGTGAGGTGCTCGAAGTGATGAGCCGGAGAGAAAGCCGTGATAATCCAGGGTCGCATAATGCCGGGGTCCACTTGTCGAGATTCCGTGTCAAGGTCATGACAGGTAGCAAATATCCCACGAAAAGTATCGGGGAGGTAAGAGATTAATGAAGGCTTGAAACAAATATTACGACTATGCAAACGGAGGAGAATCAAGGAATTATTCTAGCACGGCTCTTGACCCTCATGTAAATATAATGGAGCTTGCGACGTGGAAATTCGACAGGTCGCATCCTAGCCATGTCTCAGGAGTCAAGACTCAAGAGTCCCTTTCTTGAAAGGGTAGCGGTAGCTATTGATCGACAGAGCTTACATTCGGGGGGGCGCCCACATCATTTTAGCATCTAATCTAGAGCTCACTAAAATGTCACATGGGGTGCGCATGCACTGTTTGCGCTTAAGGAACTGTGCCATGTCGAGATAAACGTGCTTTAGCGGCGAATTAGTAGGGGTTTGCAGGAGAAAAAAAAAGGGAGCGAGCAGTCAGATGTCGGTACTTCTTGGGGCGAGTATCATACACCCTAGCAATGCGCCTTGGGGATCTGCTCTCGCAATTCCATAATTCATCCGAGTCATAATCCAATAAGAGTAACCTGCCCAACCCTCCTTGGAGGAGAGCTACCCACTCCCTGGCCCTATGACCGCGGCCTGCATGACAAAATATGCAGCAAGTGAGCAGCAATGAGGGCATCTTGCATACAGGTTTCATTGGATGGATGGATTGGATATTTGTGTTTGGAGTGGTATCGGCGCGATCATCGCCGTCCTATCATCAGCAGTGTCGTCCGATTCTAGAACCGAACCGAATCTGTTGACTGCCAGGTTCGGCAAGCGGTGTCTCATCAGACCGTATGTTTATGGGAGAGGTAGCGATTGGCCCTGCATCCTAGACCTGGACGTATTTCATAAGCAGGCAAAAGGGGGTTGGCTATTTGGCTTCAAGCGCCGCAGCAAGTCACCAAGGGGAATCGCCCAATGGTCACCCACTTGGCGACCAATTGCTGCAGGCTGGCAGGCTGGTGTAGTAGTATGTAGAGGGGGGAAAGAGATCGATCTCCAATTTCCCACGTAGGTAATTCAATACTTCGAGGTCTCGAATGAAGCCGCGGGTTTCAATAGTGACCTGGCCCAGCCGGGTCTGCCCCTGACAAAAGCGTCAAGAACTCGAAAGCTTTCCTCTCAACGGCAAAGCTGGTTTTGTGAGAGGGTCGCTTGGATGCTTTGACGACTGTCCGTTGAGAGAATCGAGACGACTGGGACACCAGTCTTGTCCCCTTCAGCCCCCCTGTCAACAGCCCATGGCGAACTAGTGCAGCAGTGCATATCTAAACGACGTTGTAATTTCAGTAGAGCGAGCTAGACAGGGTCTTCATTTCAGAAAAAATATGTTGCAGACACAGACCACAGCCGCAAGATTTTCACGACGACCCAGCAACAAGGAAGACAAAGGACCGGGTCATTATGCGAAAAGGAATTTGCGTAGCATGGAGAACAAATCTAGGTACTGACCTGGAGCCCCTCTGATGGTCAACCCAGTCAACCCAGTCAACCCGAGATGATTGAATGATACGATTGCATTTTGTTGTTTGAAATGCAGACCAGGTTCGGAGTTTGGCGTATCACGATGACGGGGTGTTTTGTGTTTCGATTGTATTGATTTTCTACTGTAAGCCGATATCGAATTGGTTCAGTCTTTCAGCTGTTTCTCCAAAATGGAATTATCAATATTGATAGCGGGTCATCTCCCTAATATCCCCTCTAATCGGTCCCTAATGTCCACATTGTTCCTTGATGCCCTCAACCACTCTTTTTTTCTGTCCTTGCTGCCTTGTCCCTTTTTCTTCCCTTCCCACAGGGGATAGTGGACAATCAGTAGATGTGGGTCACCTGTTTTCGCTGTTAACACACCCGCGACCCGCCTAGACCCACAAAACACCCCTGCTCGACTGTTACTGTGCAACCTGAGGGGACCCCATACTGTACAAGGTACATCCAGGAGTCCCTGTCTTCACTGGTACCAAATTGTTTTTTCAGTGCTTGGCTTGCCTTGTCCCTTCCTAGCACCTCCGGCTCCTTGGCATCCACTACAGTAGCAGCCACCGTATCTTCTTTTCACCAAACTGTGCTCCCTTCCAATGCTACCCATGTCACTTTCCTTTCTATTAATCACGAGACAATAAATAAGGACCGGCAGAAGCTGCTGTCGTCCCATTCGATTTTTCCCTTCCCACCCTTTCTTGTCGTACTCGACTTAAATACAAGTTTTCTTGTTCTTCCACTTCCCATAAAAAGTTCCCGCGTCGAACATTTCTCACGAGACAACGAAGTGTCATTTAATACTACACTCATCGAGTACCCCTTCTACCTAATTTCCCCTTTTTCTTTCAGTGATACCCATATTCTTGATACCCTTTTCTTTACAACAAAATCACAATGGCCGAGGAACAGAAGCCCGTTGAGGTCCCCGCGAACACCCCCGCTATCGTCGAGCCCGTCGCTGAGACGAAGCCTGTCGAGGACAAGCCTGCCGAGGCCGCTGCGGAGCCCGCTCCCGCTGAGGCACCTGCCGAGACCACCGAAGCTGCCGCCGAGGCCGCGCCGGCCGAGGAAGCGAAGAAAGAGGAGGTCAAGCCTGTCGAGGCTGGTACCCTTGAGCACAAGGGTGCCCCCGCCAACTTCCCCAAGTGAGCTCTTCATTGCGTCCATGTACAACCAACATGGCTAATATAACATAGGAACCTGATCTACTCCAAGCAGCACTTCTGGTTCGGTACTGAGTCCATCCCGAAGGACAAGCTCGTAACGTACCTAAAGAATGAGAAGACCACCGAGATCGCCCATCACGTCGCCGCCTGGGCTACTGAGACTGGAAAGGGTCTTTTGTTCTACGGCAAGGAGAGCGACAAGGGCACTCCTAGTGGCGCTATTCAATTGGTATAGTGAATGTGACTCGGATTATAATAGACCATGACTAATATAGATATAGGCTGAAGCTTCTGAGCCTGCCGTCGAGGGTACTACCAAGTTCTCTTTCACTGCCAAGGGACACAAGCACACCTTTAAGGCCCCCACTGTTGCCGACCGTGACAACTGGGTTGAGCAGCTGAAGCTTAAGATCGGCGAGGCTAAGGAGCTTGCCACCACCATCACCGAGAGTGAGGCATACAAGCAGACCCTAGAGAGCTTCAAGCCCACCCCTCCCCCTAAGGAGGAGAAGCCTGCTGAGGCCGAGGCTCCCAAGGAGGAAGTTAAGGAGGAGCCTAAGGAAGAGGACAAGAAAGAGGAGCCCAAAGAGGAGAAGAAGGAGGAAGAGAAGAAGGACTCTAAGCGTCGATCTGCTAGCCGCAAGCGTGCTTCAATTTTCGGCACCCTTTTGGGCAAGAAGGATGAAGCCAAGAAGGAGACCCCCGCTGAGGACAAGCCTGCTGAGGAGACCCCTGCTGAGACCACCGAGGCTGCTCCTGAGGCCGCTGCTGAGCCTGTTGCTGAGGCTCCTGCTGCAGAGACCCCCTCTACCGAGCCTGCTCCTGTTGAGGAGGCTAAGAAGGAAGAGCCCGCCAAGCCCACTCCTTCTAAGCGTGCTAGCCTTTTCGGCAACCTTTCATTCGGCAAGAAGAAGGCTGAACCCGAGTCTGCGCCTACCACCCCCGCTAAGGAGACCTCAACGGCTGAGGCTCCCGTTGCTGAAGCTGCCCCGGTGATCCCTGCTGTTGAGACGTCTGAGCCTCTCTCGACTGAAGTCGCTTCTCCCGCTACTGTCCCCACTGAGACCACCGAAGCAGCTCCTGCTACCAACGGCGAAACCAAGGAGGTCAAGACCGAGAAGCGAAAGTCTACCTTGCCTTTCAGCTTCGGCAAGAAGGAGAAGTCTGCCACTTCCGACGAAGAGGGTGAGAAGGTGAAGTCTCCCCCCTTCTTCTCCAAGTTCCGCCAGACCGTAAAGGGCAAGGGCAAGACTGAGAAGCCTGCCGAGGAGCCCAAGGCTGAGGACAAGCCCGCTGAGACTACCGAGGCTACCGAGCCTGCTAAGGAAACTGTCCCTGAAGAGCCTGCTGTCCCCGCTGTCGAGGAGACCCCCGCTGAGAAGCCCGCCGCGGCTGCTCCCGCTCCTGTCACCGCTGCTGCATAGAGTGCGCGTCGGTTGACCTGGAAGGTCGTTCTATGATGTTTTCGTAAAGAGTATCCCCCACACTGGGTTTGGTCGGGAACGGATCTGCATTTCAAGATACCCTCTAAGACTGGTTCTGAACTGATACCCCCATCTGCTTTCGGTTGTTGGCAATCCGTTCTCCGCCATTCAGGTTGAGAATTGGTTATGTCGATGGCGTGAAGGGAATGGCATACATGATCTTTAACGCTTTTTGCATGTCTCGTTCAATTTGCGCAGAGAATTGCTTTTGTTTTCACATCTTTTCCTAATAACTCAGCTGATACCCAGTATACCCCCTGTCATTTGGTTGATGCGGATCAGAAAATGCCTGCGAAACAGCACACAAACGTTTCATTTACAGTGACGGTGGTGGAGGTTGGAATTTGGAGGCTGCTGAGCGGTTCTAAAAGTGAACTTCGTGAGGCCCTCGTACGGATCAGATGTCGTGTGTAGTGTATTGCCACTTAGGGCATGCGCTTACCGGCTGAAGCATTCTCTTAATAGCTAATAAATACTCATGTGTTTGGCATTGTCATTTTGTCCTCCTCGTGATTAAGTCTAAGTCCATTGGCAGTGTCTGTTTTTTATTCTTCATTGTAGTACGTATATCTGAGTTCGGAGAATCGTTGTATTTCGTTCTTACTGTTGGAAATGGACACGGCTCTTGTTAAATTGGATTGAATCGTTGAATGATTCTTTTATGTGATTTGGACTGGTATTGTATTTGTCTCCTAGTATCAATCCTGATCATCCTATCATTAACGTCTCCTAACATAGCTCCTACGTAGATGAGTTTCTTGATTTAGTTTCAGCAATTCGTATTGCATGCCTAAGATATCGTATTGCAGCTTTGAAAGGGCCCTTTCACCTCATCTAGATATGTACTTGTTGCGAGTTTGTCTTCCGAGTCATGGATCTTTGGGTTTGATATTACTTGGCTTCTGCGTAAGCCATTGATTGCCCCATAAGCCTTCGAAACGGCAGTTCACCAATGTTGAAATCTAGTTATTCAGGAGCTACTTGGAGTCATACTGGTTTCCCGTTCCTAATCGAGAAACCTGAGAACCTATATAAATTTCTCGTCCCCTTGATCCTCTTGCTTTATTCGACCACCATCCAGCACCTCATCACGGACATCACCGGGAAGGGACATCTTCACATCACCACGCATTTACCTTCATACAATGGAACGACACCAGATACGAGATCACGACCACTGGTCGACAGGGCCGCCGCCCCAATATCCAGATTCGCACAGCGAAACTTATCATCGTACCGGAAAGGGAGTTAGCTTCATCGGCATGTTCACGAAGCTCCCCCTAGAGGCTCTCGGAGAGGTGCTGGACATTATCAAAGCGAAGTATCCAGCCCCCCTTCCTTCGATTCCGCCCGGCGCCAACTTCTTCGAGGTGGTCGACAACCTCGACCGCGACTCAGCCCACCGCGTTCTCGACCTCATCAACGGACACCACGTGTACGGCGAGGTCAAGCCCGGACCCGTCAGCAGCAGCAGCCGGGCCGGCACGCCTTCTTCCACCTCTGCCACGGCTGGACGCACGGCGTCTGTCGAGACCGACACGCCCCAGGAGGACAGCACCCCGAGCACCGGCGAGACCTCCGGCACGAACACGGTTCGCAATTCCAACAGCGTTCGGGTCATAGTCATGTCAGGCCTTCCTCACGATGAGGACCAGCCGGCGGTAATGGCGGAGGTGCTGGAGGCGATGTCGCAGGTTGTCGGAGGGTTGCACCGGCTGATCTCACTTGCACTCGGTAGGTAGGGCAAGAGACACACGCAGGAGGGACGTTAGGTTGGGATAGGCTGGGCCCCTGTCGTGGGCCCGTGGCTGGGCGCATCTGACGCTCACGTGGAGAATGGGTGGTTTGCTCTTAAAGATGGCATTGCTTCGCACGTAATAGGGAGGTTGTATGGGGGGATACTCTTTTAGCATTGGAAGTGTTCGGCACATCGAGAACTATAGCGTGCTCCTTGAATGAATTCAGGCTTTCCTCGGGGACTCAACGTATGCCTTTACATCCTCTTCCTGTGATACAGAGCTTTTACGTACCTGGTATGTTGCGAGTAGAAAACCGGGATTTGTTTGGCGTATATACTTCGCGATATCCGGTAGAGCTTGTACTTCGCCACCAAACACAATTGGAGCGTTGCTTTTGTGCGTTGTTTAGAACTACCAGAACGCTTTCTGTTTCCTCCTCCCAGCGCAAGCTGACAGGTCCTAAGTGTCTGCTGATACTGACGAAGAGCTTCGGGTAGTAAGGGGAACTCCAGGTCTCCCCACGTGCCCTTGTGTCACTATTCATTCGTCGTCTCGACTGCCTCCAGGACCGTTGAGGGTATCACCAATATCCTAGGAGTAATGAAGGGGAACCAATAGTTGTCACTGATCATTGTGTATTGCTACATGATGCAGTCATCTACCAGAAATGAGGACTGGTCCTGGGCATATAGGGGTTACTTATGGTGACACATACATACCACCTTTGGGTATCCACGAACGACGGCGTGTAACCCGATAATAGTCTTAGGTAAACCCCCGTCACATATTGCCAGAAAAGGATCCACGGGAAGATTTCGCTCTCGGGGAAGTGCGTCACGGAGCGAGGCCACAAATCATAAATGTGTCAATGATCTCGTCAGCTGTCTTGGGTTGGTGTTGGAGCTAATGTTTAGTTCCATAAAACGCATTCCCAGAGCCTCAGGAAGTAACCAGAGCGGGAAAAACCTGTCGTCCTCGTCGAATTTGGAACGCTAATATATGTATTCGATATCTGACAAGCTTCGAAGAATACACCGGTCTTCACTTGTACCGATGATCTTGTCCGTAAAGACTGTTACATATGCATAAGCCGACATCCGCGAAGTGAGGTGTCTCCTGATTCGCGAGAGCTCGAGGGCAAGAGACAGCCATTCGACAGAACCACCTTTTAGACCTGCTTCCCGATCCGAGCATCCGGATTGCTAGAACTTGTTGCTGTCCTTGGCTGCCTTGTAGAGTTGCTCTTGATGCAATTCCATTCGCTGTCCAGGGAGCGACTTCAGGATCGAGCCCACGGCCCGACATCTAACTGCTAGCCCGATCTCACTTCTCACCTGTCGGAATAGCTGCAAGAACGCCACTTGCCCTGTTTGGGTCGTTTGTAGAGCCCTACCGAGAATCCTCACTAGCAGGTCCAGCTACGAGAGATTACTATTGGGAGATGAAGACTTTCTAGCATTTCCGGACATTAGCGTCAATTAAATCAAGTCCTAGACTTAGTCCGAGATCATGAGTAAGATAACTATACCCACGTGACCCCTTTCAACAAAAGCAGTGTCACACGAAAGCAGACACGTGACTATATGTGGATAAGCTCACAAGCCACACGTACAGCCACCCCCTTATTATAACCGCATCTGAGGTACAGCTCTACTGCTGCTACGATCGTGCTATAATATCTAACTATTACAATCTAGAAGGAAATAAAAACTTCGGCTAGCTAATGCCACGTTCTAAGGCATCTCGTACATTTCGCCATCTTTCAATCTGGAGGACTAAACAGATAAAAACTCGGTAGTGTTTCCTAGAAGGGCATTTATCATATTTGTGAAATGATCGTATACAGCAATGCCACAGCTCGGGATAGCTCATCTTCTCAGGGTGTAAATTCTTTAAGGGGTTAGCCCAATGGCACCGTTGTGTCTTGAAGATCCCGAATTTATAGAGAAATTGATGGTAGGGGTTCATTGTTTAAGGCATACATATAGGAGTGTTGTGCGAAGATGATAACTAATAGATGAGAGAAATGCCTACTATTACTTATGCAGTTGAATCAGTTCAATAGTCTAACAGCCTGCTTTTTGTAACCGAGATCTACCCTCATACTTAAATGGGCTTCATGTGAATATTAATTGTCTATGGAGTTGCCTCCTTTTTCTCAGCGTGTAAGACATCCGGTTGTAGGAGGGCATTCGCAATTTGGAAGGGGAACTACTGGAGAGTCATTGGGAACCGGTACCTTAGGTATCTAGGTAACTGGCACCAAACCGGTGCTCAAGTGGCCAGCCAGTGTTGCCAGGCCGTGCAGCAGGCGGTTGCCTGGCCACCGCGCCGACACGTGCCACGAGCCGCCTAAACCTTGGGGCAACCGAATTAAAGGTTATAGGTGTAAAGAACAGACAGGAAACCATACCCGTGGGGCAGGACTAAGGGATCTCGAATGGCCTAGGAGTTAACTTGCGCATCTTTGGGAGCGTATTGCAGGATGAACTAGGGGACCACCATTCGAGCCCGACTGGAGGCATTATGGCAGGTTTTTCGGTCGGATGCCTACCTCCAGTTAATCCGAGTCCTCAGACACGATACGATCCACGACCCATGACTCCCTTAGAAGAGGCGGGGATCGGAGGCCACACTGCTATCGCAACAAATTCCCCATAGATCGTAAGTAGGGGGGCGCATTAGCCAGTCCGGGTAATGTAATAGACTGGAATGGGCCTTGAAGAGGTAAGTTTTTTGCCTTCAATGAAGACAATATCGAACCTTTTTCCTTTTTCTTTTCTTTTCCACATGCACCCGTGTCCCCATTTTCCCTTCCAACATACTTCAATATTTTTTTAATTTGTTGCTGCATCGTGCTCGTATTGACCAGCAATGACCACCATCCTTTGAGATGCCTTTCACCAGCTAGAAGACCTGCCTACATTCACAAGTCTAGCAATTATTAAACTTCGCCATCCAGAGGTTTGCAGTGCACGGAAACTCGGCGACCTATTCACATAAAAATATCATTAGTATCTCAGGTTATGTCTAGAATCGAGTATCCTATTGCCACAGACTTTAAATCGTCCTTGTCCCTGTTTGCGAGCTACGCGAGTAACTATCCATACCAGATCTAGTAACTCTCTCAGACCCTTTGCTCTTCATCAATACCTATTTTACCACCAGCAAATTCCCGAGCTCCGGTGCTATGCAGTAAAGAATTCCCTCCGCCTACTACCTACCCCCTCCCTTTCCAGCCAGCTGATATGTATGAACTCCCCGGTTTCGACAATAGGCCAAGACTCGTTTTTTTTTCACGCGTGATAAATATCCGTAAGGGCCGGCCAGTTGCTGTCGTTCATGGTCCAGCCCTCGACCTGGTAGACCTGCTGGTAGGGCTCGAAGCCGAAATTAGGGGCGATGCTCGGCGCCGCCGTCATGAGAGACGTAGGGACCGCCGGCCACGCGTCGGGCTCCGATATGCCCGGCCTCCAGCTCTGACTCGTTCGCGGCGTCAGGTATTCCTTCGCGACGACCTTGACGTCTTCGGCTACCTTTAGAGAGAGCGGCCACGTCTCCCCGTGCGCTGTCAGTATCTGTATAAGTCTGTTGAGCCGTTCCCGGAAGACGGGCGAGTCTAATCCGAGGAACACGCAGGCATCTAGGTAGGCTAGGGCAACCCGAAGCGCGTCCAGACCGAATATAGCGCGTAGGCTCCTCGTGGGGAATGGCCGTCGGAAGAGGTCGCAAAAACTGTTGGCGGCCTGGATGTCGATCGGATGAGGGTTCCAGCCGAATTCCTTGATTAGATGTCCCTTCCTATCGGGGCCCTTTGGCGGTCCTAGAGGGAAGTATTCTCGAAGATTTATGCCGTTCCTAGGAGAGGGTTGTCTGAGGCGTAGTCGATTACTGTGGAAAGTGTAAGTCATCGTGCAACGTGCTTCATAGGTGCTGCCTCAAAACTTACACGTGCGCGATAGCAAGGCCGTGGTAAAGTATCACGTCTACCACACCGTCGGGATCGGTGAGGTTCATCTTCCACTTCGGCACGCGCCGCAACCAGTCGCAGATGCGCGAATCCGCCCGTTCGAATATCTCTGGCTTTTTGTCTTCCGAAGCTTCGTGATAGGGGAGTACCAGATCGGTCTGGATCTTGCAGATGTCGATCAGGTACGCCATCGACGAGAAGTCGGACTGTCCCAGGCTGACCTGCGTGTCGTATTGCGACTGGGACAGTGGCTGCGGTATGATCTGGGGACATGTCAGAGCTGATGCGCAACGATGCGACTGTCGAATTAAGGGGTCAAGTCGAGTCTCGGGCGCTCGAAAACCTTAGTGAGAGGAATGATGAAGGAAAAAAAAAAAAACTCACCCCCGAGTCGTATTCCCATTCTTCACAGGGTAAGTCTACATCAGAGTTCACGTCTGTGATGGGGAGGCTGGAACCTGTTTCGCATAGACTTCGCGCGGAGTCTTGGAAGGTCAAGCACCACCAAGTTCTTCGATAGCTTTCGGCGAGTACAGAGTCGGAGGTCCCATCCGCGAACGTCTTGCGGTTCATGCCGAGGTCGACGGCTATGTTGATCGCTCTGTTAGACCAGCCGGCGTGGTGGTCGAATTTCATCTCTCCGAAAGCCGCGATGCTCATCAGAAGCAGTCCCTGCACCGTCTGCACGGTAAATGGTAGCGACGCGCATGCTGCAGAATAGGCTGCCTCTCTCAGCTCGTCGGACTGGACTTCAGCGCTGTACAGAGACCCGCAAAAATTGATAACTGAAAGCAAAAAGTGGTAAGAGTCCGGGTCGGAATCGACGTGATTCATGAAAAATCTCTTGGGCGGAAGGCAAGAGTAGCTGGGGTGAAAGTAGGTGTAGAACAGGTCGAGCAGCGCCTCTTTTTCGTTGTTAGGTGAGACTGAGGTCTGCGACTCCGGATTGATGGTCCACCCGCAAGGCAGGTCGTACTGGGATTGAACAGAGGGAGCCGCGGAACACGGATTCGAGGTTGAGAAAAAAGATCCGGACGAAGCTGCCGGCGGCTTGTCCGAAATGAGACTTCGCTTCTTGGGGTCGCGAATGCCGCGTCGCGACTTTGCGTAGAAACACGGCTTATCCTCCTGCTGGCATCGATTGCAAGCGGGTAGCGTGGCGTCGCATTTGACATGCTTGCTACGGCATTGAACGCATGCTAGCGACACGCGTATATTTGCTTTGGATCGATTAGCGGCTTTTGGCTCCGACCCTTCGGGAGACGACACCGTGGAGGCCTGCCGGCTAAGGCTGCCTGCCGTATTCTCGCTGTCCCGACTCATCACCATCAGGCTAGTCGGGGGAACGGAGCGGGTTTTCTTTATTTTTTTTTTCTCCTGCAGAATTCGTACAGCGATCGCTCGCTAGCTATGGCGTGGGTACTGACGAAATACACCGAACTCCCGTTCGTGCCCGTGTTGAGAGTTTTAGGATCGCACCATAAGCATAAGCTGGCTCGACGAAGACACGGTAGGGTCTGGACCGGTGGCCGATGAGCGGGTTTTTTTCATATAAGAGACAGCTGAGAGCAGACCTTCACATTTAGTTCTGACGAGATGTCTATCAACGGCAGGGTTCTCGGGGGATGTTAAATGGGTCCAAATATCATCAACGATCAGGCGGATACGTACAGATGTACTATGTCGCATTTCTGCAGGTTTGGTGATGTTCCGGACAATAAGGCCCATCCCCCTTGGAGCTGTCAGCGGTGGGTATAAGCTTGGCCTGTCAGCCCTGCAGTCCTGCAGTCCTGCAGTGGAGCCAGCGGACGGGGCAGTGACAGGGAGGGTTGGAGGATTGGAGGGGGAAGAGGAGGTCTGATATGCTCGATAACGTGGTCGTGGAGTTGTATTGCCAGGGGGTGTTTAGTGCGATCTTAGCTCTGCTGCGGTGAGATATCTACCTACCTACGAATGGGGGCCAACTTTTGGCTCAACTGGTCGTGTAACCATAGCATAGCCCTCCATCGCAATGTGCAGGTAACATCTCCTTAATATGTAAAGACTATATGGCAACGCTAACACGAGGGAAACATACTCGTCGCTTGTACGATTTATGGTATGTTAGGATGTTAGGTATCTAGGTAGGCTCTGGGTTCCAAATATCTTTAATAATGGAGCATTGCCTTAACGAAGAAGATTACACAAAATCCTCAAAGCAGATATCTACTCTACTATCCAGGGGGGTGAATCTGTTTCCGCACAACACCAAGAAAGGTGAGACCAACACGAACCAAGAGTATAGATCGCGATCAGAGCCTCTAGAATCTAGATTGCGAATCTCGGATCTCTTCACCAATTATCGTAAGTAAGTGTTCCCTACACCGTGGATTGGACGTTTCGGGATATGAAGTCATGCAGCCTAGTCCGATATTACTGTAATCAATCTGGCGTCGCATTCCTTATCCCCTGAAAGTTGCGAAAAGAAAATCACTTGACGAGTAAGCGGGCTTTGACTCTTAACTTCTTCTTAGCTGTATCTGAGATAGTTACACCGCATTGATTGATGACCTCTACCCCTTTGGTTTGAAGCTGAAGTTCGATGAGACCCTCAAAGTTCATAGGACTAGGCAGTTAAGGGAAGCGGGTAGAAGATCACGCCACAATAGAGCGGAGCGGGAACAATGCCGTCCTTTATGAGCAGGGACCATAAGGCGAACAAGATAATGCTGTGGAGTTTTGTTTTGATCTTCCTGATACGAAGCTGTAAATTGGAATGGTTTAGTCGTGAAAATACAAATACGACTTATGAATGTGTTGCATTTTCGTTATTGAAACCGAACAAATTAACACTTGGTTCTAGGCTTACGCTAGTGCACCGTTAGGTACCAGTACAGTGCTGTTTTGTGGCTGCTTAGGTAAGTGGAGTGTTTATGCAGCCAAGACCATTTAAACCCAATCGGCACATCTTAACCTCGGCGTACCCCGAAAGAATTAGAGAAGATTGGACGAGGAAATCCACACGTCACCGTCAACGCTTTTCCCCGGATGCTTTGGGACGACCGCCTTTTCTAAGCCTCATTAAACGTTACAACGGCGAAACAAGACCGAGATCCAACGCTGCCGACATTTGACGTCCCATCACCGATCTTTGACCTTTTGACACTCGACACCCGTAATCTGTCATACATCATCCGACTCCGACATTCGAGGTGCGTGACTTTGGCGAGGAAGCTATGACGTGAAGGAGGCCGCCGCCACCATCAACAGCTTAAACGTCCTGTTATGTAGTAGCTCAGATGAGCTCTACAAACTTCGCCCAGGCTCAGCAGCGTTTAGCTGCGCGTCGGTTGGCCCGCGAACGAGAGGCTCAAGCTCGGCTCGCTGCTACTCGGCAAGCTTCGCGGGCTTGGTCCGAAGTTACGCGACTACCTTACCCCCTTAATCGACTTGGTTCCACAACCCTATCAGCATGGGAGGTCATCTCATCCCGCGAGGGCACCAGGCCTGCG